>CM064326.1:77531859-78731859 GCA_032595735.1 Pelochelys cantorii
GTAAGTGTGGGTTTGGGGTTTTTTTTTCTTCCCCAATACTGGTTTTTCTGTGGAAATTCTTCAATACCTTCTTCATTCTCCTGGTTATCCTAGCAACAGATCTCAGATGTATGAATATGTCAAGGGCACAGAAGCAATCCACTTATATTACTTCAGCTAGATGACAATTTATGTGGCGTGGTCAGAATGGCCTTGTTAAAATATCTATCAGGTTTTTTCACTTTTTTCTCCTTTCATCCTCCTATCAAGTTAGTTCCCTATGTTGTTAATTTAGATAACACCTACCCATCAGTTCCTGCTATCAGTCACCTATTGAATGGAAAGTCATCTGGGACAAAGAGTAAGTTGGCAAATGAAAACAAAAAGTTATTTCATCTGTGGCTATATGTAGATTAATGTGATACGTTTTTGTTCAAGACAGTCATTTAGATTTGGAGCCAGATGAGTTATATTGGTGTTACACATAATGGAGATTCATGCACATCCTTCGATGTAGTTAGAGAGGTATGGTGTGAGCACAGAAGAACTGCAAGCTAAGAAATCCTGCATACTACACCTTGGACAAGTGATTTAGCTTCTATTCCTTCGTTTCTCCATAATGGCTGAAAATATCTGTCATATAGAAGTTCCATGAGGATATTTATAACACAGCTACTGATCATTATTTATTATGTGTGTTAAACTGAAATCATCAGATTCAGTCTCAATGTTACCCACTTTCTGCACACTTTTAACATCTTTCCCACCCAATTCACCCTGATTTAATCAATTCCTCTCTATTATTTAACTTATCTATGAGACAGCTAATGAGACATTCACTTCCCTATTATCCTTACATCACCTCCCAGAATTCTCTATGCCCAAATGACCTGCAGAACGAAGAGAAGTTGGCTGGACCTGAACCCATACAAAGCTAAAATGATATTGCTAGAAAAAGAGAAATATTTTGAAGAACATGTTTCTACTATAATTTCCCCCCTATTGAAGGTCTTTCACCTTAGATTGTTCTGAAGCCTAAAGGTCCATTTGTACAATTTTGAGTTATGCAACGCTTAACATATGGCAGGGGAAAAAGGCATGTCTATCTGTGCCTGGACAAAAGATTGCAGCTCATCATATCAGACTTAGACCTGGTCATAGACCCTTCATTATTTCACATGTATATGGGCAGAGAGAGAGAGAGAGAAAGTTTTCTCTGCATACGGTGAACTAATATTTATGGGAATCCAGTCATATTCTATTGCATTACAGTTCACATCACTAATTCTAGATCAATTTCTTTAATTTGGCTTCTATACAGTATATCACTTTTTATAATTTAAAATGTTTACCTTTACATGGAGATTGACACCATTAACCTCCAGCTCTTGTGGATAAAAATACTAATTTTTGTTGTAGAAGACAGAGTTGGGCAAACCAGTTCTAATACATAAAGAACTGACCCTGTGGTTTGCCCAGTGCTAGTACAGCATGCCAGAAGTCATACTTAGTCACGAGCTTTCAGTACCCTTTTTCTCCTTTTATTCCAGGATGCCATTAAGTTGGTGCACTAGGAGCAGGCTTTCTCATCTGAAGCGTGCAGATGTGATAACTGCAGTTTATAAAAAAAAGCAGGAATAAAATTGTCACCGAGTCAGGGTAATTGCAACTGTATTCCTCATCCTACCCAATCCACCCCAGGAGTTACCAGTCAGGTCTCAACTTTCCAGCCACCACTTATCACTGGGCAGGGATCCTTACCACACTCCCTTCTGACTGGAGGTGTTTTTATAGCTGCACAGCTGCCTCAATTACACTGTGATATCCTCTGCAAACCAGAGTGCCTGAAAAGGCTGCACCTGAGCTTTGCTTTCTCTCTAAAGCAGCACAGTTCCCAACCTTTTCCAGATGGGGACCAGTTTTGACAATTCAGGAAGACTTGGTGACCCAGAGCAATTCAAAAAATGTGTGAATGGTTCCTTAAGAGCCACCTGGGGAGACACCTGGTGACCCTTTTGAAATGTAATGGCGACCCATATTTGGGTCCTGATCCATAGGTTGGGTAACCCTGCACTAAAGGCTATGAGGAGTGTATTGCCCACAGTTATCACCTAGCTCTTTCTGAGGGTATGCCTTCACTTAAAATGCTATAGCAGTACAGCTGAAGCTTGATAGTTATACCACCATAGGACATCACTGTAGTTTTCTTATGGTGGATATACACTACACCGTTATTTCGAGATAACTAGCATTATTTCGAAATAACAATGCAAGCATCTAAACAGCCATTCCATTATTTCTAAATAATTTTGAAATAATGGACAGTTTATTCCAAAATCTCTAAATCTCATTCTATGAGGAATAACACCTATTCTGAAATAGCTATTTCGAAATAAGGCATGTGTAGACGCATCACTGCTGCTATTTCAAAATAGCCTCTCACCAGGGCCATTCTAAGTTATTCCTCCTTGGGCTCTAAATTGAGAAAGCATGTCTATATTAGGGAAGCCTGTCTCAGATTAGTTTTGAGGCTTCCCTGCAGTGTAGATGTGATATTTTGAAATAAGCTATTTAGGACCAACTATTCTGGAATAGCTTATTTTGAAATAAGCATGCAGTGTAGATGTACCCTTATTGGCATAGGTAATCCACCTCCTTGAGTGGCAGTAGCTAGGTTGCTAGAAGAATTCTTCTGTTGTCCTACTGCTGCCTAACCAAGGACTTAGATTTTTCACATCCTTAATTGATGTATTAAACCAACCCAATTTCCTGGTGTAAATCAAGTCTGAGCAAACACATTTATTCTCAGAGTAAACGTATTAGATACAGGAGAGCCGACAGCCATTCTCTGCCCCTGGGCAAGGGGATGGAACTCTGCATACCCAAAAAGGGTGGGGCCTTGAATGGAAGGGGTGGAGCTGGAGCAACCAGCCCTCCGCACTGTCCACATGTCCCCTCCCAGCCCTCAGAGCCATCCAGAATGATCTGTGTGGTGCTCTGGAGGTGACTCAAAGGACCCAGGGCTCTGGGCACCACCCTTGCTGCAATAGCTGGGCAGCTAGAAGCCCGGAGCAGTTGCCGCCTTTGCCACCCCAGTGGCAAAGTTTCTAAATGCATGCTAAAAGTTTATCAGAAGGTTATCTGTTAGTTTTACAGGTAGGTCAAATCCTTCTAGCAGTTCTGGAAGAGTGGTGGCCCCTTAAGTGTTGGTAGTCCTCAAATCGGCACCCACAATACTTAGCTCCTGCAAGCTCCAATGTAGCTCTCCCCCAGGAAGAAGAGTGGTCTCTAAATATACTTCATAGGTTTGCAATATCTGCCACATCTCCATTAAAGGATATGCAATCCGAGTACACAACAACAAATACATTTAAAAGAATTGGGGTCTTTCAAGGATTGGGGGAAATTGGCATATCTGTCAGAGAAAATGATTAAAGTAGCTCAGCACTTCACTGTGTTTGGGTTTTACTCTTCTCATCTACTCATGCTCTGTCAAAGGATAAAAGACACCTCACGTGTTCTAATAGCATAATATGAAGTTATAGCCGTATTACAACATGCCAATAATGCTGTCTCTATCTTTATTGTTCATGGTAACATCTGTGCATAAATACAAAACAAACAAACACAAAACCTCATTTCAAATGACACTAGGAACTTTTTGACTCTCAGATGCTGTAGTGAAGTGAGAGACCTTACTTGGCATGTTAGGCAGACTCACAGAAAATAAAACTTTCAATTTTCACAAGAAAAAAAAACAGAGCAGCAGTTTGCTCTCTACCCCAGCAATGCAACATTTTCTCTCCTTCACTAACTATGATCTGTGACACCATTTTACTGGCTATTTTAGCTTTGCTCTGTAGCAGCACTGGTGAACTGATGCAGGGACTCTACATAAAACTTCCTAGATTGAAATAAAAAGAACACCCTTCAGTCTGTTCAGAAAGCATGATACCATTTTATATCTCATCTATTAAGTAAATGAAAGTCACTTCTGTTAGCTTCCAGAATATTAGTGCAAACCAGAGAACTGCGGAGCCTCTTTTACAATGGAATGAGATCAGCTAATTATTCTGACATTTTCATGAATTTCACTTCTAATAATTATGTAACCAAAGACTGTAGCAAGAAAAAAGCAGACAGAGGTTCTGATCCAGTAGGAGACAATTTCTGAAGTGCTGGACAATGGAAATGTCATAGATTTCCTTGAAGCTTTTGTCTATTCTTTAGAAAACGGTCTGATGGTACACTGCCAGCTAAGAGAGATTATTAAGGGGGCCTAAATCTAAAATGATGAGCAACACTACAAAATCCTCAAGAAGCCTATGTGAGGGGTTATATGAGCTGAAGATGGCATGTTCTCTTTCTCCTGAAACAGTGGTAATGAATACTTTCCCATGAACCCATGAATGAGGGGGAGGGGAGAGTTAGCTTTCCCCAAGCACAGTGATGACCAGAGGCACAAAGGCATTTATTTCTAGGGCATTCCAGTCACAGGCTAGGACATCACACTAAATGCTTCCACAAAGCATCCCCTCCTTCACCAAAGTCATTCAGATTCATGGAGATAGAGAAGCACATTCTTAGCTAAGAAAAACTGGGTGTGATTCAGTGAGCCAGTTCTGAAATCTGGTTCTAAGGCATGTATACCATTGTAACACCCCAAAGATATCGTAGAAGGGTTTTTCTATGAGGTAGTGCAAACATTGCCTTTTGTAATGAATTATGGTCCGTATATTTGTGACATAACTGTTTTATATGATCGTACGAACCATAAACTGCTTACGCTTTATTTCTCTGAACAAGAGAGCCTATTCAGTGGTTTTGGAGTGGGAATAGTGCAGCATAACAAAGAAAGAAAACTGTTCAATGATCAGGCAGAATCACCAGCTGAGTCTTCCTGTATTTTAGTGTACAGCATCCTGCTTTGGGACTGCAGACCTCAGGAAATGGAAGATTTTGATCAATGACAGAGAGACATCCTACCATTGGTTAGACTGCTGCAAAGCTGAAATAATTCAATTAACTTCAGTTTGCAAAGAGTAGAATTTGTCCCTGACTTTGTAAAGGGAACTGTAGGAACTATTAAGGACTTGAATGGTGTAAACTATATTCTACCCACCTCTAGATTTAGCTTCAGGGAATTAAGAGTTGATGCTTTCCCAAGACTCCTAGAATTGTTGGTACTTATGTGTGTCAGCTAGGGAAATTTATAATTGCCTAAGGCTGGTGCACTCCAAGGCAAATTATCTATACTAGCAACTTGGGAATTTTTAATAGATCATTTCTACTTTCAATTCTTTTCCAGTCCTTAGAGTTCAAACTTAGGTGCCGCATTCATTTTATTCACAAAAGCCATGAGCATGCCACCAGAAAATCTTAAACCTACAAAAATAAGCTACGCTATCAATAGTCCAGTATAGCTCTTTCTTTTCTTATTCTTTTCTTTGTTCCTTCTCCTGACTTGGAAAGTGCCCTGTAATGCCTTCGGGCTGTATTCATCCTCTTTCCCATGACAGCACTGGTTTGTACAGTAAGGACCTGTGTTTTATGTGCTAATCATGCCATCTCTATCTCTCTCTAATTGTGATTCATTTTCAATCTCTGTTACCCACCATTTCTCCCTCCGTATTTTCCCTACTCTCAGTCTGATCTATGAACCACTCTTTTGTTCTGGGGCAGTGTCACCAGTTGTCCCTCAGGGTCTTCAATCTTGAATTGAAAGGCCCAAATTCAGATGTGGCTTAATGAATGTAAGTTTGAGTGTGTAAGTTATGGTGATGCCAAGGTACTGTAATTAACACCTTCCTCTGCCCTCTGTGCAATTTGCATTAACAATCCCTTAGATGCAGCTTCACAGGGACAGAGTGGAGGCAACATGTGCCTTCCTTATACCAGGGTTGTAAAGGGCCAGTTTAAGCCCCTCCCCATTCCATACCTTTCCACTTTCCCAAGTGCCAACGCATAGCATGCCATTAAAAAGTGTTACAAATGATATATAAGGAAAAAGTGTATTCCATCACATATGTATAAAACAACAGACTCTTGGCCCTTTTTGTGCAAAACCTGTTTTAAGACTAATATGCACACAAACACACACACACACACACACAATTAAAGAGTGGCACATCCATCTCCTTCCAATAACTTTGAGAGTCCATCTTATTCCCTTCCACCTATGCTGCATTTCTCAATGAGAAGGGTATACACACACACACAAGAACTGCCATACTGGGTAAGACCAAAGGTCCAGCTAGCCCAGTGTCATGTGTTCTGACAGTGGACAATGCCAGATGCCCCAGAGGGAATGAACAGAACAGATAATCATCAAGTGATCCCACTCCTTTCACCCATTTCCAGCTTCTGATAAACAGAGGCTGGGGACACCATTCCTACTGATCCTGGCTAATAGCCATTGATGGGCCTAACCTTCATGAATTTATCTAGTTCTTTTTTGAACCCTGTTAAAGTCTTGGTCTTCACAACATCTTCTGGCAAGGATTTCCACAGGTTAACTGTGCACTGCATGAAGAAAAACTTCCATTTGTTTGTTTTAAACCTGCTACCTATTACTTTCATTTGGTGACCCCTAGTTCTTGTATTATGGGAGCAAGTCAAGTAAATATCGTTTTCTTATTCAGTTTCTCCATACCTGTCATGATTTTATAGATCTCTATCATATCCCCTCTTAGCTTCCTCTTTTCTAAGCTGAAAAGTTCCAGTCATTTTAATCTCTCTTCCCATTCCAGATCCCTAATCATTTTTGTTGCCCTTTTCTGAACCTTTTCCAATGCCAAGGTATCTTTTTTGAGATGAGGTGACCACATCTGTACACAGTATTCAATCCATACCATGGATTTATACAAAGGCAATAAGATATTCTCTGTCTTATTCTCTATACCTTTTAAAAATTATTACTAACACATTGAGTGGATGTTTTCAGAGAACTATCCACTATGACCTCAAGATCTCACTCTTGAGTTGTAATAGCTAAATTTGCCCCCATTATTTTGTATGTAGAGTTGGCATTATTTTTCCAACATGCATTACTTTGCATTTATCAACATTAGAATTCATTAGCCATTTTGTTGCCTAATCACCTAGTTTTGAAGCTCTTCACAGTCTGCTTTGTTCTTAACTATCCTGAGCAGTTTAGTATCATTTGTAAATTTTGCCACCTCACTGTTTGTGCCTGTTATCTGTTGCGTATGTCATGACACCCAACAAAATTTATGTCTCACTTTTTTTTTTTCATTTGAGGTCTCAGTTAAGTGATGTGTCTATGTTCCAAACAATTGTGGGGATTTCCTCTAGGTGTGAAGAGGAAGGAGATATGAGGGAATGGGTATGACAGATATGGCAATTTCCTGCCATATCTAGACAAAACTTATTAAATAATGTTAAACCTTGCTGTGCTCAGTTTAAGTATCTTAAGTTCATTGTATTAAAATGCAGAAGTTTATTATGCATTATTGTGGGATTGTATAGAAGGGAGTCATGGCGAATGTGAAACCTAAGAAGTGTTATGAATTTCAAAGGACTCTTTTAAACAATGGGCCAGACAAAGTTGAACTTTTAGTTGAATGAATTTCCTAAAAAATGCTTGGGACGAAGTGAATGTGAATTCTCCACATCTGCACACAAACTTTTGAAGCTATGTCTGTGATGGACCCCCTCTCCCCCTCTATGCTTTTTGAAATGGACTTATGGACATGAATTTACATAACTCAAAGGTGCTTTGAGTGAATTATTTCATGTAACCCATCAATCTTCATGTCATGATCCTCTGTGGCATGTATCATTTGTGTGTGTAAAATTAGATACATAGAGTGGGGAATACTCTGTGAGTTTTAAATGTGTGAATGGGAGACATGGCAGGTGTTACCCGCTACTTCTTGATGAGCCAGTGTTAAACAATCTTTTGTCCTTAAGTCTGAGCAGTGGTTGGTAGGGAGTGACCTCAACTCCTTAACAAAAAGAATAGGAAAGCAGAGGCATTGGTCTTTTGGCTGGACTGCATCTGAAGGAAGGAGCTGAGGACCCCGGGGGGGGAGGGGGAAGAGAGCCCGGGTTTAGAGTGGCAGCTGGAAAAGAGGTTTTAGGGTGAGTTTGAAGAGTTTGTACTGAGGTTTCAGTGTAGAATTAGCCAAGTGTTTTTTGTGGGGAGGGATTGGTAATCTACTTTGCTCTGCTTGTTCTCACTTACTACTTAAATCCTACTGCTTCCACTTAATAAAATCATTTTTATTTTTTATCAGACCTAGTGTAAATAATTGTTACCTGGGGAAGGAGCAACCAGTATGCACATTCCCCCTTTCATTGTTAAAGGGGGCTTACCTAATTCTTTGGGGTTTGAGCCCATCTGGGGAGTGCTCTCTCAGGAGGCTGGGCCATAAGCTGCACTCTCCTTGGACCTGAAGAGGTTCGGTGTCTGTACTGCTTCTCGGTGGGGCCAGGGACTTCAGCTCGGGGCCTTGGCTGGGAGAGACCAGCGAAGCTGGCCCAGCAGGACCGAGTGGTGAGGAGCCCTAGAGAGTGGGAAAGTGAGTGGCAGTGGCAGCAACCCTGGGAAGCACCCCTGAGGGGTCGTCTGTGACCGCACCCCATCCCAATGCCTCAAAGAGAAACTCAGAGTCTGAGTTATTACCTCGTCATGGTCTCTAAGGATAAAAGACTAAAACCGTATGAAAGAAGTGCTCACAGATTCATGGGGGTTCTTGTTTGGAGCTCACTGCTGTTAAGAACTTGTAATCACAGAGGGACAACCATGAGAGGGATTTGGAGAAATTTTCACTTGCCAGAGCCTCTGTTCTGCCATGAATTGTTGGAATTGGGGTACTCTGGTAATCTTATTAATGTGTGTAGGTTCTTTCATAATTTTTATGCTTCCCTGTAATTGTTTTAACTTAAAAATAAATGTGCTTGTTTAGAATAAGCAATGAGGTAAACATAGGCAATTATTCTGTACGGGTTGTCTACACAGCAAAGTTATTTCAAAATAACTTTACTAGCGTCTACACAAGCCAACCGCTAATTTGAAATTAAATCGAAATAGCAGAGGACTAATTTCGAACTTGGTAAACCTCATTCCACGTGGAATAGGGGCTATTTCGAAATAGGGGCCTGCAGCCCTTCCCAGGGTGCCCTGCTGGCCACTCTGGCCCCAACCAGGAAACCTCCTCTCCTCCCCACCCCTCCCCCACCAGAGCCCTTAAAGGGGTAGAGTCTGGCCACAGTGCCTGTGCCAGCTCCAGGCCTGCCAGCCCAGAGCCAGTACTCATTGCCCCTGACCCAGTGGCCCCAACATGACCCAGCAAGCCACTGGCAGCCAGCCCTCCACCGCTCCCCAGAACCAGTCTGCCAGCTCCCAGGAGCCTGCCAGGGGCCGGAAAAGGCAGGCACCTTCCTAGTCCAGTGCAGAGATCAGGGACCTCATTGAGGTTTGGGGGGATGTCTCCAACGTCCACGATCTCCACACTAGATGGAGAAGCATGGCCGTCTACAGCCAGATGGCTGCCAGCCTGGCTACCAAAGGCCACATCCGAACCCAGGAGCAGATCTGGATGAAATTCAAGGAGCTGCGGCAGGCATATGCCAAGGCCACAAGGGACAGCTCCCAAACTGGGGCAGACCCAGACCCCTGCTCCTATTTTGATGCCCTGGACCGCATCCTGGGGGGCGGGATGATTTGTGCCCCCCAGGTGGTCATTGACCCTGGGGCAGAGGGCCCTGATCAGGGCACGGAGGAGGAGGAGGAGGAGGGCCAGGAGCTGCAGGAGCCCGGAGGGAGCATGCCACGCAGCCAGGACCCCCGAGCTGTCCCAGAGAACCTGTCGCTGGTGTTGTCTGAGGCCAGAGAGGCAACAACATGTGAGTGCCATCACTGTCCCCTTATGTGGGGCCAGGAGGGGAGGGAGACCAGGGATTGCGCGTGTGGGCCTTGCTGACCACAGATCATGCAGCAACCTGTGCATGTGCCGTGCCACCCCTGGGCACGTGGCCCCAGCTGGTGCCACACAGCCCCAGCTGGCTGCCTTGGCCTGTCACCCACACGTGTGTATGTATGAAGGGACATGATGTGCTCCTGACCCCGGGGTGGTACACAGCAGGATGCCCTCCCTCCACAAGCCCCCTCTACACAGAGGCAGGGGACATCTCCCTCCCCCTCCCCCCCACACACAGACCCACACCACATACAGCACAGGGATGTGGGTGCACTCCCAGGCCAGCTCCCACTCCCGGGGATAGCAGGACATCCCTAACATGGCCTCTGTGCTAGCACATTGGCTCTGATGGTGCGGAGACCTGTTGTCCTCGCCTTGCAGAGGGGGGCTGGGCTTCACCCACTGTGTCTCCAGGGATAACTGACCACTTCTTTTGTTTGTCCACAGCCGCACCAGCTGCGAGTGCAGAGCACACCACCCCGCCTGGGACATCATCCCTCACCCAGGCACTCTGCAGGTTGACCCATGCCCAAGAGGACTACCAGTGGCAGCACCTGGGGACACTGCAAGGCCTGCACCTCACCCTCTATCACTGGGTACATGAAGACCTGCAGCTCCGGCGGGAGAGATGGCAGGAGCTGCTTGCCCAGGGCCATTTCATCTGCGACCACCTGCAGACCCTGGTGCAGAGATTGCTGCCTCCTGCCACTCCAGCCCCTGCTGCCTCCCCAGCTACTGCTCCTCCTCCCACTCCTGCTCCCCCTCCCGCTTCTTCCTCCCCACCGTCCACACCCTACCCACCCTCCGTACCCTCTGCAGTGCTGGGAGACAGGTGGGCTGGCAATACCCTGAGCTTCTCCTCCCCCTTCCTCCCCTTGCCTCCCCCATCCAACTCTCTCCTCCCAGGTTTACCCCTCCCCTCTCCCACACTCTCACCTTCACTCTCCTGCCTTCTTTCCCCAGTCTCATCTGAGTTTCATTCCTCCCACACCCCAGTTTTGTTCAATAAAGAGAGTTTGTTTTCTTGAACACGTGTCTCTATTGTACATCAGGAAGGGGGGTTAGGGAGGGGTAAGTGGAAGGACGTGAGGGTGGAATGAGGCACAAGCCCCCAGTGGGGCACACCAGGGAGACTGTTACTGCCCACAAAACATGCTGCCAGGTTTGCAGCAACACGTCCACGAGAAGCACAAGGGTGCCTAGGGGCAGCTCCAGCTCCATGCTGCAGAGTCCTGTGTGTCCTGAGTGAGGGCAACCAGAGCACTCAGAGAAAAAAATGCTTTGCTGCCCCTCAGCGAGGTAGGCAAGCAAGCAGGGAAACCTGAGAACCAGCTGTCCAGGGGGGTCCCTTTAAGTGCAAGCCTCAGATAGCCTCGGGCAGCAGCCACACAACGTAACTCCTGACCTGATGCCCTGCCGGAACCAGTCCAGCCAGCCTTAAATGCGATTCAACGTCCAATCAGTGTGGACGCACTATTTCGAAATAGCAAAACGGTATTTTGAAATGCATTTTGTGTGTAGACACATTATTTTGAAATAAGATATTTCAAAATAACTATTTCAAAATTAGATATTTCGAAACAACACTGTAGTGTAGACATACCTATAGCATCTGAAGATAAAACAAGCCTACTGAGGCAGTCTGAATTTCTAGGGAATTCACTGTGTAGCCAAGAAATTGTTACTCCCTCATGATTGGAGTATTTCCAGGCTGGACAAGCGGGTCTCCAACCAAAAGAGGTGAAAGCTGAGCAGTTAGGAGCCTAAAAATGGGTGCCATTTTTTGCACCATGGAGGGGGAATACAGGTTCAGTGTGGGTTCCTTGCCTACAATGCTCCAACATGTGACTCATGTCCACTGACTCCCAACTTACACAAACTTAAAGCAGCCTCCCACCATCTACTTGACCCCTTGTACCTACTTTAAGTGCTGCCACCTCATTTAATATCATACGATATTTCAGGGATTTCCAGCTGATGCTGCTTCTGCTGCAGCGTGGACTCCTGCCCCTCTCCAGAAAGCTGCTGTCTGCAGGCTGGAGGAGATGATCTTGCTCCTGTGTCTTTTTGGGGCTCCATTCTCCTCTCACTTGCTGAGCACTCAGAGGGAGGCCTGAGGTAATAAGAGAAGCTGACCAGAAATAAACTGTAGATTTCAGTTAGGTGAGGGGCAGGAAAGAAAAGAGTAGTTCTGCTGGGCCAGCACACTATTCACATGAGGAGTGTGGAGAAGGAGTGAGCAAAGCCCAACAGCTCCATTTGTCAGACTAACTGGTTCCTGCCCAACCTTAAATCGAGTGTCCACTTAGGATAAGCTCCCCAGTTGCGTTTCCAGGACTCTCTCGACACCCAGGGAGGAAAGCAGACAGATGAGTAGGAAGCAAAGAAACAACTTGTCCCTGGTACAGAGGGAAAATAAAGTGCAGTAGGACAGTAGCTACTGACTGGCTGCATTTTGAAGAATATGCACAATGTGCTACACTGAAGAGTTCTGTGCATAAGTCAAGTTAGAGCAGCTGTGGGCCACTGTGAAAGTTCATAAACCTTAGGTTTGAGACAGCCCTGACTAGTCTCCTGATCCACTCCCTGCTCTTGGGGTCATTTAGGACTGGGGAGCTGGAGAGAGAGGGATGCAGAGTCAACAGTGAAGCTTCTGAAGAGGGGCTTCTGATAAATCCCAGGAAACCCGTGTGTCTTGTTGGCACCAATGGGCTACTGGGAGCATTGCTGGGCTATAGCTAGGAAGAATTGTAGGTATTGCTGGTATTCTGTATTGTCTGAGGACTGAAGAACATGACTAGATCCTGGTTTACAACTTTGCAATGCCTGTTGCCCTTATAGCAACATGTACTACAGCAGGGAATTTAAACTTGCATTCTTAGAACAAGTGAAATTTTAAATCATTTGGTGTCCCTAACAAAATGCCAATGTTATTCACACTAGCCCCACTTATCTTAAAAGCCTTCAGTATACAAACCAGTAAACGAACAGTACAAACAACAAAGAATATAATATATGATAAGCAATAAACATTAAAGAATGTATTGGTGTGAGAAAGCTTCTAAATTCAAAGCACATTTCTAAAGGACACAAGGGGAAAAAACCCTCTTTTAGAAGTAGCACAACAAGCTGATTCTACCACACAGCTACTGCTCTGGGACTGACATAATTTTGACCAATTATTTCCAGTTGCCTAAAATTGGCTGGGGAAAAACAGGCATGAACCACTGTTAAGGACAATTCATGTGTACATCTATTGTGTGATCGCATCTTCTCAGGAAATAGCCACTTCAGGTTTTGTTGTTGTTGTTTTTGTTTGTTTTTTAAAGTACACTAGAAATCCTGTGGGAATATACTGGTTTAGCAATATTACTGAAGCACACTATAAAGATCAATTCCTCCCTTTCCCCTGTCCTCCTCTTCCTCTATGTGAAGCATGACCTTCTTTAGGATTTTGATGGATGGATCTCTGTTGGAACACTTTTCAGTGCCTGTTTGAAATGTTTGAAATACACTTTATTTGAGCACATTATAGTATTTTTTCCAGGGCATAAGTACCTAGCACTCTGTGAAAAGTGAATACATCTTTCCAACTGCTATTTGGCTCAGATATGAAGAAATTACTGTCAAGGTTAATTATCCTATTCACAATCAGTTCTCACCTGAAGGCTTTCCAAAATGTTTTCAAAGTACCAAAGAGATTCATTTGCCAATGAAATTGTGTGGCATGAATAAAGATTTGTTAGAAAAAGGAAGGCAGAGTACTCCGGCCTCTTAGAGTTTGTTTTCAAAGTAAACATTTTAAGGTATAGGTTTTGAGCATTATTAAAAAACACATAGGCTACATTTAGATTGCAGGCTTCTTTCGGAAGAAGCTTTTCCGGAAGAGATCTTCTGAAAAAACGTTTTCTGAAAGAGAGCGTCCACACTGCAAAAGTGCATAGAAAGAGTGATCTGATTTTTCGAAAGATAGAGTCCACACTGAATGAATGCTATCTCGCATTTAAGCTGTGATTACTATGGATGGAGTGGGCACCAGGGCACCTGTGCTTTTTCCTCTTTCCTCTTTTTTCAAAAGAACTTCCTCTTCCCCATCCACACATGCTTTTTTCCGAAAGAGCTCTTTTGGAAAAAGGCTTCTTCCTCATAGAAAGAGGTTTACCAATGTCGGAAAAAAAACTCTGTTCTTTTGATTTTTTTTTCAAAAGAACGCGATTGCAGTGTGGACGTTAAGTGAAGTTTTTTTGGAAAAACCGTTGTTTTTCTGAAAAAACTTTGTAGTGTAGACATAGCCTAAAGGAATGAAATAAGAGGCTCTGATAACTTAAGAACTCTCAAAAGCCTTTGCCCCAGACTAAAATTGAACTGTTTTGATCATTTGTAAAAGTGCATCATTCTCATTTTTAATAATCATTTGTCTTGTATATGTTCTGGTTCCATCTAAATTTAGGTTGATCACGTGAACCAAATTGAACTATTTGAAGTTTCATTCATACCCACTGTGTAAGGCATTCTCATGTACCACAACTTTCCCCCTATAGCTTTCTCTTAATTCACATGCCAAAATGGCGCTTTGAATCATCTTTATAAGTAACAACCATATACTGAAAATATAAAATATATGCTCATTGTAATTCCCCTAAATTGACCTTAAATTCTTATTCATCACCAATCTGACCACAGAAATGTCACAGTCATTTATACTGAGGTTTTCTTGCGAAAAAAATATAATTTGTTAAAGTTCAACCTTCTGTAAAAGGCAATGCAATATAAATGTTTACACATAAAGATCTGAGACCCTCACTGCCTGGTCATCAAAGTGGAAATGAATTGGATTGTGCACAGTGTAAATATGTGGGTGCTGAGACATGTATACATATGCCAGAATAGTTCTAAATAACCCACAATATTTAGACAAATAGGATGCTGAGTAGTATTAGCTCAACTGTGCAGCCAGTTATAAACTGTGAAGTTTTTTTGTGCGGCAGCCTGTGAGCTATAATGAGGAGTTGTATTTTCTGAAATACTAAAACCACGAAAGGGATAGGAAAGGAGAGGAGACTGTATAATTCACCCTGAGCAATGAAAACACTCATCACTTCTCCCAAGTTCTGCTACAGCAGACAGATTGGTACGGTTCTGTGAAACTCACTAAACACAGCAGTTATTGAGCCAGCTCATACAATCCTTTAAATCACAATGATAGGATATATGTTTGGAGAAGGGATGACAATATTACACTTGTTTGATTTCACCTTGTCTTCAACTCTCTGTGAAGCTAGGGAATTCCATTGAAAGGACGGAAAATGTGCTGATTTTTATGTAAATATTCCCCAAGTATAGTTGAATTAAACAGAAATGTGATCACATTCTTACTGAATGCACTCAAAACAGACGACTGAACAAAAATGAAACAAGGGAATAGAAGGAAAGGAGATGAAAAGACATTAAGCCTTTCAAATCTTTTATTGCTCAGTGACCTCCACACATCATGGCTATTCCCCCACCATATTCAATAATTAAGTTTGCGTTGCCATTCCTTTCTAGGTCCTATTTTTACCCCCCTTCTAATTTTGAGAATAAAAATAATAAAAAATCCTTTTGAGCTAAGATTAAGCATGAGAATGTTAGACCAAATGTATCTTTTTAAAGGGTTTGAACAAAGTGGAATGAGCTCGTTTTATCAAGTTATGATGCCGTGAAGAATTTACAGGTTTAAAAAAAGGAGGGATCTGACCTTTACCTGTTACTAACAAATAAAACACACATTGAACTTAACCATCACCAACACCAGAAGCTAACAATCCTTGTTTACTTTAGCCTGTCAGAACTCATTTAAGGACTGAGAGAACGTGTGTCATAATCAAGTTTGGAACATTTAGATTAGAATAAAGAATCACATAAACATTTTACTTCATTACCCTTTTTAAATTTTAAGCTCTGCTCTTTCAAGGCTTGCATTTTTTAATGCTGATGAATGCAGATATGCGAGTCCTAATATGCACTTACCGTAATGTTCATGGATGTATATTATCCATTCTAATAGTGTACCTGGTACTGAAAAGAACAAATATGTAATTTGAACCCTGCACCTTAAAGGAGTTTATAATCAAGTGTTCCAATCAGGCAAGCATTTGCACATATATAATTTTATACACTTTGACCCCCTGGGATTTCTCACATAATTGAGGCATCCAGATTTAGAGATCACTTTTGAAATTATTGTCCTAAATTTCAAACGAAGGGGCAATTTCTAATATATTACATCTGTGCAGGAACTTTGAATATTATGGGGTTGAACAGTTGCAGGAGATTGATTTGTAAGGGTGCTGAATACAGCAGGTTAAATATTGCAAACACTGCAAAATACTGCAGACATTAGTTCAAATCAAATTCCTAGTGGTTTAACTGTTTGTACATGCTCATGTCCCTTTTTATTTGCCATTTGCATGACCAGCTTTCTGTTCACCCAGGTGTTTGGAGAATATTTACATTTGCATGTGAATAAGGACTTGCATGCAGAAACCTTTGGTACTTTTTATTTCCCAGTATTTCAAAAAAATTTAATCATCCAATCAGGGTTATGAAACTGCATGTATCTTAGGCAACTACACGCTGTGAATACCGAGTAATGAATAGCAAATAGTCAAAGTCAGTTTGCCAACAACACATATGCTGAAAATTACTCAGTGAATACTTATGAACAACAAAGACAGTCACAGATATCAGCATCCACTTGAGAATGATTTGTGCACATAAAAGGAGGAGATAGAATTTGGGATAATTTCTCTGCAACAAACCAATTGTACTTCTATGTGCCTTCAATTTCAACATAAATAAACTTGCAGGATCATGCCCTGAGGGCATAATTTGAAGATATGTGTAACTGCAGCTGGATTTTTTCCTGGAGAATCTTTTGCACTTGCATTGATAAACACAAATGAAAGTATCATCTTGAATTTCAGATCCCACAGGGGGGCAAGCACAACTTGCAGCTAGAAAAAAGTATCTTTTACTTGTAAGCTGAGGACATTACATCTAAAATTCACTAAACTTCAATAAATATAGAATACCATAAAAATCATGTCTGAGAACAAACACTTCTTAAAATAAAGAATCAGATACTGGAGAGGCACATTAAAACCAAAAATTTTGTTCAGGTGAATCGTAGCATGATAGCCGCCGAGGTCTTGTTGTGAAATGAATATGATCTCAAATTAACAAGTTTAAAAATCACAAAACAATAAGGAAATAAAAGGAAAGGACCCCAATAAAAAAACCCAGTTAAATACCCTGGTACTGACCCTCCAAAAGGAAAAAAAAAGTACATTCATCTGTAATTCTCGCGCCCGCACGTGGCCAAAATGGAGTTTGCTCTGCAAGCAGCTCCAGTCAAGAAAAGACACGTGCAGGAATGCAGCAGGGAAAAGTCCCTTTCAGCCTAGAAAAACCTGTTCTAAAAACCCCTCTCAAAAATACAAGCTATTGAATATGGGAAAGTGAAATACTTATTTATAGAGGAATAAAAAAGAAGATAAAAGGAGAAAAACAATGGGAGGAAATATAGGAGGATATATTCATTCATCAAAAAGCCCCTCAGGACCAATAGTACCACAGTCTGAAAGGGCAGACATCAAGTAATGTATCCGCACACAGAGTTCAACAGATCTGGGCAACGTTCCAGTCCAGTGGTGAGTCTTGGATGCTCTTGGTCATCTTTGGCACCCGTGAACTTTCCCCAACAAACCCCTCTGGTGCCTCATTCTGCCACACAGGGAACAACCTCCCCATTTAATCAGCATCCCTCCTTATTCCCAATGCAAAGTCACAAGCCCCAGGACTCACAGCCCCATACAGCTCTGGGCAGCAGTATGTCCAGCTCTGGTTTGTCCTTTTCAGGAGATTTCTCCCTGGCACAGTGCATCTCCTGACTCCTGTCCTAGGGTGCTCTGTCCCTTTCAGGCTTTAGACAAGCTCTTGGCTTCTTCACTGGGTGAGGGCCTGCTTGCTGCAGGCCTCCCATCTGGGACTACAGTCTCTCTCTTTTGCTTTCCTCTTCCTCCAAAAGCATTTCCTTTTTCTGGAACAATCAGCACTTCCCCCCCCAGGAAAAATATTTAAAGGGCCATGATCTCTAAACCCCAAAGAGGTTTTCACCTGAATCTTTATTTAAATGCCACTACAGAGACCTGTGGATACACAGACATATTGATGGCAGAGTTAAAATGAGTAGCTCCCATGGGATACCTTATTGGTTACAATTCAATTCCTTGTGGAAAAAAGTGTTAGTGCCAGAATGTGGCAGTAGATTTGAGATATTAGGGTATGTCTACACTACAAAGTTAATTCGAAATAACAGCAGTTATTTCGAATTAACTTTAATAGCGTCTACACAGGCAAACCGCTATTTCGAAATGAATTCAAAATAGTGGAGCCCTTATTTCGAATTTGGTAAACCTCATTCTACGAGGAATAACACCAAATTCGAAATAGCTATTTCTAATTAAGTGCTGTGTAGACACTTAATTCGAAATAGGGGGCCTCCAGCCTTTCCCAAGGAGCCCTGTTGGCCACTCTGGGCACAACCAGGAAAACTTACTCTCCTCTCCCCCAGCCCCGGAGCTATTAAAGGGGTAGACCCTGGCCACAGTGCCTGTGCCAGCTCCAAGCCTGCCAGCCCAGAGCCAGCAGTGGCCACCGGGGCCCCTGACCCAGTGGCCCCAAAACATGAGCCAGCAAGCCACTGGCAGCCAGCCCTCCACTGCTCCCCAGGAGCAGTCTGCCAGCTCCCAGGAGCCTGACAGGGGCTGGAGAAGGCGGGCGCCTTCCTGGTCCAGGGTGGAGATCATGGACCTTATTCAGATTTGGGGGGGATGCCCCCAATGTCCACGATCTCCGCACTAGATGGAGGAATGCGGCTGTCTATGGTAAGATAGCTGCCAGCCTGGCCACCAAAAGCCACATGCTAACCCAGGAGCAGATTAGCATGAAAGTCAAGTTGGTCTGGCGAGACCCCCAACCCTGAGCCCTGAGCTTCCCCTCCCCCTTCTTTCCCTTGCTTCCCCTTCCAGCTCCCTCCTCCCAGGTTTCCCCCTCCCCTCTTCCACCCTTTCTCTTTCCCTCTCCCACCTCCTTTTCCCAGTCTCCCCAGAGGTTCATCCCCCCCCCCAGTTTTGTTCAATAAACCCAGTTTCTATTTTTGAACATACATGTCTTTTATTTGACATCAGGAAGGGGGGGCTAGGGAGGGGTAAGTGGAAGGACGTGAGGAAGGAATGGGGCACGAGCCCACGGTGGGGAGGACCTGGGAGGCTCTGAGGGCTCCTCGGGGTGGACGATCTCCCTCAGGGCCTCCTGGATCCTGACAGCCACCCGATGGACCCCCCGGATGGCAGCCTGCAGCAAGTGCAGCCGGGCTGATGGCAACGACCCCACGAGATGCACCGGCGTGCCCAGGGGCAGCTCTGGCTCCATGTGGCCGAGTGCTGTGGTGTCCCGAGTTCAGGCACTCAGGGCACGCCAAGACAGGACTGCTTTGCTGTCCCTAATTGAGATAGACAAGCAAGCGGGGAACCCTGAGAACTGTCTGTCCGGGGTGGGGGTAGGGTCCCTTTAAGCACAGAGCTCAGTTAGCCTCAGGCAGCAGCCCCACACACTAAGTCCTAACCTGGTGCCCTGCCGGCACTGGTTCCGGCCAGCCTTAACTTCGGTTCAGGGTCCACTCAGTGTGGACGTGCTATTTCGAAATAGCAAAATGCTATTTTGAAATAGTTTTTGTGTACAGATGCGTTATTTCGAATTAGCTTAATTCGAATTTACTATTTCGAATTAAGTTAATTCGAAATAGCACTGTAGTGTAGACATACCCTTAGTGAGAATCCTTACTCAGAATCTCAGAGTGAATTATGTGGCCTCAAATCACCCATCTCATTTCTTACCTACAATAAATGTTCAGTTATAGAGGGGTGGAGGGGAAGGATCCCTTTTAGGTAAGGTTATGCTTTTCCCCTTTTTCTTTAAAAGCAATTTTTCTATTGAATTTGGTTTCTACAAAAAGATTTTCTTTCAAAATAACCATGGGTGGCCTATGCTAAATCAACACTCTGCTTTTAAACAGAAAATAAAAGCCACAGAGAGCTTAGATAAAAGCTTGCATTCCATGGTGAGTGACCACCACAAAAGTGGAGAACATAAAGATTAAATTACACATGTAGCTAACCTACAGGCAGATACTTAAGAAACAAGAAAAATGGATGAAACAAAGATACCATCTCTGACTGGGAGTGTATTATTGCATACTTATAAACAAGTCCTTTTTCAGATTGGTAACAAACAAAGCATACAGCACAGACTACGGGAATTAGGAAGACAAGCAGGAGATCTCTTAGTATCTGAGATGCAGTTAGGAAAGAAATACATGTCTTTATAACAATTTTTAAAAACCCTGTTTTTAATGGTAAAGAGAAAAAAGTAAGGAGACAGGAGGAAATGGAGATTCATGGTCCAGCACAAATATAATATATTATTATATTATACATGAACATAAGAACATAAGAACATAAGAACGGCCGTACCGGGTCAGACCAAAGGTCCATCTAGCCCAGTATCCTGTCTGCCGACAGTGGCCAGCACCAGGTGCCCCAGAGGGGGTGGACCGAAGACAATGATCAAGCGCTTTGTCTCCTGCCATCCCTCTCCAGCCTCTGTCAAACAGAGGCCAAGGACACCATTTTATCCCCTGGCTAATAGCCTTTTATGGACCTAACCTCCATGAAATTATCTAGCTTCTCTTTAAACTCTGTTATAGTCCTAGCCTTCACAGCCTCCTCTGGCAAGGAGTTCCACATGCTGACTACACGCTGTGTGAAGAAGAACTTTCTTTTATTAGTTTTAAGAATATAATGCAAAGTGTTGAGCATGGATATAATGCAAAGTGTTGAGCACATATCATTCCCAATAAGTCCAATACAGGGGTGGGCAATCACTTTTTCCAAGATTTTGGAAAGTGATTATACTTTTCTATGGTGGAGATGCGGGTTTTAGGGTGGAGGTTGGGTGTGGAAGAGTTCACGGTGTAATGGACTGAGTGCAGGAGATGGTGTAAGATCTGAGAGGGAGTTTGGGTGAAGGAAGGGGTTGTGACCTGGGTCAGGGGATTGGGGTATAGGGTCAGGGAGGGAGTATGGGTGCAGAAGAGGATTCTGGCCTGGGGAAGGAGCTCTAGGAGAAGGTGCAAAATCTGGGAGGGAATTGTGACCTGGAAGAAGGGGAAAAGGGGGTGCAGACTGCAGAGGGTTTGGGTGGTGACCTGGTGCAGGGGATTGGGCTACGGGGTCTGGGAGGGTGCTTGGGTGCAGGAGAGGATTCTGGCCTTGGGGCAAGAGTGTAAGAGGGGGTTCAGGTTCTGAGAGGGAGTTTTGACCTGGGGCAGGGGGTACAGGGGGTTTGGATAGTGACCTGAGGGAAGGAGTTGGGATGTGGGAGGGGCTGGGGTACCAGAGGCAGACTCTGACTGGGAGGTGCTTGCCTAAGCCAGTAACTGTGCAGCTCCCACAAGGCAGGCTGGGTTCCTTGTCTGCTGCAGCTCCAGATCATTTTCAATTGCAAGCTTGTTACCTCCATGAGGCTCTCAGCTCCAAGAAGGAAAGGAGGCTTGTGATGCCTCCATTCCCCAGGTCAACTCCTGAGCTCCTATTGGCTGGTTGTTTCCAGCCAATAGGAGCTCAGAGATTGGCTGGGGTCAATTCCTATTGGCTAATTGTTTCTAGACTATAGGAGCTCAAGGTTGGGCTGGGGACAGGGAGATCACATGAAGCTCCCCCCTCCCTGCAGAGCAGAGAGCCACACAGACTGTGCTTTAAGCTGCGGCAGCTGCGTATCTGAGAATGCTAGCAGGGTGGTCCATGGGCCGGATCTGGTGGCTTGGTAGGCAAGATCCGGCCACTGGGCCATATTTTGCCCAGCCCTGGTCCAATACCTTTTAGGGTTGCTGTGTAACTGCAGTGGATATATGGCCAGTTCTTCAGAATACCACTTATGTTCCCATGTGTGCACATGTACTAAGATACCATAAAAATATACCCACACTAAAAAGGGTCCAATCTTAGTTGGGAACTCTATTATTTATTTATTTATTATTACAGAAATGGCTAGACTGCGAAGGCATGTGTCACCAGGTGCTGCTGCTACACAGTCTTCTAAATTCTTTTCTTAGACTGCATGCAGGTTTGACTCTTCAGAAGACATAATGGATTATACAGGATTAGCGCTATTAAGGAGTTTAGAGCTGTTGGAATTTTCATTTTCAAGAACCAGTTTATGGGAGAGCGAGCAGTGTCATCAGTGGAAACTCTTGACTCCAGTTAATGTTTGAGGCAGAATTCACCCTCAGAAATGAAGCATTAGTGTTGGGTTGAGATTTCTTGAAGAAAAGATTGCTTGTTTGTGTTTGATTGTCTTATTCCAAAACTACTGAATGTGTAAATAAAGCAAATTAGACTGAGACTAGTGGTCCACAAACTTTTTTCTGTCATGCTCCTCTATGCCTTGTCTCCACCCACCAGAAGCTGGGCCACAGCCAGAAGTGGACTGTAGTCAGAACTGGGAACCAGGGGCCATAGCTAGGATGGGGCTTTTGTTACATGAGGAATTGGGGCCAGAGCCGCAGATGGGAGTCGTTCCAAGACACAGTGGTTGAGGTATGGGCTGTAGCTTCCACTGAGGGTGGATCAGATCTGAGGGCAGAGTGGCACTTGGAAGATGTATGGGGCAGTTTTTGCGTGAGTGTGTGCTGGGGGGTGGAAGGGATTGTGATGGAGTTAGGAAGCTTCACTTATGCAGACCTAGCTGATCTCTAGCTGCTCCCAATCAATCAGGCACATATGCCCCTCTTTTCAGAAGTCCCTGAACCCCCACTTTTCAGGCACATATACCCCTCTTTTCAGGTGTCCCTGATCCACATCCCTGCACCACCACTAAGCCATCTCATGGCTCCATAAGTCCTGCATCCTCATTCAGCCCCCACTTCAATCTGTCCCCACTCTAGCCCTCCTGAACTCCAGTCTATGTATTTCCCCAAAGCCCTATGTACCCTACTCTGTCCCCCAACACATCCCATGCATGCTCACCTCACCCAGCAACCCGGGCCCTGTGAGGAATGCGGTGTCTACTCTGTCCCTATTTGCTGCTGATTGCTGCTATGGCCAGTGAGGTATGAGCCAGATGCTTCTGTTCTGGCACAACAGCAGCCCCAGGTGGGTGAAAGATCTAACAGCAGAACCTCTCCAGCAGAATGTATTTTTTTCATAGAAAAAAAATATTTGTGAGACACATTCTACACATGCTCAGTTATGTACAACCCCGCAGGCATAACCCCAGAATATTTACTTTTTTTACAACTTCATAACGTTGTTGATTCATGTTCTATTTGTGGTTTACTGTAATGAACAGATCCTTTTTTCACAGTGTTACTAGCTAGCCAGTTACCCCAAGTTTGTAGGTATGCATTTGAGTTTTCCTTTTAATTGTGGCAGTTTGCTCTTATCCTAACTGAATTTCATCTTGTTGATTTAAGATCAATTCTCCATTTTTTCAAGGTCATTTTGAATTCTATTTTTTCTTCCAAAATGCTTGGCATTCTTCCCAGCTTGGTGTCATCTGAAAATTTAATGAGCATAATATCCACTCCATCATGAACATCATTAATGAAAATATTAACTAGTAGCAGCCTTAGGACAGACCCTTAAAGGTCCTAGACACAACTTCCAAGTTTGACAGTAAATAATTGATAACCATTCTTCAAGTATGGCCTTTCAACCAGTTATGAATCCACCTTATAGTGTTTTCATAAACTTGGACAAGATGAAACCATCATGTTGACCAGGGCTACTCAACTTTGGAAGCCCCGGGGGCCATAATGATGCTCACAGCAAGTACTGAGGACTGCCACTTAAGTGTGGTTGTATATATATGCAAATATATAGGCAAATAGCTTCTTTCACACACTGCCCCGGCATTCCCAGTACCTCCTGTCTGGGGGCTAGAGACACCAACATTCTGTACCCATCTGTTCTAGCCAGCCCCTCCACTTGCATTTTTCAATGTTTACCCTGTCTGGGAGATGCCTGCCACTGTGAATGTGTTCCCAGTGGAGGCCATGTTCAAAGGATCCCACCCGTGGGCTGCATGTTGAGCCCCACGTAAACCCAAACCACTCCATGGACTGCAAACAAATGGGCATGTTCAGTAGTCCTGATGTAGACTATCAAAAGCCTTATTGTAATCAAGATACATCACATTTACTGTTTCCCCTATCCACTAGGAAAATAACCTTCTCAAAGAAGGAAATCAGGTTGATTTGTTTCCAACAATTCGATTCTAGCTATCACTTATAATTTTATTGCCCTAGGTGCTTACAAACTCAGTGTTTAATCATTTCTACCAATATCTTTCCAGGTATTGAAGTTAGGCTGACCTCTCTAACTTCATGGATTCTTTCTTCCATGTTTTAAAGATAGGATTTATGTTTGCTCTCTTCCTGTCCCCTGGAACCTCTTTCATCCTTGATGAGTCCTCAAAGATAATTGCTAATGGTTCCAAGTTTGCTTTAGGTATGGCAGGGTGATTTTCCTCTGGTCTTGCCAACCTGAATTTACCTAATTTATCTAAATATTCTTTAACCTGTTCTTTCCCTAGTTTGGATTCTTCCCCCCCTTGTTAATATTAAATTTAAAATTTACTAGCCACAATACAATTTGTACGCTGAAAAGAACATCTAAACAGAATTCAAAAACATCCTTTTTTGAAACATAAAGGAAGATGAAAATGAAGGATGCAGTTGTACTCAGGGAAGGAACACAAAAATAATTTTGATGGAGAAGAAAGGAGAGATATTGTAACTTACTGGGAAAAAAAACCCAGAGAAGTTGAAGTGTTCATTTGTAAAAACAGAAGATGGACAGTTCAAGGAGAAACCAGTTTGAAAGAATAAATAAAGATACCAAAAATAAAGACAAAACAGTAAGTTAAAGGAAGGGACAGGGTGAACTTCAGATGAACTTAACACTTGCAATAACAGTGTTGTGCTGCAGCCAAGACACAACCAAAAGATGAAGACTGACTAGCACTTCTTCTTGCTTCTGTTAAAAATTGAGTGCCAAGAGGAGATGCCCTCTCCCCCCCCATCTTTCAAGAGGAGTGTGTCTTAGCCTATGAATAATAGAGGGTTAAGGCAGGGCATTACAGTTAGGAAGAAATAAGGAAAACAATATAGTTGAGTATTGTAGTTCTTTTGTTTTTGTAAGGTTGAGAAGAAAAGATAAGGTCAATTATTATTTTAAATGGAAATAAAATAAAAGCAGGGAAAAATAATAAAGAAAGTGATAAAGATTTTAATTAGCAGGTATACTTAAAACATACTTTAGGCTGTGTCTGGGAGGAACTTGATAATGAAGAAAAGAAGAGCTAATGAACATTAAATACAAAGAGGAAGAGCTGAAGAGAAAGAAATTGGTTTTACATTTATCCAACAGAGGTGGCTTAGTTTAGATTTCTTGGAGCAGTGATGAAGAGCTGAATCAAATCTCATCACCACAGACTTAGCAATGTAATTGCACTGGAGTACAGGTATAGTGTTTTTGGTGATAAATTTGGGTTGGGGATACACCTGTATGGTTGGGGTGTTTTTTTAAACTGTGAACTCCATTTTTCTTTTGAGGAAATGAAATTTGTACATGGGACTAGGCATGATCAACTCCTGATTTATAATCCTCCTGAAGATACTTGCTTCCTCTATGGCTCTGGATGATCATATTATTGTGAATGTAATCTCTGTGCATTTCAGAAGACAATAGGAATGCACTTTTTTCTTGTCCCATTCTCCGCTGTTGCCTTTTTCAAAAACACAAAATCAGTGCAACTTGACAAGGTGAAAGGGCACTACTCAGCTCAGCTCCTCACAGTAGTGCAGATGTCATCTTCACCTATTTCACTGAAAGCAGAATCTCAAGCTAACGGCACAAACCATCTGAGATTTACGAACTCAGATTAAAGCCTACAATCCTTTAAACAGAGTGGCCTTAAGGTTGCCAATGTTTGGTTAAGAGCATAAAGGAAAGGTGTGTGCCTTCTACTGTATGTGTGGCATCCGTTTTAGGAACAGGCTCATACTCCAAAAGGACATCTGACAAGCTCCTTTTCAGATTTCCAGGTTTGCCTTTCACAACATATGCTCCTTGTGTGGGCAGCTGCTAGATACAAGCCCACATGTGATAGCGTGCAGTGGGATGCTATTTGTGCAATGGATTTTACTCAGGTTATCTTTCTTTTCTGCCTACGTAGGTGAATTAACAATTTGCCTTTTCTTTGTGCTGCACACTTTGCATGAGATGATCGAAGCCAGAGACTCCAGAACAAAGAATAAGGAGGAGAAATAACTGTGAAGGGAAGAATTAGGAAATAATACACATTATGGAGACTGATCAGGTCAAACATTGTTGATTACAATAAAATATAATAAAAGAATATATCTGGAACCTTACTCTAACTCTGATTTTAGAATGTGGATGGCATGTTTACTAATCACTCTGGCCTCATGGACTTAAAAGGAATCCCCTTTATTCACTGGCATATTTCCCTGGCTAGTAGAAAATAAGCTAGTGTAGTGCCTTCTCATTAAATACACTTCCCTGACTTTGTCTGGGGAACTGCACCAATTCAAGCTACAGGTTCCAATATCACAGAGGCAAATTATTTTCACATCTGCATTTCTTCATATTATGTTTTCACAAATATGAACTAGTGCTATAGTGAAATGACCAACCTGCCTCTGGTTGAACTAGAAGTACACTGAGGTATTAAAGAAGAGTGGAGTCATGTCATGTCTTTTTAGTGAGCAAAAATTCATGCTGCTAACTTCTGCTGCAGTCACTTGTCTTTGTTATAACAATGTGGTTTTGTTGCTGCAGTTAAGGAAGGCAATTACAGATTCTTGCTTTAAAGTCCTTAGTTTATAGGGACAAGGTAAGGAATTAGCAATTGAACTGAATATTTTCATGATTGTTCTTGTTCTTCAAGTTTGATAAATTTCCCTTTGGCCATTTTTTAATTACAATTAGAGGGAGGAAACATGGTGCAACTGAAGATTTGTTTTAATGTCTTTAAAAATTTATTTTGCAGTTGGAATTCAGCAACAGGTTTTACCAGCACTGACTTTATGTTTCTGAAACAGTGCATATGTTATCTTGTGAACCATTTAAATGGGAGGAATACCAGCTAATTCGAGTTAGGGCTTTAAATTGGAATCCCGTTTCACTGCCGCGTGTAGACGCGGGTAGTTACTTTGGGCTAGTCAATTTCTAAAATGGCGACCAGCCGGGAACATGCAAATCAAGCGTGGGATATTTAAATCCCGGGCTTGATTTGCAATTCCAGTCGCCCTCATTAGACGTACCCTCAGAAAAGAAATGCAGCTAGACTATATAACCCCACTGTCATGCTCCCATCCCTGATTTATTAAAATTGGCTTATGATATGAACTCGAAGATGCTTTAGACAAAATGCCTCATGTAAAATGTTAATTTTAAAGATACAATCTGCTGAATGTGTATATCATTCTTGTATGGATCTGTTTATCCTTCTAAATGTGCTAATGAGGGCCATTACTGATGCTTCAGAAACTTAATGGCTTAGTGATCAAAACAACAACCTGTGAATGATTTTATTTTTCCTGAAATCCCAAACTGTGGATGGTCCTAGAAAGACATGTAACTAGGTCACCTGATGCTGAAACCCATTTTGGATCTTTCACTTTTCCACTTAAATGAGAATTCCCACCTTGGACAAAAAGGGTGCAAGGGGGTTACCAAATCATAGGGGCAGTCTCCAGCTGTCAGGAGACCCCTCTCTCCCACATACCACCTAAGATGACTGCTGGAAAACATTTAAGACTGAACAAAGGGAAGGATCAGGCCCAAACTGAGAGAGTGCTTAATTTGAAAGAGATGTTTAGAACTACTGTTTAGGGTGAGAATTTGCATGTAACAGTTTTCTTAGTGGATTAGGATTAGCTGGCATGCTTTGTTTATTTTGGTTCAGTAACTTATTTTGATCTGTATGTTTTCACTTGCAATCATTTAAATCCTACTTTTTATATTTAATAACAACACTTTTGTTTACTAACAACCCAAATTTAAATAATTGTTACCTGGAGGGAAGCAACCACTATACATATCTCACTTCCACTGAAATAAAAAACCCCAAAGTTATAAGTTTTCTCTCTGTAAATGGATATATTTGGGGTTTAGGTCCTTTTGGGAGGTTGGTTTCTTGAGTACTGGGCCTGCATAGCTGAGCCTTCCTGGAGCAGAGTTGGTTCACTAGCTGAGCTGCTCTTTCTAAAGACTTTTGCTTAGCCAGTCAATCCCCAATCTGTAGTAGGATGGAAGAATCCCATGCTCGAAGTGCAGGTACATTTTTACTTGCCCTTATTGAACCTCATCAGATTTGTGTTTGCCCATCATCCAGTTTGTCTAGGTCACTTTGGACCATATCCCTATCCTCTAGCCCTACTTAGTGTAATCTGCAACAGTACTGAGGTTGCAATCTATCCTAGCGTACATATAATAAAGAAGTTGAACAAAACTATCTCCAGGACTGACCCCTTGGGCACTCCACTTGATTCTGGCAGCCAACTACACATTGAGCTTTGATTGCGACCCATTGATCCTAATGATTTAGCCAGCTTTCTATCCATTTTATAATCCATTAATCCAAGCTGTACTTTAACTTTCTTGTAAAAATACTGTGGGAGACCATATCAAAAGCTTGGCTAATGTAAATGTATATCACATCCACTGCTTTCCCCACATCCACAGAACCTGTTATCTTGTCAATGAAGCAATTAGGTTGGTCAGACATGACTTTGACTGATCACCTTCCTTGTTGCATAAAAGCCTCCACCCAAGCTATTACTTGATTTTACACGTGGATTTTCTGGAAATACACTAAACTGTAAAGTCCTGCCAATACATGACTTATAGATGACAAAAACCTCCTGCTGACTGCATTGCTGGAGGGGGGGGGCAGCAATTATCTCCTAAATCACTTCATTACTGATTATTTGTAAATAATTCTGTGAAGGTTTGTAATTATTTCAGCTGCAATGACTTTTAAACTCTGCAACTTCTTGTAATTTTTGTTAATCCTTGCAACTCTGTAATCTTTGTAGAACCTTGCAACTCTCAGCAACTTCGCTTTATAAGTTCAGAAACACTGCAAGCTTGGTGATTGTTGAGCCTTGCACCTTTGTAATCTTTGTAACTCTCAGCCACCTTACTTGTAACTTGCTCTAAACTGCATTCTCCCCTGTGTGTGTAAGGCTGTGTCTACATTGGTGCGATCTTGTGCAAAAGCAGCCACTCTTGTGCAAAAGCTTGCTGCCTGTTTACACTGGCCGCGAGTTCTTGTGCAAGAACACTGACGTTCTAATGTATGAAATCAGTGCTTCTTGTGCAAGAACTATGATGCTCCCACTCAGGAATAAGCCCTCTTGTGCAACTGTTCTTGTGCAAGAGGCCAGTGTAGACAGGCAACATGAATTTATTTCTTGTGCAATAAAGCCCTATGGTTAAAATGGCCATCAGAGCTTTCTTGCGCAAGAGAGCATCTACACAGCCAAGGATACTCTTGCGCAAAAGCACAGCTCTTGCGCAAAGGCACATGCCAGTGTAGACACTCTCTTCTGGAAGAGTTTTTGCACAAGAACTCTTCCGCAAAAGAGTTCTTGTACAAAATCATGCCAGTGTAGACATAGCCTCTGTGTGTGTGTGTGTAAGTGGAGACTATTGTGTGTTTGGGATTAGAAACTGCAAACAAAGGAGACACAGCTGCTCTGCTGGATTAAGGGAAGTCTGGGCGTACTCCCTGGTGAAGAATGTGGCTG
Source organism: Pelochelys cantorii (assembly GCA_032595735.1). Taxonomy (NCBI): domain Eukaryota; kingdom Metazoa; phylum Chordata; order Testudines; family Trionychidae; genus Pelochelys; species Pelochelys cantorii. Next base: position 77,561,722 of record CM064326.1, read on the forward strand.
AGTCACAGTCATTGTACAGAGTCAATAAAAGGAGAGAGCACAGGGCAGTAGTTCTCTTTGAGAACTCCTCTTTCTGCAGCCAGTTTCTTTCCTGACCAGCTCCCCAGCCATGATCAGCAGACAGACCCTCCAGGTGCAACATGCCTTGGCTCCTTCTGAAACCCATATTCCTGTGTGAGTGCAGGAATAAACGTGTGTGATGAGTGAATGAATGAAGGTATGCGCGTTTGTGTGAGAGATAGCTGGTTCCCCTTTAGTCTAAATCTTTAGTGGCAGATCTATCTTCTTTAGATTAACCATGTAGTGGAGTGTTAATTCCTCACTCAATAAATCCATACTACTGTAACCCTGGGTGGACTCCAGTGGGAATAATTTGGGAAACATTCCTCAACTCCATCCAGGGTTTCTTGTGCTAGCTGATGTACAAACATAGGCAGAGACATAGGTGACTGACATGTTTGCAGTGTAAACTTGAGGTGAGAGTCAGAGTCCGATTTCACTATAGATCCACTAAATGTAGGTTTGTTCACAACGAATGGAATGGAATCAGCCTATGCATATTTGCTTGAAATTTCAAGTCTGAGGGACGGCCCTGGGTACCTGAAGGTATAATGTGACACATTAGGGTGAGGCTGGAGGGGGAAACAGTAATTTGAAAAACATAGTTGGGAAAACAACTTCAAATGACTACAGCAAAAAATTTTCAAGATCATAGATGAGGGAAACATCTCAGCATGGAATCAAATATAGTAAAAATAATAAATGACTGAAACTGTGTCATGAAAACTCCGTGGCCAGAAATTTCATGCTTGAACAACAGTATAGCAACAGTAGGAATATGGTATTGAAAACCTTGCCAGAACAGAGGCAGCAATTTTGAAATGCTCAGGGAGATTAGCAAGACTACAGAGAGAGAACAATAATGGGGGATTTCAACTATCATGCCAGGACAGGGTAAAGAGATAATACATTGAACCAAAATTGACAACCCTATGCCAGAGATGAACCTGAGCTTTTGATGTGCCTCATGCAGGTTTCAGGACAAAGGAGGAAGAAGTGTCTGGTAATCAACCAACCAAATTCCCAGCTCTCATATTTCTACCTTTGGAATACATTTTTATTGCTAGTTTACTCAAAATAAACTGAAAAAGTGTTCTAGTTTGATTGCATTATATTTGATAAGAATGCCAATGCATAGGACCCTTTCCTTGAGCAATGCAAGCCTATTAATTGGTTTTTCACTTCTTCCATGGAAAGTGGCCATACACCTGCCTTTGTAACCTGAGCAGATTTTCCAAGTAGTTCAGGCAAAGTCACTGGTAAATATAAACATTAGAATAAGTTTACTGATAACAAAAGATGGATATTCAGTGACAGGCAAAAAGTCAGAGTAGTCACCGAAAGGAAATAAAATAAACATGAAGTCTAAATTCTCAGTCTTGTTAGTCTAGACAATATGCAAGCAAGTGATTGCAGTGTAACTTTACTACCCTGAATTATAGACATCAGTTAAAATAGCCCACAGTAGTGCTTCTAATTTAACAAAAGAATAACAAGGTTGTGACCCATCCTAAAGCAGTTGCCAGGGTGTTTCCAGGGGGCTCATCTCTGATCAGCAGACAGCTCCCCAGAGCAAGCTAATCTTGCTAATTTCTGAAAGGACACAGGTACAACCATCCACTCAATGAAGGACACACAAGCAGAAATTCTTAAAAAAATAAAAAGAGTAATATTTAAAAGAACTAAGCAGTTATGATATATTTAATAAAGCAAGAAAAAACAATGAGGTATAGTAAAATAGAATTACATTTAGAAATCATGTAATAAAGTAAAACAAAAGACAGACTGCATAGAATACATAACACATACAGAGCAGTTACAGTGGCAGAAATGCACAGACCCCCCACAACCATATGCATACAAGCCCCACTACAAAGGCTGCCATCTAATACAATGCAAAAGACAGGCCTTTATGTGTATAATATGTTATTACACAAACATTACCATTTAATATTACCATTCCAAGGGTGTGGTGATCAGACAGCCACAGACTAGGGTCAGGTAAATCTCACTCAGAAGAAGGCATGCAGTTTTATTGACAAGTACAATCATTCCTTTTACTAGAAACAAAAAAATCATACTTGTACTTTTTTTAAAGCCCTCTAATACCACCTATAAATGTCCTTCCTCTCTGTCACAAAAGGAAGGAGATGCTCTAAGGATACTGTTGGGGCTGCAGAGTTGGTGGGAACTGTAGCCACCATTTACCACAAGCTGATTCATAAGCCCTAGTTTCCACTGCCTATGAGGCTTCCACAGCTCTCTCTGTGTCTCACTCAAGCCTTGAAGCTGTAAGCCTTATATATTGTTTGCTCTCTGAAGGTCTGCCAGTTAATGTAATTAGCCAGGCTCCACCAGCTTCCTGTAATTAAGATATTTCTAGATTGTTCCTGTTGCATCATATCTATTTTTATGTAGCTAAGCTTCTCCCTGTGAGTTGCTGGAACTTTCATAAAAGAGTAGTGTCTACCATTTTGGATTTCCTATGTTAAATTATCACTAATTACTATTTATCTAAACTGCTGTTTTATGCATTTTAAAGTGTCTTGATATTGTCATTTTAATTATATCAATTGGGAGAGGTGACATTTTTGCAATATTTAAGCCCCTTTTTCTGTACCCATCTCTATCAAGGTGCTGCAAGATTTTTCAAAACAGCTAAAGCAAAATCTCATGATACGCCTTGCTGACGGAGGCTGTTGATAGTTGTTCAACACTCGCCATGATGTTAGTTACCTGCCTTCTTGTTTTCTCTGTGGAGCTGCTGTCTAGGCAATTCCTAAACTCACAGCATATTTTAGTGAGAACCATAGAACAGTCTAAATTATGTATATCATTAGTACATATGAAATTGAGATAGAACAAGGGATTACAATAGATCATAGCATTTCCCTTTATACCTTACTTTACATGCTTTACATTTAAAATCACAACTATATCCACAAATGATGGATATTTGTGTTTCAGAGCAATCCCCTGAGGTATAGTGTGCCACAAGAACCCTGCACTTTAAAATAGAATCTGAGGCAACTACAATTACATAGGCAGATTGAAGTTGCCTCAGACCCCATTACTTTAGTTCCTGGAGGAAGAATAGTCTACATGTTGTTCTCAGGCTACTGCTGTCATCTGAGATGACAGCAGGACTATGCAGTATCAAGTACCATACTCTTTGATAAAATACTTGGTGTAAGGAAAAAGGGAAAGACTGTGGTTTTCTACTAAAGGCCTCTGCAACACTAGGTCTTCATTTTACCAAGGCTGTTTAGTGGCTGTTATGGACTTTCCAGGTGCTTATAAATTAAGTCTGTATTTTAGCTTAATTATTTCTAAGCTCTAAAAAACCCCTGAATTCCAACTGTACTTGAATTCAAGGCATGCAGCTAAAGAGAAAATTCAATAGAAACATAACACCATGGAGTTTATTCAAAGGGCATTTCCTAGGAAGAAACTTGGATTTAAGCATTTTTGAGAATTTCATCAACTCAGGAGCTCAAATAAGTTATCAAATGTGCTAGTAAAATAATAAATACAAATGCATGAAACTGGAATGGAGCTAAACAGATGCATCTTATCAGCAGCCCACACATGTACATTCCCCCAGAGGCTTTTTACTTTACCTGAAGCAAATGTTTGTCTATTCATGAATAGAGAGTTTATTTCCTATTCTAGTGAATCTACTACTTTTCTCACTGTGTCTCTACAGAGGAATAAGCAGCATGCTTACTGCTGTCTGGGGGAATTATTCACAGCACATGTTTGTCACAGATTGGTAAGGATCTCAGCAGGATGGTTTTTTACTCTATCAATCAGTTGACATAGAGCAGATGTCTTTTTGTTTGTTTTAATCACACACAAAAATCAGAGTACTGCATATGAACACAAATACAGAACACTACCTGGACACTTCTGGAATGTTGTTGCAATCATTAATGGATGCATTTTATTTAAATCAGTACTGAGGTTAATTAAAATATAGCTTCATTGTCACCAGGGAGGGCTGCTATCTCCCCCAACATAACTCCAAGCATGCAGTGCCACTCCCAGTACTATTCAAGGAGTTAACTCTTCTATAACAAAGCTTAACAAACAAACAGAAGGCAGTCTTAAATCATTATTTGGTCCCAGGATTCAGCCTCCCAGGGGTCTCTTGCTTTTCCAGCTCCTGGCAACTTCCTTACCTTCTCCAGCTTGGCTTCCCTTTTGCAGCCACAACTGCAGGTTTGTGTCCTTGAGCCCTGACCACCATACCCCAGGGACCTACCATAATGGAGTTCCCCTCCACTATGACCCCCTGCTTAGCATGTCTAAGTCTTTCCTTCCCAAGTTACCTGCTAGCAAACCTTTATAGGCACAGTTCCCCCCCCCCTTTAACTGGCTGAATTAGGATCTGCTCACCAGGTTAGTTTATCCACAGAAACCAACTACCCTGTGACCCATTATCTAGGGACTCTTTTCAAATAGTCATATCACCAAAGGCAATCATCATGATTTCTTTGAGACAATCATGTGGAAAGCCTTTGGAATTCAATGAATGTCAAAATGCTAAAGTTTGATATACAGGCTGAAAATCTTACCTTTTTTTCTGGAGAAAAGGGAGTGTTTTCTACTGATTAGAGATAGAAAGGGGAGACTCAATTCTGAGCTCTGCCCCATATCCTTTGCATCATGGGAGATGTGCACAAGAGCCAGAGAAATGGTAAGTCTCTCCAGGTGAGTATTCCATTGATGAGGGTGTCTCCTTCAATGCCACAGGACTAGTGCAGTGAACTCCTACTTCATCTCCTTCCTGCCCCACCATAGATAGATGCTCAAAAAGGGGCCATGACTGTTGGAGTGCCATAACCCTACAAACCTCAGTTGGTTGAATATGTCTGGGGAGACAGACTCAACAGGGCCTAATTTAGTGCAATCCTGAAATAGCTCTAGGATTGTGGAGCTGGAAATTGTCCTCTTCCTGGTTATCTGAGTACAAACAATCCCCCCGACCTCTGTACTGCATATATTCCTGTCAGACTACCGCAGCAGGGAGTGTAAATTCCTCTGCCAAGTAATTTTTATGAGTAACACACTGAACTGAATAATGCATTTGTGCTATTCATATTACAAACTGACCAAATGCCCAGTCAAAACGTCTTGCATTTGGAAGAATACCATAAAGAAATGCAACTACAGTATTACCGGAGTCTCTTGCAAGGTGGCTGACTCCATGCCAGTGCACTCAAATCTACATTAATGCATTTCTGATAGCTTATTTGGGCTCTACAGTTGATGAAATGTACAGAGATGCATTAATATTAGGCCAATTACTGTTAGAGATCTCCCCTCTGATTTCTAGATGACAGAAAATATCATTGGACTGGATCATCTGCTCCTAGGAGTTACTCCCAAATCATTCAATGGAGATAAGAGCAGGACATACCTCTAGCTTGGAATGAGCTGTGGTTCCATCCTCAGGACCAGAGGCCAGCTACGCTGCTGAGTTCTGTATCTTAGAAACCCAGTTCTCAACTTCCACATACACTGTGGCTATATCTACACTGCAAGGTTTTTGTGCAAAAACCCGTGGAGCGTCCACACCTCAAATGCACTTTTGTGCAAGGAAATCAAGAATAAAATAGTAGAAAAGAGGGCTTTTTCCGCTATAAGTAAACCTCCTTTTATGAGGCATAACTCCCTTTTGCGCAAGAGTTCTTGAGCAAAAAGGCAAGTGTGGACGCTCCTATGGGAAAAAAGGCCATCAGAGCTTTCTTGCGCAAGAGTATCCATGCAGTGTGGACATGCTCTTGCGCAAGAAGTTTTTGCGCAAGAAGCATGTAGTGTAGACGTATCCTCTGTGTTCATGTGGATGAATTGCAACGGCATTTGGAGCCCATCCCTTTGGTTGTGTACTCAGATCCTCCTTTAAAAAGGAATAAAAAAATATTAAGAATGATTCTGCAGTATGAATGGGGGCTCAGTAGAAATGGGCAGCACATTCTGGGTCCTCCCTCTGGCCTAGCTACTCATACAAGTCTCCACACTGTGAAGCTCCTTCAAGATAGAAGAATCAGGCTGTGGTAGTGGCTACCTACCTCTGCCCTTAAATTCAATTTGGGCCTATATAATTTGCTATATTGAAAATGTTTGAGAGCATCTGTTGCCTTGAAGGGAGCTGTACTACGCTTGAGTCAAGGTTCTGAATTCATGTCTTATCTGTGTACAACACAAACTTTAAAATCAGCTGGTTATCACTTACTTTCTCATTTCCCTCACAGTTGCTGTGATTTATCACCCCTAGGTTACAAGCTTTTGTTTGAATGTGGGTTATTTCAACTGACATTTTACTTTTTTTCCAGCTTAATGATTTCTGTGTGTGAAGACCAGACACCATGGACAAAGTCTTGTGACCTGGGAGGAATACATCTAAAGTCCACAAACCATGCACCTTCATTCTGCCAAGATGTGTCTTTATTTAGCGCGCAAAACTTGAGGGATATTATGGTGGTTAAATATAAAGGAAAATACAAATCTACCAAAAGGATATTTATGACTCTGGGGGTGGGGTTAGGTATGAGCTCCCAACACCCATAAAGAGGCCAGCAGCTTTGATTACTAAATGAAGGTAAGTATTGAGAAGTTAGGCTAGGGTGTCTGTACTAAAAATAGGGGTGATAAAGAAAAGTATAAAAAGTGTTTTTTTTTAAAATAGACAGTTCAGGGCAGGTGGGGTTCTCCAGTCTGGGAGGTCAGCTTATGTAGGAGAACAAAAACCCTGATTTCAAATGCCATCCCTTTCCCAATCCATGGCTTAAACAAAGCCTGGTGTTGGACACTAGCAACATTAGTTCCACCTGCTGATGGTCCACCAGGACTATAGCAACAAGGAATAAAGATACTTCTAGTTGCACTGTCAAAAGGCCAATTTTCATTGTGATGTATGTCAGCAATACCTACCAATACACTGTATAGATTCTGGGGTAAGGTGACTATGTTTGTGCAAGCAGTTTTCTTCTTTTTACTGAGTTACCTAAGGGCAATGTTGGATTCCAGTTCTATGGAAAGTTGAGACTGTCCTTTATGCTTCTCTGTCTGGGACTACAGATAATTCTAGGAGGTTATCTCAGCCCTATGATAAAAGTTTGCCTGACCCAAACTTGGCAACTTCAGGCCAATAGGATTTCTGGTGACTGGTGTCTCAGGTTGTCTTCTAGAGTGTTATGGGGATCCAGTAGCTAGAGTAAAGAATCAAATGAAAAGCAGCAACATGTACAGCTAAAGAAATCCCGTATTATAAAAGTAGCAACCCTAAATGCATCCATCTTGACTGGTAAAGGTGTGAAAATAGCTGAGATGATGGTAAGGGGAGTATTGCTGTTCTGTGCCTGGCAAATGAAGGAATTGAGCTTAACTTGTATTCTCTTCTATGCACATTACAGAAGAAGGCATAAGGAGATAGGGTGGACGTGAGAGGAAAGCTGAGGAAGATGGTGACTAAAGTTTTTAAATATCTGTAAGAGTCCAAGATAGAAAACATGTTAAGTTTGTGATATCAGCATATGCATCTCAACAAGGATGGGATGAAGGCAAAAAGAAGAGCATGTATGCTAAGCACTAGAATACACACCAGTGCTAGAGATGCTGCTGTTGGTTGTGAATGATATGAATGCACACTCAGGCTACGTCTAGCCAGCAGGGCTATTTCGGGATACCAGAAATATCCTGAATTAGCAATTCTGCATCTTTAAACATGCCTGTTATTTTAAAATATATTTTGAAATAATGGACACACTATTCCAGTGTCACTGTAACTCTTGTTCCACAAGGGTTAAAGGTCGTGTCGGAATAGCACTTTATTTCAAAATTTGGTGCTGTATAGAAAGCACCAAATTTCAAAATAAGCTATTTCTAAATTACCCTCAAAATAAGCTATGCAATTTGCATCACGCAAATTGCATAGCTTATTTTGAGGTAAGGATGCAGTGTAGATGAACTCTCAAGGAAAAACTGAAGGGGTAATGACCTGCACTTTCAGTCTATGAATTATGAAGGGAGGAAAGGGAACATGTTTCTAAATATGTGTATTAAAAAAAAATAAACAGGAGAAGAAGCCAATGCATAGTTCCAGTGAGGATGAGTGATCATTTGGTCACATATCGATGGTGGAAACAAAAGCTGGATTCCCTCACCAACATCATATCAATGTCAGTGGAATCAATTTATGGACTGCAAAGTTATACCTAGCAGGACAGATTAAAAAAAAAAAAAGCAGAGCATTAGACAAGGAGGAACTGATTTAAAAGAAACCAGATTAAAATATAAGAAATTAAAGGGAAAGATAGTAGAGAACCTTGTGCTAGTAATATGGGATAGGCATCTGTAAACTATTTCAGTGTCAGTCAAAGCGAAGTAGAACCACCTCAGGAGAGTGTTGAATGTAGAGGCAGAAGAGGTTATTAGATAGTGCATGATTCCAGAGTTTAGTTACTATGGTGAATATACTGCACAAGTCACCTAAAACAATGAGTGTAGGTTCCGTGCCTATAGTTGTTTGAGATGAGACGTTTTCATTCAGTAAAACCATACACAAACGTACAAATTGTCAAATACAAACATTATGATGGAAGTCAAAGTCCAATGGTGCAGCATTTAATTCCAGGAAGTGCAACTTCACAAGTTCACACACGTGCAAAGGAAAAATGAAAAAAAGGGGTTGGTAAAGATAGCATGGTGGAAGTGGAGGGAAAGACACCCCAAGGAAAGGTGAGAAAGTTATGGATGGATCTTAGTGCCTCTTTGGACAGATGAAGGCAGCAGATGTGTGCATGATGACCTGACCCCAGATACAGGATAACTGAAAGTAGGAGGAACGAAAATACCAACCCTAATAAAAATTCCAAAGACATCTGTATTCTGACATTCAAGATTATCATGTCATAACCATATATTTCCTGTGTTGTAATCATGCAGTTGAAATTGGGTTAATAATACTTACTTCACTTTGCAAAGTGATTTGACCTTCATGTAATGGAAAGGACTAGCTAAGAGTTAGGTATTACTAAGTCAACATTAGCCAACTCATTTGATTTTGCAAATCCTTTAGCGATTATGTTCATTGTTACTACTTCATTCTAGGCTGCTTGGACTAAGATTAGTTCTTGTCTTATTATGTTGGTCTATATAATGCATCTCTAAACCAAAACTGGCTGTCTAATATTAGGCCTTTTTAATTCCCATTCATGCACTTGAATGAAAGTTTCCCAATTTTTAAAGGTGCTGAGAACATTCAGCTATTTCTGGGTCCAGTTCCTCATTCTGCTCTGAGGCATAAAGAGAATGTGTGAGAAAATGATCCCACAACAATAATCTGATCATAATGAACTGCCCTGGGCAATGCAGATTAGATAGAGCAGCTGTACAATAATCACTTTTTCATTTCCTGACATAAGGACACCCAAGTTTAAGTTTTATGCATTGAGGTTTGAAAATGCTGGCTTTAATGTAATATATTTTTAAACAGCATTTTTCCTTACTGTTTTTCAATAACAAAACTGTCATGTGAAAATCATTGTGAAAATTTGTGCACAACCAAAATTTCGAACTTTGACTGAAGTTGATGTTATGAAGCTCATCTGTATAATTGTTTACTAACAAATTGCTGATTGCAGTTTAATGAACCTAAATATCAACATGTTGGATTTAAGCTTAAATGTTTCAAAAGTACCTAAGCTTCCTAACTTGAGCCCCACACTTCCAATGAAGGTCCCAATAAAGGGACTGTTCAAATTAGGATGTAAATTGATGCTTACATGTTTAAAGTCACTCCACTGATTTTAAGAAGTGGGGTCCTTTGATAGAATTACTCTTATTTCCCATACACATATTTAAAGAATATTTCTATAGGCAATTAATATTTTTTTTGTCTAAATGTATGTACAGAGGAAAAGTGAGGAAGAAAAGGAAAATAAAAATCCTTGATTAAATCATGGGCTGAAAAATGTTTAATCTAAGTGACACTCTGCATAATTTTTATTCACCTTGGAGAAAAAATAAAGTTTTCGTACAGAAGTGTTCTTTACAACATGTTGCCTTTCTTACTTTATATTCTGATTCAAGGCCTGACCAATGTCCAATAAACAGTGTAAATCCACAGTGACCTATGTAAGCATTGCACACAAGGACCTTAAAATGCGATATAGAGTAAGTCATTAAAAGTAAGTGCTTCCACTCTATGTTTCTGACCTTGTAATAGACTTCATACAAGGATTAATCATTTTAATATAGAAGTTTGGAGAGAAATAAGCTAGGAAAGAGTAGAAAAGACAAGTGTCAGAAATTAAGAAAAACCCCCACCAGTGTTAAGACATTAAAAATTGGTTGTGATGATTCTATAGAATTAAAAGTACAATCCAGGTTTGATTTAGGTATTATCCATTCTTCCTTTTTATTAAGGATGGCAAATGGAACCAGTGGTTAATTGCTGGCTTTTAGCTACTTAGAGCTGCAATTATGCTTTTGGAATCAAAAGTTCCTTGTGAGGTATATTTCATGATGTTGCAATATCTTTGGGGGCCATATTGTACTAAATTTTTTGAATTGCTTATTTATGACTGTACGCAGGAATTGTAAACAACTCCAGGGGAGGAGGGTCACTTCAGATCCTTCAGGAACCAGAAACAGTGAAGGATGATCAGCAAAGTGCTCAGCTTTTAGATACCTCCAGCAAGATACCACTCTTGGGGAGGCTTTCAAAATGGTTCAAATATAATGGTTCAAAGTGGGTTTTCAGAGAGCAATTTGCAAAGAAAAGGCTTTTGGGTACATAAATACTGAGTTAAAACAGATACAGGACCTTCTTTTGATTAAGCAAGAATACAAGACCATCTTTCCAAATGAAGGTTGGGGGTGGCACAGCCATTGCAGAAGGACTAAAAATCCTTTGGTTTCCTAGGACTCTATAAGACTGATGAGTGACCTATGGCAATCTTTTTCTGTTTGTGTATAAGAATATTTATTATTTTATATGATTTCCTTTGCATGAAAAAAAACATACTTTTTTATTTGTGAAGGCTTATTGGTAACTACTATAAATGATTATAGTCCCTAGAGAAATGTTACCAATCAATGCTGGACCCTGGACAGAACTGCCAGGGAAATCACAGTGAGGTGCAGAGGTTCTACAAGCCTAAACACTCCTTCTGCAGGGAGAAAGATGTGAGGTTTTTGCCTGAGAGGTGATAGCTGGCATCCTAAAAACTGAGTCAATGCTCTTAAACAAGACCACAGGGGGTGGAGGTGGGGATCTAAAATTCAGTTTAAACCTGCAATTGTAATAGTCCCCACACTGCAATTACTTTTCCTGGATATTTTAGAAATGGCCTCCAAATTCAGTTCAGTTTATTATTTGAGCATCATAAAATGATAGATCTGTATACGTCTTCTGGATGTGGATCAGGTTGAATTCAAACTCTGGAAAAGGTCAATTGAGATGCTGAAGCTCTCCTGCTCTCAGGCAACCCTCAGAATCTCTATGTACTCACTGTTGTCTTCTGGCCCGCTCAGAGAATGACAGAGGCCTGGGCCACTTTGCGTTTAGAGGCCCTAGCCTAGCCTAGGCCCCTGACATATCTACCTTCTCATCCACAGGGTCTTACTAAAACCAAAAGAATATATGAAAATGAACACTTGAGACATTTATTTATTAACAACTAAGTCATTATACCAACCAATAGCATGTGTATTAAAAATATAACTTTAATTGTGAGTTTCCACTGCAAGCAAAACTCTTCATTTTAGGGATGCTTTTCTGAAATGTATTTGAAATAACTAGCTTGCTATTTTGATATCCTGGTATACCTTGTTCCACAAGGATTAAGAGAGTTGTTGGAATAGCAATCTATTTCGAAATTTAGCACTGTGTAGACAGCTCTAAATTTTGAAATGGACTATCTCAAAATAAGCTAAGCAATTTATGTAGTTCGAATTGTGTAGCTTATTTTGAGCTACGCTGCGCTGTATAGACGTACGCTTAAGCTCAGTGTGAGCCTGTTCTGCGATAGTAAGATATTCGAGCTCACTTAAAACCTTTCTCACAGGGTATGTCTAGACTACATCCCTCTGTTGTCAGAGGGATGTAAATTAGACATACCAACATTGCAAATGAAGTGGGGATTTAAATTTCCCGCACTTCATTTGAATAAATATGGCCGCCGCAAGAAGTTTTTTCCAGTTATCAATTTCTGTGTTTATTTCACTCAGCAGTAAGTTTTCAATTGAACTGTCAGCTAGTGCTGCTCTACTAGCTAATTTCCACATAACATAGTTATCTTTATGTGATACTGAAGTTTCATGTTTAGGTATTTGGTCTTTCAACTTCCTCCAACCTCTACTATGCCCCAACTGTATGGATCAGACAATACTGATGCATTTGAAGTATTACTGTTAAAAATGAAACAGGGTACACAGTATAGAGCCTGCTTTTCCATGCTCCAGCAGAGCCGGTCTCTTCTATAGATCTCTCAATTTGGAAGAGTTTTTGTCAGCAGACTAGTGGGAAAGGCATGATTTTCTGCATCTTTTGGTACATCACTTGGAATCTGAAAACAACAAACTTTGAGAAATAACTGCATTTTAGCAAGATTGTTCTTATCAAAAAGTCCAATATCAGGCTCTGATGCCACTGTCATTACACTGTGTCCTGTGCTAGTCATAAGTTCTTACTCTTGCTGCTCAGCATCTCTGAGGTCCTCATTGTCTGTCTTCACAATCTGTAAATTGAGCTCAGATTCTGCATTTATCGCTATTGGCATTTCTGTGTCTTGATTAATGACCTCCTCAGTTTGAGGCAGTAGCATTGAAATGTCACTTGTGGGTACAAAGATTTCATCATCAGAACTGGAAATGTCACTGTTAGCATGGCCACAGTCTAATGGCTGTGGCGTCTATTCTTCAAGAAATGATGCTATTGGCTTTAAACTCTTTGATGCTTGACTCTATAGCTTTCGCTGTCTCTTTCTTGCACCACTTGCAAATCTTTTCTTCATTTTTATAAGGGGGTTCTTTTAAAACACAGTAACACACAACAAATTAATTTGCTAAAGGCTACTGGTTATACAAAATTGTAATTGTATATACTTAGCAATGAATATAATATAATAATGGTTTGGGGGTGTTATTTTACTATGGCCCTTATAGCCTTATTTCAAAGTCTTGAAATTTCATCTGCTAACATGTTCCCATTATTAAATTCCTCTAATAATTGGTGCGTTACTATGAATATGAACACGGGTGATTTCCAGATTAGATATAAATTTTATTAAACAACTAGAATTAAGAGTTTATTATCACAAAAAAGCCTTTAAAGGAGAATCTAAAACTGGACAAAGAGGTAGCTTACAACTGAGACTGATATGGTTATTGTATATGAAGACACACTAAAAAAAGAATATGAAAAGCTCCAGTGCAGAGATAAACATCTAATTTAAAGGTTAAACTCACCCTCATACCAAGTAAAATCACTTTACAGTGATAGAATTAATTACAGCTCTCAAAACCTCAAACCTATGCAAAGACTGTTATCAGTGTTTCACAGGGTACATCTATACTAGCCCCCTAGTTCGAACTAGGGAGGCTAATGTGGGCGACCGAAATTGCAAATGAAGCGTGGGATTTAAATATCCTGCGCTTCATTGGCATGTTCCCGGGCGGTCGCCATTTTGGAAACTGACTAGCCCGGAATAACTGCCCGCGTCTACATGCAACAGTGAAACAGGAGTTCGAAGTAAACCCCTTAACTCAAATTAGGAGTTAAACCTCATTCCACAAGGAGTAACAGCTAATTTGAGTTCGGGGTTTACTTCGAACTCCCGTTTCACTGTCGTGTGTAGACGCGGGCAGTTATTCCGGGCTAGTCAGTTTCCAAAATGGCGACCGCCCGGGAACATGCTAATGAAGCACGGGATATTTAAATCCCATGCTTCATTTGCAATTTCGGTCGCCCTCATTAGTCTCCCTAGTTCGAACTAGGGGGGGCTAGTGTAGACGTACCCATAGTGTAGAATCACTAATCACAAAAGCTACTCTTGTCGCCAGTCATGCAGATGAAAACTCAGATGTGACTGAAAAATTGGCAAAGGCTTGAGGTCCCACAATGATGTAAATCAATTTTTCCAGGTATATATAGCTTCTTTTGTTGTCCCTGTTATAACTACAAGGTGTATAATAAATGGAAATGACTTGGTAGAAAAATGTCAACATTTGAGGATTTCCCCTTTGTCTCCTGAGGTCTGGTCAAATGGCCCTCCTGTCCCCCTCTGATGGGACCTGGATGTCTTCTGGATTAACATTTTGCTCTACCTCCTCTCCTTTGCTCTTTCAGGTGAGAGTCAGTTAGTCACTGACTCTCTACTATGTCTCTAAGCAGCAGGCATCCTCGCAATATCCCAGAGATATCATTTGAGGCCCTGACTTACTTTCTTGAAACATACATGAAAGCTAAGAGAGTCTACTCCCTGCTTGAATTACAGATCCCAGAAGTCCTGGCAGGAATACCCATAGAATTACTATAAGAAAAAATAAAATCAGAGAACACCCATTTGTCTGACCTCTGCAGCAAGGAGCTCACACCCTACATCATGAGAATTGATTATCTTTACTTCATCGAGCACTTACTAATATCATAATTTTCCATTCCTCTTATGAAAATAAACCCCAAATCTCAGTATGACCTCTAGTATATGGGTGAGAGGAAAGGGATCACGTGAAGATCACCTGTTGTGTTCCCTCCTTCCGGGCATCTGGTATTGGCCATTGTTGGCAGACAGGACACTGAGCTAGATGGGCCCTTGGTCTGACCCAGTATGGCTGTTCTTATGTTCTTATAGGACTGGATTCCAATAGATGTGTAAAGAGCATTTTCCCTCATTTTTTAAATACTTTCCCCATTTATTTAAATAAATTACCCCTTCCTATAGAATAATACACAAAAGCATAATTATTTAGCCTCTATCCTACATTTTATACACAGACAGTCTTGCTGTATTTCTAGGCATCTCCTTTTCCATTCATGAGACATATTCAGTCTCAGCTATCTGTTTCCTAACATGACCTGTTTCTTTATTCTATCTGAAGATTTAAAGTGAGGAAGTTTCTGAGTAATTCTTACAAAGATTTCTGATTTGTAGTCTGTTTGTTGGCTGATGAGGACTTTTTACTGGCTTCATTATATTGTCACTTCTTGTACTCCTGAGGGGAATATCTATTACAAGTGGGTGTCAGGGTGTGTATTCTTTGGTAAGCTTCTGAGATAAGGGAATCTAAGGGTATAAAGTTTCAGGAGCAGAGCAGATCAGTCATCAGTATCATAACTAAGATTAGCATCTCACTCTTCATCTTTTTAAAAATCATTTTATTGTACTGCAGGATCACTTATGTTGCCTGCTGCTTCTTCCAAAATCTGAGAGACTTAGAATCATAGAATCATAGAGCTAAAAGAGACCTCAGGAGGTCATCAAGTTCAGCCCCCTGCCCAAGGCAGGTCCAATCCCAACTAAATCAACCTAGCCAGGGCTTTGTCAAGCCAAGACTTAAAAACCTCTAGGGATGGAGATTCCACCACTTCCATAGGTAACCCATTCCAGTGCTTCACCACCCTCCTAGTGAAATAGTTTTTCCTAATATCCAACCTAGACCTCTCCCACTGTAACTTAATTAATATACCATGGAGTATTGATGCTTGGTATTTACTGTGGTGGTATGCACCATCAAAAGGGTGATATTCTGTCTTGCCTTGCACAGGTACACTATAGGGAGGATATGGTAAGCATCTTCCCATCTATCTACAAATTTAGGCCCTGATCCAAAAACCTATTGAAATCAAGACTTTTTTTTCCCATTCAGGTCATATACTGTATCCATTACTATGACATCTTAGAATCAAGTGTATTTATCCATGGACACCACTAGTCTCCAAATTAAAGAAGATGACAGTTGGCACACAAAGCAGTGAAACAGGTGCAAAGAAAGGCTACTCAGATGGTCAGAGGAATAGAAACCTTCCTCGGGGGAAACTCAAAGAACTTGCATGTTTAACCTAAAATATGTCTGAAGGCAGATATGATTGCTGTTTATAAATAGCAGGAAGGGAGTGGAATTATTTAAACTCAACACCAATGTTGCATCAGAACAAATGGGTATAAACTCGGCATCCTCTAACCTAATTTCAAGTCTCAATTTGTTGAAGATTTATAACCATCAGAGGAATGAAATTGTGGAATAGCTTCCCAAAGGGACCAATGAGACCAAAAGAAATCTAACTGGCTTCAACACTGAGCTTGATAAGTTAAAGGAGGGAATGGTATGATGAAACTGCCAACAGTGACATACAGCTGATCTGCAACTTTTAGCAGCAAATATCCTCATGGCAGGATATGGGACACTAGACGAGGAGGACTCTGAGGCTACAGCTACACTGCTGGTTTTTTGCAGAAGAAGATATGCAAATAGCGCTCGCATTTGCATATCTTCTTCTGATTCTTTTTGCGGAAGAAGTTTTGTTGCTATTTGGCCCCATGTAGAGAAGGCCAAATGTTGGAAAAAATCCCTCTTTTGCAAGACCCTGTAAATCTCAATTTATGAGAAATAAGAGGTCTTGTGAAAGAGGATTTTTTTCTGACATTTGGCCCCGTCCACACAGGGCCAAATAGCGGCAAAACCTCTTCCGCAAAAAGAATCGGAAGAAGATATGCAAATTTGAGCACAATTTGCATATCTTCTTCCGCAAAAAAATAGCCTGAGTTACTACAAGAATTCCTTATGAGATATCTATATGGTAGACATAATGCTCAGGGTCTAGCTAACTGCCATATTTACGGTAGGGGAATTTTCCCCCAGGTCAGATTTAAGAGATCCTGCAGTGCACGTGGGGAGAGTTTGTCTTCATCTTTAGCATGGAACTCACATCTTTCACAGGTTTAAAGGAGTGTAAATGGTGAATTCTCTGTAACTTGAAGTCCTTAAATCACAGTTTGAGGACTCCATTAAACTCAGCCAAAAGTTATATGCATAATTACTGGAGTGGGTGAGTAAAGGTCATTTTAGATAGCCTTAATGGTCCCATCTGGTTTTAAAGTATGAATCCATTGCCTCAAGTGTGGGTGACTAGGTTGGTTGGGTCCTACGTGCCCCTGAGAGACCTACCAGCATTTTTTTGAGGAGTGCACCGCAAGTGCCAGGGAAGATCACAGACTGAAGCATGTGCAGAGGGTACTACTGGACATTCTCCTTTAAATTTAAATCAGGCCTGTGTCTGTTTCACACACAGTGAGTGAAAGTACCATTGTGTTCTACCCTATTGCAAACATCTCTCGCTTCACCAAATGTGCCCTCACTTGTTTTTTGATGCACTAAAGTCATGATCCAAAACTCAATGAATTCAGTGGAAGGGCTCCCATTGGCTTCAGAGCACTTTGTATTGGCCCCAAATACTTTCTATATATTGAGAGAAAAAGCATATCAAAAGTCTGACAGAATGCATATTAACTCTGTCATGAGCAGCTGATGCTGAAAATTTCCTGCTTTCTAGCTGATTAAATATCCTTGATCAGGTTATTTTTAATACTTAACACTAGCTCGGGTCTTTATATCTCCAAAAAACTACCACTTTGATTGAGAAAAATTAACTATGCAACTACTAATCCTCAGGAAACTAGACCTGACAAGAGATGACCCTGAAAACTGCCATGTAATTCCAAAAAGTATTGTTATTACCAAGTTTATTGAAAAGTGGTTGTCACTCAGCCATAGTTTACTTGGAAACACACAGGCAAGATTTATATAATCAATTTCAGCCTGGCTTCCATCCAGTTCACAGCACCGAGACGTCTCCTATACAAGTTTGCATGACCTCATAGTGTCTGCTGACAGGGACGAATTTTTGATTTCCTCCCGCTGGACTAATCTGTGGCATTTGAAGGTCCTGACTGTGAAGTCTTGTTATTTTGCATATGTCACTGAATTTGGTTTATCTCTCACTGTCCTTCATTTTCATGTTCCCCTACCCATGTTCAGTGATGTATGACTCATACCCATTGCCTGATGTTTGATTGTCTACTGACATAGAGACTCAATGTCTTATAATTACCACCAGCTGAATATCAAAGATGTAGATGACATTTCTGAAAGCTTATATTTATTGATGTTCCTCAGTCAGAGACCTGGGAACCAGAATTGGATTTTGCCATAGTTTAGAGGCATAAGTTTATAACATGGGGGGTATTCACCTCATGAGTGACTCCTAGCAGCTGATGTGGCACTGCACTCTTATCCTCCATTCCTGATTCCCCTTGTAGGTTGCCAACATCACTAGGTGGGTCTTCCGTGACTCAGCCCCCTGACCAAATCACACAGTCAAAATAAATTCCTACTAGGATAGCAAAGAATTAAACAAATTATCTGCTATTATAAGAGTCTTCAGCTGCTTCTCTACACTCTTTCAATCCATCCCTTTGATGAGGCTTCTATAAGAACTTGGTCCCCTGCTGAAGGCTTATGTCACTTTGCTAGTGGGGAAACCTGGGACCACCCTCTACTCTGGGTTCCAACCTAAGCACTTGATAAACACATAACTGCCTGTTATATTGCTGGGACCTCTTCCCAGCTGGCTTCTTTACTTCACTTTATACCTTAGGGAAGTGTTTCTCAAAGCGGTCCATAAAACCACTTTGATAAACCTGTTAACTGGCCACACCAGTTTGTTTACTTACTTGTGCCACGTAGCCTTGTGGTTCCTGTTTGCTCTGGTTCACCTTTTGCAGCCAAGGTGAGCTGCGGGAAGTGGCATGGGCCCGGCTGCTGCTTCCTGTGGCTCCCCTTGACTGTGAAGGGTATGCTTGTGTTCATTTTAAACAAAATGTGATTTAAAAGGTATGTATGCATAAAGAAGCATGCTGCGGCTCACCACCCTAGGAACAGTCTTGAAAAGGCCAAGGGGAGTGGGGTGAGCTCAACATGTGGAGTAGAGAAGTACAATCATGTGACGAACAAATCTATATATGGAAAGGCTAAATCTGATTGGTTTAGAGGTTTGTGTTATGTAACTTGTTATGTAACCTGTTATGTAACTGCCATGTGCTATAAAATAGCAAGGGGAGGGACTCCTTGCTCAAGGGGCTCTGGCTGATTTTTGTACCAGGGGCTCTCCCTTTGTGCACACTGAATAAAGTCTTGTTGAATTGAATTGAATTGAAGTATCGAAGACCCTTGATTCTGCCCAGCATCTGACTCATTTGTTTGGGAACCACAAAATCCCAACAACTGCAAATGGCGAAATGGAGCCAACAGAGCCACGAGGCTCCATGACCTCGGCACCAATAAGTAAACAAACGATCACGGCCTTTTAATAGGTTTCTCAAAATAGTTTTGCGGACCATTTTGAGAAACACTGCCTTAGGGTTAATGTTCTCAGGCCCTCTCCCTCTTGGGACTAATAAACTCAGCCAGTCAAGGTCTTTTGACTACAGGAAAGCACCCTAAACCCCTGCAGCTCCTTTTATCTGTGTCTGATGGGCTCTGATTAGCTGCTTGCAGGAGGCCTCACTAGATAGGCCTGCCAGACACAATTTCACTCTTCCTTGGTGGGGCAGAATGTAGTATCATTTCAGGAACACTAGCAGAGAGCTATGAAAGGCCAAATACACCCCATCACATGATTCCCTCCGTATGAAGGATTTGTTCTGAGGTACCTTTCCTGCCTCTCTCTCCACTCTTTGTTCTGCTTTTTCAGAGTGTTCTCCCTTAGGCTTTTCTTCCTGGAGAGCATTAGCAGTTTCTGCCCTGGTTGATCAGGGTCTTCATAGAATTATAGACAATTAGAGTTGGGAGAGATCTCAGGAGGTCATCTAGTTCAAACCCCTGTTCAGCAGGAGCAACCCAAATTATGTTCTTTTCCTGGAGAGCTTGTCATGTTACTTACCCTTCTTAGTCAGGGTTCTCTTTCCCCAGGGCACATATGTATTAAATATCCCATCTGGCCACAACCATAACATCTCCTTGGCAAGCTTCAGGTCTCAAGTGTATTGGATCCCTCTACAAAACAAGCAAGTATTCCTTTCATCTATCTTCTAGGCTGTAGAATTCTTTTCCAATATCTAATATTTTATCCAATGGGTTAAATAAATTGTTTTCCAAAGAGGTTGGCTATCTTGGGCTGTTCTTCGAGCTAACTTGCCATCTTCCACATTCTTCTCTGTGTGTTCAGCTTCTTCAGATCTTGGAAACATGCCTGTACTATTATCTGGATCTGGGACCTATAAGCCATCATCTTATTATCTAGTTCCTATAAGAGAACCTTCATCTTAGTTTGTAGTGTTGCTTGGTGCTCATCCAAGGTCCTGATTATCTACATTTCACTGAGCTTCCAGATGTTGCGAAATGAATTTCCCTCTTTCTCTAACATGTCTAGTCAGGAACCCCACTTCCCCATTGGATTCTTCTCCACTGGAGTCACTTTAGACCCTTGGTTCTGATGTAGTTTCTATAAAAAATTATGTATATTCCCCACGTTCTCTTTTGATAGGGCTGAGACTGAATTCTGAGACTTGCTCTCAGCAAAAATGGGGTTTAAAATTCCAGACTGACTTTTCACTTCTGAATTTAGGTCCTCAGGCTATTTCCTTGTCAAGTACAAGCCTTCTGTGAATCCTGGCTTCATGACAGTAAGAGTCATGCTTTCCAGAGCTAAAGTTTTTTTTCCCCCAGTGCGACACTTTTATATGTATCACATTTCCCACAACCCAAAGAATTTTTCTCTGAGCTATCAATTTTCCATGCCCCATTCTGGGACCTCACCATACATTGTTCTGCCTCCAGAATATCCTGGGCTTTACTAACTTCTCTGGTGCAAAGAAGACAGCCTTACAATCGGGTTTATATAAAAGCAATCCCATCCTTCATGCCACTTTTGTTCACACTACCTGCCTCATCTTGGTGGGCACATCTGACCCCTTACCTTGCAGAGTTTGTGATAGACTTATTTGGCTGCTATCCTTATTTAGAAACTGGATCTTTAATACCTCTGTTCATCTGAAGAAGTAGGTTGTGACCACGAAAGCTCATGACACTTTCTACATGTTTTGTTAGTTTCTAAGGTACTACAAGACTATTTGTCGGGGTTTTTAAATGTTTTTTTTCAGTTACAGACTAACTTGGTTACCCATCTGAAGCTTTTCAACATGCAAGGCACTGCATTCAGCCATATGGAATGATCTATGCCATCAAATGCCAGCAATGCCTCTCTGCCATGTACATTGGCCGAACTGGACAGTCTCTATGAGAAAGAATTAATGGACACAAATCTGATATCCAAAAAGGCAACACACAGAAACCTGTTGGTGAACACTTCACTTTGCCCGGGCGCTCATTAATGGATCTCGAAGTCACTGTATTGTTTCAGGCCAACTCCACAGAGAAGCCTTAGAACTTAACTTCATTTAGAAGTTTGATTCCTATAACAGAGGTATGAATAAATACATTGGCTAGATGGTCCGCTATATTCCACATCCTAATGACAAAAAACCAAACAATGAGTACTTAAGAACAATTTGCACCTCTCTAACAGTTTCATGTAGTATGTACACTCTAAATGACTATTTCTTTCCCCTTTTTTTTCTTTTTTCCCCTTCTTTTTCCTTCTCTCTCCCACACCCCCTACTTATTTAGAAACTGGACATTTAATAACTCCATTCATCTTAAGAAGTGGGTTGTGTCCATGAAAGTTCAGAACACCATCGACATGTTTTGTTACTCTTTGTGCTACAAGACTATCAGTTGTTTTGTTTTTGCTTTTAAAATTTTTCCAGTTTCAGACTAACTCAGCTACACCTCTGAAACTTTTGCAAAGCCTGAGACAGGAACTCCTGGAGTCATTGTCATTGTTATCGCTTAATCACCTCTGTCAGTACAACCTGCTGTAGTTCAGTGGATAACCAAGCAACCTTTCAGTCATCAGTTGCCAAGTTTCAGCAGAGCTGTACTGCTGCTGGGCTCAAAGTTTTATCAGTTTCTCCAATGACCCCTTGAAGACCCCGAATCTCATACCAAGCTGTAATTAAGGGCACCTCTTGAGCGCCTCCTAGCAGCTGAGTGTGGTATTGCAATCTTTTCCCTCTCCAGGAACCCTCTTGTAGATTGCCGACCTTACTAGGTGGGTCTTCAGTTGGTTGGTGCTCTGACCAAAGTCACTCAGTCAAAACAGGATAGCAAGGAGTTCAATAAAATACTAATTGGCTCTCACCAAAATTTTCAGTCCCATCTCTGGGAATTTTAAATCCAGCCCTTTGTCTTAACTAACTGCTGCTGAACTCCTTGGGGGTTTTTCCTACCTGGTCCATTTACCTTTGAGTTACCATTCTAAGATCCTCTCTTTTTCTGGCCAAACTCAGTGGCTATGTCTAGAGTGGCATGATTTTCCACAAATGCTTTTAACGGAAAAGTTTTTCCGTTAAAAGCATTTGCGGAAAAGAGCGTCTAGATTGGCACGGATGCTTTTGCGCAAAAGCACTTTTTGCTCAAAAGCATCCGTGCCAATCTAGACGTGGTTTTGCGCAAGAAAGCCCCGATAGCCATTTTCACCATCGGGGCTTTTTTGCACAAAACAGTTTTTACCTGTCTACACTGGCCCTCTTGCGCAAAAGCATTTGCGCAAGAGGGCTTTTTCCCAAGCGGGAGCGTCATTATATTTGCGCAAGAACACTGACGATCATCAGTGTTCTTGCTCAAATTCAAGCGGCCAGTGTAGACAGCTGGCAAGTTTTTCTGGAAAAGCGGCTGATTTTCCGGAAAACCTGGCCAGTCTAGACACAGCCAGAAGCTGTGTCTATACTGGCGCGATCTTGCTCCAGAGCTATGCAAATGAGGCTCAGCGTGGAATATCGCCGAGCCTCATTTGCATAACTAATGAGCCGCCATTTTTGCGGAAGAGGCTCTTGTGCAAGACGGAGCTGTCTACACTGCCTCTTCTTGCGCAAGAAAAACCCTCTTGCGCAAAGCCATTATGCTGATTATTTTCAGGCATAACAGCTTTGCGCAAGAGGGCTTTTCTTGCGCAAGAAGGGGCAGTGTAGACAGCTCCATCTTGCGCAAGAGCCTCTTCTGCAAAAATGGCGGCTCATTAGTTATGCAAATGAGGCTCGGCGATATTCCACGCTGAGCCTCATTTGCGTAGCTCTGGCGCAAGATCGCGCCAGTATAGACACAGCCAGTCAATCAAGTGAGCCTCTAGCCAGAGAGGAGCACCATTCTCTGCCTCTCTGGTAAAAGACAAGAACTACCATGCTAAGGGCTGGCTGGAGAACTCATCTTCTCTGCTTCTTCCTGGGGTAGGGTATAATAGGACTATAGGAGAACCTCCTGCAAGGGGCCACTACATCCCATCACAAAGCTGTTTAGATCAGAACTGGAATTATATTTGGGGTCTATTAGTAAATCTACTGTTATATATTTAAAACAGGATAAAGTTTAAAAATAATTTGAGGAAACACCATATAGGTTCCAGACTGGTTGCTTCATACCTTAATACTATACATACATACATCATCTCTCTTTGGCATTACAGAAGCAGGAAAATTACCAACTTTGTTGATCTTCCTGCTGCATCCTTGGGATATTTTCAACATATTCTAACTTAGTCACTAGTTAATTACTACTATCAAGTATGATTGACTATATTGTTTCTATATTGAGAGAGCGCCATTAACTTTCAGTGAGACAACTGATCAATTTTAGGAGCCTGCTGCTTACATTCAAAGCCTTTCCTGCTGAGACTCAATTTATTTGCAGGACATTTTTGTTATTGTACTCACCAGGATATATTTTATGTTCCAGTTCCTCTTTATTTTTTGTATATATTTAATGTTATTACAAAAATAAACATGTGGTGCATATAGAATGTCCTTATGGAAAACCTATATGGAATTTCATGGAATATAGTATTTTTAAGATGACCCAATACAATATTAATGGCATATTCATAGATGTGAAGGCCAGAAGGAACCATTAGCATCATGTAGTCTGATCTCCAGCATAAAACTGGGCATTGAATTTTGCCCCAAAGCCCTCAGAGCGCCTCTTTTAGAAACACATATAATCTTTATTTTAAAAATTCTCAGCTATGAAGAAGCTACCATAAAATTTAGTGAATTTTTCCAAGGGCTAACTATTATCATTGTCAAAAATGTATGCCTTATTTTCAGTCATTGGATCATTTTATACCTTTCCCTGATTACAGAGCCCGCTATTCTTTATTTGTTTCCCATGCAGATGCTTCTAACCTGTAATAAAGTCACCTTTAACCTAATGTTTGTTGAGATAAATAGATTAAATTCTCTGGGTCTATTGCTATAAAGTATGTCCTCTAATGCTTTCAAAATTCCTATGATTTTTCTCTGAACTCTCTCCAGTTTATCAACAACTTTCTTAGATTGTGAACACAAATGGACACATGATTTCAGCAGGGGTTGTACAAGTGTCAAATACAGAGGCAAAGTGACCTCCCTACTCCTTCTCAAGATTCACCTGTTATTCATCACAGCATTGCATTAGTTCTTTTGGCCACAGTGTTAAGTGCAGATTATTATCTGCCATACACCCCAAACCTTTTTCAGTGTTGGTATGTCTACACTACGGGACAAGGTTGAATTAAGATATGCAACTTCAGCTATGTTAATTGTGTAGCTGAAGTCTAAGTAGCTTCACTCAATTTTTGGTGCTGTGCACACTGCAGGAAGTTGAAGGGAGAGTACTCTTCCTTCAACTTCCCTTACTCCTCGTGAAATGAGGGTTACAGGAGTTGAAGCAAGAAGTTCCCATTCTTGATATTATTTCAAAATAATGCTGCTGTATAGATATAGCCTGTGACTGCTTTCTGGGACACAGTCATCCAACTTGTACCTGTGGTGTACATTCTTTCTTCCTAGATGTATGCATTTAAGTTTCTCTGACTGAAAAGTTATATTATTTGCTTGTTCCCAATTTACCAAACAATCCTGACTGTTCTGAATCAGTGATCTGTCCTCTTCATTATTTATTACTTCTTTAATATGCTGGGTCATCTGTGAACTTTATCAGTGATGATTTTATGTTTTTTTTTCCTGGTAATTGATAAAAATGTTATATTGCATCACTGGATCTGAAAACCTACAGAGAAGATACAATTATATCTTGAAATCTATGAGGTTCAGAGTGATTTTTGTAGAGCCCTGTTGGTTTAATCCTTTAAGGGAAATAAAGAACTTTATCATTGCACCTTAAAACAAGATTTTTTAAAATGATCTGTTTTCTTGATGATATTTCATGTTTCATAGTGCAGAAACCCAAAGTGTATTACAACACAGCCCAGAATCAGGGCCTAGACCTCTGGGCTTAGGGGAAATCTGGATCTAGATTTACATTATGTAACTCAGACTTCCCTTTCATTTCACAAGGTTTGAGTTGTCAGAATTAAAACAGAGCTGCCCAAATTCATCTCTGATTTTCAGGCTTGCCTGCTACACCAAAAAATATGATAAAGGGCATTAAAAAAGCAACATAAAAAACCTTTGAAATGCTCATGGGCATGTGCGAAATAGATGAGAGTAAAAATGAAATTCTAGAGTGAATGTGAATGATAAAGGTTGTAAAAACTATTGGAACAATTGCACTTATATTTATTCAAGATGCTTATTATCATTATTACTGCTTCCTCTCAGATTTCAACAAAGATGGTCAAAAGACCTTTACAGAAGCTGCAGCACATTAAGTGGTTGAAATATACTAAATTGTACAAGAATATAAAATGCAGATATAGACTAAATGTTTTTCCTTTTTTTTTTTACAAAATTGTTTTTCCTTCAATTAAATGAGCTAACCACAGTGTTAAATTGCTTTTGCAATCCACAGCACAATATTTTTCTTTGTGATCTTTGGCCCCCCATTTCTGCAAGCTGCTCCACATTGCAGCATATATGTAATCACTTATCTTTTAACAAATAACAAGTATACTTCTGTGCTGAGATGGAGGAGAGGAAGGACTGAGATAAAATGTATGTTTCCAATGTGGCAATATCATTCATAATCTCATAGAAAACGAAATCCTTTGATTAGCCTTGTGTTTTTAAGATCCATTTTAGTATTAAATATTTGTATTATAATATTGCTAAGATGCTGTTGTCAGGACTCCATTTTGCTATGTGTTGTGTAAATACAGAACACAAAAGCACCTTCCCCAAACAGCTTACAATCTAAGACAAAAAAGAACAGATGAATACAGACAGACAAATGAGAGAACATAGGAAATAATGAGAAAATATTAGTCAGCATAATAGACAAAGGTACCAGCACATCAGTGGCCTAAATCTCATCAGGTATATTTGTGGGCATTCCAGCAAAAGAGAGTTTTAAGAAAGGTTTTCAAAGAGGATAAAGAGGGAGCTTTGTGAATGTTAACCGGGAACTCCCAAGCATAAGAGTCAGAATGGGAGAAGGCACAAAGGCACTTGTGTGAAATATAATAAGTAGATCAGGGATGGGCAAATATTGGCCTTTGGCTGGATCCAATTTACCAGGATTAGCCCTTCACAGGCTGCCACCACTGTTGTGCCTCCACATGTGCAGGTAATTGCAGCTCCTATTGGACGTGGATTGCTGTTCCCAGACAATAGGAGTTGCAGGTACTAGCACAAGCTGGGCCATGTCTTCCCACAGCCCCCATTAGCCAGGAACAGCAAATTGCAGCCACTGGGAACTCTGGGAGGCCATGCCTGTGGATACTTTGGTAAATGATCCATCTGGCAGCTCTCAACGCTAACCCTGATGAACCATGTGCGACCAGTGTAACAAAGGTTCCTCACTCTTGGTTTATAAGCTTGATCAAACATTTAACAGGCAAATTAATGTCAGTGGACATTGGGTCAGTCCCACAGAGATAAATGATTAAACCTTTATAATAACATAATGCATGGGTTTATTTGCTTTTTATAAAAACTATTTGTAAACTTCCAAGTAGAAACTGATTACTTGATACTGTCCACTTATTGTGCTTGATTCTATTTTACTGTGGATACAATTCTTTGATTATATGTTCCTAATGTATCTTTATATTGATAGTTAAATGACATTACTGGTAACAAGTAACTGCTCATTTCTGCTCTTGCAAGGAGTTATTTAAAGATACATCATGAAATAAGGTCTTCACAGCTTTTTTTCTGATAAATTTAAAACAAATTCAATTGTCCCTGAAAAAAAAAGGTAGAGAACATAAGCTGAATAATTATAATTTTTTATTATTTAATAAACTATGTTAATATAATTGCACTATATATGGGAACCCTAAGGAGCTCAGCATTTGATGTATTTGTTTTTCTGCAGATCTTCACTTGTTAATTGATTTACTTGTCACTTAGTTTGTTATCTATCCATGCTTTTAAATTAAGCAATCTGTCTGATATTCTCTTTATAACTATGAGTTTCATTAGTCTAGCTACTACACTTGAAACTTTTGACTGATGTCCAAACATCTACAGGAATTATAAAGAAGCACTTCTGAAATCAGAAATTGAAGCACATGCATCTATAAACTGGAATGTTTTTAAAATTCAAAATGAGGGAATTCACAACTTCATTCATATCTGCTAAAATACTGTTTCATATTATTTCATTAACATGTATCGGGTGAGGTTACAAAATTTCCCAATTTCATTTATAATTGGAAATATTTCTGCTCCCAAAGATGTCATCAAGGCAAAGTATTGTCATTTGGTGTCATGAACAGTAAAATTCAAGTGCTTCTAGTTATACTGAATACTCAAATGGGGTTAAAGGATTTAAAGGTAAACAAAACGAATTGGCAGCTCACTGGTTAAATTTATCTGCTTTAAATTTGGAACCAGTCAGTAAAAGTCAACAAATCCTGTGTGTCACATAATTAGGTTTTCATTCTGTCCTCTTCAAGTTAGAACCATTAACAGCAATAGACTGTCTGTCTGCTGTCAGTGCCAATATTGTGAAAGATGTTTACCTTATAATGTTTCTATAGTGTTGGCCCAAAATAAAGTATGCTTTCATTTCTCTGAGTGCTTTCTGTGCTTCAGTCTATTAATCTCTGGAGACTTTTTAGAAATGGTAAAGGGATGCTAATGTTTAAATATTTATACAATTTAAATATAACTGCTTTCTTCAGCTCCACAGCTGCCAGAGCTGTTTGTCAGATCTTCTTTCCATACCCTCTCTCATTTTCTTCAAAGATACACCCTTTTTTTAGCAACGGTAATTTTATAACATTGACCAAATTTCATTATAAAAGGGAAACAATTATAATTGTGATCAATAGCCATTCTGCAATATCTGCTCTTAGTGAATCAGAATCACACACTAATGGCCTGTCTACAGTTAGGTAGAAAAATAACTTTTCTACCCATCAATTTATTACATAGGTAGAGTAAAAACAATTGCTGACCTGAAATAAATCATTTTTTGTGCTTTAGCATGATGTTCAAGCTCTGAAAGGATATTTCAGATACAGATTAGTGAAAAATGACTGGTGTCATTAAACAAGTTGGTAATATACCAGGAATCTTCTATAGTAAGTATCCTCTTAATCAGAATTACTAATTAAAAATCAATCAGTAATCAAACCAGAAATAAACTTGCACATAGCAGATGAAAAATGAGCTAAAAAGTTTTTTGTTTCCTCAGTGGAAATCTATTATGTGCAGACTCTATATTTAGGTAAGCCCTAATTCAGCAAAGCCTGTATGAATATGCTTATAGTCAAGCATATTAATAGTCCCATTGAATTCACTACTTTGTGAAGATGTACAACTGACTGCTCATAAGCTTAAAGTTAAACACAACCCTAAGTGCTTTATTGGATCAAGCCCTATATCTTATAATATGATTGATTGCCAGTCTTGGATGGACATATTCTTAGAGGTATAATTGACATAATATTCAATTAAAGATTAATCATTAATTCCTGGAAACTCCAGACCAATTTTTGAGGGTTGGCAACCCTAGATGCTACATTCAATAATAAAATCATGTGTATAGTAATGAATATACATGATGTTTAATGCTATTGCAATATATGTTATAAATGAGAAATTTGTGATATGCATTTAGTTTCTTCCCTAAAACATTAATTATTAGGATCATATAAAATAAAAACCCTCTGTTGTAATGCTCCAAAGTCTATGTTCTTTCAGTGGAACTACTTTTGTGAGCAAAGATTACTTACACAAGTCAGAGTTTCAGCATAGCGCGACAGAAGTGAACAAATGATAATATGGCTAATTCCCTTTGCGTTCTTCTTGAAGACTTAGAAATTAATTGTCTGGCTCTCACCTCAGATGTTCTTCTGAAAAGCAATGACCTTTCACCTAATAAAACAATAGTGTTTATTTTACAGCTTTACATCCAACGTATAGGTTATATCTTTTTAAAAATATAATCACAAACAACTGAATAAATGTAATTGCAGGGGTAAACAGGATAGGCAATAAAATACACACTGTAAACTGTAAATAAGGTGGAAATTGATGTCTCAGATATGAGACGTAGTCTTTGGGGAGGTGAGAAAAATAAAGCAGGGTGTTAAAAGACAGCAAATCAACATAAAATACAAGATCCTCTGCCAAACAACACCAGAGAACATAGTTTCATATGGTCAACTTCATAACCTTTACAAGAGACACACAAGCACATATCAAAAAGTCTTTTTCTGGCTATGCCAAAAGAATAACAAGGAAACACCTGATATGGTTTTAATCAGACTGCAACTGTACTATTAGATGCCTGGGACTACCCAGGAAACAAAAGGGTACAATGGAGTCAACCCCATATTCATTCAATAGCTATCTGGGGGGGCTTCTGCCAGACCCACCTCCTTCTACAATCTCTGATATTCCCATAGAGGTATCCAGCCAATGTTTTGCTGAGACCTTACCACCGTCCCACTAGAACAAGGGTTTAAGTAGGGGGGATGGCTCCTCCCTCCCATTCCACTGCTTTCACCAACATTTCCTTTTTTAGTCTTGTATAAATCCATTTAAATGGTCACCATATGCCTTCCCTCAGGACAACCTGTGCTTGCCATCTTCCCCACTCTTACATAATGAGTTGAGACATATAGCCTAATTCTCCTCACTTCTCACCATAACAAAGCCCTTCTGCTGTGGGGAAGTAAAAAAATTCAAGCTACTCCAATTAGGCCAAATTGGTGGTGAAGGAAAAAATTCTTCCCAGCCTGGCTAGAAAGGAGCAGCTAGTCTGGCATCCACAGTAAGTTCTAACTAAATCTACAAGGGGAAGGAGGTTGGTTGCTACCTCACATGCTCCATGGAAAAGGGCATCTTATGTCCTGGCTTGCCTTTTTTAACTCTTCCACCTTTCCAGTCCCAAAGAATCAGTCAATGTTGTCATGCTGACCCACAATCCCCTTTGCAGCAGCTTCTGACTTTTTCTTCTTGCCCATGTAACACCGTTTCCTTTTCCATGGCAAGCCAGACAAGAGCCCTCCTGCTTAAAAGTGCAGTGCTGTAATATTTCTGAAAAAAATTGGTTAAATTGTGAGAATTTTATCACCAAATATTAACATTGAAAGAAAATATAAACCTATGCTTTGAAATCAATGGGACTACTCACAGTGCATATTTGCCTAAGTCTTTGCAAGATTAGTGCTTTAGATTTTAAATTCTTAAGTTTGTATGTATGTCTTCCTAAATGCAAACATCTGGCAGGCACATTTTTGTAGGCTGGTAGCTAACCTTCAAACACGTGTTTATAGTCATTTTATTTGTATTTAATTATTTATAATAAAGCACCTATCTTGAGCTCTAAGCATACTGGCCAAAATTAAGCCAATAAATGCTCTTGACCCTTAAGCCACATAAAAAGATAAATTCTAATAAAATCAAGTCCAAGTTACGTCTCCTGATCACATAGACTTTGGCTGTGAGTGTGCACCTTTCTCTCCAAAAGCCTAGAGAAATAAATGGGCCTTACATTTGTACCCTGAAGGCCTCTATATTCATACTGTTTCAGAGCAAATATGTTCCAAAGTGAGGGTCTCTTGCAAAGAATAACTTTAATCCTTGTAGGGACAGAGTTCCATATGCAGTTTTAACACAGAGAGGCAGTCTCTTAGGTAAGATAGATCCATACCTTTTAGGCTTTATTAGGTTAAAAGCAGCAGGATCTTATACCTCACTAGGAAACCAATAAGTCACCCTTGAGATCACATTTTCACTCTGTATTACAGTGCATAACTGTGGTGATGTAGTCTGCATGAGACTGAATTTTAAGACTGATTTAAGACTGATTCCATGTAGTTAAGTATTTCTGAAGTGTAATTGTGGGGAGACAAAAGCAGAAATCACAGTAACAAGGTTCAGATCCAATCATATCTGGATTATGCTTCAGCCAGCTACTTTCCATCCATGCCACAGAATTTGCCAGATGTTGCAGCAGATGTTTGATGGCAATAGTCAAGTGAGATGGAGCTCCACTCCTGGAACAAGAGGGGAGATAAGATGGATAGAAGCCCTGAGAGGATACAAAATTTTGCCTCTATCTGCAAAAATGAATTGCAGATATCTGCACTGACATCCGCAGATGCAGATATCTGCATATAAAGCAGATATTCACAGATTTGCAGGGTTCTAGATACAAAATTTGAATCTGCATCCACATCCATATCTGCAAAAAATGGGCTGAGGATATCTGCATCCATATCTGCAGATGTGGATACCCATGGATTTGCAGGGCTCTAAAGATGGAGGCCTAGAATGCCATCTGTTAAGGCCATTAGAGGTGAAGAGATCAAATTAATGCTACTCTCTAAGAGTGCTCAGCAAAGAAGAGATAGTACTGCTCAGAGCAGCCCCATCCCTGTCATCTAATGTTTACAGACAAGTAAGCAGACCTTCATGATCAATGGTGTTGAAGGCAGATGATAGATCTAAAATATCAGCATAGACACCTGGGTATCATCCATTGCCAGTGCAGTTTCTATCCTATACCTCTATGTCACAAGGAAATCTGAGGCATCTAAATGCGTATATGTCTTGCTGACAGCTTCTAGACTTGAACAAAATTGTGTACACTTGAACCTCTGCAATCCATGTGTCCCTGATCTGGGAACACTTGTGATTCAGATCTTGGCAAGGGGAGGAGGAAGAGACTGCCCCTCTCTCCCAGCTGGGTGAACAGCAGTGCAGCAAAGTGCTGGTCTAGAGGCTTTTCCACCACCATTCCATAGCAATGGAAGGCGGTGCCTGGGAGTAGCAGGGGGCACAGAGCCACATGTGCCCATGAGAGTGCCCCTTATTTGTGCCTCACCCCCATCCTCCTCATGCCCAGACCCCACACCTACATCCCCCTCACCAGTGGTGGCCCATCAATACAGGTGACCTAGGCGGTCACCTAGGGTGCCAAGATAAATGGCGGTTGAAGGCTTTGGAGGTGGGGGCGCCGATTGCGTGCCAATCGCACGTTTCGCCTAGGGCGCCAGTTGCTGGCAGCTCATCTAGGGCCGCTCCTGCCCCTCACATACTGTCCCTCCTAGACCCTGCATCTCCACCCCCTCCAGTGCCATTCATTATGGTGAACACCCATGGTCCAGAAAATTCCATATTTCAGCATAGCCCATTTCCCAAGGTTGCCAAATTAAAAATGTTCAAGTGTATATTTAGGCAGATTGCAGTATCAAGTGTTAGTTTCTTGAGAAAAGCTGCACAGCAAATTCTTTCAGAGAGTTTCCCCTCCTTTAAAAAGGAATTCACAAATCCCATCATCAAAGAGTGGATGACAGGATCTTTCCTCCTTATTCTGGAATTTCATGGAATGCATGAAAAGCAGCGCTGCAGCCTGCTTGATTTTCACCACTCCCGTGGAAATTTCATTATTTTCCCATTTGATCATGAGATGCTAAAAACCCATCATATTCCACAGACTCCAATATGTCCCATTCCTTACCATTATTGCTCTCAACTTTTAGGACTTCTAATGCTAACACTGCTGCAGTTCTTGGTGTCTGCCAATGTGTAGTGCTGGCTTTCTTGCATGGGTATATTCTGTCTCCTTCACTGTAAATTAAACTATTCCCTGTAACTCTCTTCCCAGACCTGAAGAACAGCCCTGTATAGTTTGAAAGACTAAAAAGATCACCTTGTTTCTTTAATATCCTGGGACTGACACAGCTACAACTATACTGCAAAAAAATGTCAATACTGTAAATGAAATACAGGTTGAACCTCTGTGGTCCAGGACTCTCTGTTCTGGCAAAAGAACCATGGATGTTGTGGGACAAGAGAGCCCCAGCAGCAGAGATTGCCAGCAGCTCAGAGCAAAACCGGCTAGTGGGGCCAGCAGGGCAGCGAAGCCCACAGGTCACCACAGACCGCAGCAGGCAGGGTAGGGAAACTGGTGGGGTGGGGAAGCTGATGGGGGAGTCTGGAGCTTGCAGAACAGTGGAGCCCACCGCCAGTGGAGTTTCTGGGAGCTCCAGTGGGGTGGCAGGGCTGCTGCGAGCTCAGAGGGGCTGCCAGGATCTCTGGAGGGATGGCAGGGCTGCTGCGAAGCTGGTGGGGCTACCAGCAACTCCAGTGGGGCTATCATAGCTTGCAGGACCAGGAGGCTGGGGAGAGGAGTCCGGGTGGCTGAGGAGCCCAGTGGGAGGCTGGCACCAGACTTCCCTTGATCTGGAAAGCTCCCTGGTCCAGGATCTTTCAGATTCTGAGGGTGCCAGACCAGGGAGGTCCATCCTCTAGAACTCCTAGAACTAATTGTAATGTTGTCTCCTTTCTTTTCCCTCTCACTGTCTAAGGACCCTGTTTATTGCAGATTGAGACACCTGTATATCACTTTGTTTAAGGCATGCTTGATCTGTTTTGCCTAATTAGTTCTATGTGAGTTTGAATAAGTGCCTTTGAGATTACACAGAGGGAATTTCATAGCTTCGCACACAAAGTCATTATTACATTTCACCAAGCTATTATTGACCACTGAGTTATAATTTTCAAATGATACCTTGTAAGGTGTTTTTTTTAAGATTATTACAATACTGCATAGGGTGTGGATACAGGAATGCATTTGGTCATGGTCATGTTGCCAAATAGTTGCAGAGGAAACAGATACTGAGGGTCTGAATCTGGATCTTTACTCATTAAATGCTTTCCAGTTCCCATTTGAAACAGGTGTGTTTGTAAGGGTATGTCTACACTACAGCGTTATTTCGAAATATCTAATTTCTTCGAAATATCTTATTTCAAAATAACGTGTGTACACATTTCGAAATAGCTTTTTGCTATTTTGAAATAGCACATCCACACTGATTGGACGCTGAATCACATTTAAGGCCATCCGGAACTGGTTCCGGCAGGGCATCAGGTCAGAAGTTACCTTGTGGCCAGGGTGGCCAGCAGGGCACCCTGGGAAGGGCTGGAGGCCCCCTCTTTCAAAATAAGCATCTACACAGTGCTTATTTTGAAATAGCAATTTCGAAATTGACACTATTCCTCGTGGAATGAGGTTTACCAATTTCGAAATAAGCCCTCCACTATTTCAAAATAATTTCGAAATAGCAGTTGGCTTGTGTAGACCATAGGAATGTTACTTTGAAATAACGGCTGTTATTTCGAAATAACTTTTCTGTGTAGACATACCCTCATTATTAAGTCTTCCCATTTGTTCTGTTAGTAATCTGGAATATTACAGAGTTCATTTAAAAATATTTTATTTCACCTTTAATGAAGCATGACAACTTGTCAAACCAGCCTTCCTGAACTCATATGTCACTCTTGAAGACATATGATACAGACATAAATGAGGATCCCACATACACATACTTTATTTGTCTGCTCAGTAAGTTCAAGAGACACTTTTCTAACTCTAAAGTGTCTTTATAAACTCTCCAATTCTAACAGCTTATTCAGTCATAAGGAATTCTATCAACTTACTTTTTTTGTATCATGATTATAATGTAGCACACTGAATCCGTCATTTGCAATTATGTAAGCAAGGTCAATGTTCTTCATTCTGACCAGTGTACACCGCAGAAACATCTTTCATATCTGATAACCTTAAATGATTGCCACTAAAGTGATCTGTGCTGAAAAACATCTTTAAGTTGCACTATCCCACTCATCCATCTGTTTAACACACAAAGCTGCTGAACAACATGAGAAAAATATAGATCTCAGTGAGCCACCAATTTATGTAAGAATTGATTAGAATCAATTTTCTCAATGTTATGCATGGCTGCTGATTTCTTAACTTGAAATATTAACTTTCAGCGGTTGTTTTTTTTTTTCTACCTGAGTGTATTTAATCTTCAGGGATTGACTACATTCAGGTAGTTTATTTACAGTAGTGCAAATTGTAAATACTACTACTCAGAGTAGGTCTACATGGCATCTTGAGGAGTGACTATAACATGAATAGAAAGACCCACACTAACATCACCTGCTTTAGTGCAGCTAAATATAAAAATGCAGATGTATGGGGTTCAATTTGGGCTCTATAAGCGTACTTGGGATCCTGGTACATTCTCATCTTGCTGCACCTAGGCTACTATTTTTAGCCATGTCAGTAGTTAAAGCTAATGCAAGTATGTTTATTTATGCAGAAAAATACTTCAGACTACAGTGTAGACATGCACCTAAATAGTAACATTATACATTCACATTGCACATATATAATTAACTAGTCCAGAGCATTGGAGAATAAAGCCCATTGACTAAAGAAAAAATAAAACCACATCATCCTTCTTGAAGTGTGCTAGTCGTCAACTCATCTCTCATTAATGTTCACTGCTGCTCTCAACTTGCCACATCAAATGTGGCCACCTCAACTTGTCATTTTAACTGGATAATACAAGAAGGAGAGAATTTAATATATAAGTTGAACCTCTTTAGTTCAGCACCCTTGGGACCTGACTGGTGCCAAACCAGAGAGATTCTCAGACAATGGGAGGGCAGTATTTTCTAGCAGCATTACCAACACTTACGCTGCTTATTGGGCTCTTAGAAGACATTTATGAGTAAATTAAAGCTAAAACCAGCAAGGAACACTGAGAGCCAGGACCGGTGGCTGTAAACAAACTTATGGGATCATGGGAAACTTGTCCACACATAAGTGGACATCCAGCTAACTAAAAGCATGCCGGACCACAGATGTTGGTGGACCAGAGAGTGTGGGACTAGAGAGGGTCAAGCTTTAAAGTCATTAGATTTTTCAGTATAACAACTTGAGCATGTTTCATGTTCATGAATAATTGTATCCTAATCTAATAAATAGCTCCACTTTCCATTTCAAACTTTATTATATTTTAGTCTGATTAGAACCAAGCATCCTTATAATCTTTTAATTGCTTAAAATACCTAAATCCTTTTTAATCTCATTGCATTGTTCTTCATTTTTTTGTTCTGTCTCCAATTTTACCTTCACCTACATATCTGGAGATTTTGTTCCCAGTGGCAGCATCCAAATAATTTGCTGAAAATATATCTTATGAAAAGTAATTTTAAAGCTGATCCCTGCAGTAACCTTCTTCCCTCTGTTTCCAAAATAATAAAAAAAAGTTTTTATCACTGTCTCCCATTTTGCCTCCTATTTCATGACCTTTAGCTTAGACATTAATCTCTGCTGTGTAGTAATTTATTAAGTTCTTTTTGCAAAATTAAATATACTACCATCCACTGAATTTTCCTCTTCTATCATGGTAGTGATATCTTTAAAGAACTCCAGCAGGTTAGTAATAGAGATGTAGCCGTGTTAGTCTGGTCTTGCTGCAGGTTAGTTAGGCATGATCTCTCCTGCCTGAATCTATGCTGGCTATCCTGAATCTGACTCTGATATTTTTGCTTTTACCTGCACATCACACACTTCACATGAAAGGTTCCATAATTTCCCATCTCCCCCCGCCCCCGCCCACACACCCACAGCTGATAAATTCATTGATCTGGTTCTCTGGTCTGTCTTTTGACAATGTGAAAAGAAGCAAGGAAGTGATTTTGACATTCTTCATTTAGTCCTCAGGAATCTCTCCTGGATGCAGTGATTTTTAAAGATGTTAATGAAAAGTTGAGCAATTGCTCAACTTCCATACTTGCTTTCTGTAATACTTTTTAAATCGAACACTGAAACTAATCATGGAAACATTTAATGACTTTAAGAATACATTCATTGAGAATATTTCCCATTCATAGGTCACATATGGTCCCCGATTCTTAATCTATTCCATTCCGGCTGCTCCTAAAACCTGAGGCAGTGAAATGAAGTTGTAGAGATAAGCACTCAAAAGCAGGAAACTAAGTTAAGGTTGTATGTCCCTGTTTCATCTGAAGTTGAAGAATGAAGAGACAATGGCTTTTCATCATCTTCAATAGCCACAGAAACAGTCAAGGCTTCTGTATTAGGGTATAAGAAAATAATCAAAACGTTGCTGAAAAATCCATTAAAGATATCAGGCATTAGTGATGATCAGAACAATATCAGGCTATTGACAGACACTTTACTGGAGTCTGAAGATCTCTCATGAATCAGTAAGACATTCTTTTCTTTTTTGCTATACCAGAATATGATGCCATTTTTAGATGTTTTTCCTGAGTAATAAAAAGTTTCAGGGGCAGGATATGTTATACTGTACTTTTGGGCTCTGGGACACTCAGATCCCTGCTAGAGCATAAGTCTACTAGCATGGTCTCGTACCACCAGCTATTCAATTTCTCTGATACATGGTTCATGAATGCCAAAGAGAGGATCTGCAGGGGAGACCAACATGAATTCTGCAACATAGTGGGAGGGGTGCCATTTTCTAAAGCTGCTTTTGAAGAATTACCATGTATTCATTCATACTTTAAAACACATTTTGCTGGATTCTAGCTTTAATGCTTCAAGCTATTCACTAGCATTGTGCTTGTTTGTTTTTGGTGCAGGTAGTACATGTAGGATGACAGTAGGTGTCAGAAATGTGTGTTATTTTATCCCTGACCAAAAGAGGCATTGTCTGGATCTCATACATTTGGAAAAGCAGTGCTGTTAAATGTGAAAATAACTAAAGGGGATTCAGAGAAATATAATCATGGGAAGCATTACAGGATCAGTTGTGCCTGGCCCAAGCACTGATTGCAAATAGAGTGAGAAAGGATGCAAGGAATATCACATATTGCCAGGCACAGTCATACTCCTAAACACAAGTACTATTAGACTCTAAGGGTATGTCTACACTGTCACCCTAGTTTGAACTAGGGTGGCTAATGTAGGCATTCGAAGTTGCAAATGAAGCCCGGGATTTAAATATCCCGGGCTTCATTTGCATCTTGCCGGGCGGGCGCCATTTTTATGCCCTTAGTTCGAACTCCGTGCCCGCGGCTACACGCGGTATGGAGTAGGTAGTTTGAATTAGAATCTCTCATTCGAACTACCGGTACTCCTCGTGGATTCTAATTCGAGATTCTAAATCCCGGGCTTCATTTGCAACTTCAAATGCCTACATTAGCCACCCTAGTTCGAACTAGGGTGGCCGTGTAGACATACCCTAACACTGTTGCTGGCATTACACCTGACAGAGTGGGAAGGAAGAGATGTTGTCCCCTCTGTTTGGCCAGGGCAAGATATACATGAGCATACCAACTCTTCCAGGATGGCATGACAGCCACTTTCTCAGGGGCTCCTGAGGGAATTGTACCTGATTTCCTGTAACTCATTACTACTATTTAGAACATGTTACTACACTGTGCCCTCAGGCATAGGTCTGAGCAGAGGATGTATACTATGCTACTACAGGAACAGCTGTGGTGGGAATTATGACTCACAAAACCACAATTTTTTCTTGGCTCCAGTCTTGCTTAGAAAAGCTGAGTGGGAAAGTAACTTGTTGCATGAACTACACTGCAGCTTACTTCTCTGTGCATTCCCAGCCATGTACTCAGAGGGATATGGCTCAATGGCTCCCTCCTACCCATTTGCTCTTTATGTAGAATTTTCAGGACATGTCTCCAGTGCTCCACAAAGTGTCTAAGCCCAATATCTGGATAGTCTGAATGGCTGCAAAGAGGGTGGGTGAAGGACATTTTCCTCCTCAAACTGCAGTAGAGTAAATACAACCTTGCTCTAGAAAACAAAGTAAATTAAATATTTTTTCTAGTGTAGTGATTCTCAAACTTTTTTTTCCACACACCACTTGAAAATTGCTGAGTGTTTCACCATACCACTTAATGATCTTTTCAGATGTTTGTTTCCTTAGCCAGCT
Source organism: Pelochelys cantorii (assembly GCA_032595735.1). Taxonomy (NCBI): domain Eukaryota; kingdom Metazoa; phylum Chordata; order Testudines; family Trionychidae; genus Pelochelys; species Pelochelys cantorii. Next base: position 77,601,038 of record CM064326.1, read on the forward strand.
ATAACATGTAGTGGATAAAAGTGCTATATATATAAAACCCCTTCATAATAATGATTTTTTTTTGTTCTACAAATAAAAGCACACAACTTGTATTTTAATATTAGCATTCTTGCTTTTCTTATGTATAGCATGGAGTGGGGTAACTTATGAATAAAGTCTTTATCCAACAAAATATTCACCAAACCTAGTACTCCTAGAGCTACTTAAAAGTCAATGGAAAAACTCTGAAGAGACAGAACCATACCAGATAACAAAAATCAGGCCTTAATGGTTTCCATGCCTCCTTCCAAATGTAATGGAAATCACTGGCCTGGACAAGTGATTTCTGTTCAGTTTTAGAGAGCTGTCTTAAAGGAAGTTAGGGTTGGGAAGGGGGAGGGGATGTCTCTCCTTCCTCCAACACTGGCAGCCACCAGGTAGGTTGGGAATGAGGGGAGGGGTCTCCCCTGCCATGACCTCACCGAGCTGGGCTGTGAAGGAGGGAGAATCTCTCCTTCTCTCTCCTGTCACAGCAGCCCCCCAGCAGCCACAGAAATGAGGCTGCGAAGTCGGACCATGTCTCCCCAGGAGCCATAGACCTGGAACTGGGGAAAGTCAACTCTTTTTCTGGCAGATGCATACCAAATTCCCTGCATCTACTCTTCTCACTGTACTGTCCCCCATCTCCTACTTTCCTCACCCTACCACACTGCCCCCTACCTACATCCTGTTCCCTACAAGGCCACCACCTCACCTTGCATGTGTGACTTCTCCAGGATGCAGGCACCTAATTAACGGAGCTCTTCCTGTGTGGCTCCACTAATTAGGTGGGTGGTTCTTAATTCTCCTATGTGTGGCTGCATTTTAGGCATGCACCTTAGAAGGAACTAAACATGGACAACCTGAAAGGAGCTTGCAGATGACAGTTTGAGAACCTCTGTTCTAGTTCACTATTTCATAGCCCTTAAAACCAGGATTATAAAGCGCATAATATATTCTCTGAAAATGTCATGTGTTGTTATGTAAATCTGGGTGCTACATGCACATCAGGTGTCCTGCATGGCCTACTGTTATAAAGTCCGTTCATTCCTAACAATAAAAAAGCACAGCTTACGCTCATCAGAAAAGTAATTACTCAAATAATTCTCTCTTAAATCTTGATCTTCTTGAAAAGAGAGTTTTAATTACATGTGGGAACCCATAGTAGTGGAGTATCAAGAGCTCCCACTAACCTTGCGAAAAGACACAGAGACTGAAATGTTGATTTTCTGTCCTCGCAGAGTAGCTAAAGATTTAAATGAAAATCGGCTAGATTCCACACATGTATACAAGGGATAAATTTGACATAAATTATGGGTCACATTTGGCAATTCTTGCTCCTGTTGTGCTGTATCTTATGTATAGATAGTCCCATGGAACTCAGTGGATTTAGTCACAAATTAAGGTACTATCCAGCATGAGAAAGGGTGGCAAAATAAGGGTGCTACTTGCACATCAGGTGTGCTATGTCTGTGCTAATTATATCTGAGAATGCTTTCCTTCTGGTAAATTGTTGCATTTAGCCACAAATCAGAGTTGATGGTAGTGTAAAATGCAACCTCCCAAATGGAGTATTTGGGAGACATTTAGAATGCCGCTGAAGGATACCTAATAGTACGAGAGGAGAGAATAGCTTGCCACTTCCCTTTGAGGGGCACAGAATGCAATGGCCAACAAAGCTGGCCCATGCATGTGGAGGGACTAGAGAGGGAAGGCAAGACATACACCATATCAAAGACATCATAATAGAGGCCCAACTTAAATGTATATCCCAAATTAAAAAACACAGTAAGTGCCACAGTGGCTTAACAACCAAGTAAAAGAAGCAGTGAGAGATAAAAAGACATCATTTAAAAAGTGGAAGTCAAATCCTAGTGAGGAAAATAGAAAGGAGCATAAACTTTGTCAAATTAAGTGTAAAAATCATGTATATAGTAGCCCAATGTCTGAGAGTCTGTAACGCTGAAATGCTGGCTGTTCCCTCTGGGCGGCGCTGTTGCCTGAAATGTTGGCTGTTCCCTCTGGGCAGCGCTGTTGCTGAAATGCTGGCTGTTCCCTCTGGGCGGCCCATGCTGCCTGGGGAGCACGGGCCCCAAATGGCTGCTTGCGCCGCTTGCTCCCCCGCGGCGGCCCAGCTGAGCGGCGCAGAAGTTAGCCAAGCACCACGGCGGGAGGCGAAGGGGGGCAGGGCAGTGATGTACACGGCCAGGAGGCGGGGCCTGGATGAGCGTGCATCCCTGACGGAGACAGAGGAGAGCGGAGAGAGAGTGAGAGGCAGGAAGGGGAGAAGAGAAAGAGAGAGATGGAGCGGAGAGAGAGTGAGAGGCAAGAGGGGGAGAAGAGAAAGAGAGAGACGGAGAGAGAGGCAGAAGGCGGAGGAGAGCTGAGAGAGAGAGGGGGAGGCAGGAGGAGGAGGAGAGCGAGAGAAAGAGACACGGAATGAGAGACCGGAGGCTCAGGAGAGAAGACTGACGTGGAGGAGAGACCTGAAAATCCCATCTTATGATGGGCTAATTGGCTAGTATAATAAGAAAAGCCAAAAAGGAGTTTGAAGAATAGCTAGCCAAAATTGCTAAAAGGAATAGCAAAATGTTTTTTAAGTACATCAGAAGCAGGAAGTCAGATAAACAACCAGTGGGGCCCTTGAACCATCAAGATGCTAAAGGAGCACTCAAGGATGATAAAGTCATCGGGGAGAAAGTAAATGAATTCTTTGCTTCAGTTTTCATGGCTGAGGATATTGGGGAGATTCCCAATTCTTTTTAGGTGATAAATCTGAGGAATTGTCCCAGGTTGAGGTGTCATTAGAGGAGGGTTTGGAACATATTGTTAAACTTAACAGTAACAAGTCACCGGGACCAGATGGCATTTAACAAGCATGTGGACAAGGGGGATACAGTAATGTACTTGGATTTCCAGAGGAATACCGGACATCAACAGGGCTGCTCTCTGAGTTCAATTTAGTGAGTCTTAACTATACTTGATAAATTGAACTCTACAAAATTGATCGTGGTAGTGACGATCTTCCTTTTAGAATTGATGAGGACTTGGTTTCTGTTATTTCCACTCCAATTCACCTGATGAAGTGGGTTTTGTCCATGAAAGCTCATGATTCTATATATTTTGGTTAGTTTCTAAGATGCCACAGGACCACTCATTGTTTTTAAAGTTACATACTAGTATGGCTACCCCTCTGAGATTTTTTTTCTTAAGTGGCTATAAGCTAGGGACACAATCTAGTCCTCTATGCTTGTCATTGTACATTACATAAATGTAAACATACAGTTTTTCTAAAGGGTAAAGACTTTAACTATCTACAGAGAAAAGAGTGCAAAATGTTGCAGGCTTGCTTTCTGTTCAGTTGATTAGCAACTCACTCTTTTTTCTAAGCAGCATTTTCTTTTGATGTACAGTGATTTAAATAAAAGGTCTATAATATTAAATGTTCAATTTCTGGGGAAAGGAAAGGTGATAATGTCCTTTATATTCTAGAGGAAGCCAGAATTGTTAACAATACTTAATTAAAACTATGCTAACTGCAAAACATTTGAGTCACTTTAAAAAGAAAGTTGTCCCAAGAATAAATCAATAGAACTTATACAGTGAATTTGTAAGTGATATATTCAGCATGGATACAGACAAGAAAAGAGGATATTTATTCCCATTTAATTTAGATAGATAAAGACTGTCTTAATTTAAGTTTTGATTATCAGTGATTTCTCATAACATTCTTGCACTGCTCTTGATGCACTTACAATGAAACTTTCAAACTTTATCTTTGACAGTCATTTGACATTTAGCAGATTCTTTGGGACTGCACTCTACTGACATCCAGGGAATTAGCTGCACAATAAGGCTTAGTCTACACTGGATGGGAAGGTCGACCTAAGTTACGCAAATCTTGCTATGTTAATTACGTAGTTGGAGTTGAAATATCTTAAATCCCCGCCCACACAGCGGGAGGTCAACGGGAGCAAATGCTCCTATCAGCTTTGCTTACACCTCTCAAGAGGCAGGAGTACTGGTAACAACAGGGGCACCCTCTGAGTTCAATTTAGTGTGTCTTCACTATACCCACTAAATCGAACTTTGGAAAATCCACTGCAGTAGCATCAATCTTCCCTGTAATTAAGACGTGCCCTAACATACTATTCAAGGAAAGTAAAGGGGTTAAAATGTAGTTCATAATTTTCAGTCATGTTCCTCTATTTAACTCTCTTTAATAATTAGAGTTAGCTAGCAATCCACAGATATGCTTCAGTATTATCTTGTATACTTTTATATTCTTTTAGATCTTTGAAAGTGGCCTTTCTACTTCCCCTCTGACATTCCTCTCCAAGGACCACTCAGTAGAAAGCATGTCCAATGGATAGTGTGTTAGTTTGAATCAGGGGAAAGTTGCATTCAATTCCCTGCTCCACCAGAGACTTCCTGTATTACTCTAGCTAAATAGCAAATTGCTTACTCTGTGTCTCAGTTCCTCCATCAGTTAAAACAAAAAAAAAGAGATAATAGCCTTTCCTCCAAGGGAAGGTGTGAGGATAAATACATAATTATCTTGAGGTGCTCAGACATTTCCAGACTGGGGTTCCACTTATATAGATAGCAGGTCCCAGCCCTGCAGGTACGGAGTGCATTCCAGAGTTGCTAAGGGCCCTGAGTTTGGCCTAAATTCTGAAACTATTGTTCACATTGTGGACTAACTTACTGCCAAAAAAAGAGTTCATTTAATACAATGTAACTGCTGCAAGAGTATAGAACTTCTCAATGTGAGTAAGTGTGGCAGAATCTGCCCCTTGAAAGGTGTTGAAGGGGCTTAACACCTCTCAGAAGCACGTAGCAGTTTGCAGGGTCAGGCCCAAAGAGAAAAGTTACGCCTGACAGGGACGCACAAATGATAACTGAACATTTTTAGCAAGTGTACAAGTAAAACAATTCCATATAAAATAAGCTTCATCAAACAACTATGTAAAATGTAAGTGTTTTTAGAAAATGTAACTGCTAAAGGAGACAGACGTGGAATACTTTTCCAGTAAATCATGAGGTAAATCAGAACAATAGAGTTGAAAAAAATGGTAAATCCTTGTAAATTAAAACACATTTATCTAGCTTTCTTAAATCCATTGCTGGTATGCCCCAAACTAGGTAATACATTGCCATTTTGGCTGACTGACAAATAATCACTTAGCTGGTGCCAGTCTCTCTTTGTTTCTCGCCTAAGAAAACAATACATTACTGGGTACATGAATCAGCATGAGTCTTATAGGATTTATGTTCAACAGTATATTCAGCAGCAAAGTAAATGCAATTAAAGTGGTGAAAAAGGATATCACAAATACGGCAAGAGTCTCAAAAAAGAGAGAGAAATAAGTAGGAATATAGCTCACAGAGAATTTTGTTAACAGCAAAGGTTGGGTTTTTTTATAATATGATTTTGCCATCCTCCATTTACACTTTGTGTACTTTGCCCACCTCCATTCTTTTTTCTACCCTTTACGCCTGGTACATCATCTCAGAAATAGTCCATAAATTTAATATCTTCTCATTCAAATTCTTACCTGACATCCTTTTCTTCCCCCCCCCCAAAATAATTCCAATATATAATGCTTGAGTAGTAAAGTAGTTGTGCTGACCTATATAAATAAGTGTTCTTACTGATTCCCTCAAATTCTTCCATTCCTTCTGATTGTTTGTTAAACCCACATTTGTTTTGTCTAGTCTTAAACCATAAACTCTTAGAGGCAGAGATTTTCTTTTTGCTTTTTGTTTGCCCAGTGCACAAAGAAGCTTTTTGCATTGTCACAGTACAAAAAGTGAATAGACAACATCAGTAATAGTAGAGATATAAAATAGGAATTTTCTTCAGACGGAAAAAATGTTATGTGAATTATAATACTAGTCTATGTGCACAGTAAAAAGAGTGAAAGGAACAAAGTAGCCTAGATCAGCAAATGTCTGCACAAAGAAAGAGAGTGATATAGCTTTCACCATTACATAGAAGAGAGCCAACATCATGGATTGACAGCTGAAAACTAAATACATATGCTATTATTGAGGTTGTCTGTTCTATATCTATCATTCATTTCAATTGAAATCCTTAAAAGATAAGGTAGTTAATGTGAGAAAGGGCTCTGGACAAAATATTTTTACATTTGTGACCACATGGCTTACTTAACTAACACAATCCCAGTTTGTGGTGCTGTTCCAGCGTCTTAGACTGGCTTACTTAAAAAAACCCACCAAAAAAACAATAAGCACCCCTCTTTTTCTGACATGAGGGACTTACAATTATTCTGGTATGCTCTCTTCAGAATGCTGCTATTGCTTCTGGGATGAGTAAGGGTTGGTACTGCTGTGCTATTGTTCCCTGAGCTCTTTAACAACTTTCTAGGGTCTTCTTTCACATTAGATTTTCTCTCTGTCTTGTCTCCCACAAGTACTGCACCCTAGGCTCTTTTCCTTAATAGTTCTCACTTTTTCCACTCTGAGATCTCCACCTTTATCGGCTCTCCATCCCTTCCATCTAATTTCTTCACAGTGGCTGCAATTCCCCCTTTGCCTACTTATTCCCCTTCTAAGACACCCTCCCCAGAACATCCCTTATTGAGATCACCATCTTCTCTCATCCAACCATCCATCCCTTTCCTTCTCAAACAAGTAAATTACCATTTGCCCTCACAAGTCCCCTTCCTATAATCGCCCACAGCCAACCTGGAGTAGCTTTTCAACTTTTTTGCCCCCTCCCCTCTGATGACTTCTCTAATTTCTCCCTCAAGCTCCTGCATCTCCAGTGATTTCTCCTATATCAAGTCTTCAAGCTTAGATTCAACCAACTTCCAGATTTCTTCTCAAGCCTGTGGAGAATGAATGCTGATGGGAGGGGAATAAATGAATATCTATGTATTTTGGAGGAGTGAGAGGAGTATGTGTCAGAGATTGATTGAATGGTTGGATCGGAGTCTGTGCCTAAAATATAGTGAATGATTGAATAAATAAGTTCAGCTATAGAATATAGGGGGACTGATCAAAAGAGAATGATAGCCTAAATAGATAACTATGTGAAAGAGGTAATGAGTGAGTGGATGAGTATTAATTAGAAAGAAGATACTATCCTTAGTGATTGTGTGTCTGAAATGCAGAGGCGGGGGCTGACATGTGACAGAGAATTGGTGGTATGTAAAATAATTTATTTTTCTTGGACCTTGACTTAATTTGCTGTTGATTATATTTTCCCATTTTTTTTATCGAGCATTGAAATAATTACAAGTGCACATTCTCTCAAAAGACAAATTGCAGGATTCAGATAATAAATCACATGTAAGAAGGTAAAGTGTATCAAATCCCACTTGAAAAGTCCACAAAAACATTATCGAGACAGCTATGTTTAGAAAAATATTGAGCAACTTTTAAGCAGCTTTTATCAAAGACTGCATAGTTTGGAATCTTGGCATTAAACATTTAGAAATATATTAATAACCTCACCATACCAGTCATTCTTCAGCCAGAATAACTCAATTCACTCTTATTTTAGAGACAGAAGACAAGTGAGGTATATGTGAGTGTCTGCTGCCTGGATGTTAAATAAAAAATCGCATATATTTTAATGTGCTATTTTCCTCCAGACAAGGCCTGAGTTTTTTTTCCTGATGATTAGGTTCTCCTTCACCTTCCAGGCTTCCCAGGCTACATCATGTGATACAAATTTATAAATATATTTTAATATAACATACAATCTTGCCTGTCCCTTCATGAAACACACTAGTGCTGTGTTGCCTAAATCCTGAAAATGTACTTTGCAAATTAGCTCTTTAAATTTTGTCTCATCCACTGTCCTTTGAATGAAAAGTTTGAGACCAGAGATCCACAAAAAATGTGTTCCTTTCACTTTAACAATTTATTGACATCATCTATGTACTGTCTCCCATTAAATATCAAAATAATGTTCTTTTGTATCTTTTAAATGTGCTGTGTCATTAAGTTAGAAATTTTAAATTACAGCATCAGTTACTTTTTATCATATCCTGCTGTGGCAAGAGATTTTTCCAAAAGCTCTTTTGCTTATGGTACTCCTTCAGAACTGAACTTACACTTCAAAATGTGGTACCAACAATATGCATGATGAGTCTGTGTGTGAAGTGAGATGAGTTTGCCCTCAGGCAGAATCTATAGCTTATACATAAACATTCCTACTACTTTGAAGGAGATTACCATTTCAGCTGCATTTTTTAATTAGATACATGGGGAATTCCATTGAAAATGGTGAAGCTTTCAAAATAGTATGCGTTGTTAAGAATGCCCACTGTACATGTTTGAGGTTGCAAGTATTTCACAGCTGATAAACAGGGGACACGTGCCAAATTAACATTATTTAAAAATGAAGATGAAGGGATAACTCATTTAGTCTTACTGGATCCTTTATTGATACCAGTGACCATAACAAGAAAGAATAATCATAAATGTGCTACGCTATAATGAAAATAGATATAGGACCTGAATTTGCTCCCTGTTTAAACTCCCATTTAACTTCATTTTGAGAAGACTAGATTTCACATAGCAGTTTGCATGTGTATATATGACAGAATGGGTGGTGATGGCTACAGTAAGAACTGCATTTATTATGCAAATTTGACTGCCTCATCTACACACTGCCCACGAATCCAACTGAAGCAAAACTACTTTTAATAATCACAATCCCCTGAGCAACTGCACACCTGACTTTTTTTTCTTTATATCAGGGGTAGGGAAGCTCAGGCCCAGGGACTGCATCCAGCTCCCGATTTTCAAGGATCCCCCGCATTGGGAAGTCCACACTAGTGCTCCAGCCCCCCTGCCATCCGCTAACAGGGCAGGAGCACACAAAATCTACTAGCCCGGGTCCCCCAGGCTCTGGTGTGCAAGGGAAATGTGAGGAGTGTCTTCTTCCTTCTCAGTCAGGGGTTTCTCACTTTGCCTCTCACTTATGTTCAGCCCCCAACTGATTTTTCTGTGGGTCAATGCCCTTCACCCAAAAAAGGTTCCCCACTACTGCTTTAAATCAGTCTTCATTCCTTTCTCTCCTCACACATGTGGGCTATTTACAAATACTTCAACTGTTTAGCACCTTTTTTTTTCTTTATATGACTTAGGTGAGAAGCCTAAAAAGCATGTATCAGAACAGCAGGAAAATGTGTGATCCAATTTTGTACCAAGGAAACAATATTACATAGATAAGGTTATTGGCACACCTTCTTTTTACTTTACATTAAGAACAAGATTGAATCCTCCGTGAGGAATTTGCTTTAAATATCTACAAGTTGTTATAGAATATTTGCAGCAAAATATCTCCTGCTGGCTATACAATGTTAAGGATTCTCTATTTAAACCTGGAAAAGGCTGGATCCTAGACTCAACTCTCTCACTGTTTTGAACTGCTACAGTGCAAAGAAAATTTAAAGCCAGCAGAATCCAGGATTCTGAGAAATCTTGCTTTCTTGAAGAAATCTTCCAGTGGAACATAGCTGTATTGAGTTTTTATGCCACCTCCTCCATGCCTTTGGCAAAAAGGATCTCTCTAGGAGAAGAATGCATGGCAGGGGCCATCCATGTTCTCTTCAATTCTGGGATTCCATTATGCTTTCTTGAGGTCACAGATATGCAGAGCAGGTTCAGGCAGCCCAGAAACTGTCCTACATGATAAAAGGACAAGATTAATCCCAACCAGTTTCAAGTTTAGGGGGCCAGAAAAGTCACTTTTGTTTTCCTAATACCAATCTTCCATAGAACATACTTTGGCCAGACTTAAGGATCTAACCTATAATCCCATGATCTGTTCGGTAATGGTTAAGTGTTCAGTAATTTTACCTTTGCAAATAACTAACTAATACAAACTTTTGAATAATAATCCAAAATATGGTACTATTGCTAAAATCAAATATTTAATGTAGTGTTTTGGACTATGCTATAAATTGGCATAACAGATTTTAATTTTGTATAACTTTGACAGATAACATTGTTGTTTGGTTTTAAACATTTTGTTCTTGTCTATATTAATTTAAATGTTCACAGATGTGGGAAATTACAGGCAGCATCAGACAATAATTATCTAATGACAGTAGATGTTCAAATTAAAATAAAAAGTTGAAACTTTATAACTATTAAATCATAAATTGTCACAACATGTCAAAATATACACATTAAATATTAGAGTTTGATTTAAGTATTATTTCTCAAGTAGCATTTTTCTTACTTTGCCTCTCTGTAAATTTCTGTTGTCAGTTGAAATACTCATTGATTGTGTATGGTGAAATCAACACTTACAATTCCCAACAGAGATTTAATCCTTCCAAGTCTAATTATTAATTGTCAGATCTACTCACATGGGATGACAAGTTGAATAAATGCTCCTCTTTTTACTGATCATCATACTTTTAATTGACCTCTGATATGAATCTTGATCTTTGAATACCTAAAGTATTATCCTATCATATTCTACCAACTCCTGGAATCTGGCATCAAACAGATTGACTGTTCATGGGTTTAAAATATCTACGCCATTGCTATATTTTTATGTATATAGTTTTTACTACATTTCAAAGCTAAGTGTTTATTTCATTCACTTTCCAGTGAAATTCATTTTTTGTTCTATATGTTTACCATGCTCAGTGATTAACCTTTGTTTCAAAGCATGATATTTATAGAATTATATATCTGAACAAAACTGTGGAATAAATATTTTGCTTCTTCCTTGCAAGATACCTTAATTTTCTTTTCACCACCTACTAGGCTTCATTTTATTGCCATATATAATATTTACTGTAATTTATTTTTAATTATTATTAATACAAAGAGTAAATCAAAACTTGACAGAAGTTTGAATAGGAGAACAAACTATCAGAAAAAAATATTGTGAAATAAGAGAAAATGTTGTCTATACATTGTTATCCCCTTTCAGGAATGAAATATATTTGCATCTTTTGAGTCATGTTGTTATTTGATTCATTATTACTTGTCTAAAATCTGAAAATTTATTTAGCTACATTGAATAGTCTCCTACAACCTCTTTGTACATTAGAAGACTATTTTTGACACATGTATCTGTTTGTAAAATGAATGTTTTGAGAACAGCATGTTTCTCATTCATTCGTCATATAAGCTAATAGTTTACTCATAACCCTGAAGGTACTCTCATTTCTAATGCTGGAATCCATTTTCCCCAGTATACAAGTTACTTTGTAGTTATTTACAATGGATGATGACAAAAGAAGTACAGTAGAGTCCCAATTATCCGACCTAAACCGGACCGAGGGGTGGTCGGATTACCGAAAATGTCGGATAAAACGGAAACTGGTATGAAATCAGGTTTATTACTTATTATTCTACAGAACAAGTACCATAATAGAGTACAGAACATTTCGTATGCAGTATGGCAAAACGCTAAAGTTATTGTTTAAAAAAATTAGTGATTGAAGTTTGTTTCCCAGCTTTGTTTCTCTTCCTTGCGGCGAGGTCGCACCAGCGTCTCAATAACATAACATCACTAGCAGTTGCCTCCCCTTGTTGTTCAACGTAAGCCAGTGCCGCCTCGAGAGCCTTGACCCCTTCGCTATGACTAATTCTCTCCATTTTGTCATTGTCATTTGTATCTTCATCTTCATCATCTTCATTGTCATCCCGATTCACCAGAGTTATAATGTCACGGTCAGTCAGTTCTTGTTGCTCATCTTTGTCCATCCATTCCTGTATATCATCATCATTCACCTTCTCAGAGCCTGGAATTTGTTGTCACAATTTTCTTGCACCATTTCTTGTGTGTTTTCATCTTCCGAAAGTAACTTTCTCCATGATCTTGCCAGAGTTTGCGGTTCAATCTCTTCCCATAATTGTGCGATCCAATAAATAACATATTTTATGTTCACTGTCCTTAGCTTATCTAGCATATCATTTCCATCGTCTATTGCCTCAATGAGCGTAGTTAAAAGCTTACGACAATATTTTTTCTTTAACACTTCAAGCACACCCTGGTCCATAGGCTGACACAACGAGGTGATATTAGGAGGAAGAAAAATCACTCTAATGTCCCCACTGATCAGTTCATCCTCATGAGGATGAGATGGCGCATTATCAATGACAAGGATTGCTTTCCTTGGTAGGTTTAGTGAATTCAAAAATTGTTCTACTGAAGGAAGAAATTCATTGAAAAACCAGCCTCGGAAAATTGCTGAATCCATCCATGAATTCCTCTGATTCTTGTATGAAACTGGTAGAGCAGTAGGTGCTATGTTTTTGAAAGCTCGTGGGTTTTTTGCCTTTCCAGCAAATGTGAATCTTAGTTTCTGGTTACCAGTAGCATTACTACAGGCTAGAATTGTCACTCTTTCTTTACTTCATTTATACCCAGGAGCTGAAGCTTCAGCCTAGGAAGCTAGAGTTTTTGAAGGCAGCATTTTATAGTTTAAGCCTGTCTCATCGCAGTTATATAACTGCTCACCTGATAATCCTTCATTTTCAATGAGACAACGAAAATTTGCTTTAAATTTCAGAAACCCTTCCTGATTTGCGGATAATTTTTCACCACATATACTGAGCTGCCTTCACCTGTATCTTTTTTTCCAGCGATCAAGCCAGCCTACACTAGCTGTGAAATCAGGTTCCCCTTCATTAAATTCCTTTTGGAAACTCAGAGCTTTCTCTTGAAGAATCAGGCCTATGATAGGCATGCCCTTATCCCTTTGCTGTGTGAACCATAAGAATAAAGCATCACTTACTTTTTCATATTCACATTTTTTCATTGTTTTTCTGTCCTTCAGTCCTGCACTTGAGGGTCGATCAGAACACCACTTTTCTAACTCACTTCTTTTCCTCTTCCAGTCACCAACTGTAACTCTCCCCACACCGAGTTCAGATGCAATTTTTAGCATGGACTCACCTTTGTCTATTCTCTTTAACGCTTCAAGTTTTTGTTCAATGGAAAGAACCACTTTTTTTCTCTTTTCACATGCCATGTTACTCAAACAATAAAATTATATTACAGTAAGGGGAACATGCAATTGGAAAAATGAAACATAATCACAGCACAAACATAAATCACTGGTGTAGAGGAACAAATGAAGCTACAGCCATGGAGGTATGTGACGCATGGACGCGTAAATAGCACGTCAAATGGCTATGTCGGATAAACCGGAAGGTCGGATAAGCGAAGGTCGGATAATCTGGAGTCTACTGTAGATGCTTTTCTCTTCTCCATGTTTAAATGTATGGCTGAAAATACCTCCATAAAGCCCTCTCAACTCCATACACTTCTTGGTATTCAATCTCAATGGCACATACCATAGAAGATGCCCAGTAATATCATTTCACCAAGAGATTGAATGGAATTGTAAAGTGACAGGAGGACAACTATTTCCCCTTTAACAGTGATGACAGAATGTCCATAGCTCTGACTATGACTTATGTCCTTAAAAGACCCTTATTCATCAAAGCACTTAATTTCATGCTTTACAGTAAGAAAGTGAGTGGTCTTATTTTCTTCTGTGGGAAAATTCATGTGCCTTGTTGGATCAGAACCATAAGTAATAAATGGGTCAAACCTAAAAGCAAGAGATAAGGCCAAAGAAGTCAATGGAAAGACTCTCCTTGACTTAAGTGTCCTTTGAAGCAAACCATAAGTGAATATAAGCTACATTGATTCTACACCTATTTGTAGTCTTCATTGTTTTAGTAATAATGGTGAGATTAGGGTAAGTATAAAGTAGGACCTGAATTTTGGATCTTGCTAATAACTGGTCTAAATATCTGGCAGATTAAAGTGATATAATTTATATAAGTTTATAGAACTATAATTTTACATAATGTAAGTAACAAGAGACAGAAGAAATTTAATAAATGAAATGCAAACATCGTAAATCATCAGCATTTTCCCCCCGTGATAGACAACAATGTAGGGAAATTAATTTAATGTAATTGTCAACACTTAAATGTATGTCAATATTAATATACATAATCTTTAAAAATAATTATCTACACATAAATTTAATAAGCTTGCTACTGACAAAGTTCTGAAATTGGATATAAAAGACAGCAACCTCATATCAGAACAAACCTCACTGACTAATCTTTCATAAATTTAATATAGACTATCTGGCTCTTGTCCCATGCTGCTCTTCTATGCAAGCTTAGCAAATATTTAGTACTGAAACTTCAATATTTTGTTAGGCAGAAAATACCAAAGAAAACCCTTGCTTATGTGTAACCACCACCAGGTGGATTTGAAACTGGGACCACAGGAACTTAATATAGGAGCCTCTACCCTTTGAGCTAAAATCCAGCTGTCTCTCAGCCCATGCTATAGAGGTCTCTTGGTCTTATCTGTTGCTGTGGTCTAGGTGCCACTGCATGGGACAGTGAACCACACTAGGTGTATGGCTACACTGTGGGTTTTTTTTCAGAAGTGCTCCCATTTGCATACCTTCTTCTGTTTTTTTTTCCCATGGAAGGGGCTTTTCTGCCATTTGGCCCCATCTACATGGGGCCAAATATCGGAAAACTCCCCTCTTTTGAAAGCCCGCTTCTTCCTTGTAAAATGAGGTTTACAGGGGCTTTTGAAAGAGGGTTTTTTTCCCCAACATTTGGCCCCTTGTAGACAGAGCCAAATGGTGCAAAATCCTCTTCCGGGAAAAAAAATGGATAAAGGTATGTAAATGCAAGTGCTATTTTCATGTCTCTTCTGAACTGCCCTCCCGCCCAGTGTAGCTGTACCCTAAGTGTGTGGGTTACATACTTCCCCTAGCTGAGGGAGCACATCCCGAGCTTCAGGCTACATCTATACTGCAGGATTTTGCCAGCAGAGAGTGTGCTAATGAAGCACTTATTAGCATTTGTTGTGCTGTCATTTGCATATTCTCTGCTGATCCTTTTTGCGCAAGAGGTTTTTGAGCAAAACAAGCAGTGCAGACAGGTCCGTTTTGCGCAAAAAACCCTTTTGTGTAAGATCCTTATGCCTCAAAGAAAGAGGCCAGCTGAGATCCAGGAGGTGCCCCCACTTGTAACCACCACCAGATGGATTTGAACCTGGGATTTCTGGAGTTTAGTGTAGGAGCCTCTACCCTTTAAGCTAAAAGCCAGCTGCCTTCTAAGCCCATGCTACAGAGGTCTCTTGGTTGTATATGTTGATGTGGTCTAGGTGCCACTGCACGGGATAGTGAACCACACTAGGGCTATGTCTACACTGGTGGCTTCTTGTGCAAGAACATCTTGTGCAAGGGTTCTTGTGCAAGAAGTCTTGCGCAAGAAAACGTCCACACTGCCATGCGCAAGCTGTGCTTTTTTGCGCAAGAGCGCCCATGGCAGTGTCGACGCTCTCTTGCGCAAGAAAGCTCTGATGGCCATTTTAGCCATAGGGCTCTCTTGCACAAGAAATCCCTGCCGAGCGTCCACACTGCCCTCTTGCGCAAGAGCTCCTGCGCAAGAGGGCTTACACCTGTTAGAAAAGAGCATAGCTCTTGCGCAAGAAGCCCTCTCTTACCACGCTATACTGTAAATTTCCTTGTGCAAGAGCAGGCGGGCAGTGTGGACGCTCTGCGGATTCTTGCGCAAGAACAGCCATACTTGCGCAAGAAGCCGCGAGTGTAGACATAGGTGTGTGGGTTACATATGCTCATGGTAGCTGAATGTATATTTTAATACCGGAACAGTAATTCATGTCTCGCTCCCACCTAACATTATTAAACACACTGGGTAGTATAAGCTCTTCCTGCTTACCATATCAAATAAATTACCACTCTAAAATCAACTAACTATAAAGAGAAGAATTACACATATAGCAAACAATTAAAAATCAAAACTGGTTACATGTAGTAAAAGTGTGCAGGCAAAACAACAAAATAGAAAAAAATATTGTTGTTCCTAAAATTACAAAAAATTGGGACTCAGAAAGCATAAAATTAACTCTTGTCTGTTTAACATTAGACAAGACTATAAATTTCATAAATTTAATTTTGGCTTCTTACAAAACTATCATCTTGAAATCATATCCATTAGACAAAATGAATGTACCATTGTTAGAAAAGTTCAACATAAACATCCTCATTGCTTTTACAATCACCTTGTAATATGTATAATTAAAACAAAACATCTTTTAATGACAGGAGCATGGGTTTGCATAGTCATATTTTGTGTAACACACCTGCTAGGTAAGTCATAATATTTAATTCCCCAAACTTACTGAAAAAACTTCACCAGGTATTTTTTTATCCTCTATAACTTGTTTTAAAATATTTTTCAAATGGTATCAGGATACTAATTAAATATATTATTTTTGGAGGCAGATACAAAAGCAGATTATTTTTCCAGACCAATTTCCCCTTTTTCTTTACCCAAACCAATGAAACCAATGACCAATTGAGTTAGCAGACTGTTTAACAGGCAAATTCAGTGTTCCCAAAGATCTGTGCTGCATTATATGTTGAAATGACTTATTCCAAGGCCACTTAGATTTCTATTGTTAAAATGGTAATTTATTTCAGCACAGAATGACTACCAACTGTTGTATAGTCTATGAGCAATGGAGGAAATAATAGAGAAACATTCACACGGTCCATTTCCTGAATGAGGTTTCATAATGTCCATCTGATTATGTAAAAGTGGTTATTAGAAAAGGGTCTCAAACAACAGTCACAAGAGAGCTACAAATCCTCAAGCCATCTATTACCAAGTCATTTTATAGGAATTGTGGTTTTATGAGTATTGGACACTTCATTGGCATTGACTTCTAGACAATACTAAATGACAGTTTTACAAGCTAGCTAGAAACTCTGGAGTAGAAGTGCCAAACCTGTCTGTATTTTTAACTGAGAAATATTAAAAGTAAACGGGAAAAATAGTTATTGATAACAGCCAACTCCCCTAGGGCACTGCAGAATAGAAATATAAAGCCTCTGCAGATTTCATGGGGTATTATGAAGTTCAGAAGACAGATATGTTTTCTTATAAGAACTGAATGCAGTAATTTATCAGCATAAAGCTTTATATTTCTCTAGATCCGAGGCCTATAGCAAAGGAAAATGCCAAAAACAAAACAAAAAAAGAGATATTTGTGTGAAGGGGAAATTTAGGAACAAGCAGTTTTTGTCAGACTAAGAACCAAAGACCTGAATTCTTTAAAGCTTGTTTGTTTATTAATTCATTTCATTTCAAGATCTCTTATCTTTACTATGATCCACAGGCTATCAAAGATCAGAAAGAAGTCCCAATGGTGCAGAAAGAACCCTCCGGTGCTGGAAAGTCTTTGAGGAAGTACCTCTTATTGAGCAGCACTGTTAGTTGATATCAGAGGAAAAAGAGAGAGAGAAAGAGAGAGCAAGAGGGAGGGAGAGAGACAGAGAGAGATGTCAGTGCTACTCATGGTCTTTGTCACTCTTACAGTGCATTTAAGGCCTTGCTTGCTCAAGATGACACACTGTGGACTACATTTTCAAAGATGTACCACAAAATTGTGTTTGGAAAGCAAACAAGCATAAGCACATTTTCAGATTAAAATAAAATTGAAAGTTGTGTGCAGAGTGGTCCATTTTGCATTTACAATTTGATCAGGATTTTAAAAAAATTAGCTCCTTAAGTCACTTAATTAATTACGTGCTTATAGTCAAATGCACGTCAGATTTCTAAACTGCCTTCTAGTGCTTTTTAATACTAAACAGTAGAGTTACACACTAGAAGCCATTGACCATCCCTGGTGTTAACAGGTTTTGTCTGCAAGTGAAAATTTAAAGTGCTACCATAGCTCTAGGAAAACTCCTAGAGCTAGCTCCCCACAAGGGCTATGTCTAGACTACATGGCTCCATCGACGGAGCCATGTAGTCTAGACATAGCCAAGGAGAGTAGATTACAGCACTGGGAGTGTGACTCCCAATGTTGTAGCACTGTCCACACTGGTGCTTTTCAGGGCTGCAATTTGCTGCGCTCAGGGAGGGGGTCGCTCACCTGAGCAAGAAAGATAAAGTGCAGTAACTTGCCAGTGCAGACAGGCCCTTAGTTGAGAGAATTTGAACAACACCTACCAAAAGAGTTTCCT
The DNA here is from genome assembly GCA_032595735.1 of Pelochelys cantorii. Classification (NCBI taxonomy): domain Eukaryota; kingdom Metazoa; phylum Chordata; order Testudines; family Trionychidae; genus Pelochelys; species Pelochelys cantorii. The sequence goes on from CM064326.1 coordinate 77,619,103, forward strand.
TAGTCAGGTATTGCTGAATGGTTATTTCCCTATCCTTTAACAAGTAGCTTAAAACATGACATAGCTGGTGCATGTTACTGACAATTTGGAAAGTGTGACTACACAGAAATCATGAGAGATGGGAGCAGAAGGTGGTATACATTTTTGTACCTAAAAGATGATTGAGTTTCAGTTTGATCATGGATCAGCATTCCTGATAATTATAATACTAGAAGCCACTAGCTCAAAAATATTGAACAGTTATTCACTGAATCTACTTTGTACCTATTTTTGTAGCCTCGCTTTACAATTTAAAAAATGAACAAAACAAAATGAACTCCAGTCTCTCTCAATACCTACATTCATGTTGCTTCAGAACAGGCTTGAAATCTTTAAATAATTGATTTTGTTTTTGTATTATAGCAATCATCATCGTTAAAGACATAAAAGCCTTAGCGATGATCAGTTAGATTATTGTGTCTGAAAGAAGTCTGTAAATCTTCTCTGAAAGGTGAAACATTAATACATAGCATCCTTTCATGGGCAAAGTCATTTAAAGTTCACTTATTTTTGTTAAAGTATTAACAAAATGTTGAGGGTGTAGTATAATTTTTAAACATATAGTGATGCTGAATAGAGCTTCCTGCACAAGCTCAATTAGCTAAACATGAGTAAGACATCATCTTCATAAATTGTCCATCATCACTCCCTCTCAATTTTGGGGAGTATCAACAGGAGAATAGTTACTGCCTGCCTGCTCCCCTTGGAGGCAAAGCATGATACTCCTGAATGAAGATAAGAGACAATGACCAGTGATCTGACTCCGTTTGGGAGGGAATGGTGTCATTCCAAAGCAATAATTTGGAATTGGCTGCAGGCCACTAGGCCTGTGCCAGTCAGCTAGCAGCTAGACAGAAGGGTTATCTAGGGAGGTAGTGGAATCTCCATCCCTAGAATTTTTTAAGTCCTGACTTGACAAAGCCCTAGCTGGGATGATTTAGTTGGTATTGGTCCTGCTTTAAGCAGGGAGTTGGATTTGATGACCTTCTGAGGTCTCTTCCACCCCTATGATTCTAAGCCCTAAATATAATAAGATCTCATGTCTGAAAGGTGAAGATAGACATTCAGATTGGAATAAGAAGCAAATGTTTCGCACTGAAGGCAAGTAATCATTGGAACAACCTACCAAGGACTGTGATGTAGTCTACATGACTGGTAATATTTAAATCAAAATTAGGTGCCTTTCTTAACTATATGTTCTAGTTCAGAAGTTCCCAAACTTTGCTATGCTGGTCCATGGGAGAACCTGAGTTTTGTCTAGGGACAGGCTATGTGGGAGAAGTGGTGTAATGGTGGATTTATTTGTTAGTTATTTTTATTGTATTATCATAATAGGCTACGCAGATGAACCTTTAAAACTCAGTGGAAATGTATTATATAAAATACAGTAGTTAACTTGCATCTGGAGGCACCAATGAGAACATAGACATTGCCATATGGAGCCTCCATTCCAATCATCATACAGCATGGATTCAGTTGCCAAGCAACTGTCCAGTCTAACTGAGCTCTGATCCTGAGGGTATTTTTGTCAGTTATATATGTCACACTCTAGCTATATCTGTATGTAACAGTGCAACATGGACAGATTGCTAAAGACAGATAGTGTTAAGAAGGACACAAAAAGTATCAGCCATAATGAGGAGAGTGGGATATTCGGGTAGATCTGGACATGGGTGTGCAATAAGAAAAGTTTGGGAACCTCTGCTCTAGTTCAAACAGAAATGAATTCAGGCTAGCCCTCTGTTGTGCAAGAGGTCTGATTAGAAGTCATAATGGTCTCTTCTGGTCTTATCTATTAATCCAAATTATTGCAGTTACTGTGCTGCAAGAGAAGGAGCAGAGAACAACACAGTTAGGAGCAGCAGTGGAGGTGTTTACCCAAATGTTCAGAAAGTAACATACCTGGAGCTACCACAGAGGTGTCATCACAAGAAGACATGAGATGCAGCCAGGAAGCTGAGATCAATCCACCAACAAAATGACCAGAGCCAGCTTATTCATCAGGAAAAAAGATTAATCTCCCTGAGCTCAGATCATTCCTCAGAAAAAGAGACCACAAAACAAAAGAGCAGCAACTCACTTTATACCCGGACTGAGGTAGTGGGGGTTAGGAAGTATGGACTCCTAGTGGGGTTATAGCATATTAATCTGCTTATTCAGACACTGGGGACGGGCAACATTGTACTAGTGATTAGGGAGGCATATGTGTAACTCCCATTGGGGTCTCCTCCTGGATTTACCCCTGATACCGATTAAGGTTGCCTTTACTTGGGCAAAGGTACTTATGGCTGAGAGCAGTGTCCATTCCTGTGGTTAACTCCTGCCTCTCCAAGGAGGGCTGGAGCTTAACTAAGGGAAAGCAATAGACTGGAATGTTAAAGTGGCATTGCTTCCATAGCAGACCAGAGAGTCACAATTTCACTTTGCTATATGGGTACGAGAAGACAAAGGAGAGGTAAGGATGAATTACTTCTCCTCTTTAATGTGTCAGGTTTTACCCTTCCTTCCCACACCTCTCCTGTGTTCCCAGCAGACTACTCTCTGAATAAAGGTGATGGTCAGGGATCCTTCAACTTCCTTCCCACTTACATCTCCAGGGACAATATTGGAAAGCAACCTTTGTTCCCTCTCTGTGGCCAGAATCTCAATATGGACAGAGCCTCAAAGCAGGACTGAGCAGAATATTAAGAGGTTTCTCCCCTGAAAAGACATAGTGACATAATCTAATCTGTAGGGATTTATCTCTATCAAAGCACTTGGGGTGCTAGACAAACTTCAACAACACAATTCAATCACACACTTCCCCTTACCTCAACTCCCCCAATATCTGGTAATGGCTGCTTGTGGTTATATTGAAATTTTATGCAGAGGGTAAGCCTAAGTGTTCATCTCATAATAATACTAAAGTTTTTGAGTTATAGTTATTAACCCTAATTTGATCTTCAGAATGGTTATATATGGTTCTAATTTATATTATACATTCTACTGAAAAATAAGTTTGTCCTATATCCAACATTGAAAACTCCCATCAATTTACCCGGCCAAAAGCCTTTGCAGCATCAAGTTATCAAGTTCCTTTTCTGCATTCATTTCTGGAATATTATTAAAAATCTTTCTAAAATTGTCAGCACTGATTCTATATGTGATCATACCTCTCTAACCTGCATTTATTAGTTTCTATGTTAATTATTCCAAACTTTTTGCTAGTTGTAGAAATAATATTTAAAAATGAATGATCAGCGGATATTTGACTGCATGCAACAAAGTTTGTTTCTTCTCTGGCTTACTTTGGGAGCACTACATTCCATACATTGAGTAGATTTCATAGTATAACAGAATAACTAACATAGCAGTAAAGTTTTTTGAAAATTTCTGAATAATCTTTGAAGTGTTCCAAAGTCAAATGAAGTTTTAGTATTTCTGAATATTCAACAAGTAGTGGCATGTACAAAGGAAAAAACAAACAAACCCTCTTTGTAATGAAGTTCCCTTCAAGCCAGCTTAAACACATATTATTCAACATATTGTAGGGTTGCAGGATACAAGAACATAGGAACAGCCATATTGTTCATCTAGTCCATCTTCCAACAGTGGCCGATGATAGGTGGCCCAAGAGGGAATGAACAGAACAGGTAATCATCAAGTGATCCTACCCCTGTCACCCATTCCCAGCTTCTGACAAACAGAAGCTAAAAACACCATAGGGACACACCATAGGGCCACAGGGACAAGAGGCTAGAGACTACAATGGTCCACAGGACATGATATACAGTTTTGTATACCAGTATAAGGAAGTTACTCTATTCATATGTTTAGAAAAAAATATCACTGAACAGCTTACTATAGGACTCAGGAAAGAGAACAGAATCACAAGAGATGCTATATTTAAAGTCCATGGATAGTTATATACAATTGTTCATAGCACAAACTGATTCCTGTCTTCTAGAAGTGACTTGAACATTACACAGAACTTCCAGACATACCAGCTAGCATCCAATACAATTTGTCATTGTCAACTGTAGCAAAAACTACAGAGGTTTCCAGTGGTTCAGGACCAAAATTGCCACAAACTGACAATAAACAAAAAAAAATGTTATTTAACAAGAAGGATTTAGCCTAGTGTGGTACTCATCTGGATTGTACACAATATCAAAATGAAACTGAAATTCAATACTTCCCACCTTCTTAATTACATTCTGAAAAAGGGAAGGTCTTAGATAGGGGAGTAGTTGGCAAATATTCCAGAATCAAAATATGATTTCTTGAAAAAGAGGCAGATTTCCTCATATTTAAAAATGCTCAGTAACTTCCCCTCACTAAGATGTTGGTAGCAGAGCTCCTTTTGACAAAAACAATTTGGCCAGAAATGCCGATTCTTTGAAAATGATCATGTAGTGGGAAAGGGTCAGTTTTAATGAATTTCTCATTTCCAAAAAAGCTTTGGAAATAAAGATTCCAACATTATTAAAATGGTGCAATTTGACAATCCCAAAATACAGTAAATCTCTTTTCCTTTTGAAGTTTCTTGTCATTTCAAAATATAAACTAATTCTACCTCTCTGCTAGATTGAAGAAAAAATTAAGTATTTTCCCTATGTAAAGCTAGTTCACAATCTAGTTACCCTTTAAGATTCCCTTTGTTACAAACAATAAATTAAGTTTCTTAACTCTATAAAACATGTTTTCTATTCCTTTAATCATTCTTGTGGCTCTTCTCTGAACTCTCTCAAATGTTTCAACATAATTTTTGAATTGTGGACAGAATTGGACACAGTGTTTCAGCAGTGGTTGCACTAGTGCCAAGTAAGGAGGTAAAATAACCTCTCTCTCCTACTAGAGATTCTCCTGTTTACATGCCCAAGGATCATGGTAGTCTTTTGGCTATAATGTTACCCTAGAGACTCATTTTCAGCTGATTATCCATTATGGCCCACAACTCTTTTTCGAAGTCTAGAAGATAAAATTCCTGGCTGTATAAGTACAAGCTACATTCTTTCTTCTTCAGTGTCTACATTTAGCCATATTAAAATGCATATTGTTTATTTGCATCCTGTTTACAAGTAATCCATATCTTTTTCTATCAGTGACTCATCATCTTCATTATATATCTCACTCCCAGTTTTTATTTCATCTTCAAACTATATCAGGGAAGATTTTATGTTTTTTTTTCTAGGCCAAGAATACAAATGTTAAAGAGCTGGATGTAATAGGGTGGCACTCATTTCTCACAGTTACCCCGCTCTGGCTAAGTGTGTGTGCCTGCACTCTCTGTTACTCCAAAAGCCTCTTTGGCAAGTCAGCCCTCTGACCAAATCACACACAAACCCCTTCCAGGGTAAACATCTAACGAGCCCATCTCCATGCCCCCTGTAATGACCTAAGTCTATTCCTCACTCTGAACAAGAGTGGTGCTCTCAAGACTTCTCTTCTTGGCAACAATGTCATCACCCTCATTCAGGGCTTTTTTTCTGAGGACTCCCAGTTAAGTCTGCCTGTCTGCAGTAAGCTTTCCACAGGGAGCTGTTCCGGGTGCTGCTGCTGCTCTATGAGCCAATTCTGCACAGCAACTGACTGCTGCTTTGCTTTTATAGGGCCTTCCTGGCCCCTGATTGGCTGCTTCCTCCACTGCCACTCTAGCCTGCTTGGAGGACTCCTCTATAGTCTCTCTGGGCAGGGTATGTCAGAACTTCAAGGCCTCCAGCAGGGGGACCTCAAGGCTTGGTCCACCCCATTACACAGGGCCAAAAACCAATTTCTGTGGAACCCTACTACAAATACACCCCTCTGATAAGGATTCCCCATTTACAAAGATATTTTGAAACCTATCCATGACCAGTTTTTAGTCCATTTAATGTTCATTTTATACCTTTTTAGGTTTTTAATTGAGATGCCATGTGACACCAAGTTAAATGCCTAACAGAAAGCTAAATCTATTAAAACAACACTGATTTTTATCCACCAAATTTGTTAAAAAATACATCAAATTAGTTTGACAGAATCTATTTTCCATAAACCTATGTTAACCATCATTCATTAAAATACCCGCCTTTAATTTTTTTATTAATCAAGGTCCATATCAGTGCTCCATAATTTTTCCTAAGATAAATGTCAGAGTGGCAGGACTATAATTAACCTATAATCATCCTGTTTATCCCTTTCAAATATTGTAAGACATTAAGTTTCTTTGAGTCTTTTGGAACTTCCCTAGTGTTCCAAGACAAATTGAAAATCAACACTAATAGTCTGGTCAGTTCCTGTTAGCCATCTCTTTTAGAACTCTTAGATGCAAATTATCTAGATCTGATGGTCTAAAAAATCTATGTTTATTTGCTATGGTTTAAAATATTCTTGAAATGCTAATGGAATTTAAAGAGTATTGTTATATGATATGACTACATCACCTGTTTCTCCCACATAGAGAACAGAAATATTTATTGAAGAACATTTCTCCTTTTTGCAGCATTACCATTGATAGTTCTAGTAATAGACTGATACCATTCAAAAAGGTTAAAATCTAAATGAAACATTTCAATTGATTCAAACAGAATTTATTATTTGGCTTGTTGGTTCATGAACATTTTCTGAGATTTTAAAATTTTGTCCTGATTTGGGATGCAAAAGTATTTTTATAAGTTTTGAAAATCTTCCCACTCGGATCTAGTAGATAGTTCTTCAGTAAAACACCGCACCCACACTATTTACTTTAAGCAGGCAGGTGGCCAGATTCATAACTGCAATGAGTGGGTCCGCATTCAAAAAATCAGATATTCATGCAAGAAACCACAGAAAACCCAACTACAGGCAAATAGTCTATTGAAACCCTGCTGTTCTGATAATTCAAAGCCCCCAGAGATACCGGCCCAGAATTGGTGAAGAATGCAACAAATTTAATGGAGCAACACACTAATAACACACAAAAAGGTAATCTGAATTAATCAGACTGTGCATTAGTGTTGATTTACAGCTCTTCACAATGTTTAAGTTTGAAGAAACTTGAAAAACAACTAATAGTTCTGCAGCACCTTAGAGACTAACAAAAAATGTAAATGGTATTCTGAGTTTTCGTGGGCACAACCCACAAAAGCGTATGATTTCATCTATTTTTCGTGTTAGTCTCTAAGGTGCTACAGAACTACTTTTTTTTTTCAGTTACAGACTAACATGGCTACCCTTCTGAGACTTTTAAGACTGAAGATTGATCTTTTCTATTTGATCACCTATAAAGTTGTACCGCAGGAAATTAGATTATAGGTGACATTACCTATAATTTCTAAATTACAATCTATCTAGACCAAATCCTGAAAGTCTTCAGTGAACCACAGTGATCTAGCTCTAGCCTATTGGCCATGAAAACAACTAGGCTATGTCTGCATTGCAGTTTTGCGCAAAAGCTTGTGGAGCGTCCACACTACAAGCCCATTTTTGTGCAAGAAAAAGTACAGTAAAGTGTAAGAACACAGGGCTTTTTGTGCAAGAGTTATTCCTCTCCCCATGAGGAATAAGCCTTTTTGTGCAAGAGCTCTTGTGCAAAAAGGCAAGTGTGGGTGGGAACAGGGGTTTCTTGAGCAAGAAACCCCTATGGCTAAAATGGCTATCAGAACTTCCTTGTGCAAGAGAGCATCCACACTGACATGGACTCTCTTGCGTAAAAGCACATCTCTTGCGCAAAAGCACATGGCAGTGTGGACGTGCTCATGCGCAAGAACTTTTTTTCTTGAGCAAGAAGACTGAAGTGTAGACATAACCCAAGTGTACAGTGAGAAGTCAAGGAATCATGAGCCATTTTAAACTGCAGTTTGTGTGATGGACAACATCCTGTCTAGAAATGGAGCCTGAATAAAATTAATCACTTTTCAGGGGACTACTTCAGAAACTGTACTATTGACAAGTACCCTCAGTCTCTGGAACTAGAGAAAAATAAATTAAAATTGGCACTAATATGTTGGAGCAATAATCCATGTTCAGAAACGTGCAATGTGGTAGTCCTGCACGATGCAACCACAACAAATATTTGGTTACTCTCAGGATCCAATGAAACTCAGATTTCATTGTTCTCTGGAATTCAGACGACTGCCCATTCAAGCTTGTGTCTGTAGACACATGGAAATCCCCCCAAAAAGTAATGGAATCTAACAACTTGCCTGACACAAGTTCAGATAACACATCTTGAAATGTCATAAATAACCTATAGCTTTGTAAACAGTAAAAAACAAATGGAAATGAAAACTAGTGAGTGATTATGGCCATTTGCCCTGACAGGTTACACCTATCAGCATAGGTTAGCTCCTTCCATGCAACTTGAAAAAGAAAACAATTCATGCGCAATAGCTGGCACATTTCATTTTAATGAATGTTTAGGGAAATAGTAGTAGCACATTTATTTGCTCTTCTCTGTTTGATAGTTTTCATTTATCCTGCAGGACAGAAAATAATGGGGGCACAGTTGATGATTCTGTGAGTCCTCTGGGGCTGGAGCACTCACAGGAAAAATATAGTGGGTGCTCAGCTCCCACCAGCAGCCCTGCACATCAGTTCCTCCCACACCCCGCAGATTGCCCTCCCACCTGCCACTAGACCTTCTGATCAATTTTTTTCCCTCCCTCTCTCCCTCCCTCAATGCCTCCTACCAACCATGATCAGCTATTCAATGGCATGAAGGAGGCGCTTGGGAGGGAGTAGGAGTAGGAGGAGCAGGAAGAGTCAGGGGAGGTGGTGGAAGAGGGGCAGGAACAGGTGGGGCAGGAATGAGGCAGGGACAGGAAGACACAGGGTGGTAGTGAGGGTTTGGGAAAGGGTTGGACTGGGTGCAGGTCCTGGGTTTGAACAGGGATCCAAAACCCCCAGGGAAATCCCAAAGTCAGTGCCTCTAAATAGGGGTAAATGTTAAATGTCATGAAAATAAAATAAAGACAATTTTGGTGTACCAAATTGAAAGATTTATTTATCCGTATTGTGACTAAAATTGCATTTTTAAGTTTACTATTAAAGACCAGAAAATAAATTGAAAAATTAAAAAAAAAAACTTTCATCCATCTAGAAATTCAGATTAGTGTGTGCTCTTATGGCTGGAATGCTGCTGTAAACTGAGATGAACACATGGGCTTCTGAGTTAAAAGAGTAAAACTGCAGAGGACACCAACTTTGGCTAAGATTTTCAAAAGCATCCTTCAGGGGCAGATACACTAATTATTAGGAAAAATACTGTAAGGTAACATTTAAATAACAATTGAATTAGAGACGAGGACTCAAACCACAGGCAGTGAGATTGACAGGAGTAGGTAGAAAGTGACATCACTTTTATCAAGTCGACATCACCTTATTAAAAATATCTGGTTACAATGACATATTGTTCCATTTTTTGTCACATGTTTGCGATATTATTACACCAACACTGGCTGAAGTCATTTTGGCCTTTTATGAGGTTCTGATTTATTTTTTTCTAACGCCTGTCCCAAATGTAATTTTGCATTTCTTATGTCCTTGACCAAGAGCCATGAAAAGACACGTTACACTACTAAATCTGCTCCGTGCCACTATGATCAAATGTCAGCAAAGAAATCTTGTATGCCGGGATGATGCAATAGGTATGATCTGCTAGAGAAGAGACCACTTCACATATTCCAGTCACACGTAATTCTAACTCTACTGAGCACAAAATACGCCTCCCTCGTGCACACACACTTTGACCCAGCAAAAGCCATGACAGGCTGCTATCTTCTGCAAGCTTCCTGTTAACTCCAGGCTATTCTTCCTTAAAAAGTTTGTCATCAGGCACTTTTCCCATTTAAATACCTCTTTGTCTCTGAGTAAAAGACAAAAAATGCAAACTGGTTAAATAGTAACAAGTACATTTGTATCTTTTGATATGTAGTCCACACAGCATTGTGACCCTCATTTTGTGGAGTGACTGAAGCATGGGAGGTTTTGCAGTAATAATAGTGGGGTTTTTTTATTTGAACTCCAGGATTTTCTCTGGTCTCTCTGGGGTTGACTTCCTCAGAGGCAGTTCACAGCCAGTTCCGGGATGGTGTCTTGTTCCTGGGCACCAAGTTCCTACATATCTTCTGTCACATGTCAAATCTAAGAGCCTTAGTGTGGTCTCAGTAGGAGAGAACCCTTCATCTTCAGGACAAAGATGGGAATATTTTTACAGATAGCCTTAAGCTCCTCACTTTGGATGTTTTCCCTTCCTCAGAGAAAAAATGAGTCATTGCTTGTGTTGAATTGTGTCCTGCCCAACCAAAGAAATCTCAGAGCCTGCACCTCCTCTGAGATAAGTCTATAATGTGTAAGAAAGTTTCTGTTAGATAGGACATGTAATGCCCTAAAACAATGCAGTGTTACAATACAAATTAATTCTAGCTTTGAAGTACCTTGTTACTAGGAGCTCTTTGGAACAAGACAGATGAATATCATAGCCTTCTCTGCTGTGTGTGAGTCATAGCAGAAGAATGGATTCTTTTGTGTCAATTTCTACTTTAACATAATGTTCAATAATCAATCACATCCCATCAATAGTTAATGCCCCACATTTATTGACATTTGCTTATAAAGTATGTGCTTTTAAGATTCATGATGAAACAATAAAACATTATATCAGGTGTGTTTGTCCTGTTGAAATTCCAGCATAAACAGATCTGTCATATCTTTGACAACTCTTGACCCCAAATTGAGGAGGAAAGGCCACAAAATTATTTACAACAAAGTTATCACAGAATAAAAAATAGCAGCCCCAGTATCCATTAAGCAAAAGCATACCTTTGCTTCACATTGAGCCCTAAAGCAGCAGTTGTAATAATACTAGTTATGTAATACTTTGTTGTATTTTGATTGGATCTCTGACCTTTGAGACTACTCCAGAGCATTTTGTGTCTTCTTCTAGGCATTATTTTGAACCTCACATTTATATTGTTAATGTCCCATTCTTCCACGTATGTAACATAGGTCCTTTCTCTACCCTATGAACAGTCCCGATATTTCCTAAACAGCTGAAATGGAGAAAATAAGATAAGAGACAGTCGCATGCCCTACTCTAGCACAGTACTCACTTTGCTGCTAATCTTATAAACTTCGTGTTACCTTTTAAACTTCCTACATATCTATTTTTGTCTAAGCAAACAATGAACTCCATACTGTAAATGTTATGCATTATTTTATGGAGCAAACAGTTATCAATAAATTCCCCTCTTCCATATTGTTGAGTAGATAGAAAAATACCGCAAGCAGCTATGAAAAGGTAATCAGTCACCTTCTGGAAATAAAACAAACAAACAGTGAAACAATTTACCCAGGAGAGGCATTTCTTTTGTATTTAAATAGCGTTTTCCTTCATTTTCAACAGACATAATTGATTGAGCATTTGTCAAGCAATACCTTCCATCTCTTGCTGTTGTACCAATCCATCTGACAACATTTCTGACATAACTTGCCCACTCCTCTGGTCCAAGCATGGAGCAGACGTAGTAGGAGTGGGGGAGAGGCACTCCCTCCCTCAGCACAGAGCTGTCATGGCTGGGTGGTGGGACACCCTCTCCCATGGCTCCAGCCCAGAGTTGTCACAGCTGGGGGCGAGGCACCTCCCCATTGGCCCAGAACAGAGCCACATCCATCCTGAGCCCCTGTCCTCCTTGAATCTGTCATGAGCCTTTTTCAACATTCACTTAGTTATGTCAGTTTAAGGACTGTACTCGTTTTGGTGATTCTGTCTCTTTTCTATTTGGTTTTATGTGAACCAATTGACTTCAGCTCCAGCAGGCATAGCCAGGAGAGGGGTGCATGTCCCTTGGCTGGGGCAGGTCCAGGACTGTCTGCTCTCTGCACTCCCCAGTCAGACTGAGGAATGCAGCAAACTGTACTTTCCCCTGGCTCCCTGACAAAGGGGAACAGCCAGCAAAGTCTCCATATGAATCAGCGAGGGGGGTGAAATTCAATTCCCCCATGCCCTCCCAAAAGGGTGCGTGGAGGTGGCAGGTTTGGGCTGGGGCAGTCCAGGACGTGGGAGGGGTGTGCCCCCCGCCAGTCCCTTTCACCTCTCTAGTCAGTATGTCTCTTTTCTGTATGATTTTATGAGAAGCAGTCCCATGCTCCAATTTTCCTGGTACAACCAAACCCTTCCCATAGTTTAAGTCAGGGCTACTCAACACAGCCCACAGCCCATTTGTTTGCAGCCCGCGGTGTGGTTTGGGTTTACACAGGGATCCTGAGACATCTCTCAGGTGGGGTGAGCAATGAAAGACACAAGCAGACAGGCTGGCTGCAACAGATGGCTACAGAGTGTTGGCATTTCTAGCTCCCAGAGAAGAGGTGTCGGGAGTTCCGGGGCATTGTAGGAAGTGTTTTGTATTCATGCCCATCAGTGTGAAAGAAGCTATTTGCATATATTTGCATATATATGCGACCACACTTAAGTTGCGGCCCTCAGCAGGTGCTGTGAGTATCATTGTGGCCCCCGGGGCTTCCAAAGTTGAGTAGCCCTGGTTTAAGTTATAATAAGAGGAAGTTGCATACTGAATTTGGTGGTCCTAGCACTTATCATTTAGGCGGAGTTCTTGAACAAATGGATAGGCTCACACACAGACACACAGACAGACAAACTCTTTAAAATACATAGTATATTATTGGTTCAGCCAGCAGACCTAAAATGATTTCTTCATCCTGTTGCTATAGAGTAGACTCCAATAAAGGCAATCAGTTAATTAACAAATGATATGCCAAAATCTTGACACAAGCACTTATGCTCAGTGATTCTTCTGGATCAAGAGCACAATTTGTATAAGTAACAATAATACTTATAAAGCGAGAAGTAGCTTACTCTCAGCACTTTATTTACTGCTGCTGTGCTCTTACTGACGAGAAAGGCAATGGGCTGGTATTTCCGCATAACTGAGCATTCAATGGATCTCAAACCCAATCTGGATAGTGATTCAGAATAGACATCTCAAATTTTTCATGCCTTTCCTCATTTCTCTTGTCCTAAATTGATACTAACTAATAGGAAGCTCCTTTCATTCCTTACTCGCACTTTAAAAAAAAGTAACTAATTAATAAGTTATAGCTTTAACAGAGCTGGTTCAATGGTATTCATCATATTCAAAATCCAATACATGTTGTCATTTGTTTTTGTTTGTCTGTATGCTTCACCGATCTTTGCCAATGAGTCCAAGTTTTCACATCTCAATAAATCATGTGAATGTTTTCAGGTGGACAAACGACAAATTACTAGCCTATAGATTAGAGTATAGTGTTTATCATCCAGAATTAGCCAGTGAAGTCACACATGTTTTTTTTCCTAGTGCAATTTACATGACCTATCTGTTAAAAAAAAAAAGAAGCATCCCATAAAAACAGCTTTTTTGGGGCTTTCATTCTCAGCAGGAGAGCATGGACTCAGTGGGGAGGCAGCATTTGTATCCAAAGCTGCCAGGAGATAAGCAAGACCCAAAGAAAGTGTCAATCAGGACAATTTCATTCATTACTTCTGTGCACAAGAAAAAAGTATATATTTTTAGCTATATATTGTATGTGAACTCCATAATTTCATATTTTTCCCTGACTATGGGATGGAGAGAAATAAACATTAATTCATGAATTCACCACTCAAATCATGACAGGGTTTCTCCTCACACATTCCTTTTTCACCTGCAACTAGATTTTCATTCATATCCTTGTCTGTATGTCTAGGATGCCATCTCTAAGCATTACTAACACCTTCCTCATGTTACTCATATCTCCTTTTTTCAACCAGACTACTCCTGCTACACTGAAGCATTTCTGCACATAGAGAGGTAAGAAGAATCACTTGTCCTAGAGTAAACTCTAGTAAGCACACTCTCTTCAGCTGACATTTTTTTCAATTATTTAAATATTGACACATTATTGAAGAGATCAGTTCTGACTGTCTCCTACCACAACAGAGGCAAAAAAGGCAAAATAATGTAAAAATCTAAAGGAGACAGTAGCAATATAACCCTAGTTAATCTATTCATTGTACTCTGGATAGCCATAGTATTGCATCAGAAAAAATGCTGATCATAAATGGCTATGTAACAGAGAAAATGGCATTTATTAAAGTAGTGGAGCATCACTTAAGTAGTTCAGTCCTTGAACAGATGGGTTATGTTCTTGCGCAAAAACTTGCCTGCTGTCTACACTGCACGCGCGTTCTTGCGCAAGTAAATTTACAGTATAGCGTTGTAAAACAGGGCTTCTTCTGGAAGAGTTATTCGTCTCCCCACAAGGAATAAGCCCTCTTGCGCAAGAGCTCTTCCACAAGAGGCAGTGTAGACAGGCAAAATGAATTTCTTGCACAAGAAGCCCCTATGGTTAAAATGGCCATCAGAGCTTTCTTCCACAAGAGAGAGTCCACACTGCCATGGATGCTCTTGAGCAAAAGCACATCTCTTGTGCAAAAGCACATGGCAGTATGGACGCGCTCTTGTGGAAGATTTTTTGCACAAGAACGCTTCCACAAAAGAGTTTTCGAGCAAGAAGCCACCAGTGTAGACGTAGCCACAGTGTTTAGCACTCAGATAGTTAACTTGCAGCCTGAAACTGTTATAACTTTTTACATAATAATTAAAAGTTAGTGAGGCTTTGACAGCCTTTGCAAAGTGATCCTTGTTCAACCAACTTTTGTTCTAGCCATTAGAACTATAATATGACACAAATCTTGAAAAGCTTCCAGGTAGCTCTTGAACACTAATTTAAAGAACAGCTGAAATCTGTTGGATCAAGTCAGGTTCAAATTTCACACAGATTGTCAGCTGCACTATTTCTAGAGTAAGATGATTTCACTGTCTTGCAAACTATTAAAGCTAAAGTGTAATGTAAAAAAAAAATTAAGGCCCATGAAACCTATTATGCGTTGATTGTATAAAAGCTATTGTAGCATAACACAAAGAGATGCTATTATTAATTAGAACACGGCATGGACTTCCACAGAACTGTACACTCTAGCAAATTAGACTGCATCACCAACTGTGTGTGTCTTGTTTCGTTTTATTAGGGTGAGTTTCATTCTATGTTAAAGGTTAATGTCACTTATAACTTCTTTTACCGCCTGAGTTTATTGAAAGCCTTAGGGCATGCGATTCAGCAAAAACTGGTTGTAGAGGAGAGAAGCTTCAACAATGTCAAACAGTAACAAAGAAAACATAGCCAGGACAAGTGGGCCTTTTCAGTAACCAAATATCAGCACAAACACAGTCAACAGCCAGAGACTGTAATACCTGCACATCACCTCACATTTCCAAATAACCTCCACAATCCAGTGCAGTCAATTCTCTAAAATCCTGTGCTAATCGGTATTTTTCTTAAAGCCCCAGCTTCTGAACTCAAGTGTGCATACTGAAATCTCAGGTTTAATATAAAAATAAGTTTCTAACCCAGATGAATGCAGAAGAAACCATGTAATTGTGACCCAAGAGAACCCAAAGGCTCAAGAAGTGGAAGGCAAATAAAAACCACTTTTTAAAAACACAAACTCATGATTTTTGGGATCCTGACTCGTGACTATGTAACATGTGTGGTTAGGAGTAGTGCAAGCTGCCTGTCATGCACTTTGTATTGTTTGGCATGGGCTGATGTTTAGTCCATTGTTTCTTGAGACAGCCATTGAGCAAAAGAATCTGTTTTGTGTTAGGACTCCCTTGCCTCTTAAGGGGGAAGGAGTTGAATGGCATAGGAAAAGACAAAAGAATGATGGGATCCAATGTCTGGTAGGTGAAGCTAGACAGAAATCAGATTGGAGAAAGATTCAACTGAGAATAATTAACCATTGGACTAACTTACCAAGGGATGTGATGGATTCCTTTTCACCTGAATGTTTTCAATGAAGCCTGGGTGTCCATCTAAAAGTTATGTTCCAGCTTAACTGGAAGTCCTGGGCTCTATGCCCAACATTAAATTCCATGAATTGTGTTATCCAGGTAGTCAGAGAAACTAGAATATCAGAATTTTTGTTTCTGGCCTAAAAATCTATAGATCCCAGCTATTTTCAAGGAGAGGAGAAGAATGGAAGTGTAGAGCCAATACAGTTTTCACAGGAGGAAAACTGGGATTAGTGCAATGTCTAAATTGCTGCACTTTTTCCAGGTTGGGAAGGAGGAAAAGAGGAACAACCTATGGATCACTCCTTTTCCCTGCCCTCTTATGAAACATGTAGCCATTCTAGAGCTGGGGAAATAATTGATTTTTATCATTCACTGTAGAGGAGAGAGAGACATGAATTCTCACTACAAATTCTGAAATATTTCAGCAAATCAGAATAGTAAAAAAAAATAATTCTCGGCACATTTAAACATAAAAGTGTGTGGGGGGCAGAAATTATGTGCTAGATTGACAAAATGGCCCCAGGGAGAAGAGGTAGCCGTGGTGCTACCTTCCTTATAACTTGGGCTAAGATTTTGTCTCGGATATTTTTAGTGAATATCACAGATAGAGCTGGGGCAATAAAGAAAAATTAATAACTCCATGATTTATTGGTGACTTTTACTAAATATATCCTTGACAAAATGGGGAGCTCAGCTTCAGGAGCCCCACATCCTATGTAGTGGCTGCGCAGTTGCAGAGCCCTGCTTGGACCTCTGCAGCCCCTGGGAACAGCATGGTAATACCCACAGCTCAGAGCTTGGTGTTACAGGTGGTTGGTAGAGTTCCCCAAAGCTCCTGGGAGCTGTGAGCAGCAGAGGGATCCAACAGCTCCCAGCCTCCACAAGCTGATATGGGGGAGGTCTCTGGAAGTTACAGATTCTGTAACTTCTGTGATCTCCTTGGTAAAATCACAGCCTTATTTATAAACCTTGTTCAACTGTTAGGATGGGGGGAGGGGGGGCGGAACTTAGCCATAATTCTTTCCTCTGCCAGCTGTGGAAGAGACCTGTGTTTCCTGCATAATAGAAACATGTCCCAGTCACAGAATTGGGTCTTGTGATATGAGGCCCTCTCATTATCTCCTTTGTCCCTTTGTATATGAACTACTTGAATTACTGGGCCAAAGAGAGAGAATGAATGTATGGGTCAGGTGTGGGGAACCTTCGGCACCACATATAGTTTATCAGGGTTAGCTGATGGCATGCTGCCAGACAGTTTGTTGCCAGACAATGCCCTGAAGCTGCCAGTGGCCCTGGTTCACCTTTCCTAGACAGTGGAAGCTGTGGGAAGCAGTGACTTGGCCCAGGATTAGGAAACTGCCACCCCTGGGAGCTACTGGGGTTGTGCCTGAGGATGTTCAGGTAAACAAACTGGCAGCCTGCCAGTGGTTAACCCTGATGAACCACGTGTGGCCCATGGACCGGAGGTTCCCCACCTCTGCTATAGATTGATGGATATATCACTCTCCTGGGAGCTGCGGCAACTTTACCCTCTCCCCCCCCCCCAGGGTATCTCATATTAAAGAAACTATTCACCAAAAAAAATCACCCACTTCCGAACTATTCTACTTTGGTTCCTTTTCCTACCATCCCGAGTGGCACTTGTGCCATTTAGGAACATTTATGATGAGGGGTAGTGGAAGAAAGTAGAAGCAGAAGGTCCAACTACAATTGTAAATCCAAGAAGGTGGTGGAAAGAGCATTAAAGCAACATGGCAAAGTTAAGCAGAAAGAGGGGAATATACTTCATCATCCTTCAAAATGGTGTATTTTCATGTTCCTCGTGTGGAGCGGGGGAAGGGAAAGGCAAGCCTTCCCACTGAAGATACTATCTAGCCAGAAAAATATTAGCACTAATTAGCAGAAGATTTATGAAATCTGGATTATCATTAGCCTCCAGAATAGCTGACCCTTTCCCTAGACTCTGTTCTGAACTTCTCATTATCCCTATTTTATGGTTTAAAGATAACTCTTCTGAGAGATCAGAGTAGGCACAGAACAATAAAAAGTGATCCAATTAAAGTCACTAAACAAGACTTAATGATTTATATCAAATTGTCATTAATTAGAAAACAAGAAAAGAATTTAACTATGCAAGACTGACTGATGCAAAGACAACTTAAACAGTTCGGTACTTCAGGAAATTAGCTTTTTAATAAACTATTTTAACAAAAATATAGCGGCTTATAATAGTTCTTAGCACAAAAAGTGTGATGTCTTCAGTCACAGATATCCCCTTGTGACTGTCACTTGATGTACTGAAATACCACTGAGCAAACCTTCATACTTTCCTGGGAGCCCGCTTTACTCTGTCTTGCTAGGCCCTCTAGCTTCTCCAGCACTAACACAGAGATGGGATCACAGCCCTGCAGTATAACACTGACACTGATATCAGCTCAGCTCTGGGAAGACTCAGTTAAATGTATAACCCAATGAGACCTATGCTACTCTATATAAGGTTTTATACAGGGTAAACTCATGTTTGCCCTCTTCCTTATGTAAAGTGAGATGTGCTCAGCTACTTGCTCCCCCCAGGTAACAATTATTTACAGTGTGTTTACTAATAAATGTTCATGATTTTATATAAAAGGTATAAAAGGTAGTATTTAAGTGGTTGTAAGTAATAGCACACAGAACAATGTAAGTTACTAAACAAAACAAACAAAAATACCAGCTAGTTTATTATACTAAGAAACTTGTTATGTATAATACCTTACCTTAACAATCGTTCTAATCATCTTCTGTGAAGGAATGAACAGCCTCCTGAACGGAACATAAGAACATAAGAATGGCCATGCTAGGTCAGATCAAAGGTCCATGTAACCCTATCTTCCAAGAGTGGCCAATATTAGGTGCCCCCAGAGGGAATGAACAGAAGAGGTAATCATCAAGTCATCCCACCTCTGTCACCCATTCCCAGCTTCTGACAAACAGAGGCAAGGGAAACCATTTCTACCCATCCTGAATAAGAGCCATTGAGAAATCTGTCTTCCATGAATTTATCTAGCTCTTTTTTGAACCTTGTTAAAATCCTGGCCTTCACAACATCCCCTGGCAAGGAGTTCCACAGGTTGACTGTGTGTTGTGTGAAGAAGTACTTCCTTTTGTTTGGTTTAAACCTGCTAACTATTAATTTCATTTGGTGACCCCTAGTTCTTATGTTCTGGAAAAAAGTAAATAATTTTCTTATTCACTTTCTCCATTCCTTGCCCCATTCTCCTCTTTTCTAAGCTGAAAAGTCCCAGTTTTAAATCTCTCTTCATATGGCATCTGGGCTTGATCCTTCCCCCTGTTCAGTATTACATGTTTGCAGCAGTCATCCTGGATAGTAAACTGAAGTGTCTTGACATCTGGAAACTGTCTCTAGTGCTTGGCTTCTTACCTTTATATTGATTTTTCTGAAGTGTAAACCTTCTGATCAATTTAAAATTTTTCTCACTTTCACTGGAAAAGTATAACATCCATGATGGGTCCTAGAATCAGGTGACATGGCCACAAGTCTTGGTAGGGCCAACTATAGTCCCACTCTGCCAGGCTTACAGGAAAAACAAGTCCATTTTCACATCATAATCTTTATCACTGAGGCATTAAGTTTCTGATATGCCCTTAATGGCCTTCACTTAGCATGTCTACATCAGTAACATGTTAATACTTCATATTTCTAATTTCAAATATAGGAATAATGCAAATATATAAATAAAATATACACATTCAATGATAGCTTATAAGAAGTATTTTGCATAAAGCATTTTCAGTTATGCATATTCATATTATGTAGCATATTTCCACAAAGAATATGAAATGCACTGTCACAAAAATGTTCTTATATTTTACCAATGTCTTCACATTCAATTTAGTCTAGCTAAAACATGCCAAACTGTGCAAATGTTCATATTCTATTAATTAATTAGAGATTATTATTGTGTATAGAATTTGACACACAAGATTTATCTTAAACTACTGGTGGAAATTTAAGAATTTGGATATCAAATTTTTTTTTGCTCTTTTTTGGACCCTATTCAACTAATTCAGGAAAAAGTTTTTACAATTCTTAATAAATTCCAAGTTAATTAACAGAAAAATATGTTGCTATCACCTAATCACCTTCCTTCCAAAATATTCTGTGGAGATATTATTTGCCTGTTAGCCAGAAGACATAGGCTTTGTCTACACAGGAAAAGCACCTGTAGTTACAGCGGTACTCACAGAGCACTGCAGGGAAACTGTTGTTATGTGTGTCCACATTGTCAGTTGCCAGTGCAGTAGCGTGACCTCACTCACAGCACTTACAGCGACATTCATAGTGGTAGACTCTGGACAGCTATCCCACAGAGTATCTCTCCCTCTCTGTTGTTAGAAGTTACCAGTGTGGGGGTTTTGTTAATGACTATAACCATTTGGCTGCATACTTGGCCCTTTGTGTGTAATGTTGGCTTGCTGCTGAGGGTTGGAGAAAGGCAGAGTGGGTGTTGTAAGGCATCTTAAGTCCTGTCCCAATGCCCCATGGTGCATCACTTTGCATCCCATCAACCTTTGTGCTCCTGTCCACATTTGGCACCATCTTTCAATGGCTTTTGTGCAGTGTGCTCTGCCTCCTTTGTCTGTGGGAATGATTCCCAAACTGTTGAAGAAAATGTGAATAGGTCTCACTAACACCTCATGAATGACCGTCAAGTTATTCCTTAAGCCACAAAGGGTATGTCTACACAGCAAAGTTATTTTGAAATAACAGCCATTATTTTGAAATCACTTTACTAGCGCCTACACAGCCAAACGGCTATTTCGAAATTAATTTGAAATAGCGGAGCGCTTATTTCGAATTTGGTAAACCTCATTCCATGAGGAATAATGCCAAATACGAAATAGCTATTTTGAAATAAGTGCTGTGTAGACACTTACATCAATATAGGGGGCCTCCAAACTTCCCAGGGTGCCCTGGTGGCCACTCCAGCCTCAACCAAGAACACTCCTTTCCCTCCCCCCTCCCTGGAGCCCTTAAAGAGGTTGACTCTGGCCACAGTGCCTGTGCCAGCTCCAAGCCTGCCAGCCCAGAGCCAGCAGTCACTGCCCCGACCCAGTGGCCCCAAAACATGAGCCAGCAAGCCACTGGCAGCCAGCCCTGCACCGCTCCCCAGGAACAGTCTGCCCGCTCCCAGGAGCCTGCCAGGGCTCAGAGAAGGCAGGCGCCTTCCTGGTCCAGGGTAGAGATCATGGACCTTATTCAGGTTGGGGGGGGGGAATGCCCCCAACATCCATGATCTCTGCACTGGACAGAGGAACGCAGCCGTCTATGTCAGGATAGCTGCCAGCCTGGCCACCAAAGACCACATGCGAACCCAGGAGCAGGTTTGCATGACAATCAAGTTGGTCCGGCGAGACCCCCAACCCTGAGTCCTGAGCTTCCCCTCCCCGTTCTTTCCCTTGCTTCCCCCTTCCAACTCCCTCCTCCCAGGTTTTCCCCTCCCCTCTCCCACTCTCTCTCTTCCCCTCTCCCACCTCCTTTCCCCAGTCTCACCAGAGTTTCATCACCCCCCCAGTTTTGTTAAATATAGACAGTTTGTGTTCATGAAAATACATATATTTTATTTGACATCAGGAAGGGGGGTTAGGGAAGGGTAAGTGGAAGGACGTGAGGGAGGAATGAGGCACAAGCCCCCAGTGGGGCAGACCAGGGAGGCTCTTAGTGCTTCTCAGGGTGGAAGCTCTCCCGCAGGGCCTCCTGGATACTGACAGGCTCCCGATGGACCTCCCGGATGGCAGCCTGCAGAAAGTGCAGCCAGGCTCGCAGCAACACATCCAGGAAAAGCACCAGAGTGCCCAGGGGCAGCTCTGGCTCTATGTTGCAGAGTGCTGTGGTGTCCTGAGTGAGGGCAACCAGAGCACGCAGAGACAAAATGCTTTGCTGTCCCTCATCGACAGGCAAGCAAGCAGGGAAAGCTGAGAACCGGCTGTCCAGGGGGGATCCCTTTAAGCACAGGCCTCAGATAGCCTCAGGCAGCAGCCACACAAAGTAACTCCTGACCTGATGTCCCGTCGGACCTGGTTCCAGCTGGCCTTAAACGCGATTCAGCATCCACTCAGTGTGGATGCGCTATTTCGAAATAGCAAAATGCTATTTTGAAATGCATTTTGTGTGTAGACACGTTATTTTGAAATAAGCTATTTCAAAATAACTATTTCGAAATAAGCTATTTCAAAATAACGCTGTAGTGTAGACATACCCAAAGTGATGATGCAGAGTCAGGCACTGATCTTGCCATGCATAGTAGCTATGACACAAGATGCCTTGTGGCCTTCACAGAGATTCTGACCACAGGGAATGCCGCTTTGGGGAAACAAGCAATGAGTGGTGGCTTCAAGTAAATCTGAGATGACAAGAAGCGGATGCTGAAATTTCAGCTGAGCAAAGTCACCTTCATGGGACTGTGTGATGAGCTTACCTCCCACCCTGTGGCACAAGAGCTTCCCTGCCAGAGGAGAAGCACATGGAGATTGCACTATGGATTTGGCTACTCCAGGCAGCTACCAATCAGCCGTCAATCAGTTTAGAGTGGGGAAGTTGAGTATTGGACTCATAGATTCATGTTCATGGAAGTGTGGAGGGCCATTAATTGCATTCTGCTCCAAAAGACCATGACTCTGGGCAATGTGTGTGAAATTATGTATGGCTTTGCACAGATGATCTTCCCTAATTCTGGAGGGCAATAGATGGCACACATATTCCAATTCTGGCACCAGACCATGTAGCCCCAGAATCCATTAATTAGAAGGGGTGTTGCTTCAAGGTTCTCCAGGTGCTTATGGATCACTGTGGATGTTTCACGGGCATTGGGCATTAACACAGATTCATCTGGAAAACTGCACGATGCACTCATTGTTCAGAACACTGGTCTGTTCATGAAGATGCAAGTGGGGATATCCTTCATGGACCAGAAGATCAGTGTAGAGAAAGTCAATATGCCCATTGTGATCCTGGGAGACCCTGGCTACCCCTTAATGACATCACTTATGAAGCCATAAATTGGGAGCCTTTACCTCAGCAAGTAGCAGATCAACCACAGGCTGAGCAAGTGCAGAATAATTTTTGGGTGTGCATTTGACCATTTAAAAGTCTGTTGGCAATGTCTGTACAGGAAGCTGGACCTGGCCGATGAAACCATTCCTACGTTCATAGCCATGTGCTGTACCCGCTGTAATATTTCTGAAGGGAGATGTGAAAGCTTCACTCAGCACCTGGAAGCTGAGTTTGAACATCAAAGGCTATTAGAGGAGCACAGCATGGGGCCATAAGGATCAGGATGCCCTGAGGCATCAATTTGATGCTGAAAGCCTATAATATTTGTTGCCAGGCATGGGAGTGAAATGACTGCCATGCTTGTGATTGGTCAGTACGATTCACTTACTAAAAAAGTGCCTCTCACTTTGCTGTGGGTGTGCTTGCTTGCTTTCATGAAATGGAATAAAGATTGCTTTCAAACCCCAGAATTTCATTTATTAAATATAACAAACATAGGACACATATATAGCATAACACACCTGCACTTTGTGCGAGATGGGGAGAAGCAAGGGGGTGAGATCCTGTGTCATAACCATGAGGAATGGGCAGCAGCCTGGGGACTAAGGGGTTAACTGTACCTAGCTAGGTAGCAGTCAGACAATAGAAATGAATATATGGATTTCAAACTGAGACAAAGGAATTTTGGGGTTTTTCTCTCCTTTGTCTCTGAGGCTATGTCTACACTACAGCAGTAATTCGAACTAACTTAGTTCAAATTAGTTAATTCAAACTAAGCTAATTCAAACTAACGCATCTAGACCCAAAAACTAATTCGAATTAGTGTTTTGTTAATTCGAACGAGCACATCCACACTGATTGGACGCTGGGTTGCATTTAAGGGCAGCTGAAACCGGTTCTGGCAGGGCATCCATCAGGTCAGTAGTTGCTTTGTGTGGCTGCTGTCTGAGGCTATCTGAGGCTCGTGCTTAAAGGGACCCCCCTGGACAGCCGGTTCTCAGCTTCTCAGCTTGCTTGCCTACCTTGCTGAGGGACAGCAAAGCATTTTCCTCGGCGCCTGCCTGTGTTGGTGGTTCCCATTGGGGATGCCGCTGCAGTTGGCACCGTGGAGCCAGAGCTCGCCCTGAGCATTCTGCTCCAGTTTTTGGACTTGCTGCTGCAAGCCTGCCAGCAATGGCTGGAGGCTGCTTGGCACCACCTGGTGCACGTCATCCCCCTGCCTCTCCACCTGGCCTCCCTGGGGACCATGGAGGAGCCGCAGCAGCGTCTGGATGCTAGCGTGCCCTGCCGCATCTGCCGTCTGGACACCAGCAGTGACTGGTTGGACCGCATCATCCTGGAGCGCTGGGGAGACAGACAGTGGACCCAGAACTTCAGGATGAAGAGGGACATCTTCCTGGAGCTCTGCGAGTGGCTCGCTCCTGCTCTGCGGTGATGGGACACTCGCATGAGGCCCGCCATCCCCATCCAGAAGCATGTGGCCATCACCCTTTGGAAACTCTCCACGCCGGACAGCTACCGATCCGTCAGGAACCAGTTCGGTGTGGGGAGATCCATCATCGGAGCAGTACTCATACAGGTACGGCACTCACTGGCCACTGGGCCGGGGGGGGAGTGGGAGCTGCAAGGAGGGAATGGGCTACCCCAGGGAAAATGGGGGTGGGGGAGGAGGCGACAATGCCCCGCATGGGAGGGTTAGGTCTGTCCCGGCCGTACTACAGGCCGCCCACGGCGGCCAGGATCGCAGCGGGGGTTGCTTCCGGGAGTGGGGCACGGGGCAGTGCCAGGGAACGAACACTCCCAGCCACCAGGGCGCCCCAGTGATTCGCGGTTTGCTGTGTCTCTCTGCAGGTGGTCAAGGCCATCAACAGGGTGCTGCTCCGCAGGGTGGTACACCTCGCCGATCTGGATGCCATCATCCAGGGGTTCGGTGCCCTCGGCTTCCCCAATTGCAGGGGGGGCCATCGACGGGACGCACATCCCCATCCAAGCCCCAAAACACCAGGCCTCCCAGTACATCAACCGCAAGGGGTACTTCTCCGTCCTCCTGCAGGCTGTGTCTGACCACTGGGGCCAGTTCACGGACATTAACGTGGGCTGGTCCGGCAAGGCACACGACGCCAGGGTGTTCCGCAACTCCTCTGTGTGCCAGAGGCTGCACGCTGGGACCTTCTTCCCCAACCACCACATCAGGGTCTGGGACGTGGACATGCCCGTCTGCCTGGTGGGGGATGTGGCCTACCCCCTACAGCCCTGGATGATGAAGCCGTACACGGGGCACCTCCACCCCTCTGCCAGGCCTTCAATGCCAGGCTCACCAGAGCCCACATTGTGGTTGAGGGGGCCTTCGGATGACTGAAAGCCAGATTTAGGTGCCTCCTCACCCGCCTCGACCTCGCCGAGCACAATATCCCTCCCATGGTGGCAGCATGTTGCGTGCTGCACAATTTGTGCGAGCGGAAGCGGGAGGCTTTCCTGCCAGCCTGGATGGCTGAGGCTGAGCGCATGGCTGGCCACTACGCTCAGCCCCACACCGCTGCCGTCCAGGAGGCCCAGTGGGGAGCCGTCCAGATCCGGGAAGCCCTGCGGGAGACCTTCCTGGTGGAGGAGGAGGACTGAGCTCTCCCTGCATGCCCCATTGGGGCCTTCTTCCACCCTCCCCTCCTTCCCCTTTCCCTTCCCTAACCCCCCTTCCTAATGTTAAATAAAGACACCTGTTTTGCAAACAACAATCTCTTTTTATTGTACGTAACTGGGGTGGGGGGAAGGGGGGAATGAGGGTGGGAGAGGAGAGGGGGAAACCCGGGAGGAGGGAGCTGGAAGGGGGGGAAGGGGAGGAAGGGAAGGGAAAGCTCAGGGTTCGGGGTCCTGCTGGCTCTCCCGTCTCGCAGCACTGCGGGTGCGGGGGAGTCGGGGGGGAGTGGGTGTGGAGGGTGGGGCAGGAGGGACGGGGGGTGTGGAGGAAGCGGGAAAGGGAGCAGGGTTGGGAGGAGGAGCGAGAGCTGGGGCGGCCGCAGGGGCCGGAGCAGGAGGAGGCAGGAACCTGTCCACCAGGGTCTGGAGGTGGCCTCTGAGGGCACGGCCCTGTTCCTCCAGCGCCTCCAAGTTCCGCTGCCGCAGCCACAGGTCCTCCCGGACCCAGTGGTCCTGGGTGCAGAGCTGGTGCTCCAGTAGCCGCAGGTGCCGCCGGTGGTCGTCCTCCAAGTTCCTGGTGCACCTGCTGGCCCGTGTGCAGGTGGCTGTTGCAGGCGGGGTGGTGCACCCTGCAGTCCCAGGTGCTGCAGCTGTGGTGAAACAAGAGCAGTGGTGAGTTCTCCCTGGGGACACAGTAGGTGAAACTCAGCCCCCCCATGCAAGGCGAGGTCAGCGTGTGGGGAATGAGCCAGGGCCCCTGCATGACACCCAGCTGCTGCTCCATGGTGGGCAAGGCCCAGGCGCACGGCACCTGGGCTCCCTCTCCTCCCACCCCCACGTACACATAAGGGGAGCATGATGGCACTCACATGTGGAGCCCTCCTCAGCCTCGGACGACACAGCCGATGTGCTCTGTGGGATGCCTCGGGGGTCCTGGGTCCTGGGCAGGCTCCCTGCAGACTCCTGGCTCTCGGCGTCCTCCTCCTCCTCCTCGGTGTCAGGGACGGGTCCCTCTGCCCCGGGGTCGATCACTACCCGGGGGGCATGGACTGCGTGAGTCCCCAGGATGCGGTCCAGGGCCTCATAATGAGGGCATGCCTCCGGGTCGGCCCCTGGCTGGGAGGCCCTGGAGTAGGCCTGCTGCAGGTCCTTGATTTTGAAGCGGACCTGCTCCCGGGTCCGCATGTGGCCTCTGGTGGCCAGGCTGGCAGCCATGAGGCTGTAGACGGCCACGTTCCTGTGGCTCGTGCAGAAATCGTGGATGTTGGAGGCTTCCCCCCAAACCTCGATGAGGTCCACGATCTCCGCACTAGACCAGGCGGGCGTCCGCCTCTTGCGGCCCCGGGCAGGCTCCTGGGAGCCGCCAGCCTGGTCCTGGGAAGAGGCGGAGGGTTGGGTGGCAGCGGGTGGCTGGCTCATGCCGTGCCAGGTGCAGGGTCTGCTGGCTGGGTGCTGGCAGGCTTGCAGCTGGCACGAGCATTGTAGCCAGACCATGGCCCTTTAAGGGCTCCGGGGCCAGGAGGGGGGCAGAAGAGTTTCCCTGGTTTGGCCCAGAGTGGCCACCAGGGCAAGCTGGGAAGAGCTAGCCTCCAACTAGTTTGAATTAAGTGGCTACATAGCCCTTAATTCAAACGGCTGTTAGTTCGAATTAACTTTGTAGTGTAGACATACCCTGAGACAGTTTTCTTTCTAGATACTGAGGGAGACAGAAGACGTGTCTCTCTCTAAGAAAAAGACTCTTCAAAATGTGTAAGTAGGGTAAACTTTAGATAAGTCTGTTAGGTTTTATTATTTTGTGTTGTGGAACTTTGGATCTGATGTCTGCTGTTAGAAATGGGTTTTACTCTCTTTTGTAACTAAGTCCTGAGCCCATGGGAGTCCCCATGAGTATATTAATTGGTGACTTTTCCCATCTAGTTATTACACTTGCAACAGGAGTATTGTTTGATAATAAAAGTTCTCCCTTTTTTATTAACCTGGTATTGGTTCAGTTCTGTGTCCTGGAAAATCTGTCTGTGGATATCTGCATGACTCTGACTAGAGGGCAATTATTTATCACAGACTGCAATTGGTATTTTCTGTTTTCTTTTTCAAGCTCTTTGGGGAAAAGAGCTTGGGGTGCCCAGGGGTTGGTTACAAGTGTCCACCCCTGTTTGTGGGTTCAAAAGCACTTGATGGTGGCAGCAGATTTTTATCCCCAAAATCCAGGTTTTTAGGATTTTGGGGAGAAGTTTTATACCAAAGCCTGGAAAGATAAGGTTTTGGGGTTGCTTTTGTGGGCCCCCACTTCTGCATTCATCATGCCAGAGTGGGGAATTAGCCATGACACCTTGGCACATTTACAGATTTTTATATGTCCAGGCATCATCTACAGCCCGGATGTCTGATGTGCTGTGCAATGGGCACTGCAGTTCAGCAGAGCTAATCTGCATAGGGATGTGGGTTGAGTGGGTCCCAGTGGGAATCTGCAGGGTTGGACAGTGAAGGGGGAGGTGTGGAATGCAGTGGGTGCCCACAGGAGACAGTATGGTGGCTCCATTTGCAGTAGTAGTGGTGCGTGGAGCATGTCAGCTTGTGCTCCATAATGTTTCAGAGCCACTCCATTGCTTTGTTGTGGCACACGGCATTCTCCTTTCATTCCCTCCTCTCATTGTCCATCCACGCCTTCAGTTCTTCCTTTCAGCAGCAACCGGCAGCACACCTCTTTACTTTTCTGAGGCTACTTCCTTGCCCTGCACAGCGGTTCACCTGGTGATAACTAGGAAGGCTGTGATCCCAAAGTAAAATCTGTGAAGCCAAAATCCAACATTTTAAAGAGAGATCACTGTTAACCTAAGATAGAGCACCAACACCTCACATGACCCATTTTAAACGTAAGTGCAGTTCACATACCAATCACTGACTGGTTGTCCGAGCGTGAGCACACATAAGACACATAACCCCCAAAATGGTGAGTTCACCACCGAGGCAGGGGAAGTCATTGGTGCAGGCCCTCCCTGTAGTCTGGGCATACATGCCCTGGAAAGGGACAATACTTCAGGGGAGGCCTATAATCAATAACACCCACACATTTTTCATGTCTGTGATCATTCTTGAAGATATTTTGTTGCTGAGGGCGAGTAGGGAAGGAAGGGAGGGGCTTCTGCTTGTCTGGCTACAGCAATAGTCCCCCATCCCTTACATCACAGTGACATGGAAATGCTACTCTTAATGAAACAATCAAAGCAGCAGCAACTCTACCATGGAACCTGTGGAGGTGGTTTGCTCAGAATCTGCATGACACTTTCAGTGAGATCTGGGAAGCTGATTACTGTGAAGTGAGAGAATCCATCAACACCCTGTTCTGCATCTGACCGCCTCTATGTTGGTACTAGCGCCTCACAGATCCAGCCCTGCTTCTGCAACCTTGCAACCCCCAACAACTTGCTTTCGTGCTTTCAAAAATCAAAGCCAATTACAGGGGCATCTTCTGATGGTTTTGCTTTCCCAGTCTCTGACTGCTATGACTGGCTATCTTCTTCCGGGGTAGAAAATAATTTTGTACTGCATGCATCTGTGGATGCTGAATCATCCTCTGGTTCAGGGTCCTCCTCCCCCTCAGCACCCTTGTCTACAATTTCTCCTCCTGGTTCAGTCCATTCTGGAATGGCCTCTGAGGCCCTGAAATATCCACAGAATGTTTGGAGTGGAGATGGGGGCCACCTCCAACTATGTTATCCAGTTCTTTCTAGAATCAACAGGTCATGGACACAGCACTAGAGCAGTGTCTTGCATCCTGTGCCTCGTGGGTAGGCATTTCATAGTTCCTTCGCTACGGGTATGTCTACACTACAGTGCTATTTCAAATTAACTTATTTCGAATTAGTTAATTCGAAATAAGCTAATTCAAAATAAGGCATCTAGACACAAAAACTAATTAGAAATAGCGCGTCCACACTGATTGGACACTGTATCGCATTTTAGGGCAGCTGAAATCGGTTCCTGCAGGGCATCAGGTCAGTAGTTGCTTTGTGTGGCTGCTGTCTGAGGCTATCTGAGGCTCATGCTTAAAGGGACCCCCCTGGACAGCCAGTTCTCAGCTTTCCCTGCTTGCTTGCCTACCTCGCCGAGGGACAGCAAAGCGTTTTCCTCTCCGCCTGCTTCGGTCGCTCTTGTTTGGGACGCCGCAGCGCTCAGCACCATGGAGCCAGAGCTGCCCCTGGGCACTCTGGTGCTCATGTTGAATGTCTTGCTGCAAGCCTGGAAGCAATTGCTGGAGGCTGCCTGGCACCTTCTGCTGCAGGCCAGCCCCCTGGCCCTCCCCCTGCCCCTCTGGGGGCCCTGAAAGAGTGCCGCCCAGATGCCAGCATGCTCCGCTGCGTCTGGCGTCTGGACACCAGCAGTGACTGGTGTCCACATTGTCCTGGAGCACTGGGGAGACCAACAGTGGACCCAGACCTTCAGGATGAAGAAGGACACCTTCCTGGAGCTCTGCGAGTGGCTCGCCCCTGCTCTGTGGCGACGGGACACACGCATGAGGCCCACCATTCCCCTCCACAAGCGGGTGGCCATTGCCCTGTGGAAGCTCTCCACGCCGGATAGCTACCGATCCGTGGTGAACCAGTTCAGCGTGGGGAGATCCACCATTGGAGCAGTGCTCATGCACTCACCGGCCACTGGGTCAGGAGGGGGGGCTGCAAGGAGGATATGGACTGCCCCAGGGAAAACGGTGGGGGAGAGGTGGTGTAAGTGCCCTCCCTTGGAGGGTTCGGTCTGTCCCAGCCGTGCTACAGACCGCCCGCAGTGGCCAGGATTGCAGCGGGGGTTGCTCCTGGGAGTGGGGCGCAGGGCAGTGGTGGGGAACAAACACTCCCAGCCACCCGGGCACCCCAGTGACCCTCAGTTTTGTGTGTCTCTCTGCAGGTGGTGAAGGCCATCAACAGGGTGCTGCTCCGCAGAGTCGTCCGCGTCACCGACCTGGACGCGGTCATCCAGGGGTTCGGCGCCCTGGGTTTCCCCAACTGTGGGGGGGGGGCAATCAACGGGACGCACATCCCCATCCGTGTCCCAGACCACCAGGCCTCCCTCTTCATCAACAGGAAGGGGTAATTCTCTGTGATCCTGCAGGCGGTGTCTGACCACCGGGGCCAGTTCACGGACATTAATGTGAGCTGGTCCGGCAAGGCACACGACGCCAGGGTGTTCCGCAACTCCTCCGTGTGCCAAAGGCTGCACGCCGGGACTTTCTTCCCCGCCCACCACATCAGGGTCAGGGATGTGGACATGCCAGTGTGACTGCTGGGGGATGCAGCCTACCCCCTACAGCCCTGGCTGATGAAGCCCTACATGGGACATCTCAGCCCCTCCCGGCAGGCCTTCAATGCCAAGCTCAGAAGGGCCTGCATCGTGGTCGAGGGGGCCTTAGGCCGACTGAAAACACGATTTAGGTGCCTCCTCACCCGCCTCAACCTCTCCCAGCACAATATTCCGCACGTGGTGGCAGCGTGCTGTGTGCTCCACAATTTATGCGAGAGGAAGGGGGAGGATTTCCTGCATGGATGGTGGATGGTGGAGGCTGGATGGTGGAGGCTGGATGGTGGAGGCTGCCCACCTGGCTGGCCAGTACGCACAGCCCCGCACGGCTGCCAGCCGGGAAGCCCTTCAGGGGGCTGTCCGCATCCGGCAAGCCCTGCGGGAGAGCTTCCAGGCGGACGAGGACTGAAGTCCCCCTGGTGTGCCCCACTGGGGCCTTGTGCCTTACATTCCACCCCCACCTCCTTCCCCTTTCCCTTCCCTAACCCCCCTTCCTGATATACAATAAGAACACCTGTGTTGCCACCAAAAACTCTCTTTATTTAACATAACTGGGGTGGGGGGAGGGGGGAATGAGGGTGGGAGAGGGGAGGGGGGGAAACCTGGGAGGAGGGAGCTGGAAGGGAGAGGCGAGGGGAGGAAGGGGGAGGGGAAGCTCAGGGTTGGAGGTCTTGCCGGCCCTCCCATCTCACAGTACTGCAGGTGCGGGGGCCTCGGCATTCCCGGGGGGGGAGTGGGTATGGAGCGTGGGGCAGGAGGGACAGGGGGGCGGAAGAGGCAGGAGGGAGAGCGGGGGTGGGAGGAGGAGCGATAGCTGGGGTGGCTGCAGGGGCTGGAGCAGCAGGAGGCAGCAATCAGTCCGCCAGGGCCTTCAGGTGCTCACGGAGGGCACAGCATTGTTCCTGCAGCTCCCGCCGCAGCTGCAGGTCCTCTTGCACCCACTGCTCATGGCTGTGAACCTGCCGTCCCTGCAGCCACAGTTGCTGCCTCTGGAACTCCTCCAGGTTGCAGGTGCGCCTGCTGGCCCAGGTGCGGGTGGATGGTCCAGACGAGGTGGTGCATCCTGCATTTGCAGGTGCTGTGGCTATGGTGAAACAAGAGAAGTGGTCAGTTCTCCCTGGCGACACAGTGGGTGAAACCCAGCCCCCCTCTGCAAGGCGAGGACAGCAGGTCTCCACACCTGCTATCCCCGGGAGTGTGAGCCGGCCCAGGACTGCACCCCAGCCACTGTGCTGCCTATAGTGTGGTGTGTGGGGGGGAGGGGAGATGTGCTCTGCCTCTGTGTAGAGGGGGCATCTGGAGGGAGGGCAGTGTGCAGTGTCTCTCCCCGGGGTCAGGAGCCTGTCATGTGCCTTCACGTGTAGACACGTGTGGGGAACAGGCCACATGTCCTGGATGGCATGGCAGATGCACAGGTTGTCAAGGCTGACGCTTACGGTCCCTGGGCTCCCCTTTCTTCCCCCCCTGCCCCACATAAGGGGACGGTGATGGCACTCATATGTGGAGGCCTCCCCGGCCTCGGATGAGGCTGCTGACAGGCTCTCCGGTTTGGCTCGGGGGTCCTGGGTGCAGGGCACGCTCCTGGCTGCCGTTGCCCTCCTCTTCCTCCTCTTTCCCTGTGTCAGGGGCAGGGCCCTCTGCCCCGGGGTCAATGATGACCGGGGGGCACGGACCATCTGACCCCCCAGGATGCGGTCCAGGGCCTCATAATGTGGGCAGGCCTCCGGGTCAGCCCCTGGTTGGAAGGCCCTGGCATAGGCCTGCTGCATTTCTTTTATTTTGCTGTGCACCTGCTCCTGGCTGCGCATGTGGCCTCTGGTGGCCAGGCTGGCAGCCATGCGGCTGTAGACGGCTGCATTCCTGCGCCTAGTGCGGAGATTGTAGGCATTGGAGGCCTCCCCCCAAACCTCAATGATGTCCACGATCTCTGCACTAGACCCGGAAGGCGCCCGCCTTTTGCGGCCCCTGGCAGGTTCCTGGGAGCCGCCAGCCTGGTCCTCGGGAGCGGTGGAGGACTAGGTAGCAGCGGGTGGCTGGGTCATGCTGTGCCAGGTGCATGGTCTGCTGGATGTGTGCTGGCAGGCTGGCAACTGGCACAGGCACTGTGGCCATAGTCTGCCCCTTTAAGGGCTCCGGGGCTGGGGGGGAAGCAGACGAGTTTTCCTGGTTGTGCTCAGAGTGGCCACCAGGGCTCCCTGGGAAGGGCTGGAGGCCCCCTAATTCGAAATAAGTGTCTACACAGCACTTATTTTGAATTAGCTATTTTGAATTTGGTGTTATTCCTCATAGAATGAGGTTTACCAAGGGCTCCACTATTTCGAATTTATTTCGAAATAGAGGTTTGTATGTGTAGACGCTATTAAAGTTAATTTGAAATAACGGCTGTTATTTCGAATTAACATTGTAGTGTAGACATATCCTGTGATTCTGCACCTCAGTGCATCTTGATAATCACTCCTTTTGGTCATGCATCTTAAGATCTGTCTATAGGTATCGTAATTTCTACTGCTGGAGTATAGCTGGGACTGGACAGTCTCTTCTCTCCAAATGCTGATAAGGTCCAGCACCTCAGCGTGGCTCCATATAAAGAATCTCCTGGTTCCAGGAGGAGGTTCACCTGGAAAGATGCACTGAGAGCACTCCACATGTTGCTGAGTTAACAGGAAGAGGACTTTCAAAATCTTCAGCAAACATTTGGGTGTGGTCGCCTGAGGGCAGAGCAATAGATTTGAAACTTATAACCAGAGAGGTGAGAATAGGCATTGTGAGACAGGTACTAGAAGCCACTGTAGTACTCCAGTGGCATCCTAGCATTGTAGCCACTGCACAGAAAGCACTATGCCTCTCGTTGAGGTGGTTTACCTAGAGCACAACAATTGTGGATTTAGTGTGCATTAAGAGCCTTGCCAGTGTGGACACCATGGAAGTTACAGTACTGGAAGCTGATTTACTGTGCTGTTACTTGCCAGTCTAGAAAAAGCCTTAATTTTATGTAGTGCTCTTTCCCAGAAATACCAAACAATCAAGATTGTAGCTTTTTCACTCTTCTTTGTTTCAAATTATTGCATGATCAGGGTCAAAGATGAACAATTATTTTCCTTTTTAGAATCATTGATGGAATTGTGCAGATGACAATTAAGGGTCAGATGGCAACTGGAGTCTGATCTTTTATTTGTGTACCTAAAAATCAAATCACAGAGTATTACAGTGTCTCTAACTCTCTCTGGCCTTTCAAATACAATGCTTTTCAAATACTTCTTGAGGCAATGCAAGCACGCTGGTTCAGCAGCTCTGACTCATCCAGAGGTGGAAAACACTGAGCAGCTAGGTCCCCACTCTGTAGCCATGTGTTTAAGTGACTTCCCTTTCATGTATGTCTCTTCACTTAGATGTACTGAAGTAGCATATCTTGCATCTTTGAGGCTTTGAAGGGGGTGAAACTAATTGTGATGATTCTAGATGAAAATGATTAATAATATAGTGAGAGAGTGAAATGTTTATTTGCTAAGGAAAAGAAGCCGAAATTGAACAAAATGGGATGTGGGTCGTGTATCTATTCCCAAGCCTTTCTGGAAATTGAGGTAAGTACATGTATTTTTCTCTACTGGATTAGATTTTTCTGTAATTGATATGCTGATTTAGTATAATTATTTTATTAATATTTCACTGAGATCTTACAGTTACATTTGAAATCCATGTGGCCAGATGATTTTAGTAGTCAGATTAAACAAGAAAGTGTGTAGAGACAATAGACCCAAATTCTCTAGTGCAAAATGAGTGCAAGTACCACTGTTGCTAATTGATATGGTCTCACACCACTTTGCACAAGTGTAAGTGTTCACAAAAGGTTTATGCAATGAAGATTTGCACCCATCACAGTCTGAGATTGAAGTTTCTGTTACTACAACCTCAATTTTGACCACTGCCCCAGCTTTGGTCAATGAATGAATGACTGTACCTGCAGTTTCCCATATATCATTTTATCTCACAGAAGAAATTTTCTGAAAAGTATGGGGCAATTTAGGAAAAGCATTGGCAGATATGGCAGGCAAAATATAACTATTTTTTGCCAACACATGGACTAGAACATGGAGTAGGAAAAGGTAGAGTAAGAGCCTACTTTTCTTACTTTATGCCAGCTGAGAACGTCTCCTACCAGAGGAATTCTCTGCTATTCC
Source organism: Pelochelys cantorii (assembly GCA_032595735.1). NCBI lineage: Eukaryota > Metazoa > Chordata > Testudines > Trionychidae > Pelochelys > Pelochelys cantorii. The sequence goes on from CM064326.1 coordinate 77,654,130, forward strand.
ATCCTATTCCGGCTCTTCGATCACATTCACCATTGCAGTATCTGAGCACCTTCCAAAAGTGAGTGAGAATCAGTACTAGCATGGTTTGCTCTTTTGAGTATGGCTTTTATACAGAACCTTTGCACCTCCTATACGAAGCGGACCAGAGGAGAGAATCTGGCTCATCTTATTCTGTGAGTAGCACCATTAAATTTAATGGAGTGTTCAGCGGGACTCTGAATCTGGTTCTTACTTATTAAAAGTGGTTCCTAATATTAATACATTTACAAAGCCCTAAGGAGCATAAAGCCCACACTGCTGCACTCTTACAAAGTCACAGCTTAAACAATCGACTTCAGAGCTCTATTGAGGCCACCCTCCATATATCTCTGGTGCAAATTTCCAGTATGAGGGCAGCTGAGGTTAAGGAAATAAATGAAGGCAAAGATACAGGTGCCTTGAAGTGAAACACCAGATACTCTGTGTGTGGGGCAATCCTGAGAACACCTATCTTCTCGGGGATCCAAAAAAATTTGAAAGCTTCTCTAGAAATTCACGGTATATTGTTTGATTGTTGGTTGATTTCGCGCGTGTGTGTGTGTGTGTTTAACCACAAATTAATTTCCAGGGTAATGTTTTAAGGTTCTTCACACACACAAAAAAATCTACTTCTGAGCCTGTTTGTTTGCTTTTTTAAAGTAAATTGTAGCTATTCACGAAGAAAACTGTAGGGCTTCAGAATGAAATCACCCTTTTAGTGAATTATATCTAACAATGTGACGTTATGTAACCTCATGAATTATGGTCCAACTTTTATGAATGAGATGTTATAAATGAAACAGTGTTAATGACATTTGGATTAATTTGTTTGTAGCCTTTTAAGAACTGCCTTTGAACAGTATGTTATGGTAATTCCCTTTTCATACACTGTAACTAAAGTGATCCCATATTGTAACTGAAACCTAAACTGTTAATACATAACTAAAGCAGGAGTGGGCAATATTTTTTTAATGGGGGCCACTCCAAGAATTTGGTAAGTGGTCAAGGACCTCACTCTTCCATGATATTAATGGAGTAGCGGTGGGGTCTGTGATGGAGGTTGGGTACACAAGGAAGTTGGGGTAAGAGACTGGGATACAGGAGGGGGTTTGGGATCTGGGAGGCAGTTGGATTGAAGGAGGGGGTTGTAACCTGGGGCAGGAGACTGGGATGCAAGATGTAGTGCTGTATCCGGGAGGGGTATGGGTGCAGGAGCAGGGGTCAGAGGTTAGGAGTCACATGGGGTAAGGGTGCAGGAGGATGGAAGAGGGTTGGGGGGAGGGAGGGGATGGAGTGTCATAGGCTTGCTCTGGCCTGGAGCCACCCAGGTAAGCATCTCCCTGCCAGCGGTGTACCTGGTTTCTCAGACAGGGTCCCTGCTTTACATGCCCCTGTACTAGCTGCATGTATGGCTCTAGACCACCTGTTCTGTGGACTATCATGAGCAACTGAAGTAGGTAATTATATCCCATCCGTAGAAATGTGTGTATGAGTATGTGTATGTGTGGTGGCTAATTTTAGTAGCTAGGGACAGTAAATGAATTCTGAAGTCACAATAAACATGGTATATTGCCTCACAGCTGAACAAGATTCTGATACAGCCGTTCCCCGAGTTGCGAACGGTCGAGTTATGACCGTTCACACTTACGACCAAAGCTCCCATGGAGCAGTCGTAAAGGCGGTCCCCGAGTTACGAACGCGACTCACGCTTACGAACAGTGTGGTCGCTATGTAACTCAATGGGGTCCGAGTTATGAACAGATCGAGTTACGGCCAAGTGTTTGGTCCGTAACTTGTTCGTAACTCGGGGAGAGGCTGTACTTCAGAGGGGTAGCCGAGTTAGTCTGTAAAAGGAAAAACTTAAAAAAAACAACAGTCTAGTAGCATCTTAAAGACTAACAAAACCTGCACACCCCACTTCTACTGATGACTTGACTGATAGTTCTATTTCTCTAAGTTCAACATAGCACCATTTTAATAGTGCTTTTTTCCTCTAAGTTTTGTTTTCGTGAAATTTGTATTTAACTTAATATTATCGCCTTAGTGGAAGGGATTCTAGGTTATCTTTTTGACTGCTTGGTCAAACAGAAAACATGTTGTATTCCCAATTGTATCAATTTAAACAAATATATGTGTGTAGATAACATGTAATAAGAAAACTGACCTCTTTTTAATAATCTAAATAGACTAAAAATGATATAACTGTTCTGCCTGAGGCGCAGAAATAGTCTTGCATTAGTTTGAGTGTTACAGTGTCTTTTTCTTCCACAAAGGAAAAGGCAAATAGGGAGTTTGAATGATGAACACATGAATCAGATTTCAAGAAATAATTCATAGATTAAGAAATGAAAAGGCAGCAAACTGTTTTCTGGATGCAAATATTCTGAAATACAATCATTATTAATGCTGACTCTACAATTTTATCATGTTCTCATCAGTGAAAGAAGAGTCTGGATAACTATTCAACTCACTGGTTTAAATGTCAGACATTATCTTCCAGTTTTCAAACCAAAATTTAGACCTCAATTTACAAACCTCTACCACACATAAATCTACATAGCACAGTAGCTGAAAAACTTGCCAGAATTTAGTTTTTGATATATTGCTGCTGACAATTTTTCTCAGACTGAAACGACAAAATTTTAATGTCTTTATAAGAATGGCTCACTAAAATCAACTTTTCCTGAGCCAAGAAATAATTTTCTTTTTAAAGCTTCATCTGATGGTTTCAGTATAAGTGGCAGGAATCTCAGGGCAGTTTGCGGTGTGCTCAGCAAGATGTCTTGTTTATCAGAGTTATAGGAGACATTTATTGCTTCATATACTGTGAGCCCTTGTGGGATTCATACTGAAATATATGCCATTAAATCACGTTCAGCCAATTGCTGCCTTCACAACTGTGGGGCATTTGCCAAAAGTGGAGACATAGGTTGAATGTAATTTCAAATGATTGTAGTTTTGACTCTGAATGTTTCTAACTAACATTAAAAAACCCAAACTATATAATAAATTCTGACTTTTAAATTAGTTAGTTCCCTAGTAACAAGTGATTTTTTGAAATATGGAAACAGAACTCATTTCAAATATATACATGATAAAATGAAGATTTGTATATAATGTACATATTTTTATTACATTGCAAGCCAGGGAGAAAATATATTCTTCATTCTAAAATACACATGTTCTAGGTCAAGGGTCGGCAAACTTAGGCACACAGTCCAACAGGGTAATCCACTGGCAGGCTGTGAAGCATCTGAATTGCAGACCCTGGGTACTGCGGGGTGCTGTGTCTGTGGGTGGTCAATGTATAAAAATGTCTCATGGCCCTGCCTGTGGATTACCCTAATTGGCTGCATACCAAAGGTTGCTGACCTCTGTTCTAGACACAACTACATTTGGAGTGGAATAAACTCAGAGAGATATGTCTTCAGGGACTTAAGGCATGAATCATAGTAAGTGAAAGAGCAAAAAGCACATGGTGCCAGCAGAAGCACTGTTTCAGAATACCTCTTGGAGATCCAGGGGCACTGTGATGAGGCACACTTGCCCCACACTTGTACTGCGAGGGTTAACAACACTCTATGGGCCGAGGAGGCCCTGTCCCCATGGCCCTGCTGGGCATACTCCATCTGGAGACTAGATATAAAAGAGAGCAGCTCAGCTAATTCAACGCTGATTACTAGAGGGGAAGGATGTTGGGCAGAGGCCCAGCTGAAGAGCCATTATAGCTTTAGCCTGCCAGAACTGGAGATCCTGAGAGCTGGGCAAAGAGATGTAGCTGACAGAGCTAGAGGCAATCATTCACATTGAGGAACATGAAAACTCTGATGCTCAATGTTCTACAGCATCTGGAAGTACATAGGGAAGTGACTGAGGAAGAGTGTGTGAGGTGTACCGCCCAACTGAGTTAGATCAGCATATTTTTGCTGGAGTCCACACTGACCTAGTAGCAAGCCATTTTGCCACTGTTAGGGTATGTCTACACTACAAAGTTAATTCGAACTAACAGCTGTTAGTTCGAATTAACTTTCTTTGCGTCTATATATACAAACCGCTAGTTCGAACTTAATTCGAACTAGCGGAGTGCTTAATTTGAACTAGGTAAACCGCATTCTACGAGGACTAATGCCTAGTTCGAATTAAGTAGTTCGAATTCAGGGCTGTGTAGCCACTTAATTCAAACTAGTTGGAGGCTAGCCCTTCCCAGGTTCCCCCTGGTGGCCACTCTGGGCCAAACGAGGAAAACTCTCCTCTCCTCCAGCCCCGGGGCCCTTAAAGGAGTAGACTCTGGCTAGACGGCACTTGCCAGAGACAGCCGTGCCAGCAGTCTCTTCCCCTGACCCAGTGGCCCCAGTATGAGCCAGGGAGCCAGTGGCAGCCAGCTGTCCCCCGCCCAGTCCCCCAGCACCCAGGGGCCAGCCAGGGGCCGTAGACGGCATGCGCCCTCCTGGAGTAGTGTGGAGGTCATGGACCTCATAGAGGTTTGGGGGCAGGCCCCCAACCTCCATGATCTCTGCACTAGGAGGAGGAACGCGGCCATCTATGGCCGCATAGCGGCCGCCATGGCCAGAAAGGGACATGGGCGCACCCAGGAGCAGGTGCGCCTGAAAGTTAAACAGCTGCAGCAGGCGTACGCCAGGGCCACCAGGGGCGGCGCCGCAGCAGGGGCTGCCACCTGTCCCTACTTCCCCACCCTCGACCAACTCTTGGGGGGCGGGGCGGTCCGCGCCAGCCCAGGAGGCAGCGAGCCAGGACCAGAGGGCCCTGACCCGGGCACACCGGAGGGGCCTCCGCCAGCTGTTCTGGCACCGGAGTCGGCAGGGTCATCCGGGGATGCCATACCAGGTAAGTGCCAGCACTGTCCCCTGCCCGGGGGGGAGGCGGGGAGGGAGACCAGGGACCGCGCACGTGGGCCATGCCTCCCACAGATCATGTAGCCACCTGTTCACGTACGAGCACATGCCATGCCACCCTTGGGCAGGTGGCTCCAGCTGTGTGACACCCAGGGGCCGTGGCCCAATAGGCACATGCATGTGTGAAGAGACCTGACATGCTCCTGACCCTGGGGCAGGACCCAGCAGGATGCTCTCCCTTCACACACCCCCTCTACACAGAGGCAGGGGACATCTCCCCCCCACCTTGGCCACACTATACACGGCACAGGGACATGGGTGCGGTCTTGGGGCAGCTCCCAGTCCCGGGGAGAGCCAGACATCCTGACCATGGCCTCTGTACAAACACAACGGCTCTGACGCTGCAGGGCACGGTCACCCTCACGTCGCAGTGGGGGTGGGCTGGGCATCATCTGCTGTGTCCCCAGGGAGAACGGACCACTTCTCTTCTTTCTCTACAGCTGCACCAGCTGCTCATGCAGGGCGCACCACCCCTCCCAGGACATGCTCCCGCACCTGCGGCCTGCTCCGGACCACCACCACGGAGCAGGATTACTGGGACCAGCACCTGGGGTCCCTGCGAGCCCTGAACCGCACCGTGGAGGCCTGGATGTGGGCAGACCTGCAGCTCTGCCAGGAGCAGTTGGCTGAGGAGCGAGCCAGAAACGCTACCCTGGAGGCCCTGCTGCAGAGCATGGTGCCCTGTGCCCATCCTGCGCCTGCTGCCCCCCCAACAACTATCCCTGCTCCCACTCCTGCCCTCCCTCCCACCTCTTCCTCCTCAACCCCCACACCCTCCTCCTCAATGTCCACACCCCCCACCTCAACCTCCGCACCCTCCACCCCATCCCCCCGGGGACACCGAGGCCCCCTCCCTCGCCATGCTGGGAGGCGGTTGGCCCGGCGAGACCCCCACCCCTGATCCCTGAGTTTCCCCTTCCCCTCCTTCCCCTTGCTTCCCCCTTCCAGCTCCCTCCTCCCAGGTTTCCCCCTCCCCTCTCCTACCCTCTCTCCTGTTCTCTCCCGCCTTCTTTCCCCATCTCTCCACAGTTTCATTCCTCCTCCCCAGTTGTGTTGAATAAAGAGAATTGTTATTTTTGAAAATACGTGTCTTTTATTTGACATCAGGAAGGGGGGGCTAGGGAAGTGGAAGGAGGAGAGGGAGGAATGGGGCACAAGCCCCCGGTGGGGCAGACCGAGGAGACTGTTAGCGCTTCTCAGGGTGGAAGCTCTCCCGCAGAGCCCCCTGGATCCTGACATCCCCTCGATGGTGCTCCCGGATGGCAGCCTGCAGAGAGTGCAGCCAGGCTATCAGCAATGTGTCCACGAGACGCAGCAGAGTCCCCAGGAGCAGGTCTGGTTCCATGTTGCAGAGTGCTGTGGTGCCCCGAGTGAGGGCAAGCAGAGCATTCCGAGACACAAATGCTTTGCTGTCCCTCATCAAGGTAGACCAGCAAGCGGGGAACCCTGAGAACTGTCTGTCCGGGGTGGGGAGGTCTGGTCCCTTTAAGCACAGCCCTCGGCTAGCCTGAGGCAACAGCTCCACACTCTAAGTCCTGGTTCCGGCCAGCCTTAACTTCAGTTCAGGGTCCACTCAATGTGGACATGCTAGTTCGAATTAGTTTTTAGGTCTAGATGCACTAATTCGAATTAGCTTAGTTCGAATTAACTAATTCGAACTAAGTTAGTTCGAATTAGTGCTGTAGTATAGACATACCCTTAGGGACCTGGGTATAGGCCCAGTGGAGATGCTTCCTCCTCAAGATCTGATTCTATCATCCTTATTCATGTTATTTATTTCTGTTACATAGCTCCTAGAGATCCCAATCAGGGTGAATAGGGCCTTCCTTTCTTTGGACGTAAAAAGAACAAAAAGCTGCAGTATACACATATGTCGGCTTCCTGTGCAGTACAAGAAATCATGGGATGGCCATACCTGGGGCAAGCTCAATGAGTTAAATGTTAAATAAGGCATCTTGACAGTTAAATGTTGCTGTTTTCCATAAATAGAACAATAAAATATCATGGCTAGAAGTGGCTGAGACAGACAAGGTTATAATAATGAAATTAACGTAGCCAAAATGTCACACATGACATCTAAAACAGTACAAAAGATAATGCTAGGACTCCATTGGAACCCTACTATTGGGGACTTAGAAAACTAATGCATTCAACTTCACTTGTTGTAAAAATAGCTCTCCAGAAAGGTTCAAGAGATTCTAAGAGCTATAACAAAAGTTAGATTACAACAACGGATAGACAAAAAGGATAAGTTTGAAATTATACAGTATAATTATAAGTTTGGAGTGACTTAACCTGCAAAAATTGTGAATAGGTATACAAAAAGTAGCATTTATAGTGTCATTGAAGCAAAATACTTTGAAAACAGCTTCTATTACATCTGTTTTATACTAGCTTGGTGAAAAAAATTCCAAGAGGAATTACAACTATCCACCCTACAGGTAGCTTTGAACACAAAGAAGGAAGAGGAATTATTTATGATGATACAAGAGTATAATTGGAATAATACAATGAAATTAAGACATATGCAGACAAATACCCAAAAGGGTACCGGAAAAGGTTAGGCCTCCTTTTGGGGCTACACATACACTGTCTTGATGTCTGAAGAACAGCTAGCCAAAAACTAACAGTAAAATGTTTTTAAGTGCATCAGAAGCAGAAAGCTGGAGCCACTGGATGACTGAGATGCTAAAGGAGCATTCAAAGATTATAAGGTCATTGAGGAGAAATTAAATGAATTCTTTGCATCAGGATTCACAGCTAAGGATGTTAGGGAGATTCCCAAATGTGAGACATTCTTATTAGGTGACAAATCTGAGGAATTGTCCCAGATGGAGGTGTCATTAGAGGAGATTTTGGAACAAACTGATAAACTTAACAGTGACAAGTCATGGAGACCAGATGGCATTCACTCAAGAGTTCTGAAAGAACTCAAATGTGAAATTGCAGGAATATGTTTGTAACATAGCCTTTAAATCAGTTTCTGTACCTAATGACTGGAAGATAGCTAACGTGATGCCAATATTTTGAAAGGTCTCTAGAGGTGATCCCGGCAATTACAGAGCAGTAAATCTAATGTCAGTACCGGACAAATCAGTTGAAACTAGAGTTAAGAATAGAATTGTCAGACACATAGATGAACATAATTTGTTGGGGAAAGGTCAACGTGCATTCTGAAAAAGGAAATTATGCTTTACTAATCTACTAGAGTTCCTTGAGTGGGTCGACAAGCATGTGGACAAGGGGGATACAGTGGATATGGTGTACTTGGATTTACAGAGAGCCTTTAACCAAAGGCTCTTAAGTAAAATTAGTTGCCATGGGATAAGAAGGAAGGTCCTCTCATGGATTGATAACTGGTTAAAAGACAGGAAACAAAGGGTAAGAATAAATGGTCAGTTTTCAGAATGGAGAGAGTTGCTGTCCCCCAAGAGTCTATTCTGGGACCATTCCTATTTAACCTATATATAAATGATCTGGAGAAAGGGGTAAACTCTGAGGTCCCAAAATTTGCAAATGATACTAGAATGCTCGAGATAGTTAAGAGCAAAGCAGACTGTGAAGAGCTTCAAAAGGATCTCACAGAACTAGGTGATTGGGCAACAAAATGGCAAATGAAATTTAATGCTGATAAATGTAAAATAATGCACACTGGAAAAAATAATCCCAAGTACACATAAAAATGATAGGGCCTAATTTAGCTATAGCCACTCAAGAGAACGATCTTGGAGTCATTTTGGATAGTTCACTGAATATATCCAGTCACTGGGCAGTGGCGGTCAAAAAAGCAAACAGAATGTTAGGAATCATTTAAAAAGGGATAGAGAATAAGACAGAGAATATCTTACTGCTTCTATATAAATCCAGGTACGCCCACATCTTGAGTACTGCACACAGATGTGATCGCTTCATCTAAAAAAAGATATACTGGCATTGGAAAAGGTTCAGAAAAGGGTAAAAAATGATTAGGGGATCGGAATGGGTGCCATATGAAGAGAGATTAAAAAACTGGAACTTTTCAGCTTCGAAAAGAGGACACCAAGGGGGGGATATGATAGAGGACTATAAAATCATGACTGGTGTGGAAAAAGTTATTTACTTGTTCCCATAATTTAAGAACTAGTGGTCACAAAATGAAATTAATAGGTAGCAGGTTTAACACAAACAAAAGGAAGTTTTTCTTTATGCAGCTCACAGTCAACCTGTGGAACTCCTTGTCAGAGGATGTCCTGAAGACCAAGACTTTAAAGGGGTTCAAAAAAGAACTAGATAAATTCATGGAAGTTATGTCCATCAGTATTTCTTAGCCAGAATGGGTAGGAATGCTATCTCTAGCTTGTTTGTCAGATGCTGGAAATGAATGATAGGAGAGGGATTACTTGAAGATTACCTGTTCTGTTTACTCCCTCTGGGTTATCTGGCATTGGCCACTGTTGGAAGACAGGATGCTGGGCTAGATGGACCTTTGGTCTGACCCATTATAGCCATTCTTATGTTCTTGTATTCTGTTAACAAGTCCTTGTTCAAAAAGCTTTGTGACATTCACTATGCTCTAATATACATTCTGTTCCAGTTATTTACTTCATTACATGTTTCCATCTGTAAAAGACAGATGTTTACTTCATAACTATTTACCAGTCTAATCCTAATGGAAGACAAAGATTTGCAAAGCCAATACTGCACCTTCTTTAAAACTCACTTCTTTTGAAATGCTTACAAATCTACTACCACTCCACCAAAGCTAGGCAGCTGGCAGGCAGACATATAAGTTTGATGTATAATATGTCTGCTTTACTCTTACTTAATCTTCCCCTTATCCATTTGTTTGTCTCATCCACCTGTTGCATTTTTCTATAACCTAAATGGGGAGCATTTGAGCCAGGGTTTATTTTTATGTGCCTTCATAGTACAATATGGCCCCGAACCTTGACTGGTGCTCTTAGGCACAACTGCAATACAAATAAATAATAATGAACCCGGTGGACCTCAAAAGCTTTGGATGATTTAGCTATGAACTTAATACTTGCCCATTTACCTGAAGCTAATCCTGTCTAACCTAGGATTTGTAATCCTGTCTACAAATTTGAGCTGAAAGTTTCATGAAAACTCTCTGAGTTTTGTCATTTTTCACTTCTACTCCCAGCCCTGTACCTGAGGGTCTAAGACAGGCAAGAATGAAAAGAATGGAGAAAAGTTAAACTATTGCTAACTTCAACATCAAATCAAAAGACTGTATTCTGAGTTTGAGGCAAGGGGTTGGGGGAGCATTAGGGAGATGGAATGTGTGTGTGTTCTTAATCTACACTGATATCTTTTCCCTCACCAACAGAAGTTGGTCCAATAAAATATATTACCTAACCCATCTTTTCTTTCTTGCAGCTCAAGAAGTCTGTTTTCTTTAAAATGAGAAACAGCTTCTGAAATATTTCTCAAGTTTAGAAAAAAAAGTCCTTTTTAAGCGATGGGGGAGTAGAATGCTAATTAACATTAAATTACATGATGGTTTGCACTTGATAGCTCAATTCTTTAATTTCAATGGTTATTTCTAGACCACACACAGCATTTGCTCAGCCATGTGACATCTTATTTCTTTTACAAAGTTAAAGTTACATTCTTTTTCGCAAGGTCAAATTTCTAGGGAGCCAACTGATCAAATTGGTTTGGCATCAAGCACAAGAAACTATCATGCTGTGTTAAGCTGCATTACTAGAATTCATACAACATTTGTAATGTAGCTGATGCACAGTGCAATGCAGTGGTTGAAGTTGTCCTTGATCATTATGCTTTGCTATTTATAAGTATTAAATGAACATGAATAAAAGCAAAGGTACCTACACGTGATTTGATTTATTTTTTAGAAAGGGAAGATCAACTAATTCTTCTTCACGGCAAACCTCTGAATATCTACTTTAATCCTAAAATCAGTTTAAATTATGTTCTTTGGCTTTCTCTGTCCCTTTCACTTTAGGAGCTTGTACAATCCATATTTTGTTTAAAACCCTCCCTCCATCAAATGAATATTCTATTGCTTTCTCTTTGGATGGGATTTTAGACAAATGGCTTGTTCCAAGACAGATAGGGACAAATATTTAAAATTAGAAACACAAATGTACATGCACCCTAACATATGGATGCAAGTGCCAAAATGCATATGAAAATCAAGTATTTGCATGTACACATAGCCAGGTAGGTGCCAAGTTGACTCTGTGTACATTCCAATATATCATTTGCATATTTCCCTCAGCAGCTTGCTCATATATTAAATACTGGGAAAGGTATACACACACGTGTATGTGCTTGCATTTAAACCCAGTTTCAGTGTTCTGGTTGGCTGTAATCCTGTACCTCAGAGTTGGCTACCTTACAGTGGTGGTTTATTCACAGTATAACATTTCTGAAGGGCCCTGGGATCTGTTATATGCATAAAACATTACATACAGGAAGACCAGGTTCATCACATCTATGGTGTCATTAAGTCCCATTCACCTCAGGAGTAAAATTGCTAAGATCTCAATTAAAATTATGTTTGCATCATGTCACTGTTGTAAGTCTCCAAGCATTGTTTGTTCAAACTTTTGAAAACATTCCTGAGCAATCAAATAATTCCAGAAAACCACAAAGTAAAATATTTTATGACATCTTATGTAATTAAATTATTTACAGTAAATCATAATTTATAATCTTTGTTAGGTATAATCTGGAATACAAAAGAAAAGAACATTTTTCTTGCGCTTAATATTTTCATTAAAATTATAGTAGCCTAATAAACAAAAGCAATAAATATGGGTGCTTTCATATTAGCATTAATCTCTGTCTCCTGTTAGAATATACATTGCTTGACAGAGTAATATTCCATCAAAACAAATGTGAGACCATTAGCAATGGTAATTTGCTCATAGTCCTGATTGAATAAATAGCCTAGACTTTAAGAGGAGTTTTTGCTGCATGTTCCATTTGCAACAGAAATGCATGTTTATGGGGTGATAAATCTTTGACTATAACTAAAAACATATAAGTTTAGAAGTAGGGGGAAAAAAAGAAATCTGATATGCGTATCAAAAGTCAGTTTTTCATATAAAGTATTAATGATCATTTTTAGCTGCTGACCATTTTAATAATTTTTCTTTCATTTTTAGTGATAATTTAAGTATAAACCCAATATTATATGCCAAAATATTTTAATGATCTCATGATTTCAACATTGAAAATCCATTAACTGAGTGCTTAAAATTAACAACAAAGTTATTGCTTCTTTTTGTTAGAACTGCTATGGGGTATTCTGTTCTTTCTTGTGTGTGTAACTGCATATGTAACCATTAATGCTAGACTATTAACTCTATGGATCTAAGGCCATATTGAGCCTAGGAAATTAAGTTGACCTAAGTTACAATGATATGAAGCTTCTGTAGGAATTTAGTTGATTTTGCAAGTACACATTATGCTCCTTGTGTCAATAGTGTGTGTCCTCACTAGCAGCAATTGCGTTTATGAGACAGCAATGCATTGTGGATAGCTCTCCTACTGTGTGACTTGCCATCATGTAGTAAAGGGAGTTTTAGAAAGGTTTTGCAGTGTCTCATGGGGCAAACGATTGGCACAGGGCTGACATGGGTTCAATGTCTCATGATGCAGTTTTCTCCACCTATTACAGTTTTCTTCCATCCTATTACATTTTCTTACTCTTTCTTCAAAAGCTTTGCAAACCCATAAACTCAACATCTCTGCAAGAAACATGGATCCTGTGCTTCTCTTCTGTATTTGGTGAGCATTACAAACACAATGTGTACCTCTCTGAAGTATTTCTACAGCCACAAAGCAGAATGCGACAGTTTCTTGAAAACTGCTTTGCTGTGTCCCATAGGAAGAAACAATTCCAAAATCTGCAAAAAGTTTGCAGATGACACTAAGCTAGGGGGAGAGGTAAATACGCTGGAGGGCAGGGATAGAGTCCAGAGTGACTTAGACAAATTGGACGATTGGGCCACAAGAAATCTGATGAGGTTCAACAAGGACAAGTGCAGAGTCCTGCACTTGGGACGGAAGAATCCCAAGCATTGTTACAGGCTGGGGACCAACCAGCTAAGTAGTAGTTCTGCAGAAAAGGACCTGGGGGTAACAGTGGATGAGAAGCTGGATATGAGTCAACAGTGTGCCCTTGTAGCCAAGAAGGCTAATGGCATATTAGATTGCATTAAGAGGAGCATTGCCAGCAGATCCAGAGATGTCATTATTCCCCTTTATTCGGCTCTGGTGAGGCCACATCTGGAGTATTGTGTCCAGTTCTGGGCCCCGCACTACAAAAAGGATGTGGACGCATTGGAGAGGGTCCAGCGGAGGGCAACCAAAATGATTAGGGGGCTGGAGCATATGACCTATGAGGAGAGGCTGAGGGAGTTGGTTCTGTTTAGTCTGCAGAAGCGAAGAGTGAGAGGGGATTTGATAGCAGCCTTCAACTTCCTGAAGGGAGGTTCCAAAGAGGATGGAGAAAGGCTGTTCTCAGTAGTGACAGATGGCAGAACAAGGAGCAATGGTCTTAAGTTGTGGTGGGAGAGGTCCAGGTTGGCTATTAGGAAAAACTATTTCACTAGGAGAGTGGTGAAACACTGGAATGGGTTACCTAGGGAAGTAGTGGAGTCTCCATCCCTAGCAGTGTTTAAGTCTCTGCTTGACAAAGCCCTGACTGGGTTGATCTAGTTGGGATTGGTCCTGCCTAGAGCAGGGGGCTGGACTTGATGACCTCCTGAGGTCTCTTTCAGCTCTATGGTTCTATGATTCTATGAAAATCTTATTGGCATTTACGGAGCAAGAGCACTACTGGTGCTGGATCTGAAAAACAAGAATTAATTGGTGGGATCACATTATTAAATAGGTAAGAGATGACAAGCAGTGGCAGCAAAACTTTCAAATGCAGAAGGTCACATTCCTGCAACTATAAGTGGAGCTCACCCAAACTGAGAGCTTTACTCACTGTGAAGTGAGTGGTGATCACTGTGTGGAAACTTGCCTTGTCAGACTGCTATTGATTAGTGGTGAATAAATTTGGTGTTATAAAATCCACCATGGGGATTGTTCTGATGCAAGCGTGCAGGACCATTAATCGCAGTTTAATGTGTGTTTTGCAACTTGAAAGGCTGCTGGTGCTGGTTGCTCATGAGGTTAGACCTCAGTGAAAAAAATCTCGATGGTCATAGTGACCTGCTATGCACTTCATAATATCTGTTTTTGCAAAGAGGGACAGGCATCTGCTTGGGTGGAATGACTATTTGTTGATTTTTAGCTAACCGATACCAGGACTATAAGAAGAGTTCTAAGGGGGGATTTGGGGCTAGATGGCTCAGGGAGGTTTTGAAGGACCATTTTAACAGTGTATGCTGCTGCGTTATGCTACGCCTGGCTTTTCCCCCCATGCCATTACGAACATTGCAATGAGAGATATGTGTGTGGTAATATAACAGCGCGAAGTCACCTAGTGTTATCATCTGTGAATGTCAACATGTCTTGTGAACTCTTAAAGATAAGTTAAGTTTCCATAAATAGATTTTATTCCAAATCCATAAAAATAGATATATTTAATGAAAGTGTATAAATATAGGGAAATGAACCTCTGAAGGAGAAAGAACAGTTACTTCAATTTCATAAACACACTAACTGTTACCTTCACAGGTCAGTTTATATAAGCTGTGATTATCTGTTCTCTATCCCAGGGGGAGTGATAGGGGTATTGCACTTGTCTCAGACACCATGTGGTATATGGGGCAGGAATCCAGGGAAGTGCTGACATGGAGTTCTCTATAGGCTGCTGGGGGAGACAAGCACAAATCTGTCGAATCTGAAGGTCAAAGATAGTGGCATGTTTGTTTACTCCCTGCTATTAGGGCAGAAGACTGGAGTGCAGAAGGGGGCGCTATATCTGGGTGGGGGCATGGGTGCAGGAGCAGGGGTCTAGAGGGTTGGGATTACATGGGGGAAGGGGTACAAGAGGTTGGAAGAGGGTTGGGGGTAGGAAGGAGCTGGAGTTCCATAGGCAGGGTCTGGCCAGCTTGTGAGTGTGGCAGGGGGAAGGGAAGCTCACAAAGCATATGCAAAGTATATGCTGACAGGACAATTCTTCTGAGTGCTAGCACCATTTTCCACAGGCAATGATGGCTTTGAATGACATCTTACTTGTGAGGGTAATTGAAGCTAAAAGGAAACAGTTCCTGCATACATCCAGCTGCAGACTGAGCCTGTATGCTGCTAGCTTGTGTTCTGCAAAGATGCCTGTTGAAGGAATTGCTGATTGGGGTGGGAAAGCATCCTACCATGGTGGCAAAAATGAGGCAGCCCTCACCAGACACTTTTGGCAAAGGATTGCAGACTAGCTTCCTGGACAGCTCTATGAGAATGTTCAGGCCTTCCTGGTGCACATAAACAGTTGTGCAGGGCCACCTAATTGTGGAAAAGTAGATAGCACCTTTACCTTCATTGATTAGTTCATAACCCCTTGCAGCATGATTAAAAAAGAGAAAATGAACATATGCGTTCCTTTAATATCAAAGCAAACTGCATAATTACCAAAGGTTTCTTCCCTTGCATTGTCCATGCTGGATTTCTGGGAATGGCTTGACTACTCAGGAGTCAGAATTCCTGACCTGCAACATCATTGGATTCCCGTTATCCTCCTCTTCTTTTTCATCTAACACTTTGCCCAAAGGGTTTGCTAGTGTGGGCTATGTATCCAGCTCCCCCGAAGAATCCCATGGTATCCTTGGTACTGAGAGTCACCAAAAAGATGGTATGCAGCTCCTTAATTTTCATGTGGAATCATTGTGAGTCCCTCTTCCCCTCTGGCCCAAGCAATTTGTCCATGTATGCCACCCTTTCTACAGCTGGATCAGAACTGTGCCTACACAGCTTCATCTCTGTACAGACTCTGTACAGAGTTACACCAACTCCTATGTATGGCAGGCAGGAACATATCTGCAGGATGGAGATGGCATGGTCAGCTGGACAGTCAGTAGGTGAGCTCTCCACACTGAGCAAACAGCAACTGCAGTTTAAAATTTGCTGCACTTTAAAGGGGAAAAGGCATGTTCCTATGTACCTGGTCACCAGGCTACAGAGTTCAAAATGGTGACCAAAGTAGTCACGATGGAGCATTGTGGGACACCTCCTGGAGTTACACAGTTTACACATTGCAATTGTGTTGATTTAGCTATGTCCAACTAAGCACTACACCTATCATGGTGGTAGAGTTACTAAGTTGACTTAGTGGCTGAGTTATGTTGGCAGAAATAATATTGTAATATAGTTGCCTACAGACTTAGGTCAAAATGCCTTTTATTGAGCTAACTCTGTCATGCAGACCAAGTCTAAGTGTAACCACCACCAGGCAGATTTGAAACTGGGACCTTTGAAGCTTAGTATAGGAGCCTCTACTTTCTGAGCTAAAAGCTGTCTGGCTCGTAGCCCATGCTCTAGAGATCTCTTGATCTTAGCTGTTGCTGTGGTCTAGGTGCCACTGCATGGGACAGTGAACCACACTAGGGCTTTGTCTACACTGGCAGTTTCTTGCGCAAGAACATCTTGCGCAAGTGTTCTTGTGCAAGAAGTCTTGCACAAGAAAACGTC
Source organism: Pelochelys cantorii (assembly GCA_032595735.1). Classification (NCBI taxonomy): domain Eukaryota; kingdom Metazoa; phylum Chordata; order Testudines; family Trionychidae; genus Pelochelys; species Pelochelys cantorii. Next base: position 77,670,671 of record CM064326.1, read on the forward strand.
CACACTGCCATGTGTGAGCTGTACTTTTGCGCAAGAGCGTCCATGGCAGTGTGGACGCTTTCTTGCGCAAGAAAGCTCTGATGGCCATTTTAGCCATAGGGCTTTCTTGCACAAGAAATCCCTGCCGAGTGTCCACACTGCCCTCTTGCGCAAGAGCTCCTGCGCAAGAGGGCTTACACCTGTTAAAAAAGAGCATAGCTCTTGTGCAAGGAGCCCTCTCTTACCACGCCGTACTGTAAATTTACTTGCGCAAGAGCGGGTGGGCAGTGTGGACGCTCTGCAGATTCTTGCACAAGAACGGCTGTACTTGCGCAAGAAGCCGCGAGAGTAGACATAGCCTACGTGTGGGGGTTACATAAGGCTATGTTTAAACCACAATTTGCATATCTTTTTCAACTTTTTTGTGGGGAAGAGGCTTTTCTGAAATTTGGTCCATCTACATGGGTTCAAATTTTGGAAAAACCTCCTCTTAAGAACATCCGGAGGAATACAGGGATGCTGAAAGAATGTGCCCACTTTTTCAGACACTTCCAAAAAAGGGGATGCATTCCCTGGATGAGGCAGAGGATACCTCTGGTATCCCGGAAAAACTCTGCAGTCTAGACATAGCCTAAGACTCTTAAGGCAGGGGTGGAGAACCTTAGGCCTGCAGGCTGGACACAGTTCATCAGAGCTAGCCGCTGGCAAGACCCCAGACACTTTGTTTAACTGACAGTCTGCCGGCACGACTGCTCCCAGCTCCCAGTGGCCAGTTTGCCATTTCTGGACAATGGGAATTGCAAACGTGGCTCTGGGGTGCCATAACTACAAAAGTAACTTACACTTTAATCAAAGACGCTACTAAAATCATGCTTTATATTTCTCTTATCCAAGTTCCCATTTCTCCTATAAGCAATAGGAATGTTTAAAGGAGGTCAAGGAAGTTTTGGGCCAATCAGTTTCTACAAGGATTCAAGAAAGAATTTAACATAAGCCACATTGAAACTTTGGGGCCTGAATTGTTTCTATGTACAGTAAAAGCTCTGTTATCTGGCACTCAGTTAACAGGAAGCTCAATTAACTGGCATTTCTTCAAATACAAACCATCAGTCTAGTAACGGAGATTGGTGTACTGCCCAGTACATTACAAAATTGCATATTCTGCACTCTACCTTTATGCAAAAGAGGCATAAGACAAGTAACAAGCTGAAATCAGGGATTTATTCAAAAACGTAGCTTTCTGGGTATGCCATAGGGTCATTACAGATTCAGCACAATCTCCTGCACCTTGTACATTTACTATGAGAATTGATGTTCCCTCTAAGCTGCAGGGCAGCATAGCTTAACAGCATAGCTTAATCAGCCCTGCCCAGTCAGAGGCTCAGGGCTCCATGCAGGGAGCTCACTGACTGGGCGGAGCTGATGAATCACCTGTGAAGCTGTGCTGCTGTGAAGCTTAGAGGGAACACTGATGGTGACCCAGAGGCAGTATAAGATCCTGAAGTACCTTCTGAATCATCAAAGAAATATTAAATTATATTCAATATAGAATTAGTGCAGCTTCTTGATTTTCATGTGGCATGCTCTGAGCAATTTGCTCATATATGCATGAGTGTATTTTTAGTGCTCTAGGTGTACAACATGCCCTGCCTATAGTGATACATAGTGTCAGAAGATAACATAATGTATAGAAGCTTCAGAGAGGTAGCCGAGTTAGTCAGTAACAGGAGAAACTTAAAGAACAATAATAGACTAGTAGCACCATGTAGATGGTATCATGAGCTTTCGTGGGCACAGCCCACTTCTTCAGATGATTGGAGTGTTAGAAGTCCAGATTCAAGAATAAATAAGGGAAGGAGGGAGGGGGGAGAAGGAAAAAAGAGAAAGAAAAGGAGAAAAAACAGGAGGGGAGGAATTAAAAAGAGAGACAGTGAGTAGATAAGCTTCAGAGGGGTAGCCAAGTTAGTCTGTAACAGGAAAAACTTAAAAAACAACAAAGAGTCTAGCAGCACCTTAAAGACTAAATAGTTACAAGAAGCTGATAGGAACCATTAGCACCTCCATTGTTTGGTTGGTAGTTTAAGTCACAGGATGTGGAAAGTACTGTGCAAGCCAGCCAATATCTTTGTTCATACCATTCGCATAAGAATTAAACTTGTAAATGAAGTTAAGTTCCAATTGTTCAATGTGTATTTGGCTTGTGGAATTTGACTGAAACAAAACAGCGACTTGAAGATCCATTAAAGAGTTTCCAGGTAGTTTAAAGTGTTCTCCAACAGGTTTTTGTGTATTGCCTTTTCGGATATCTGATTGGTGTCCATTAATTCTTTCCCACAGAGACCGTCCAGTTTGGTCAATATATATGGCAGTGGGGCATTGTTGGCATATGTTGGCATAGATCACATTAGTGGATGTGCAGTTAAATGAGCCTCTGATTTGGTGGCTGATGTGGTTGGGTCCAGTGATGAAATCACTTGTGTAGATATGTGGGCAGAGTTGGCACTGGGGCTGATTGCAGGGATGTGTTCCTAGATGATTATGATAGAGGTGTGTTGTGTGGCTATTGGAAAGAATTTGTTTGAGATTGGGGGTTGTCTGTAAGCGAGGTTCCCCCAAGGCCTTTGAGAGTGAGGGGTCATTTTCTGGGATAGGTTGTAGATTGTTGATAATGCATTGGAGGGGTTTAAATTGTGGACTGTAGGGCTACGTCTAGACTGCAAGCCTCTTTTGAAAAAGCGTCTTTCGAAAAAGAGCGTCTAGACTACAACGAGTACTTTTGAAAAAGCAAGCTGCTTTTTCGAAAGCGAGCACCCAGGTAGTCTGGATGCTCTCTTTCGAAAAAGCACAGTTTGCATTACATAGCGCCTTTTTTCGAAAGAGCAATTTCAAAAAAAGGCTTTCTTCCTCGTAAAACGAGGTTTTCCTCTGTCAAAAAAACTGCTGCGTTCTTTCGACTTACTTTTGAAAGAATGCGGCAGAAGTCTAGACGCAGGGGAAGTTTTTCAAAAAACCCTGTAGTCTAGGCACACCCTAGGTGATGACAGGTAGAATTCTGTTGTTTTCTCTTTTTGGCCTGTCTTGAAATAGTTCATGTCTGGGTACTTTTTTGGCTCTATCAATCTGTTTTTTCACTTCTCCGGGTGGGTATTTCAGTTATATGAATGCTCTATATAGATCCTGTAGATGTTTGTCTCTGTCTTTGGGACTGGAGCAAATCCGATTGTATTTTTGGGCTTGGCTGAATACAATAGATTGAGAAATGTGTCTGGGATGGAAACTAGAGGCATGAAGATAAGTGTAGCTGTCCGTAGGTTTCTGGTATAGGGTGGTGAAAATTTGTCCATGATTTAATTGTACTGTAGTGTCAAGGAAGTGGATCTCTCATGTGGACTGATCCAGGCTGAGGTTGATGGTGGGGTGGTAGTTGTTGAAATTCCTGTGAAATTCTTCATGAGTCTCTTTCCCATGGGTTCATATGATGAAGATGTTATCGATGTAGTGTAAGTAGAGTTAGGGTGCCCATGACTGTGCTGCTGACTTGAAAATACAATTTTTTTCTGAATCAGAAGTAGTTGTGAGTGAGGACAAAGTCGTAGAGCTCTGTAACTAGGTGTGAAGTGCTGTCATCGGGAATGGTGTTCCTGATAGCCTATAATCTGTCTTCATGTGGAATGTTGGTGTAAAGAGCTTCTACGTCCATGGTGACATCTATATGTTTTGTTAGTCTTTAAGGGTATGCCTAGACTACATGGCTCCATCGATGGAGCCATGTAGATGAGTTTACTAGACATAGGAAAATGAAGTGGCAATTTAAATAATCGCCGCTTCATTTAAATCAAAATGGCTGCCGTGCTGTGCTGATCGGCTGTTTGGCGGCACAGCGGGGCAGTCTGGACACGCCGCAGTCGACAAGGGAAGCCTTTGTTGACCGCTCCGGTAAACCTCATTTCACGAGGCATAAAGGAGCGGTTGACAAAGGCTTCCCTTGTCGACCGTGGCGCGTCCAGACTGCCCCGCTGTGCTGCCAAACAGCTGATCAGCACAGCACGGCAGCCATTTTGATGTAAATGAAGCGGCGATTATTTTAATCGCCGCTTCATTTTCCTATGTCTAGTAAACTCATCTACATGGCTCCGTCGACGGAGCCATGTAGTCTAGACATACCCTAAGGTGCTACTAGTCTATTGTTGTTCTTTAAGTTTTTTCCTGTTACAGACTAACTTGGCTACCCCCCTGAAGCTTTTGAATATGCAAAGCACTGCATTCAGCCGTATGGGATGGAAATCCATCAACTACACAAAGAGACTCGCACAGATCCAAACAGACATCATTTTCTTTTCCAAGTTCAAACATATGAACATCATACCTAAGGGACTGAGAGTGAAAAACCCACTTCAGTCTACGTATCCCACAGACTACAGCCAGAGATTATGCCACACTCTCACAAAGAAACTTAGGAATCATCTTATCAGCATTCTATACAACAAACAAGAAAATCAAGGAGGAGCTTTCAACATTAGAAACTATCATACAAAACCAAGCTTCCACACACACTTCATCTTTTCCAGACTTTACTAAAATTCAACAAACCACCTACAAGGATCACTTCAGCTCCCTTCAGAAGAAAAAGGACCATAAACTTTAGTTGTATACACATAAGTGCTTCAAAGAAGCACTCTGCAGTATAGTATTACTACTGGATTGGTGAGTATCTGTGGACTATTTTATACTTTATTTGTTTTATTGTATTCTAATTTTTTGAAAATTTTTATTACATTGGTAAAGTATAACTCTCAGTAAACCAGAATATTAGATATACCTCCCCCCATTTCACTAACATGCTAGGTAACAGAGCTTTTACTGTATTTTTATGTGCACAGGGGACCCTGACTTTCAAGTGAGGGCTCTGGGTGATTTGTTTTGTTTTGTTTTTTTGGACAATCAAGTATCTCAGTTTTATGAGACTTCCTCCACTCCTTTACAATATGTTCTCCTATTTTCCCTCTCTACATAAGAACATAAAAATAGCCATACAGGGTCAGATCAAAGGCCCTAACTATCCCAGTATTCTGTCTTGCAACAACACTCCGGCATTGGCCATTGCTGGAAGACAGAACAGGTAATCATCAAGTGATCCCTCTTTTATCATCCATTTCAAGCCTCTGACAAACAGAGTCTAAGTACACCATTCCTACCCATTCTGACTAATATGTACTGATGAAACTAACCTCCCTAAATTTATCTAGTTCTTTTCTGAATCCTGTTAAAGTCCTGGAAAGGAGTTCCACAGGTTGACAGCGCACTGTGTAAAGAAAACTTCCTTTTGTTTGTTCTAAACATGTTACCTATTAATTGCATTGGGTAACGCCCTAGTTCTTATGTTATGGTAACAAGTAAATAACTTTTCCTTATTCACTTTCTCCATACCTGTCATGATTTTGTTGACTTCTATGATATCTCCCCTTAGTCTCCTCTTTCTAAACTGAAAAGTCCTAGTCTTTTTAATCTCTCTTCATATGGTACCCATTTCAAACCCCTAATCATTTTTCTTGCCCTTTTCTGAACCTTTTCCAGTGCCAAGATACAGGAACCTAATAGTTGTTAGATTTTTTTCTATTATTTTCTTACTCTATCCCTCCCTGCAACTCCTTAATGGAAGATCAACTTTTATAATCTAGTCACAGAATTGTTCTTTCCTTGAGGTACTGGGTTTGTCAAGGACAGCACAATGACCTGACCCCCTCAGATTCAACACCATTCTTCAGGGGATGTTGTCTATCCCACTCCAGACTTAATAATCAATCAAAATGTTTGTTTCTCAGGAGAGTTGAGAGGCCATATGCCCCGTCTTTTTTCCAGTTATAGCAAGGCAGACCATTGAAGATGGGGAATGCCATATCTGCAGTGAATGGGAAAGCAAGTTCCGTAATACAAAAAGTAATTTGTGAATATTTTGATGGATTCTCTCCTTATTTATGGGGTTTGTTGCCGGTTACTCAACAAAATAACAAATACTTGGATCACATGAATGGATAACTCCCCTTGGCTGGGTCACTTTATTTAGCCTGCCTCATAAGGAAGTACAGGTTAACACAGTTCTCTAGGATGCTTCAGAAAATATTTGGAGGCATTTATTGCATATATTATAAAATACTAGCAGGCTGTGTCCTGTGCTCACTACACTCGCCACCCCCCCCCCCGACTGTTTTCACTTTAACAACCAGAGATTGTGAGAGCATGATGACCATGATGCCATCATTCTGTCATCCAGCAGGAAAAACTTTTTTATATATAGAGAAAATAAAATAAGTTTGCTTGCTCATGCCTTTCATCGGAAACCATCCAGATAATTTATGGCCTTCCCATTTCCTCCTTGTAGTTTAGCAAAGATGCTTTTTTTTAATAGAGGGTGTTCTATTTCCCATCATACCTTGCCAGACAGTAGGGCTATAAACATAATCCCATACAAAATATTTCCCATAGTGCTTCACTCTCCTCCATTGGGGAGCTAAAAAGAGCCATCTTTATTTCTTACCAATGGGGAGAGAAAAGACTTAACATATTCATGGAATTGTAGCTTGAGGCTCCAAAGCCAGGAGCAGCAGCATGTGCTTTTTTGTATAGATTTTCCTGTTTCTTCAACACTACCTCTTCCCCCCTTCCTATGCATGAGACTGCATCACCTTTTCCTATTATATAGGTAAACTTATAAGCAGCATGAAATGAGATTTAAGAATCTGTGTATAATCCTTTATAGGGGTAGAATATTCATTGTTTTGGATTATTCAAATAATTGCTGGTTAGGAATACCAAATATTTCACAAATGAGCAGTGAAACCAGTAGGATTATTTGGGTTTAAGAGCTTTTCTGGTCTGGGGCCTCAGATCAAGACATCTTCAAGGTTATCAATGACTTTGCCTTTCCAGGTTTGATTACTGCAATTTGCTTGCAATGAGCCTTCCCTGGAAGCACTTTGAAACTTCAGGTAATGCAGACTCTACTGTCTGTTCAGTTGACAATACTTTTCATTCAGAACACATGCCAACTGCATATTGCTGAATATTCTGGCTATCAATTTGCTTCCTAAAGTAATTCAAAACCGTGGATGATGAAGTCCTATATTATTTTGCATTAATAATCTGCAAATCTCATTGACTGTGCTGTTTTGTGAGTCTCCCAATCTATGTTTTGAGTTTAAAAAGCTATTTAAATTTGCAAAGCTTTACACACATTCATAGATTTTTTAAGACCAGAAGGGACCATTAGATCATGTAGTCTGTCCTCCTTTATTACACAGGTCATGGAATTTCACCCAATTACTCTGTATTGCACCTAGCAACTTGTATATGACTAAAGCTTATCTTCCAGAAAGGCGTCCAAAGTTTGATTTATGGAGAATTCATCATTTCCTTTGGTAGTTTGTTCCAACTGTTAATCACCATCCCTTGTTAAAAAATCTCTGATTTATTTGCAGTTTGAGTTTGATTGGCTTTACCATTGAGCCAGGCATTCTTGTTATGCTCTTCATCACTAGATTCAAGAGCCCTTTAGTACTCAGTATTTATTCCCCATTAATGTACTTATCCATGAGAATTAACTCGCTATTCCCCCTGTAGTTTAAATCTGTTTTTGTTTATTTAAGTAATAATAAGAAGCATAGCTAGAAGGAAGCATGGACTATATATTAAGGATAGACCCCCTCCTCCCTCAACAAACACAATTATAGACTGGGGTATAAATGCTTGGCCTGAGTAGGGCTTATCCTTTTTATTAGGACTTCTCTTCTTCCTCCCGAGTCCTTTTTCTAGCATTTTGCTTTGTCCCATCTAACCTCTCTGTGTTTTTCTTTCTGTACTACATTTTTCCCTCTATCCCTCCCCCCAGTCTCTCCTAAACAGTACCACAAACCCATCCAAAAGATGAACTACTGAATCCATTCTGAGTGGGTAATAAATTAGGTAGAATGAGTTTACCCTCCCATACCTATCTTGCTCTTGAGGATCTCTGGTAATGCACTAAGGGAGGCTGCAAAAACACAAGGCTACCTTAACCAGAGTGAGTCAAGTGCAGTCAGCAGCGGCGGATATAGGGCACGAGGGGCGGCTGCCCTGGGCTCCGTGCTTCAATAGGCCCCGCGCACGCACCCCGCGCACGCTACTTCTAGTCGGCTGCTGCCAAGGCGCATGTGCGAAATGCTACTTCTGGTCGGCTGCTGCCGAGGCGCATGCGCGAAACGCTACTTCTGGTCGGCTGCTGACGAGGCGCATGCGCGAAACGCTACTTCCGGTCGGCTGCTGACGAGGCGCATGCACGAAACGCTACTTCCGGTCGGCTGCTGCCGAGGCGCATGCGCGAAACGCTACTTCTGGTCGGCTGCTGCCGAGGCGCATGTGCAAAATTGTGCCTCCCCAGGCCCCGCGGCACAGCCCTGGGCCCCGCAAAATTATCATCTGCCCCTGGCAGTCAGCCTCCAGAATGTCTCAGCTTTGCATAGCTCCTACTCATCAGAGTTCTAGCAAAGCAGGCCCATGCTCTAGTGGTGGTTCCACAACCTCACAGTTGTGCTGCAAGCCCTTCACTCAGTGCACCTCCTCTTGCACCAACAGCAGGAAAGCCTCCAATGAGGCATCTCCAGATGCTCGAATGATAAGAAAGAAAGGCAACACTTAACAGTAGGCAACCAGCAAATTGGTAAAGAAGCTGGAAGATTAAAAAAATGCCCCTCTAGGCATTTTCACTTTAACATTAAATCTATTTAATTCCCATTTTTCCCTTTCCTTACACTTTTAAATTATAAAAATCAGCTGCAACATATGCATTCACTTCTCCTTTCCTAGAATAATCCTTTCCCAAAGTTCCTCACAGGCGACCTTGGCAGCACTGATGGGGCACCCAGGAAGATCACAGTCCAATGTCAAGCCAATTAGGTGTCCACTGGCAGGTTTTTCATTGCACTAATGTTTCCTCCCACCTTCCTGACTGCACTCTGCTGCACAACCAACATGGTCTGAGACTTGAAATATACCACGTAAAAAAAAGAGCCTTAAAAGATTTATGAGCTTTCAGATAATGCAGAACAATGTGAATCCACCTTCAATTAAAATTTTATAGATTAAAAAATTCTTTCTAAAGCGACTCAGTGGGCCAGATACTCTGTTCCCTCTCCTGCCCATTTGCTGCAGCAGGATGGATGGGGGAGGAGGAGGGCAGAAAACTTCTCCAACAGCATAGCTGAGGATTGCCCTGTCATGGAGGGTTTTATGGCACCTGCTCCCAGGTCTCCGATTTAGGAGCTATGTTGGGAAAGGTTTTCTGTATCACCTTATGCTGTGGCAATCTATGTCTGCCATCTCACAATGACGGTCATGTCAATAGAAGTCATAGCAGCAAGAACGTTCTCTAACATGCTGGTGGACAAACCAATTATAAGTCTAAATCAGCAAGATCCAAGGATCTGAGAGTTCATGGCAGTAAGCTTTGGTTGAAAAACCTAACACAGATAAATGGGAGGTTTCCTTACTCCAGGATTGTCTACGTAGGAAATTAAATAGTGCAAAACAACTATTCCAGAATAGTTCTCCATGTGGATGTCCTTATTCCTCACTACCAGTGCCTTTGTGTGGTTTAGCTAAATCTGCTTTAGAAGTGTATTTAAACTAATCCTCAAAAAAGGCACTTTGAGCTTAGAATAAGAGTATCTACATGGAGAGCTAGCACAGAATAGCTATTGTGCTTTAAATTCATACCCAAGCTTATTTCACAATGCTCTTGTAGGCAAACCATCAGAATTTTGATAAGAGATTCAGAGGATGTCTGGAGCTAAAATTCAAGTTAGCCAGCTATCAGAAGGCATTACTGCCATCTAGAGATGCTTAGTTTGCCCCAACTATTTACTATTTTAACCAAAAGGTAGATCATAAATATCAGTGGGTATAAGGCAAAACTGTTAATGCAAAATTACATCTTCAGCAAATGGCCCCACTTATTCCCTGCTGTTAAACTTCCTTTTGTTTCAGGAATCTGAGTATGCGGTATTGTTCACGGCTATCTGATCAAAGCTGCCCAGCTTTGATCAAAGCTGCCCAGCTTTGTGACTATGTAATAATGAAATATTAAATTTTCTTACCCATTGATGTTTCAAAATTACATAAAAACATTGTCTTGATTAACCAAAGACTATTTTAGTATTTCTAATCTTCTTTGCATTCATATTCCTGTAACTGGGATGATAAGATCTTTTTTATATATAGCTGACTGATCTGCACTAAGTCTCTTCAGGAAAACGGATAAGATTTGTCCTGTCAAAACATTTAATTATAAAGTTGTTCCTATTGCTTAAGAAGTAAATCATTTAAGAGTAAAATATGAATTAAATTTTATCTTGAAAAGGAAATTTTTACAGATAAAATAGGAGGCAGCCTTGTAATTTAAGAGGGAAAGCAATTTTGCCCGTTCAAGATAGTTAAAAAGCTTCATATACACTTTGATGATGGGAAATTTTATAATATCCATAAAAAATACTTTATTGAGGTTGAAAATTATGATAGAAAATAAAGTTTTTCTTTTGTATTTTCAGTTAATTGTTTATTCCATCTTCCAGGCATGATTCTGCAGTTCCTGAAAGTTAAGCACAAATAAAAACTTGACAATGCTAGATACAAAATTGTATTGTGATAGAATTCCTCCTTAGCCTTAGTGACTCCTGAGCTTTCAGGCAGATTACTGGCCTCAGAGACTCACAGCAGTCCTCAAGGGTGCTGTTTGTTGAGCTACTCTCATCATTGGCCAGCATAGGGAAAAGAGGAGAAACCAAATTTTACTGTCTCTGTGGCCCCTCTGGTACAGGGTAGGACAAAGCCATGTACCAAAGCCAGTCTCTTCCTAGTCTTGAAATGGGGAGTTGTTGGAGTGGGAACCTGAGCCCACCTGTACTGTGGGTTCCAGCCCAGGAACCCTGTAATAACAGCTTACTATAATGTTTCTGGTAACTGCTGTGTGACAGCTACAAATCCCTGAGCCACTTCTCCAAAGACTTTCCCAGCACCTTCTTTACTGGAGATTCTTTCTCATGGTATATGTTTGTGCCTTCTTCTCCCAGACTCTCCACCACACTTACTCTCATTAGCTCCTTCCTCACACATTGAGCAAACAGAAGGGAGGCCTTTTTAAACCAGTCCAAACTGGTTCTTATTTAGCCCCCCAGGTGTTCTGATTAACCAGGCTTCCAGATGTTTTAACTGATTCTAGCAGGTTCCTGCTGGTTCTGAGATAGCCTGGTTAACCCCGGAAAGAGGGACCTATTTAATCTGGGGCTAATATATTTACCCTCCAGCACACCCCTCTGGCCTTACCCTGTCACAATATCTTATTAATATTTCTGAAACTTTGTTTGTTTATTTGTTAGTTGTATCGAAAGATCTCCAAAACGGTAAGAACTAGAAACACCAAATTTTGCACGGATACTACTGATTTCCTATCTTAAATAACTGGATTGATTATATCTCAAAATTGTTTCCCCTGGTTCCCCCAGAGCCCCAATTGGGCCCACTGATAATTCCTAAAGATCTCTGAAATGGTTAGAGCTAGAAACACCAAATTTTGAACGGATACTACTGATTTCCTATCTTAAATAACTGGATTGGTTATATCTCGAAATCTGTTCCCCCTGAGCCCCAATTGGCCTCACTGATAATTCCGAAAGATCTCCAAAACGGAAGATCTCCAACTCCGTAAGAGCTAGAAAGACCAAATTTTGCATGGATACTACTGATTTCTTAACTTCAATAACTGGATTGGTTATATCTCAAAATCTGTTCCCCCAGTTCCCCCAGAGCCCCAATTGGGCCCACCGATAATTCCGAAAGATCTCCGAAATGGTAAGAGCTAGAAACACCAAATTTTGAACGGATACTACTGATTTCCTAACTTAAATAACTGGAGTGGTTATATCTCAAAATTGGTTCCCCCAGTTCCCCCAGAACCCCAATTGTGCCCACTGATAATTAGCTTTTAGTAGCACCTGATCATAGAAACACAACATTTTCCACGGATACTCCTGATTTCCTAAATTAAATCACTGGATTGGTTAGATCTCAAAATCGCTTCCCCCAGAGCCCCAATTGGGCCCACTGATAATTAGCTTTTAGTAGCGCCTGATCATAGGCATTTGCTGGACTCTTCTTCAAGGATCTTCAGTCTCCTTACAAACTATATATACTCTGCATTTGGGTACACACACACACACACACACACACATGCACAAATACACACACACACAGAGTAATCACTTCATATACCATTAAAATCCACCTATTTCTGGGGTAGAAATCTGCTTAATGGAAAAAATCAAAACAGGTACGTATTTAGGACCAGAAGTGAAAAGTGGGCACAAAATAATGGTCGGAAATATTAAAAAAACTCTCATAAAAATACACAAAGCAAATTCACCAAATTGTTGGTGACCTGTCATTAGGTTCACTAGTACTATTGTCAGGCCAGCACTGCGTCTGCTGGTATAATCAGATTGGTGCTATGCATTCAATCAGTCTGCAAGTGGTGCAATACAATTCTAATTATGTGGTACCAAATGCCCAAGTGGTGCTGTTATTATGAAAAAAATAAAATCAATGTAAAAAACCATGGGGGAAATTCTGATCAGTCTTAATTCTTTACTAAACTATTGTTGTACCAACAGGAGTTTTATGGAGAAATAATTATAAATTTAGATTGTAATGTTACAAGCACTTACACATCTGTTAAACTCTATGCACTGATTAGTTCTGTTAACTTCAGTAGGGTAAAGTACGTAAAGGTAAGCATGTGTATGAGTCTTTGAAGCATCAGGTGCTAAGTTTACCTTAATTTTTAAGAATAGCACTATATACCAGGAACACAGTGTTGATTTCATTCATAAGACATATCCTGTAAGCCAGAGTACTTACTCTGAAATTTGCTTATATTAACAAGGACTTGTACAACCTTCTGCTTTAGAATATATTATCCAGGGTTTTATCTGAAAATGTGAAAGCTCCAATTGCTTTATGAAAGTGCTCCCACAATATTTGTGTTAGAACTGACCTACCACTTCATAGAATCATAGAATCATAGGGCTGGAAGAGACTTCATGAGGTCATCGAGTCCAGCCCCCTGCCCAAAGCAGGACCAACCCCAACTAAATCATACTAGCCAGGGATTTGTCAAGCTGAGGCTTAAAAACCTCTAGGGATGGAGATTCCAACACCTCCCTAGATAATCCATTCCAGTAATTCACCACCCTCCTAGTGAAATAGTTGTTCCTAATATCCAACCTAGACCTCCCACACTGTGACTTGAGACCATTGCTCCTTGTTCTGCCATCCATCACTAATGAGAACAGCCTCTCTCCATCCTCTTTGGAACCTCCCTTTGGGAAGTTGAAGGCTGCTATCAAATCCCCCCTCACTCTTCTCTTCTGCAGACTAAATAAGCCCAAATCCCTCAGCCTCTCCTTGTAGGTCAAGTGCTCCAGCCCCCTAATCATTTTGGTTGCCCTCTGCTGGACCCTCTCTATCGCGTCCACATCCTTTTTGTAGTTGGGGGCCCAGATTGGACGCAATATTCCAGATGTGGCCTAACTAGTGCCGAATAAAGGGGAATCTAGATCTGATGGCAATGTTCCTCCTAATGCACCCTAATATGCCATTAGCCTTCTTGGTTACAAGGGCACACTGTTGACTCATGTCCAGCTTCTCATCCGCTATAATCCCCAGGTTCTTTTCTCCTGAACTTCTTTTTAGCCAGTAGGTTCCCAGCCTGTAACAATGCTTTGGATTTTTCCATCCCAAGTGAAGGACTCTGCACTTGTCCTTGTTGAACCTCTTCAGATTTCATCTGGCCCAATCCTCTAATCTGTCTAGGTCTCTCTGGAGCCTATCCCTGCCCTCCAATGTATCTACCTCTCCCCCTAGCTTAGTGTGATCTGCAAACTTGCTGAGGGTGCAATCTATCCCCTCATCCAGGTCATTAATGAAGATGTTGAATAAAACCGACCCTAGAAACGATCCTTGGGGCACGCCACTTGAAACCAACCACCAACCGGACATCAAGCCGTTGTTCACTACCTGTTGGGCTCTAGCCAGCTTTCTATCCACCTTACAGGCCATTTATCCAATCCATATTTCCTTAACTTGCTGGCAAGGATATTGTGGGAGACCGTATCAAACACTTTGCTAAAGTCAAGGTATATCACATCCATTGACTTCCACATATCCACAGAGCCTGTTACCTCATCATAGAAGCTAAGCGATCGCTTCAGTGATCCTCAGATCATGCCAAAATATAAATACAGTGTAATTTTTTTTTCACACTTCCCTCTGCTCATCACAAGTCTACATGCTGCCTGCCTTTTTTGTTGGGTTGTTAAATATGCAGATCTTTGTACCATATCAATACCATCAGCTCACCACTTTTATTTTCAAATACTCGAAATTTCCCATAGGTTAAAAATGGCTCCTGTCCTCGTTTAATTTTTATGAGAATGCTGCGATGAAACTGGAGAATTTCTCAAAATGTTACCTTTTAGATTCCATGACACCTGAATGTTATAAATTCAGCATCTTTTAGTGAATTTTGGCACCCTCATAAAATTATCAACAGATATTTACAAAAAAGAAAATCTATTGCACATAGTTAAAAGTCAAATTAAAGAAGGAATGAAAAGGTGCTTGACCAGATTGCCAGTTGGCATAAAAACCCAAAAGTCACTTTCTCTACCAACTGAGAATCTCTTATGATGTCATATAAATCATTGATGGGGAACCTCCAATGCATGTGCCATAAACAGTTAATCAGGGTCAGCTGCTGGTGGGTGACCAGATGCTTTGTTTAGCTGAGCTTCTGTAAGAACAGCTGCTTGCAGTCTACAGTGGCCGTAATTTGCTGTTCCCAGATATTGGGAGTTGGAAGGAGTGGGAGGGACTGGGCCACTGCTTCCATTGGCTGGGAATAGCGAACCATAGCAACTGGGAGCTGTGGGACTCCATGCCAGTGGACATTCAGGTAAATAAAGAATCTGGCAGGTTGCCAGCAAGCCAAAGGTTCAGCATCCCTGCTCCTCAGTCATTGTAAGTGCCCAAATTAGACATAATCTCTAATCAAGTCAATTGTTCTTGACCCATAAGCAGTAATATTGCATCATTTTAGCCATGTTCACATCTGTCATTGATAGTTGAGAGAGCAAAAATACTCTTTAAATCATCAGAGAAAGAGAAAACATTTCAATGGAGTTTTACAATGAAGCAGATAGTCAATATTGACTTCTGTCTAGTTTTTCTATCACAGAAAAGAACCTACTGAAGTTGTGTTTGAACAGCTCAAGAAGAGCTGGAAACCAAAAAAAAAAAAAAAAAAAAGAAAAAAATTAGGCAGCAGAGAGAATTAATATGTTGATCTTTCCAGTTCCAGAGATCTGGGTTTAAAACATGTCCAGAGATGAAACTAAATGTGTGCCTGGTATTAGTTGAAATACTCCTGGACAAGAGCTGTCTAAATCCTACACAGGTTTTCTCAGAGCACTTTTTATTTCCTAAAATGATGACAAAGGACAAATATTTCTGATTTCTTTCAGCTTTTAAATTTTGTTTTTGTTCATGTATCCTATGGAAGCTTTATTACAGCAGCAGACTAAAACCGTCTGTGAAAATCCACTGGTCATGTTTATAAGAGATAATATTATATTTATATTTAGTCATTTGGTCACAAATTCTAGGAGCATTTTTATCCACATAGTAATGTAGACAAAGGGAAAACTAATTTCTCTTATTCGGTTAACATCAGAAAGGATGAAATAGTGGTAGTTTCAGCTTATAACCAAAGTAGAAGATAATGCATGTTTCCTTAAGCATAACCAAAATAAAATCTATTAAACTGTAGAACATTATTATCTGAATTAACACATTAATCAAAAACTCATGGTGTGAAGTGAGGCATGCAAAATATGATAATAACTAAAAATAAACCTTTTACTAGAATTCATCAGGCAGGTGTAAATACTCTGCATAGCATTATCCATCCTTTTATTGTTTTTCTCTTTGAAATTAATATAATCCTTATTTATGGTTCATTACAACATGGCATCCACATGGAACTCTTGTGTTTCTTAGGACTCAATTTTCTAAAAGGAGAGTGATCTAATGTATGTGATCATGACTTCAGTATAGTGGCTGGTCTCTCCTTTAGTTCAAGTGGTTAAAAAACTTGGTGATGAACAGCATAGGTTCAGTCCTTGTTGATGACACTAGTGTCTGTCTACGTTCACAGTCATGGTTTGTTAGATGAAC
This sequence comes from Pelochelys cantorii, assembly GCA_032595735.1. Classification (NCBI taxonomy): domain Eukaryota; kingdom Metazoa; phylum Chordata; order Testudines; family Trionychidae; genus Pelochelys; species Pelochelys cantorii. Next base: position 77,686,967 of record CM064326.1, read on the forward strand.
AGAGAGATAGTAATAAAGAATAAGAGGACAGTTACCAAAATCTGTGAGTATAATAGAGAAAAAAGGTAAAGAAATAACAACTCAGAGCACAAAAAAAGCCTGTCAATAAGATAATTGATATTCCTGTGGAGTTTTATAGGCTATTCAACAGAGTAGCCAAGATGGCAGCAGTAGCATAAGGGTAGTGGAAAGCTAGTAGGATGTAAGAGTAATCCATTTACAACTATTGCTTAAAGGGAAATACTGCATTTTAAGGAGTTGCTCTTGAATCCACCAAAGTCAAAGTCAAAGTCAGTAAAGCTTAAACTGACCATAACAGGACTGAAGATCGTGGTCTAAACCCACGGCCAGATTTTGTCCTAATTTACACCTGTGTAAATATAGAGTTTCTGCACTGACCTGGATTAACACAGGAGTAACTGAGAAGAGAATTTCTCCAACATTTCTGATGATCAGAGCCAAATATTAAGGGACCTGGGTCACATGAATTATATGTTAGTAGACAGTGGCCAAAATATCTGATTTTGAGTCACTATAAGAGTTGCTCTTGGGGAAATCTTTTGAGGCTGGTGAATAGTAAACCCCCATACAGTCCAAATCTGAAATTACATACAAGGGGAAAATAATATTTATTTCTGCTTTTATGCTGAAGTGTTCATTTTATTACCTTGTCCTCCTCCTATCTTACCCCCTGCCACATTGGTTTGACATCAACATTGTACATAAAGCTGTGAACAGAACAGAAATTCCATTTTGTGGAGGACTTTGAAATTTCAGAATGTGTTTTATTCTGATTAGGAACCAATTCCCAATATTACAAAATGCTTCACAAAAAATGTTTCAGATCAATCAAAATGTTTGATTTTGATGAGAATGTTTTGTTATATTTTATGTTTTTGATTGCATATTACATTAAAAATAAATTGAAACAAAATCGTTTCAAAACCAAATCAAAACATTTTATTCCATAAGTGTCAAACAGGACATTTTCATATTTTCATATTTAACTTTTATTCTCTAAGATAAATTTTCATAAAGACATGAGTTTAGGAACCATTTTGATTTTGACAGAAGTGCATCTCCTTAAAGAGAACTGTTTCTTTAAAGTTTTTTTCCCAGCAATTCGGAGAGCTCTCTGGAATCAGGATATTCTTCTTTACCTGTCTGTACAGTGCCTAGCACAGTGAAGCCCAGATTCTGCAATAAAGTTGCTAGGTGCTTTATAAAACAAAAAAGAATACTAATCAGACAATTTGTTTTATAAGTACTATCTCCACATGCCTTGTTATCAACATGTCACATAGGCAGACAAAGGACCTGAGGCCAATGTGCTTTTCCCTTGAATCCATGGGAAGCAACTGGACGTGGAGGACTAAGAAATGGGAGGGGCATAGGAGGAGTGGGCTAGATACACAGTACTGAAACCCACAATGACGTCAGAAATGGCCCCTTCCCAGCGCAAAATGGGATCCATGGGAGGAGCTGTGCTTTGCAATGCCTTCATGGCCTTCTGGTAATTTCTTTGGGGTTGTGAGCATGTGAGACATTTGTTGGGGCTGTGCCTTAAAAAAAAATCTAGTCCTATGTAATCATGGTCATCATTTTGCAGCAAATGCTATGTTTCTTACTTCTGCCTTTTTGTGGACTAAATTGTTCTTATTTTTCATCATTATATACTGGGTTCTAAGTACCATAAAGCTGGCAATTTAATACTAGTTATATTTTAGTAGACCTTCCTCTACATGTCTAGCAAACAGATTTATATTTCCTTTCTGTCTTCCAAACAGGGCTCTAAACCTAATGGATTTTTTGTTGTTGTTAAGTAGTACCATGACTAGAAATTTGTTTCCAGGAGTGAGACAGGACTTCTAGGTTGGAATAAAATATTGAATTTGTCTGACAAGATGAGTGCAAATATTCTAGAAATGTTTATGAAAGATATCTTGCTTTTTTCCCTACTTTACTATGCAACAGGACCCAATTATATTCTTGTGCTAGTGCAAATCCTTGATAACTCCATTAAATACAAAGGAGTTTCTTCCGACGTATACTACTTTCAAGGCCCACTCCTGCAAGATAATAAACACCCTAACCTATTTAAGTAAGCGGGAATAGAGAATGCTGAGCACATTGCAGGTTCTCAGACTATTACAAAATTTGACATACAGGTTGTATATGTGACTTTTCTTTTATTTTTACTGAGATAGATCAGGAGTAACTCCAATGAAAGGTGGAATGCACTGATGTAAATCTGGTGAGAGAGGAGAAGCTCTCTCTAAAATATCCCTTCCCCCCATTATTATAGCATTTCATCACTATAGTATCCTTTATTTAAATATCTCATCACTTCACAATCTGGATTTATCCCCTCAGTACCACTTTGAGGCAAGAAAGTACTTTTATCCCCATTTTTATAGAATTTGAATGTTTATCCTAAATTAAGGCAAAAATCTGAAAAGGAATTTTAGTAGCAGCATCTGTGCAGAATGGCTTAAAAAAAAAAGCCTTGATATTCTACTAGTTAGTGAACTGATAGTGAAAGCTTCCAATTTTCTTTTTGTAGAGGGAACATTGCCACTATATCAGACTTTTGGGAGAAGCCTTCTGCATCTCCTAGCTATTAACAAAATACATCCATAAATCTCAGCTATTACACTATTTATTACTATTATTTTTACCCTACACGTAGATGAAAAGCTACATTCAAATATTCCTCTGAATTTACTTCCTTGCCCCACTATTTCTTGATAATGTAGTTCATAATAGTATGGCTAGTAGTGCTTCTGGTTCAGACATTTGCCCTCAGCCACCGAGCTTAGTTAAATGAGGAGGGCATGTCTATACAGCTGGGCAAACGTCAAATTAAACTATGCAACTTCAGCTATGTCAATTACATAGCTGAAGTTGAAATAGCTTAATTCGGCTTTTGGTGCTGTCTACAGAGCAGGAAGTCCAAGGAAGAGCACTCTTCCTTCAACTTCCCTTACTCTGCGTGAAATGAGGGGTTACAGAAGTTGGAGTAAGAAGTCCTCCAGCTTTCCGTTATTTCTAAATAATAGCTTGCTGTGTAGATGCGCATTTTGTTATTTGAAAATAATGTCAGTTGTTCCGAAATAATGTTGCTGAGTAGACATACCTGGAGAGAGAGAGCAAAGGGCAGGTATCTGTGTTCAACTGACTTAGCACTTGAAAAAAAAATCAGGAGACCTCTTTGCAACCATGTTAAACTGGAAAAAATGTTTGTATCTTTCCTATTCTCAGATGGTCAAATTACCAACTAGATTGTTAATGCTGGTTTTTAAACCTGGCCTTTCGGAAAGAATTTGAAAGCTATTGAGAAAAAAATATGTATGCTCTTAAAAACTGGTAGCAAACATTCAACTTTAAAATGCTTTCTCTATCTTTTTATAATAGTGTTCTGCGAATTGTTATTTGTTTATTACCTTTTTGTAATTTTCTCTGTATTTATTTTCATGTTCCTTGTCACTCAATACTGACATCTAACTGACAAATGCATGCATTCTAAAAACACACAGATGAAGATTTCGCTAGTGAAAGAAGCTATGTGAGAGTTCTATAGTGCAATAAACAGCTCAAGTTTCCTTCAGCTTAGTTGATTGTATGCAGCCTTGAAAGAGGAGTCAAGAGTTCTATTTCAATGTGTCAGGTGAAAGGAATCAGGGGACAGTATGTATCCCCACTTCTCATCAGCCCTTCAACAATTCAGATCTGACATGGCTTAAATTACCTTTAAAATCCACAATCTTTTTGGAAAGTGACATTATACTGAATAATTTATAAAGATGCAGAAGTCACTAAGCACATCCCCAACAGTTTAACTCCCTTCCAGTTAGTTACAGCTATACTGACAGATAAACATCTTCTGATATGAAAATATAAATATCTTCTGTTGTGAATACATCTTTCTGATTTTGCAGAAAGGTGGAGACAGCCAAATGGGAACATAAAATATTCACACCGCTTACAAGCTACGGCAAAGAAACAGAAGTTATTACTCTGAGTACACAGGTGGCGTTTGAAACAAAGGGCACAATTCTGCCTTGCCCTGCATATTGGGTGATTTTTTTAAAGAAGTGATTAGCATTGACATAACTCTGCCCCTATATATCAATGGGAATTTTACTGTTAAGTTTGATGGCAGCAGAATTAGATCAATGCTGAGTGTTGATGAAAATCATGCCCCTTATGTAATTATGTACATGAGTATGAATAGAAAATAAAATACTGCCAAATCAGAATGCAGGTGGAAGTCTACCTGTTGGGAATAGGTTTTTCTGCATACTTAATATGGCCACACTCAGTATGGCTGATCTACACTGGGAACTTACACTGGCTACATATCTCCAGGGTGTGAAATATCCCCAGCAGTTAAGCCATACTAACTCCCAGTGAAAATAGTCCTAGGTTGACAGAAGAGTTATTCTGTCAAACTAGCTACCATCTGCTGGGGAAGTGAGTTACCTGTGCTAACTGAAGAACCACTCCCATTGGCATAGGTAAATTCTAGAGCAGTGCTCTCCAACCTTTTTAAGTATGAGATAACTTTTTGAATTTAAGTGCAATCCAGGATCTACCTCAAACCCAAACACCATTGTTCCACTTCCTTCCCGCCCCTTCTCTGAGCACACACCCCCCACTCCATCCTCCCTCATTTTCACCAGGCAGGGGCAGAGGGTTGGGGTACAGGCTCTGGTCTTGGATTAAGGGATTTGGAGTCTGAGAGGGGCTCTGAGCTGAGCTTGGAGCAGGTAGTTGGAGTGCTGGAGGGGGTTCTAGGTGCAGGCTCTGGGAGGGTATTTGGATGCAGGCGTGCTTGGGGCTAGGGCGGGGGTTTGGGGTGCAGGAGGGGGTTCATGACTGGGGTAGGGGTTTGGGATGTGGGCTCTGACTGGGCACTGCTTACCGCAGGTGACTCCTGGGTGGTGGTGCAGTGGGACGAAGGCAGGCTCACCCCTTCCCTGCCCCTGCCCCACTCCCAAAAGCAACCAGCAAACTCCCTCCATCCCAAGCCCTGTTGTGCCCCCCCACACTGCTCTGTGGAGATAAGATACAGGATGGGAGAGGGGGAACCTTGACATCAGCCCCCCTCTTCTCCCTCCCCTGCCCTGCACAGAAAGCAGGAAGCTCCCAAGGATCGGGGGAGGCAGCTCCAAGGCAAAGGGCAGGAGATGCGTAGCGGTGGGGGGAAGGGCTGCTGAAGTGCAGGCACTTGATAGCCTCTTGGCCAAACCAGTCAGGATCACCTCTCAGAGACTCCGAGATCTACAGTAGATCCCAATCTACTGGTTTGTGACCACTTCTCTAGACTGAAGAACATTACAGATGTGCCACTACAATGTTTCAAGTGTGAACAAGCCCTTCAGATCCAGCTGGAGGGACAACCAGTGTGTGATGGTGTGGAGCAGCGGTCCCCCACCTTTTTGTGTGGCAGGTGCCGCACCAGTGGGTGACATCATCCCATTGCGCCGGCCGGCCCCATGCCAAGCGCGCATGCGCCGGTGCCAGACCCCTCACCACGGCCATTTCGCCACTCCGGACCAGCCACCCTGCTCCCACAGCTTCCCTGCTGCACTCCCCAGCAGGTTCTCCTGTCACCGGTGCTTCCCCACACCCCGTCAGGGCACGAGTTTGGCCCCGCAGCGCGTGCGGCCCGTCCTCCCCTGGCCATCCCGCGTCTCAACCCTGACTAGGCGGGTGCACATAAATGCCCCGGCGGGTGCCATGGCGTCCGCGGGCACCACGTTGGGGACCACTGGTGTGGAGTGTGCCTTGTTTCCAATCCAGGCATTCTTTCTCCACAACCCCTCATAGGTGATCCCAGGAGGTTGGAAAGAAGGAATAATACTTTTGTGTAGTTTGCTCTTTCCCCACTCTCACAGCGTTCCCACTATTTGATTGGGGTTTTCATTCTTCTCAGCCCCTTCATGCCTAAATCCAGATGGATGATATGTTTCAGTTTAAAAAATATGTGGCTCTGCTATTCTGTAAATTACAAATGTGTTTTAAAAACATAGTGGCCACTATTTTTGAAGGACTTACAAATAAAGCACATTGTACTTCTGCTAATTCTGTAGGGGTATGTCTACACTACAGCGCTATTTTGAACTAACTTAATTCGAAATAGTTAATTCAAATTAAGCTAATTTGAAATAACACATCTAGACACAAAATCTATTTCGAAATAGCGTTTTGCTATTTCAAAATAGCGCATCCACACTGATTGGATGCTGGATCGTATTTAAGGGCAGCTGAAACTGGTTCCACCAGGGCATCAGATCAGTAGTTGCTTTGTGTGGCTGCTGTCTGAGGCTATCTGAGGCTCGTGCTGAAAGGGACCCCCCCTGGACAGCCGGTTCTCAGCTTTCCCTGATTGCTTGCCTACCTCGCTGAGGGAAAGCAAAGTGTTTTCCTCTCTGCCTGCTTTGGTTGCTCTCATTTGGGACACCACAGCACTCGGCACCATGGAGCCAGAGCTGCCCCTGGGCACTATGGTGCTCATGTTGAATGTCTTGCTGCAAGCCTGGCAGCAATTGCTGGAGGCTGCCTGGCACCATCTGCTGCAGGCCAGCCCCCTGGCCCTCCCCCTGACCCTCCTGGGGGCTATGAAGGAGCAGCGGCCGGACACCAGCGTGCCCTGCCGCATCTGGACACCAGCAGCGACTGGTGGGACCACATTGTCCTGGAGCACTGGGGAGACCAACAGTGGACCCAGAACTTCAGGATGAAGAAGGACACCTTCCTTAAGCTCTGCGAGTGGCTCGCCCCTGCTCTGCAGCGATGGGACACACGCATGAGGCCCGCCATTCCCCTCCAGAAGCATGTGGCCATCGCCCTCTGGAAGCTCTCCATGCCGGATAGCTACCGATCTGTCGGCAACCAGTTCAGTGTGGGGAGATCCACCGTCGGAGAGGTGCTCATGCAGGTACGGCATTCACCAGCCACTGGGCCAGGAAGGGGTGCTGCAAGGAGGAGATGGGCTGCCCCAGGGAAAACGGGAGGGAGGTGGCGTAAGTGCCCTCCCTGGGAGGGTTCGGTCTGTCCCGGCTGCGCTACAGACCGTGGCCAGGATTGCAGCGGGGGTTGCTCCTGGGAGTGGGGCACAGGGTAGTGGTGGGGAACGAACACTCCCAGCCACCCGGGTACCCCAATGACCCTCGGTTTTCTGTGTCTCTTTGCAGGTGGTCAGGGCCATCAACAGAGTGCTGCTCTGCAGAGTCATCTGCCTCACCAACCTGGATGAGGTCATCCAGGGGTTCCGCGCCCTGGGCTTCCCCAACTGCGGGGGGGCAGTCGACAGGACGTACATCCCCATCTGTGCCCTGGAACACCAAACCTCCCTCTACATAAACAGAAAGGGGTACTTCTCTGTGATCCTGCAGGCCATGTCTGACCACTGGGGCAAGTTCATGGACATCAATGTGTGCTGGTCCGGCAAGGCACACTATGCGTGGGTGTACCGCAACTCCTCCGTGTGCCAGAGGCTGCACGCCGGGACTTTCTTCCCCGACCTCCACATCAGGGTTGGGGACGTGGACATGCCAGTGTGCCTGCTGGGGGATGCGGCCTACCCCCTACAGCCCTGGCTGATGAAGCCCTACACGGGACACTTGAACCCCTCCTGGCAGGTCTTCAATGCCAGGCTCAGCAGGGCCCGCACTGTGGTCAAGATGGCCTTCGTCCAAATGAAGGCCCGATTTAGATGCCTCCTCACCCACCTCGACCTCTCCAGGCACTCCTTCCCCTTTCCCCTCCCTAACTCCCCTTCCTAATGTACATTAAAAACACCCATGTTGCCACAAAAACCTCTCTTTATTTAACATAACTGGGGTGGGGGGAGGGCAAGAATGAGAGTGGGAGAGGGGAAGGGGCAAACCTGGGAGGAGGAAGCTGGAAGGGGAAGGCAAGGGGAGGAAGGGGGAGGGGAAGCTCAGGGTTGGGGGTTTTGCCGGCCCTCCCTTCTCGCAGCACTGCAGATGTGGGGGTGTCGGCGTCCTCGGGGGGGAGTGGGTATGGAGGGTGGGGCAGGAGGGATGGTGGGGGAGGAAAAAGCGGGAGGGGGAGCAGGGGTGGGAGGAGGAGCAATAGCTGGGGCGGCCGCAGGGGCTGGAGCAGCAGGAGGCAGCCATCATTCCACCAGGGTTTGCACGTGCTCGTGGAGGGCACGGCCCTGCTCCCGCAGCTCCCGCAAACTCTCCCACCACAGCTGCATGTCTTGTTGCACTCAGTACTCCTGGCTGTGGACCTGCCTTCCCTGTAACCGCAGGTGCTGCCGCTGGTACTCCTCCTGGCTGCGGGTGCACCTGCTGGCCCGGGTGCGAGTGGATGTTCCAGGCGGGACGATGCGCCCTGCACTCGCAGGTGCTGTAGCTGTGGTGAAACAAGAGAAGTGGTCAGTTCTCTCTGGGGACACAGTGGGTGAAACCCAGCCCCCCTCTGCACGGCGAGGATGGCAGGTCTCCACACCATCACATCCTGCTATCCCCGGGAGTGTGAGCTGGCCCAGGACTGCACCCCAGCCCCTGTGCTGCCTATAGTGTGGTGTGTGTGTGGGGGGGAGGGGAGATGTGCCCTGCCTCTGTGTAGAGGGGGCGTCTGGAGGGAGGGCAGTGTGCAGTGTCTCTCCCCGGGGTCAGGAGCCTGTTATGTGGCTTCACGCGTAGACGCGTGTGGGGAACAGGCCAGGGCCCCTGCATGGCACCCAGCTGGGGCCACATGTCCCGGCTGGCATAGCAGATGCACAGGTTGCCACCTGCTCCGTGGTCGGCAAAGCCCACATGCACGATCCCTGGGCTCCCCCCCTTGCCCCGCATAAGGGGACTGTGATGGCACTCACATGTGGAGGACTCCCAGGCCTCAGATGAGGCTGCTTACGGGCTCTCTGGTACGGCTCAGGGGTCCTGGGTGCAGGGCACACTCCCTGCAGGCTCCTGAGGCTCCTGGCTGTCATCCTCCTCCTCTTCCTCCTCTTCCTCTGTGTCAGGGGCAGGACCCTCTGCCCCAGGGTCAATGACCACCAAGGGGGCACAGACCATCTGACCCCCCAGGATGTGGTCCAGGGCCTCGTAGTGCGGGCAGGCCTCTGGGTCAGCCCCTGGTTGGGAGCCCCTGGCATAGGCCTGCCACAGCTCTTTTATTTTAGTCCACACCTGCTCCTGGCTGCGCATGTGGCCTCTGGTGGCCAGGCTGGCAGCCATGCAGCTGTAGATGGCTGCATTCCTGCACCTAGTGCAGAGATCGTGGGCATTGGAGGCCTCCCCCCCAACCTCAATGAGGTCCATGATCTCTGCACTAGACCAGTCAGGCGCCCACCTTTTGCGGCCCCTGGCAGGCTCCTGGGAGCTGCCAGCCTGGTCCTGGGGAGCGGTGGAGGGCTGGGTGGCAGCGAGTTGATGGCTCATGTTGTGCCAGGTGCACGGTTTGCTGGCTGTGTGCTGGCAGGCTTGCAACTGGCACAGGCACTGTGGCCAGAGTCTGCCTCTTTAAGGGCTCTGGGGCTGGGGGAGGCAGAGCAGATGAGTTTTCCTGGTTGTGCACAGAGTGGCCACCAGGGCTCCCTGGGAAGGGCTGGAGGCCCCCTATTTCGAATTAAGTGTCTACACAGCACTTAATTCGAAATAGCTATTTCGAATTTGGCGTTACTTCTTGTAGAATGAGGTTTACCAAATTCGAAATAAGTGCTCCGCTATTTTGAATTTAATTCGAAATAGCAGTTTGCATGTATAGACGCTATTGAGTTAATTTGAAATAACGGCTGAGAATGATTTAGAAATCAAAAGGTTTAAAGAAAGTATTAAACAAAGAAAAGTTAATAAACACATGACTAACTGATATTTAGCTTAGGCCCTGGCATTTATTTGCTGTTCCCTCATGCAGTCACCTGATATGAGTTTCTTTCTCATTGGAGAGGACCCCTTTTGAGCCATTTGGGAATGCTTTCTTTTCCCTGTGGTAGCTCTCATGTTTCCTTTCCACATCCAAGTATTAAAACTGGCAGAGCAGTGGGTTGCTGCAGGGCCACTGCGTTGACACATCAGTATGCATACTTAATGGCAACATGGGAAGCAAGCCAATAGAGTAGCTGTTTTTAAAAGTCAGATAATACTATTTTTAACACACTGGTGAAAGCTGAAGCATATTAGAGCAGATAGGAGATTTCAGGGTGATAAAACTTTGGAGCTGTATACAAGTCACTGCTGGTGACATTGAATTTGTAAGCTTGTTTCAGTACCTATGTTTGTTTAATTTCCATTATCATGATTCCCATGGGGACATAGCTATTTCACAGGCCTCATCCACACAGTATCTACAATCAGTAGTAGTGGGGGAGAGGTTAAGGATAGGGCAAATGGATTTCTGCAATACTGACTCAAGGACGTATGACAGGGCAATGGCTGTACAATCCAGCCACAAAGTAATCAATAGTAGTACGCAGGTGCTACTGTGTAGTTCATAGAATGTAAATAACGTAGGAGTTCAATTTTAGAAAGTTTTTATAGATATATATTTTGCCGGACCCCCCCCATGCTTTATGAAATGGACTCATGGACATGAATATACATAACTCAAAGGTAGTTTGAGCAAATTATTTCATGTAACCCATCGATCTTCATGTCATGATCTGCTGGTTTGGTTTATCTTACTCTATTGTATGTACCATTTGTGTGTGGAAAATTAGACACATGGAGTGGGGAATAGTTTGTGGGTTTCAAACATGTGAATGAGAGACATGGAGGTGTTACCCTCAACTGTTAAACTATCTCTTTTGTCCTTCAGTCTGAGCAGTGGTTGGTAGGGAGGGGCCTCAATTCTTTAACAAAAAGAATAGGGGTACGGCTACACTAGCTCGTTAGTTCGAGCTAGGTAGGGTAATGAGGGCAAGCGGAGTTGCAAATGAAGCCCGGGATTTAAATATCTTGGGCTTCATTTGCATGTTCCCGGGCGCCGCCATTTTTAAATCCCCCTTAGTCCGAACTCTGTGCCCGCGGCTACACGCGGCACGGACTATGTAGTTCGAATTAAAGATCCTAATTCGAACTACCATTACTCCTTGTGGAATGAGGAGTTCCACAAATTTAAATTTTAAATCCTGGGCTTCATCTGCAACTCCGCTTGCCCTCATTACCCCACCTAGCTCAAACTAATGAGCTAGTGTAGCCGTACCCTAGGAGAGGAGAGGCCTGGGTCTTTTGGCTGGGCTGCACCTGAAGGAAGGGGCCAGGAATCCCAGGGCATGGAAGACAGCCCTGGTTTAGAGTGGCAGCTGGAAAAGAGGTTTTAGGTGAGTTTAAGTATGCACTGAGGTTTCAGTGGAGAATTAGCCAAGCAGTTTTGTTTCTTTTGATTTGTAACCTACTTTGCTCTGCCTACTTTCACTTATTACTTCTTAAATCCTACTGCTTCAACTTAATAAAACCATTTTTATTTTCTATCAAACCCAATGTAAGCGATTGTTACCTGGGGGGGGGGGGCAACCAATGCGCACATTCCCCCTTTCATTGCTAAAGGGGGCTTACCTAATTCTTTGGGGTTTGATCCCATCTGGGGAGTGCTCTCTCAGGAGGCTGGGCCCTAGACTGCACTCTCCTTGGACCTGAAGTGGTTCAGTGTCTGTACTGCTTCTCGGTGGGGGCAGGGACCTCAGCTAGGGGCCTTGGCTGGGGGAGACTAGCGGACTGGGCGGTGAGGAGCCCCAGAGAGCAGGAAGGCGAGTGGCAGTGGCCGTGTCAGCACCCCAGGAGGCACCCCCGAGGGGTCGTCTATGACCACACCCTGTCACATATATATATATATATATATATATATATATATATATATACACACACACAGGGGCGGCCCGTGAGCCTAGGCAGACTAGGCGGTTGCCTAGGACACCGCCAGCCCGGGGTGCCCGATAATGACGTCACGGGGTGCCCAGGCACCCGATGATTACGTCACGGCCATTGATGGCCATGCAGGCGGGGGCGCTGATCGTGCCTTCTGCCTGGGGTGCCAGCTGCCGCAGCTGGTCTTGGACCGCTCCTGTATATATATATATGTATATATATATATATATGGATATATATATATATATATATATATATATATCTTTATGAAATATGTGTTTCATCAGTCACTGGTTAGAATGATCTTACCTGTTTGCCAGATTGACTCTGTATGTATCTCCAAGGCCTCTATCTTTGTAATGTTCCCCAAGAATGTTAAGTCTGGTAAATCTAGCACCTAATATATTAATAAGTCTTCCTAAAGCCAAAAATTTCACTTGAAAAAAGGACAGCTCCCTATCCCACCCCCCTAAAAAATATAAAACAAAACAAAAGCCATGTTTTCTAAACAGTATACTGAATTTCTGTCCAGGATTTAGCTACCATAAATATGTATGTTACATATCTAAATAGTTATTTGCATTCTCAGTTACTTAGTTTATGTATATGCTGTAGGATGTTGGTGTGTAAATTAAGTAAGCAAATGCAATCTTGGGCCAGAGTGTGCTCTCACTTACACTGGTAGAAAGACATAGAAGTCAACAGGGTTATGGTTTATACTGGTATTACTGAATTATACTGGTTTTCTCATAGCAGAAATTCAGAAAATCAGGGCTGAATTTTGGTCTATAATCTGGTCAGATCTGGAAAAAATATAAAAGTACAATGTATATACCACATAATGCAGTTTATAGGTTCTCTTTTATTGCGGGGGTGGGGAGAAAATCAAAATAAAGCAAATAATTTAAAGGATTTGGTTGAAGAAAGTACCACAGCTTTGAGGGTTTCACAGACATTTGTTTAGATATACTATTTGAGAGATTGGCTAACTACCCTTCAAGTCACTCTGGACTGCACTGAGAAAGAGCTGTGCAGCTTTGTCAGTTGCTCTTCATTTCCTGAGGTTGTTACTTTGTGTAACTTTTAATTTTTGTCTCCCTGTTACTGTCTTTTAAATAAAATGTACTTCATAGCTAAGAGGCATATCATTTATTATTATTATTGTTATTTTTTAGTAGTAGTAGTAGTAGTAGTAGTAGTAGTTAACGCAAAGCTCTACAGTCATATGATGGATACAAGAGTTACACTCCAGTTGTGTTCCTGTGATAGCAAATCACTGTGATACTAGCTTGGGACTCAGGAGAACTGGGTACTAATCCCAGGCTGGCTGGGTGATCTTGGGCAAGTCACACTCATGCCTCAATTTCCCCATCTGTCAAATGGGGAGAATAGTAGACCTCCAAAAAGTGCTATGAGCTGGATGCTATTGCAGACACATTGTGGGATCAAATCTGAACACTGGCAGAGATCATCAAATGTTTTGCCCTTATTCTTTGGATACCATTGCTGGCAACCTACACACTTAGGGTATGTCTACACTACCACCCTAGTTCGAACTAGGGTGGTTAATGTAGGCATTCGAAGTTGCAAATGAAGCCCGGGATTTAAATATCCCGGGCTTCATTTGCATCTTGCCAGGCAGGCGCCATTTTTAAATCCCCTGAGGTCGAACTCCGAACTACCTACTCCATGCCACGTGTAGCCGCGGGCACGGAATTCGACCTAAGGGGATTTAAAAATGGCGCCCGCCCGGCAAGATGCAAATGAAGCCCGGGATATTTAAATCCCGGGCTTCATTTGCAACTTCGAATGCCTACATTAATGACCCTAGTTCGAACTAGGGTGGTAGTGTAGACATACCCTTACTTAGTAGTTAGATGGGTGATGCTTCATTTTCCTGTGTGACTGTTTCTCCAATAAGAGATCACAAACAAGCTAAGAGGCTCAGCTCTGTAGCCCTCATTTACATGCATTAGTCCCACTAATTTCAGTGCAATTTTTCAAGTATGTGTAAATTGCAAGATTATTTACCAATTGATAAAAATACCTTTCCTCAAAAGGGTATGAAAAAATACAGGTTTTAGCCTCAAAATGGAACACGCTCTAGATTGTTATAAGAATTGAAATGATAGAATGACAGAGTCAACAAAAGGATTTTCTAAGACAATTTAAAAAAATCAGGATACTTGCATCTTTGCTGTTCCTGAAATCAAAGACTGAAACACTAGCAAGGAGTTTCCCAAGCAAATAAGAACTGAATGTTATCTCAGGCTAATGAACTACTTCATACCACTTACTGGTACAGTATTCAAGAAAATGATGTTCATTGTTTTCCATGACAATCAGAGTGAGACTAGCAAGCAACCCATAGCAATTATTGAATTTCTGCCAGGCTCTCAGTTGTAGATAAGAAGGTCCCTAGCTGAAGTAGCTTGAATACAAACAAGAGAGGGTGAAAGATGAAGCAGTAGAGGTTATCTGAGAACTTTGCTTGGTGATGTTACTAGATGCCATTTATTTGGGGCATGATCCTGAGCCTATCTATATTTGTAAGAGTCATGTCATGACATCAGAGGGTGCAGAATTGGGACTGCAGTGTACAAATCACTACAAATTGTAAGGCTCCACTTTAGGAGTGGCATTTACATTAAATGTTTGTAACAAAAGCTGGCATTAGCAGGATGTGGACTATCAGTTCAAAGGAAAAGCTGAATAGGCTGCAGGAAAAAGATTAAAGAAACTGAATTTTCATCTCCAGTATTATTCAAATAAAAGTCTTTTATCATTCTTCGGACACATGAAAAGTATTTAAGAATACAATATCTAAAATCCAGAGAGTTCTTTCTGTACATACTTTGGCAAACAGTTGTCAGAAGAGACTATATAAGATAGATCATAATTAAAATATAAACTCATATCCAGCATACCATCTGCTTACAGTTCTGGATAGTATGAAGATGTCCAGTTATTGTGCTTTTGTTAATTGTAAAGAACACAAAAGATAAGATTACTGATACAAATGCACTGAAATGGAAGTATTTTTTCTACCTAGGAAACAGTGGATCCCAATGTCACCCATGCTCTATGAATGCATCTGCTATATATTTGAGAAAGTTTGTCCGTCTTTTTGTTCAAGAATTCCTCCTAAATGGTAAGAGCTAGGATCATGAAATTCCATATATAGCTTCCTCTAATCATAATTTAAAAGCAAGGTAAGGGTTTGGTTATGCCAGGAAAATGGGATGCGCCTGGAATGGGATTGCTTCTCATAAAACCATACAGAAAAGAGTCAGAATCACCAAGCAGGTAAAAGGGGCTGGCTGGGGTGCACCCTCCCATTTGGGACAGCCCATGCCCAGAGCCTTACTCCCCCAGGCACCCATTAGCTGACGCTCTCACCCCCACCCCCACCCCCAAATTCATATGGGAACATTGCTTATGGTTCCCCTTTGTCAGGGAGTGAGGAGAAAATGCACAGTTTGCTGCATTCCTCAATTTGGTCTGGGAACCCCCAGTGGGATGTAACAGCAGTGGAGCAGTGGTAGCTGGGGAGCTCCATATCCAGAGAGCTCCAGCCAGACCACTGCGCCCAAGCCTGGCAGCAGTGGGGCTGCAGCCCATTGGCAATGTGGCTGGAGTGGAGCCAGCCAGAGGGAAAGGCAGTGGGCTTAGAGGTCGGTGGCAAGGACCTCCCCTAATCCAGCAATTCCCTCATTCAGGATGGGTCAGGTCCTGAGGATAGTAGACCAGTAAGATCCAACCTGTAGTTGTTGCCAAATGCATTGATTGGCCTAATAACAGCTAAAGCAATAACCCAAACTCAGAGGCAACAAATGGATATATGATTATGGGTGATGAGATAGTCTTTCAATTGTCTTCAGTGGGATATCAACCAGGGATCTGGTCATTACAAGTCTTATCCTGTGGCCCCTAAAATTGAATATTATAGTCACAGAGTTTTGACTAAGTGATTCATCTTCAAATCCCAATTTTGAATTTTTGTAAGACATATCAAGAAACTAGTATTTTCATTGTCTGCTGGACAATTTAGCCTACTAGTGCAAGTAAGTTGTCTGCAAATACAGAATAGTTAAATCTTTGTCATTAGGAAATTCATTATTCCTACAGGTTGGACCTCCCTGGTCCGGCAATCTCAGGACTCGACTGGTCCCAGATGAGGGATTTTTCCAAACCAGGGGAGATCATTTCTGGCCCCCATGCTGCTGGTCTCTCACCCTACCCTGCCTCTCTCCGGGCATCCCAGTTCCGCCGGCCGCCCAACTGAGTCATGTGCCAGCTCCCAGCCCCTTCGCAACCCAGCTGAGCTGTGTACCAGCTTCCTGGCTGTTGCCTCCACCCCAGCTGCATGTCACCCCTCCCCCCCGGATTGTGCTAGTTTATAGGTTTATAGGGGTGCAGCCTGTATTTATATAATATTAATTTTCACAAGTTCCATCCATGTTTTCAGATTCTTATTTTGCTTTGCTTATATTTTGCAAAATGGCTTCTTAAGGGTATATCTAGTTTAACACAATAACAGGCTTCTCAGTTCTGTCTTGATTACTCACATAGAGGGTAATTATATAAAGCTTTAACAAAATGGTAAAGCTACAGCTACACTGTGAGTTTTGCCACAGAGCCAATGCAAATAAAGCACAGATTAGCATTTTCTCACACTTCATTTGCATACTCTCTTTCATTCCGTTTTTGCGCTAGGGGTTTTTGCGCAAAAACAGGTAGTGTGGCCGTGGCTGTTTTGCACAAAACTCCCTTTTCCCTCAAGATCCTTATGCCAGAGAGGAAGTAAGGATCTCTCTGGAATAAAGATCTTGAGGAAAAAGGAGTTTTTGCGCAAAAACCCCTAGTGCAAAAACGGAACAAAAGAGAGTGTGCAAATGAAGTGTGAGAAAATGCTAATCCGCGCTTCATTTGTATTGGCTCTTGCGGCAAAACTCATAGTGTAGCCATAGCCTAAGTTTCAGAATGATCAAGATCATGAGTCTTAGATCCTGACACATATATGTCCCCCATCACTATAGTACCAGAGTACCTAACAGTCTTTACAGTATCGATCCTCTTAACATCTATGTAATGTTCGGAAGTGCTATTTATCTTCACTTTACAGATGGGAAAAGGAGGCTCAGAGCTACTAAAATTATGAATGCAGGGGAGCTGAAAGGTGTATTTTTCAGCATAGTTAGTCAAAGCTGCACTATCTCAGAAGTATTTTGAGTTAATTAACTCAAAGTGGAGTTGTGAGGACAATCCCATCCAACACTCTACTATTCATGTACTTGGACAGCTAAGCTACTTTCATGCTACACTCCCATTTTTAGAATGCTAGCTCAATCAGAGTTAGCATGGTTGTGTCTACATAAACTGCAAATTACACCTTCCAGTACCAGGCTTTGTCTACACTATAGGATTTTTGCACAAGAAGTTTTTTGCGGAAGAGATCTTCCTCAAAAGCTTATTGCACAAAAGCGCGTCCACACCTCAAAAGTGCATCACAAAAGCTTTTGCACAAGAGAGCATCCACACTGCACGGATGCTCTTACTCAAGAAAGCTCTGATGGCCATTAACAACATGGCCATCAGAGCCCCTGTGCTTTTTCTGATAGGCTTTTTTTGCACAAGAAACCCTTGTGGAGCGTCCACACATGCCTTTTTGTGCAAGAGCTATAGTGCAAAAAGGACTTATTCCTTGTGGGGAGAGGAATAACTCTACCAGCCAAAGCCCTCTGTGCTGTTGATTTACTATATTTTTTTGTGCAAAAATGCACTTGAGGTGTGGACACTCTGCCAATTTTACGCAAAAACAGCTGTTTTTGCGCAAAAACCTTGTAGTGTAGTCATAGCCTTAGTGTACACATGCTCGAATGGACTTCCCATCATCATCTAGGATATTTGTGGCAGAGCATGTAACAGAACCCAGGTATCCCAAAGCCCAGGCAAGTGCTCTAACAACTGGACATTTCTAAGTATTGGTCATCACCGACAGCCCCCAACTTAAAACACTCCAGCGCATCATTAACGATCTCCAACCTATCCTGGAAAACGATCCCTCACTTTCACAGGCCTTGGGAGACAGGTCAATCCTCATGTACAGACAACCCACTAACCCGAAACAAATTATTTCCAGCAACTACATATCATACCTCAAACATACTTGCTTAGGAATCTACTCCTGCAATAAACACTGTTGCTAACTCTGTCCACACATCTATAAAAGAAATACCATCACAGGACCTAATCACATAAGATACTACATCAGAGTTCATACAGCTGTACATCCTCTAATGTGATATATTCCATCAAGTGCCAGCAATGTCCCTCTGCCATGTATATTGCCAAATTGAACAGTTTCTACAACAAAGGATTAATGGATATAAATCAGATATCAGAAATGGTAACACACAAAAACCTGCAGGGTAGATGTGGGGAATCTAAGGCCTGGGTACTGTATGCAGCCCCCAGCTTTCCTGGATCCAGCCCCCAAGGGCCAGGGCTCTCCCCAGGATTGGGGAGCCCATGCTGGTCCTCCAGTCCTCCTGATGTCCCCCTCCGCCCTCCATGGGGCTGGAGCACTCTAAATCTACTAGCCCTCAAGAATCTGTGTGCAAGGGGAATGTGGATGAGGAGATGGATTGCACCCTCAGCAAGTTTGCAGATGACACTAAGCTAGGGGGAGAGGTAGGTACATTGGAGGGCAGGGATAGGATCCAGAATGACCCAGACAAGTTGGAGGATTGGGCCAAAAGAAATCTGATGAGGTTCAACAAGGACAAGTGCAGAGACCTGCATTTGGGATGGAAGAATCCCAAGCATTGTTACAGGCTGGGGACAGACTGGCTAAACAGCAGTCCGGCAGAAAAGGACCTGGGGATTACAGTGGATGAGAAGCTGGACTGAGTCAACAGCGTGCCCTTGTAACCTAGAAGGCTAATGTCATATTAGGGTGCATTAGGAGGAGCATTTCCAGCAAATGTAGTTATTATACCCCTTTATTCGGCACTAGTGAGGCCACATCTGGAATATTGCATCAAATTCTGGGGGCCCCCCCACTTTATTTCACTTCTAATGCATTAAGAACAATTGAGTTTATAATGCACTATAGTTCAAGACATGGCAAACTAACCACTGAGTCTCATAGATGGAAACAAAATGGGTTGTGATTACAGTTCAGTAGTTCTCCCAGTACTTTTGTATCTTATCCATGAGATGGCATCTCCTTGATGGAAGCACAGAAAATTTGCTAATTAAATTTGTGCCTTTCTATTTCACAGCAGATAACATTAGATCCTTGTTTCTTGACCTATCCCTTCCCTTTGTCACTGGAATCCATTGCAAACAAGAACTTAAAAAAAAGAGACTTGTTCATGACATTTTGTAATTGTATTTTTCACGTATATGTATGTAAATGTAAGAGGGCTTTCTATTCAAAGGAGAACTTCTGCATTTATTGTATAGTTCTGAACTCAAGGGGTACAGTGCAGAACTCACATCTTTGATGGAATGGAAGCTAAGAGAGTTTTTCCACCCTTGAATCATTCTGATTTTGGGCTATTCTGGTGCCAGAGTAGCCTCTGACATAATGTAGAGAGCACTGGTGTTGGGGGAGGGGCTCCATAAGTTATAGGCTACCCAGAATCTCAGGCAGGACTACAGCATGTAGTGCTAATAAGCCAGAGCTGCCTTATTCCAAGGACACCATCTACATAACAGTGTGTGAAAGAGCCCCAGAGGACAGCCTGAGATGGCCGTCCTCAGTTCCTGCACTTCAGCAATAGTCTCCAAATCAGATCTGCAGATTTTAAAGTCCTCTTGCACAAATTGAGCCCTTGAACCTGTTGTAAAAGAGCTGGAGCAGGAGTGAGAGTTTCAGCCAATATAATTTGTCTTCCTAACAAGCCATTTCGAACAAAGTGAAACTCAATGCATGTTGGTACAGGTTGTCACAGTTCAGGGCAACTGTGTCTGTGTTCCCCGTGTGGTTCCTTGAGGACACTCATACTACGCTCTTTGCTCTTCAGCTGTCACCTCTCTTGGACAGAGACTAGTTTCACTTCCTCCAATGCTGGGCGTCTCCGAGGCTGACTAGAAAGTTGCTTGACTGCACTGGGATGTTGCCGGTATGACAGAAAGCCTAAGCAGACCAGCCTCTGAACTTTGTAGTTCATGACAGGGTCATAATATTTGGGGCAAAAACAGGTATGGATGCTCTGAATCTGTATGCATAGATTTCAGCCCTATCACCTCTGCTGTCTGGTTTCTCTCCAGCTCCTCTCCCTGCAAAATTGCACTCTGTTGCTGGTGGCACCAGGGCTTCTTCCTGCCCCCACTTCCCCTGCTCCTCTGGGCCAGCAGCCAGCTGCTAGTGAGAACTGGGTCTCCCTTCTGCCACACTGGGGGCAGAGAGGATCTGACCTCAGCCCTTGTAGTTCTGGACCAATGTAAGCCCCAGAACACCATTAGAAGCTACATGGACTGCAAAGGGGGGAAGCCCCAAGCCCCAGGCAGAAGCCACATTGGGGTGGGGGGGGAGGGACACCCCTGACCCTGTACCCTGGCAGAAGCTATGATGGGAGGAAGTTCCAAGGACCAGCAGAAGCCACACAGGGTGAAGGGATCCCAAGCAGAAGCCACAGGGGGAGCATCCTGTGCCTCAGTTGCATAGGGCCCCATAAAGTGTAATTACAGCCCTGCCCCCCAACTTGAGAGAAAGGGGCAGAAGTTCTTGTCTATTTACTTGAGAAAGAAGGTCCTGAGTCAATTTAAACTCAGACTTTCAGTGTCTGATTTCTGGGGAATCCAATTTGAACTTGTCGATATGAGCTTCTCCAGGAGGCAATGCATCTCTGGGGGGAATTA
The DNA here is from genome assembly GCA_032595735.1 of Pelochelys cantorii. Lineage (NCBI taxonomy): Eukaryota > Metazoa > Chordata > Testudines > Trionychidae > Pelochelys > Pelochelys cantorii. The sequence continues at coordinate 77,707,681 of CM064326.1, forward strand.
CAACCCAGTTGAATTGTCTAAATCACAACCCACTAATTTTTAGTTCTTGCACAATGTGTAGTAGCCTTCCCCCAGGGAGTAGAATACAAACATACATAAATCATTCATTTAAAACAATAGACCTCAAAGATAATTAAACTTAATTCAGTAAGGCCTCCAAAGGATATGCAGGAAGGCTACGTCTAGACTTACATCCCTTTTTCGTAAAAGGGATGTAAATGAGACGTATCGCAACTGCTAATGAAGCGGGGATTTAAATCTCCCCCGCTTCATTAGCGTAAAAATGGCTGCCGCTTTTTTTCCTCACGGAGCTTTGTCGGAAAAAAGCGCCAGTCTAGACGCTGATCTTGTGGAAAATAAAGCTTTTTCCGAAAGATTCTATGAAATAAGGGATAAGAGATCTTTCAGAAAAGGCTTTATTTTCCACAAGATCAGCGTCTAGACTGGCGTTTTTTTCCAACAAAGCTCCGTGCGGAAAAAAAGCGGCAGCCATTTTTATGCTAATGAAGCGGGGGAGATTTAAATCCCCACTTCATTAGCAGTTGCGGTACGTCTCATTTACATCCCTTTTACGAAAAAGTGATGTAGTCTAGACGTAGCCGAAATGTCTATATTGGTCACACAGGCAACATCAGTGTTTGAGAAATATGATACAGGCAATAGCCAAGAAATTAAGTTAGTTAAACCATGGCTTAATCTTCATATCATTGTTCAATATCAGAATGTAAATACACTTTCTCTCTCTCTTACCTTTGTCTGTAAAAGGGGAAAAAAAATTTGCTCTGCTCTGAAAAAGTAGTCAGAAAATTCTCATCAATGGTCTGCTGAATCAGATGGTGGTGCACATTGGGGATGGTGGTGCACATTCTTTGAAGAAGGAAGATACAGTTGACCTGGTAGTATATGTTTTGGTTTCTCTCCTTGAGCATGTCTACATTACTAAATTATTTCGCAATAACTAAATTTGAATTTATGGTACATCTACTATGCAACACTATTTCAGGATACCAGAGAATCCCAAAATAGCTATCCTGCGTCTTAAGAGCAAGCCCATTATTTTGGGCTTGCTAGTCCAACGTCCCTGTAAACCTTATTCCCTGAGGAGTGAAGGACGTTTCACAATAGCAGGTTATTTCAAAATTTGGTGCTGTATAGACAGCACCAAATTACGAAATAAGCTATTTCAAAATAAGATCGAAATAAGATATGCAATTTGCATAGCTCAAATTGCTTATCTTATTTCCAACTACAGTGCAGTGTAGGTGTAGCCTATGACTCCTGATTTTTCAAAATTGAAATAGCATGTCCCCTCTATGGGGAAGCCTCAATATTATTCCGAGGCAGGCTCCATTAAGGTGGATGCGTTACCTCAACGTAAAACCCAGGAAGCACTGGGGAGTAATTAGTTAGAATAAATAACTACTGGGGAGTAGTTATTTCAAAATAGTGGTACCACACTAAAGTAATTTCAAAATAACTATTCGGAAATTAGTGTCATTCCCCAAAGTAATCAGGAGCACAAATTTCAAAATAAGCAACCCATTGTAACAATAGGCTTGGTGGCGTGGATGCTCCATTTATAAATTCAACCTATGGGGGTGTGATGGGGCACAGTCACAGAAGACCTTTTGGGGCTGCTTCCCGGGGTGCTGACAAGGCCACTGCCACTTGCCTTCCTGTTCTCTCAGGTTTCTCACTGCTCTTTCTTCCTGTGCTATCTCCTTGTTCTCCCTCAACCAAGACACAGAGCTGAGATCACTTCCTCCATCCTCTCTCCCCACCGCCCCCTTCCGAGAAGCAGTACAGACACTGAAACTCTTCAGGTCCAGGAAAATGCAGTTTTGGGCCCAGCATACCGAGATACCATTCCCCAAATGGGATCAGAGCCCCAAATGAGTTATTTAGGTAAGCTCCCTTTAACAATGAAAGGAATAATGTACACACTGATTGCTCCCCCAGGTAACAATTATTTACACTAGGCTTGATAGTAAATAAAAGTGATTTTATTAAGTGCAAACAGTAGGATTTAAGTGGTAATAAGTGAGAACAGGCAGAGCAAACTAGATTACCAACTGAAAATAACAGAAAATGCTTAGATAATTCTAACACTAAAACCTCAGTACAAGCTTATTACAAACTCATTACAAACTCACTCTGAAGCTCTTCCTTTTCCAGCTAATCCTTCAAACCAGGGTCTCCCTCTCTCTGGAGGTTTTGGTTCATTCCCTTGGGTGTGCTATGCCAGCCAGACAAAGACCAAAACTGCTAAGCTTCCCATTGTTTTATGGATTCCCTTTTACATGCAGAAGCTTTTACATGGCCAGTCCCTACTAGTTAGGAAGGTCATGTGACTTCCTAAGACCAACAACTGTTAAAACTTAAAGGATTAAAGACTATTTGCATATGATTGTCTAGACATTGAGGCATCCTAGCATTGGAAACACACTTAATGGCTTTCCTTTGAACATTTAAAACCATAGAACATACCATAATCCATATGTCTAATTTTACACACATAAGAACATAAGAATGGCTGTACTGGGTCAGATCAAAGCCTGTCTGCCGACAGTGGCCAGCACCAGGTGCCCCAGAGAGGGTGGACTGAAGACAATGATCAAGTGATTTGTCTCCTGCCATCCTTCTCCAGCCTCTGAAAAACAGAAGCCAGGGACACCATTTCTATCCCCTGGCTAATAGCCTTTTATGGACCTAACCTCCATGAAATTATCTAGCTTCTCTTTAAACTCTATTATAGTCCTAGCCTTCACAGCCTCCTCTGGCAAGGAGTTCCACAGATTGACTACGCGCTGTGTGAAGAAGAACTTTCTTTTATTAGTTTTAAACCTGCTACCCATTAACTTCATTTGGTGTCCTCTAATTCTTCTATTATGGGAACTAATAAATAACTTTTCTTTATTCACCCTCTCCACACCACTCATGATTTTATATACCTCTATCATATCCCCCCTCAGTCTCCTCTTTTCTAAACTGAAAAGTCCCGGTCGCTTTAACCTCTCTTCATATGGGACCCGTTCCAAACCCCTAATCATTTTAGTTGCCCTTTTCTGAACCCTTTCCAAGGCCAAAATATCTTTTTTGAGGTGAGGAGACCACATCTGTACACAGTATTCAAGATGTGGGCATACCATAGTTTTATACAGAGGCAGCAAGATATTCTGTGTCTTATTTTCTATCCCTTTTTGACCGCCACTGCACACTGTGTGGACATTTTCAGAGAACTATCCACGATAACTCCAAGATCTCTTTCCTGATTTGTCGTAGCCAAATTAGCCCCCATCATACTGTACGTATAGTTGGGGTTTTTTTTTCCAATGTGCATTACTTTACACTTATCCACATTAAATTTCATTTGCCATTTTGTTGCCCAATCACTCAGTTTGGTGAGATCTTTTTGAAGTTCTTCACAGTCTGCTTCTGTCTTGACTATCTTAAACAGTTTAATATCATCCGCAAACTTTACTACCTCACTTCTTACCCCTTTCTCCAGATCATTTATGAATAAGTTGAACAGGATTGGTCCTAGGACTGACCCTTGGGGGACACCACTAGTTACCCCTCTCCATTCTGAAAATTTACCATTTATTCCTACCCTTTGTTTCCTGTCTTTTAACCAGTTCTCAATCCATGAAAGGACCTTCCCTCTTATCCCATGGCCATGTAATTTACACAAGAGCCTTTGGTGAGGGACCTTGTCAAAGGCTTTCTGAAAATCAAAGTATACTATATCTACTGGATCCCCCTTGTCTGCATTTTGTTAACCCCTTCAAAGAACTCTAATAGATTAGTAAAACATGATTTCCCTTTACAGAAACCATGTTGACTTTTGTCCAACAAATTATGTTCTTCTACGTGCCTGACAATTTTATTCTTTACCATTGTTTCGGACTAATTTGCCCAGTGCTGAAGTTAGACTTACCAGTCTGTAATTTCCAAGATCGCCTCTAGAGCCCTTTTTAAATATTGGTGTCACGTTAGCTACCTTCCAGTCATTAGGTACGGAAGCCGATTTCAAGGATAGGTTACAAACCACAGATAATAGTTCAGCAATTTCCCATTTGAGTTCTTTTAGAACCCTTGGATGAATGCCATCCGGTCCCAGTGATTTGTTAACATTAAGTTTTTCTATTTGTTCTGAAACCTCCTCTAATGACACTTCAATCCAGGACAGCTCCTCAGATTCATCACCCACAAAGGACAGTGCAGATTTGGGAATCTCCCTAACATCCTCAGCCATGAAGACTGAAGCAAAGAAATCATTTAGTTTCTCTGCAATGGCTTTATCATCCTTGATTGCTCCTCGATCGTCTAGGGGACCCACTGGTTTTTTAGCAGGCTTCCTGCTTCTAATGTACTTAAATAACATTTTGCTATTTCTTTTTGAGTTTTTGGCTAGCTGTTCCTCAAACTCTTGTTTTGCTTTTCTTATTACATTTTTATACTTGATTTGACAGTATTTATGTTTCTTTCTATTTATCTCACTAGGATTGGACTTCCACTTCTTGAAAGATGCCTTTTTGTCTCTCACTGCTTCTTTTACATGGTGGTTAAGCCACGGTGACTCTTTTTTAGGTCTCTTACTATATTTTTTAATTTGGGGTATACATTTGAGTTGGGCCTTATTATGGTGTCTTTAAAAAGTTTCCATACAGTTTGCAGGGATTTGGCTCTTGTCACTGTGCCTTTTAATTTCTGTTTAACTAACCTCCTCATTTTTGTGTAATTCCCCTTTTTTAAATTAAATGCCAGAGTGCTGGACTGCTGAGGTGTTCTTCCCACCACAGGAATGTTAAATGTCATTATATTATGGTCACTATTCCCAAGCGGTCCTGTATTGCTTGGGAATAGTGCACAAGAATGATACATGCATCAAAATAAGATAAACAGACGCAATAGATTATGATATGAAGATTGACAGGTTATATGAGATAATTTGTCCAAAGCACCTTTAAGTTAGGCATATTTGTTCCTTAAGTCAGTGTTTCTAAACCTTTTTAAGACTGAGGAGCACCAAGAATTTTTTGGTCGAGAAAAAAAAAGCCCTAGTACAGTCGTAGACCACAAAAAACTAAGGATAATAATAAACAAATGCTAAATAAGGTCATGTGTCTGGCCAGGAGGGAGGATAGAAGAGGGTCTTGTGGCAGGGTGTCTGGCCAGGAGGGAGGGTGGAGGAGGCTCTCGGGGAAGGGTGTCTGGCCAGGAGGAAGATTGCAGGAGGGTCTTGGGGCTGGTGAGCAGCACTATAAAAGGTCCTGAGACAACTCACTCAGAGCAGACCACCGAAGGGGAAGGACCTGCAGAATCAGCTGCAGAGTCAGAGGAGCCCACGCAGACTGAACCAGCACTGCAGCCACTACAACCCCAGCAGCAACTACCACAGCCACAGCGACAGCCCCAACCCCAACCCCAACCCCAGCCCTGGAGACAGGGGAGAGGTACGGCAGCAGAGAACCGCGGGAAGATAGGAAGCAGCCCAAAGCAGACGGTATGATTTGGCCAAAGTTTTCCTTGTGTTTGTTTGTTTTCTGTTTACCACATTGGACTTCTCCCCTTCTCCTGCCTAAGTTCAGTATAATACACTTTTGCAATTTGTAGGCAGTTTAATTTTTTTTGTACGTGTGTATAATTCAGAAACATCTGTGACTGTGAAAATAATCCCATATATTGAAGGCTTTGAATTATGCTTATATATAACATATCATTTAAAGACACACATGAATGCCTATTTGTAGTAAAATGTGCCATCATTCTTCTTCATATTGTGGTGCATAGAGCTTTAAATCTGTACTTACTACATCTTTAAGGTGGAACAGTGTGCCATAGTTCAAAAGTCTCATCTGTTTGCAGTAATTTGTAATTGCACTTGGAGCTGGGTAGGAGATTGAACTAAAGAACAAACTCTCCTGTAAATAAAGACCTTGTGTTTTTTTGTTCTTGTTGTTATTTTCCATGTTGTTGCTATAGCTGTAATCATTATAGTGATTAAAAAACTAATATGTGGATTATTAGGTTTTCAGAATAGAGAACACAAATATATAGAACTTTTCAAATCAAAGAGAATCTTGATTTTGTTTTCTCTCCACTTATGGTATATGTAATGTTAACAAATCAAGAGGAGGAAACAGCAAATTAGCCGTTCAGTTCTCTCAGGATCTCAGGAGAAGTGATTTTGCTACAATACAGTAACAATTAATTTTAAAATATAAAGCTGCATTTTCGTCTAACCACAAGTTTTTAAATTTTCAGTAAACGGTGTTTCCTCAGATTTTTGTGTTAATTTAAGATTGATGTTTGAATATGAGGTTATTACATACAATTTGGGGCTGGATGGTTTGTCCCTGATGGTGAGGAAAATTAATAGTAGGCAAAATATGTGATTTATTATGTTATCTCATTATTTGGAGAGTTCTGATTCACAATTTGTGAATATTTGGGACTGGTAATACTGCTGGCCTGTACAGAATGAGTTTAACACAGGGTGAAGTAAAGCACAGTGTTGCTTTTATTTTAAACCCAGACAATGTATTTTATTAGAAAAAAAATGTAAACATTATCCTCCTTTAAATTACTCACCTTCTATTGTCAGGAGATGCTGAGGATTCTATGATCAGCACCTTAGTCATCTCTATTACTTATACCTGATCTATCAGAATTATCACAAACATGGTACACCTTTACTAAAAGAGAGAGTTGCAGCATGGTGTAAATGCTTAAACAGACAAATACAGACTATAAAAGAAGAATCAGAGAAAATGTGTTGCTCATAGTTGCAGTGGTTGTCACTGTACAATAACTTACTTTTGTATATGCCATTAGGGTGACAAACTGTGCAAATAAAACATAAAAACAAAAAGTTTTAATACTTGTTGTTTCCAGAATTCCACAGGAAGTTTGGTCCTACACAGTAGATAATGGCAATACTCTTTTTCTAACTTAGCTCAAGTCACTACCATGATTCTCAATTTCAAACCACTCTCCAGGGAAATACCCTACAGAGTTGTCATCTGGGCTCGGAGTGCAATCAGTATTGAGAACCATTTTTCATGCTTGCCACTCAGCTCTTGAAAAGATACACATCCACATATTGCATGTCACATACATTCTGCACACTGTAAACAACTGTCTCACACTTTCTTTCTGCACAGAATAATATGAATGTTTGTAGTGCTTCATATTCTAATTTTATATGGGAATAAGGTCCAAACAACCTAGGGAGAGTTTTGTGCTTTAAGCTAGTTTAGATTTAATTTGAATAATGTCTAAAATTAATTGCTCTAATCTATTTATTGTAAACGAGCATAAACAAAGCAAGTCTTCTAATGTATTCATATTTTAGTTGGGTTATATGTACCCTAGAAACACTTAAAAGCAATTATAAACAGATAATGCTATTGTCAAAGGAATTCAAATTATTTGCTGAATATATGTGCCCATTATGTATTCCTTCTAATCAGTTGAATACATTCACATATTAATGACTTTGAATGGATTAGTAAGTTTAGATTTGACAAAATTGCTATTTAAGTATAGACTCATGCAGCTGAAGCATAGAGATGCTCAGTGAGTTTGATTGCTTGAAAGTAAGGGCAAAACTGTGTCATTTAAGGCAGTGTTTCTCAACCTTTTTTTATAAAGTACCCCTTTAAAAATATATATAAGTATCCCCTTTAAAAAAATTATAAGTACCCTCAGTAACTACAGTTTTCAGACACACAAAAATTTTTCCTACCATTGCAACACATTTATTTAAACAACTTAGTCGTTGCTGGGTGGGTGATGAAATTTTTTTTTGTAAAAAATACAAAAATAATAAAGCGCTGTAAAACTTTAAACAAAAATTTAGTTTTCTCCAAATTTCAGTTGTGTTGACGTACCCCCCAGACTTCTCTCAAGTACCCCTGAGGGTACTCGTACCACTGGTTGAGAAACACTGATTTAGGGAACATCTAAAGAAGGACAATAGACCTGTGGCAACATCTCAGCTTTCACAGATCAGATGACTCTGACTCGCAGAGCTCAGGCCATGGAGTTAAAAATCACTAGATAGACATTCAAGCTCAGGCTGGAGCCCAAAATCAAGGACCCTCCACTCCAATAGTTTTCAGGATCCAGCTCAAGCCTGATCATCTACACAGCAATTTTTGACAAGTGTCAGAGGGGTAGGCTTGTTAGTCTGAATCTGTATAAACAACGAGAAGTCCTGTGGCACCTTATAGACTAACAGATTTATTGGAGCATAAGCTTTCATGGGCAAAGACCCACTTGATCAGATGCATGTAGTGGAAATTCCAGAGGCAGGTATAAATATACAGGCACATGAAAAGAAGGGAGTACCAATCAAGAGGAAGGCCAGAGATAATGAGGTCATTCAGTCAGGGAGGATGTGGCCCACTTCTAGCAGCTGTGGAGGTGTGAACACCAAGAGAGGAAAACTGCTTTTGTGGTTGCCTAGCCATTCACAGTCTTTGTTTAATCCTAAATTGATAGTGTCAAATTTGCAAATGAATTGTAGCGCTGCAGTTTCTCTTTAAAGTCTGTTTTTGAAGTTTTTCTGTTGCAGGATGACTACATTTAAATCTGCCACTGTGTGTCCAGGGAGATTGAAGTGTTCTCTCACAGGTTTTTATATGTTACCATTCCTGATATCTGATTTGTGTCCATTTATTCTTTTACGTAGGGACTGTCCAGTTTGGCCAATGTATATGGCAGAGAGACATTGCTGGCACATAATGGCATACATTACATTGGTAGATGTGCAGGTGAATGAGCCTGTGATGGTGCGGCTGATGTGGTTAAGTCCTGTGATGGTGTCGCTGGTGTAGATATGAGGGCAGAGTTGGAACCGAGGTTTGTTGCAAGGATTGGTTCCTGAGTTAGAGTTACTGTGGTGTGGTGTATAGTTGCTAGTGAGAATTTGCTTCAGGTTGGCAGGCTGTCTGTAGGCTAGGACTGGCCTGCCACCCAAGGTCTGTGAGAGAGAGGGATCATTGTCCAGGATGGGTTTTAGATCACTGATGATGCATTGGAGAGATTTTAGCTGGGTACTCTAGGTGATGGCCAGTGGTCTTCTGTTATTTTCTTTGTTGGGCCTGTCTTGTAGCTGGAGGCTTCTGGGTACATGTCTGGCTCTGTCAAACTCTACATTACACACTTCACTTCCCTACAAAGGAAAAAGGACTGTAAGCTACCTAAACTCCTACTTGCCACATGGGGCCACAATAGTGGTACCCTTAACTCACCTAGCAATATCATCAGCCTGAGCAATGCAAGCCCATGTTAGCTGACCAAGCTAGATATAGGTTCTTTTTACTTATTATGTAGACATAGACTTAGCCACAGGCCTGCACTGGGTGTGGTGAGATTCACCAGAGATTGTTTTACATCTCAAAAGCATGATGCTTTCCTGAACTCTCCTCAGTTGTAGGGAGAGGATAATTTGCTGCAACCTTTTAAATTATACAGAATAATTCTGCTCTACTGGCAGGATTTTAGGAAGGTAAACTCATGTTTCTATTTCTTGCTCCCGCCCACTACCTTTTCTACTAGTTGCTGCACTGGAGAGTGTAACTCACTTGCAGTCCCAAAGCATAGTGGACAGTGATTAAGGAAATCAATAAAGAATGTATAAATATTTACTTCCTCCATCCTTTTGTGGCCACATAAGGGCTAGTCAGAATCCAGCCCCAAACTAATAGTCTTATAGGATTACACACACACACACACAAAAAGATTTGGGATCTTCTCTCGTACTGAGTAGTGCTTTATTCTGTTACACCACACACACACACACACACACACACACACACACAAAAACCCCTCACTCTCACCTTTGAAATCAGCAGACTGTCTTGCAAACTAAGCATAAAGTAAGTCTGGCAGAAAGTGGCTTTAAATAAACTGCAAATATTTTCAAATTTGCAAATAATGAATGTAAATAAAAATAGACTTTACTAGTTATTAGTACATATAACACACAATTACATGAGTAGAGATGATGGAAAAATTTCCATTAACTGTTTTTCCAGCTGAAATTATCTTTTCAGTGAAAACTAAAATGTCCACATAAAATCATTTTGGTAAAAGTAAAGCATTTGATACAGTCTTTCATGACCCTCTTATCAATAAACTAGGAAATACAATGTAGATGGGACTACTATAAGGCTACGTCTACACTGCAGAGATTTTCTGGGATACCAGAGGAAAAGCTCTGCCGCGGACAAGAAACATGTCTCCTTTTCCGAAAAAAAAAAAAATCAGAAAAGCAGATGCGTTTTTTCACCATCCCTGTAAACCTCATTCTACCAGGAAGAAGGGATGTTCTGAAAGAGGGTTTTTTTTTTCCAACATTTGGCCCATGTAGACAGGCCAAATGTCAGAAAACCCTCTTTCAGAAGAAAAGCGGAAAATCTGCATATCTTTTTCTGACTTTTCTTTGTAGTGTAGACATAGCCTAAGATAGGTGCATAATAGGTTGGATAACCATTCTCAGAAAGTAGTCAGAGAGTAGTTATCAATATTCACATTTGTGCTGGACAGACATAACAAGTGTACTTCTGGAGGTATCAAGTGTTGGGAACTTGGGACCAGTTCTGTTCAGTTTCTTTAGCAGCAATTCAGATAATGGCATAGAAAGTATGCTTATAAAGTTTTTAGATTACACGAAGCTGGGAGAGGTTGCAGTTGCTTGAGAAGATGGGATAATAATTCAAAATGATCTGGACAAACTGGAGAAATAGTCTGAAGTAAATTGGATGAAGTTCAATATGGACAAATGCAAAGTACTCTACTTAGGAAGGAACAATCAGTTTCAAAATGGGAAGTGACTGCCCAGAAAGAAGTACTACAGAAAGTGATCTAGTGGTAATAGTGAAACACAAGCTATATATGAGTCAACAGTATGACACTATTGGAAAAAAAAAGCAAACATATTCTGGAATGCATTAACAAGAGTGTTGTAAGCAGGATACGAGAAGTAAATCTTCCACTCTATTCCACACTGATTAGGCATTAATGGGAGTAGTGTGTCCAGTTCTGGGCTCCACATTTCAGGAAAGATGTGGAGAAAATGAAGTCCAGAAAAGAGCAACAAAAATGATTAAAGGTCTAGAAAACATGACCTATGTGGAAAGACTGAAAGAATTAGGTTTGTTTAGTTTGGAAAAGAGGAGACTGAGAGCGGACATGATAACAGCTTTTAATCACCTACCGGGATGTTACAAGGGGAGGGATAAAAATTGTTTTCCTTAACATATGGTGATAGGACAAGAAGCCATGGGCTTAAACTGCAGCAAGGGATGTTTAGGTTGTACATGAGGAAAAACTTTCTAACTGTTAGTGTCGTTAAGCCCAGGAGTAAATTGCCTAGGGAGGTTGTGGAATCACAATCATTGGAGATATTTAAGAGCAGGTTAGATAAACATCTGCAGGAATGATCTAGATTAGAGGTGGGCAATAATTTTCACAGGCAGGCCACTTCCCAAATATTGGAACATGGTCACAGGCTGGCTCCTGACCCCCCTGAATAGGGTGGGGCCTCGGATGGAAAGGGGGAGCTGGGAGCTACAGAAAGAGAGAGTGTGAAACTGACACTGTGAGAGACAGGCTCTGACACAGATTAAGCAGGAGGCAGTGACTGCAAGCGTGTGTGTCGCACAGAGATGGGAGAGTGTGTGTGGCAGTGTGTGGGTGCGTGACAGTGACTGTGTGTGTGGCACAGTGTAGCACAGACTGGGTGTGTGAGACAGACACTGATATTTTGTGTGCTAGCTGCTGCAGAGTAAGTTTCTGAGAGAAGCCATGCTCTGTTACTGTAAAACAGGGAAAGCTGTCCTGCTCTGTTGTCTACACCCTTCCCTACTCTTCAGAGATGAGGTATGGGTGGGGGGGGAGTGTGTGTGTGTGCGCGCGTGTGTGTGAAAGAGAGAGAGAGAGAGAGAGAGAGAGAGAGAGAGAGAGCGCACCTGTACTGAAATCTTAGAAACAGCCCACTGCCTCTTAAAATGGGCACTCCTCTGAGTCACTCACCATTCATGCTTCAGGGTGGAGCAGCTGTACTGAGTGTCTCCCTCTCCCTAACCCCTGCTCTTCAGAGATGGGTTACAGAGGCAGAGGGACACCCTGACTTCTGGTGACTTCTGCACTCCCCTCTCTCCTCCACCCCAGTTTTGCTCCCCACTGAAAAAGGGGAGGATGGGAGAAAGTAAGTGGTGGAATATAATCATGCTTGATTATATCTTGCCCTCAAAAGTCCAAGAAACAAGGAGGAATTCACATACATATCTTTTCATGTAAGGGGGAGAGAACAAAGTCTTATGTTCTAAGACTTTCCACAATAGCTTGTCTGATGTTGAGGGGTACCAGATAACACTTCCTGTTGGACTTTAATATTTCACACTCATTAATGCTTCTCTCTTGTCTAGTGTTTTACAGTTACACAGGTTTACAATGCAAACACTTAAATGTTACTGTATAACATGGGCTACAAATGTTTTAAGTGAGCTTAATGCTTGTGGCAACTCACAAGCTTTTAATAAAGTCTAAATACTAAGTGAGATTTTATAATTCTAAAGCCTATTATAACAACACATTGCAAACAGATGAACCAGACTGATTCCAGATATTTCTTTGTCAGTATTCAAATGAAGCATGGGGACCTTTATATAATCCAGTACATGGTTTGCCAGTGTTACAACTAGTATTCTATATTCTCTCTGCAATAAGTGAGGTTATATAATTCTAGAAAGCTGTTGATTTAGATATATGAAGAATTACTACTTTCAAATGATTATGAGCTGGAAATTGCATAGCTATAATGGGTAATTTTCTTCTATATTACTATGCTCTACTTCTATCACATCACCAGCAAAAACTCAAAACAGTGGGATTAATTTTTATAGTACTTTACATATATGAATTACACAAGGTGCACGGCATCCTCTTCAAGATTGGAAATAATCTACATCTTTAGGGGTGTGTCTAGACTACAGGGTTTTTTCGAAAAAAGTAGCCTTTTTTCAAAAAACTTCCCCTGTGTCTAGACTGCTGCTGCGTTCTTTCAAAAGTAAATTGAAAGAATGCAGCAATTTTCTCAACAGCGGAAAACCTCGTTTTACGAGGAAGAATGCCTTTTTTCGAAAGTGCTCTTTCAAAAAAAGGCCCTATGTAATGCAAACTGTGCTTTTTCAAAAGAGAGCATCCAGACTGCCTGGGTGCTCTTTTTCAAAAAAGCAGCTTGCTTTTTCGAAAGTACTGGTTATAGTCTAGACGCACTTTTTCAAAAGAGGCTTTTTCGAAAGTATCTTTCAAAAAAGCCTCTTTTGAAAGAGGCTTGCAGTCTAGACGTAGTATCCATCCTGAAATTAGTCAATATGATATTACTCATGTAAATGAAAATAAAAGGTATCAAAAGATAATTAATAACCAGGACACCATTCTGCTCTTATTGAAGTCAATGGGAGCTTTGCTATTGACTTGTGCAGTACTAGGAAGCAACCCACTGGAACTCTCACTGAGCAAAGAAACATCTTGAAAAATACAGGAAATGAGTACTGATTAGAATAGAAATATTTACATTTGGTAAGTCAGATATGCCTACCTTATGGTGCAGATGAAAAAAGTGCAGATGAAAAAAGTATGCTTACTCTATCCCTGTCATATAACACAAGAACAAGGGGGTATTAAAATAAATTAATAGATGGCAAAGGACATGTATAACTAGATTATGGAACTCCATGACACATGATGCCATTGAGGACAATAACTTAACAAGATTCCAAAAAGGATTGGTCAGTCACATGTATCACAAGGACATCTAGATTTGTTATAATTAATAATGAAGCCTGGAAGAGATATTAAACCTTATGCTTAAGCTTTTAAGCCAATGTCTAGATATTCTGATAAGCATGAGAGAGATGATCTCAAATCTACCTTCTGTGGGATTCTTAGACCTTACTCTGAAACATCTGGGCACTGCCCCACTGTCAGAGATAGGATACTGGACAAGATAGACCTCTGATCAAATACAGTAATTCCTATGTTTCACATTTTGCATTTGTGTGGGTAAAATTAGGCACATACCTGGGTAATGTATGTACACACAAAGTCTCACATTCAGGCATTCATCAGGGACTCTAAATTATTTATATAGGTTACAAATAATTGCCATATAAGGCAAAATTCTGCCCTTAGCCACATATGTGCAACTACATGTGAAATAATCTGGAGATTATTTATATTATTTCAAATTTTTCACTATTTTATAACCAGGGAAACTGAGGAGCAGCTGATGGGTGACTTATCCATCTGTGATGCTTGTCCTCACTCCATGGTAAGGCATACAATTTTGGAACTATAAGTCTCACTTGCTATGGTCTCTGTATCATAACAATGAGAAATCACTGGCACAAATGACATCCATGATGAGATTAACGAGCACAGAGAGCTGTACTTCAGTCGTGGCCTTCGGCATTTATAGGCACATACTAGGTCAAGTTCATCCCTTGTGTAAATCCAGTGATTTCTATGAATGTAGCCATTATCTTTTTTTCAGAGCAAAAAGCAGGTTTGGCTATCTAGTTGGCAAAGCATTACGTAAGAAATAATATTGTGTAATTTCCAGCTCATGTCAAAAATGACAAAAAGGATTTTAACATATTCATATGAAATATTTTGCATGATCCTACCTGAGAAGAATGGATAAAATCTAAAAAGAAGGTCCTATGTAAGTTCTTAATGTCACTCTAGTTTTCACTTGGGCTAAAGTAATTTAATCAACATACAGTACTATATCTCAAAATATATTCGATAATCTATCCTGCTCTTCCCAGCAAGAGATTCAGATTCAAATAAAATGTGGTTTAAGAAAGCACAGCTATTGGTTTATATTTCTCAGAAAGTTGGACTTTTCCCTTTAATATATATTTCAATCTGAAGAGCAACATCTTGGCAAAATGAAAACAAATGACACTGCTATCGCCAATGAAACAATGTATTATTTCAAAACGTATGAAATGGCCCATGCTCTGCCCTATGACAGTTAAATGCTCAAAGTAAAATAGCCAAAAACATAGTTAACTCATTCAAGGGGACATGAAAAGTGAGCTTCCCTTTTTCTTTAATATGGGGGGAATGAGGGAGAGAGAGAGAGAGAACTCTGTGTGTGTGAGAGAGAGATAAACTCTGTTCTAATACTGTATCAAATGAAGCCAGCAGACTTTGAATCAGAAAAGACCGTGCTGATTTGCAGGTTGTTGCAATGTCATTTAAAACAAACAAGATTAACTTTAAACACCATTCAGTTCATTAGAGGTATTAAGAGAAAGACAAAAATCAGATTGGAAGATCCTGATTAAGTCTATAAATAACTCTTTATTGACTCAACTCCAGCCCTTATTTTAGGACTAAATTTTTTCTTCTTTCTTGATATTTTTGGCATTTGTCAATACTACAAATGTAAGAGGCCAAATTCTGTTTTGTGTTACCCAAAGGGACATGGAAAGGGAGGAGTGCACCTCTCAACCATCAGCTTACCCAAAGCCCAGCGGTGTCCCCTGTGTAAGGTCATCCTCTATAACCTCATAGGAAGGACTTAAAAAACAACAAATAATTTAGCAGCATCTTAAAGGTTAAAAAAATATGTGTAGATGGTATCAAGCGCTTTCGTGGTTACAGCCCAGTAGGAAGGGTAAGGGATGTCCTGATTACAATCTATGAATAATTACACGAGGAACAAATATTTAATGATAGGCTCTTCAATCTAGCAAAGAAAATGTATAACACAATTCAATGATTGGATGTTAAAACCAGACAAACTCAGGCTGAAAATAAGGAGTAATGTTTAACTGTGACAGTAACTAACCATTGGAACAACTTACCAAGGGTCTTGGTGGATTCTCCACTACGAAATATGTCACACTTGGATTTTTTACAGAAAAAATCTAGGAAATATTTTGGGGAATTTCTATTGTCTGTGTTACAAAAGACATTAGACTAGTGGTGCCTTCTATCTTTGCAATTTATTAATAGGATTCTGCACAAAAATTAATGCCTACTTGCATACTCCCCTTCACACAATGGTGGTGCAGAAGCAGTGGCTTATTGGTGCATCACTGTCTGCCACTGTCAGCATA
This sequence comes from Pelochelys cantorii, assembly GCA_032595735.1. NCBI lineage: Eukaryota > Metazoa > Chordata > Testudines > Trionychidae > Pelochelys > Pelochelys cantorii. The sequence continues at coordinate 77,723,829 of CM064326.1, forward strand.
GTTTTCCTTATAGTCCTTATGTGGATGAAATAGAAGGGAGAGCAGGAATCTTTGGAAACATAAGTTCTCCATGAAGAGATCCTGGTCTTTCACGGATCTGAGGTGATCTGTAAGTTATTCAGATATTAAGTCACTGCCTTTTCTATGCATCAGAAGCCTGCAGATGCAAACACACACTTTTACCCTCACACACTTACGGAATAGTAGCATAGGAACTTGGAAACCACCTTATTGGATCAGATCAGCAACACATCTAGTCCAATATCCTCCCTTTTACAGTAACCAGCACCAGATACCAAAGTGCAAGGTTCACAAACCCCCATATTGAATAAATATGGAATAAGAGAACCTCAGAGAAATTCTCTGCTATCCCTTCATGTTTGGGTTATGCCTTCCTTCTTGATTTATATTCCTTTATTAAACAGATAATCTAATGGAACTGTAGCTGCTCTCAATATCCATACACATCTCTAATGCTTTTTAGAATTCTGCTACATCCTTGGGCTCAGTGATACCATTTGGAGGTGTGTTTAACAGATTAATTATGCAGTGTGGCAAGAGCAACAAAAATTCTTTTCTTCATTTATCTTTGCTTCCCTTCAGTTTGACTGAATTCTCTGTTTTCTAGCGCTATGAGGAAGGTAAATAGGATCATATAGGTTAACATCTCTAAACCATACATTATTTTATATATTTTTATCATATGTGTTTCTTATTTTACTGACAACTGTACCTATACAATGACATAGACAATATATAACTACAGAATTTCAGAAAGGCATTGAACTGTTGGACTAAACTCCTGTGAAAAGAGATTCTACAAAGATCAACAATTAACCTTTCCTTAAATAGAAGTACGTATTACATCGGCTCATTATTTGTGTGCCACTGCCAGCTACTGGATGGAAAATGCCAGAGATTCGTATTGTTCATAAACTCTGAGCAAGTTGAGCTGCTCCTTTAACTCACTTAAATGAACCTGATTTTTTTTCCTCTAGGTCAAAGATTGTGAGGTTTATAACTAATGTATATATGAGATTTTGCCAAACACCACATGCTTTCTTCAGAACTATAAATGTGCTACACAGGTGTCTCAGAAAAGTCCAAGAAAAACTTTCCACACTATAGCCCCAACCGTTTTGTAAATGCCACATATTTTACAAAAGAAATGCTATTTTAGTAGTTTTATGGTCGAAATCTCCAAACTCCTACTAGCTAGTGCAGTGCTTACTGTCATGACTGATTTAACTAGAGAATATGGGATTAGTAAAGATGTTAATCACTATGTCTGATCATATGCATATGCAGGACCAGATCTTTTCATAATGTTTGAACATTTGGTTAAGCATATATTACATGAATTGGTAAAGATAAGTTTCAATGTGATTTCAAAAATGACGTGATTTTCAATTTTTTGTTGCCTAATTTTAGACCTCTTTTAAAGGGGCGTTGTTGTCAGAGATCAGTGTTCAAACTTTCTAAATGTTAGGTCCCTTTAAGATGTCTCAAGAGTGTATATACTGGTGTTCTCCAATCTTGGGGTATAGCAAGTAGGAACTGAGCAATACGTTCTGCAACATGTACAGTAGGCAGTGCTCAAAAAAGCTGGGTTACTTACAATACTGAGCCAATTAATCACTCTGGAGAACTAGCTCTCAACACAGAAATAGGCCAAGATAGCTGATTTCTTACCATGCTACATGTATGTTGTTAATTCTTCTGCATGCATGTTAATTCCTATTTGACTTTCATTCCTGCCACGTCCTTGTTGACCATCAACAGTAGATTTTTCCATTATTCATGTTTGCTGCAACTTTCCCTTTGTGCCCACATTATAATTCAGTAATTTTAAGGAACATTTCATATTAAAATATTGTGAAAATTACTAAAATGTTTTATAGTAACTAAAGTTCCTGATGAATATGCTTTGGCTGAATCATTTTACTATGTTTGCCAGGCTTGCCCAGTAAAACCCTCTTCGTATTATTATCTCCATCAAACACACTCTTCTCTCTTTATTTGAAATTAGATAGATATGGGAGAAAATACATTAAAAATGTCAAATTTCTATCGAGTGAGGCATGTTATCAAGTTTAATGATAGTATTTGTTAAATGTAATAGTGCTTTTTGTTAATCTCTATTTCCAAGTTTGCTTTAGTAATACAGATGCTTCAGTAGATTATGGAAATCCCTTTTGTATGATTAATGCTTGCTGACATTGAAACTCTTAAGCCATATTACCAAAAATATCATTTTATCAAGGAGCAGGAATAATATTCCGATATTTTGTTTAACTCAAAGATCCCCAACCTTAGATGTAGTGACTTGCATTTCTAATGACTAGACCAAATTATTTAGTTACGCCGTGATTCATTCTCAGGGTTTCTCTTGAAGAAGGCAGGCCTCAGGATTCCAATGGAGGGAGGTTTGCCCACAGAAAGTAATGTACCGGCAATCTTCCAGGCTCCTCACCTGAAGAATCAGAAGCTTGCCAGTACAGAATGCAAATTGGCTAGCCAAGAATGGGAGACAGCCAGGTTACCACAATGTGTATCGATTGATTGCGACCGGGTGCTCGCGAACAGGGTGAGTGCTAACAGGAGGGAGTTTTGAGAGGCTCTCCTGGAGGAGGAGAAGGAAGGAGCAAACTAAAGCACCTTGGGGCCCTGTGCTCAGGCAGGCAGGCAGGCAGTTGGAAGCTGATTAGGTTTGAATTGAAACACCGTGTGCTGATTGGCTGAGCTGTAGGCAGAGGGAGGAGCTATCAGGGAGGCCGAGCACTTAAACCCTGCTGGTAAGCGACCAGGGAGCTTTGTGACCGGGTGCTCGCGAACAGGGTGAGTGCTAACAGGAGGGAGTTTTGAGAGGGGAGTTTAGAGGGGGAGCTTGCGGGGAGCCAGTGACTTCTATTGCCCTTAAACTAAATCCTTTATAACAACCTCTATCTGAAACATTTAATTAACCCTCATATATAATTAGAGTAGGAAATGGAGGCAGAAGCCCAGCAGCAGAGTGGGGGCTATCCTGTTTATTGTGTCGAGTGCAGTATGTATGACTACCTACCCTGTGGGTGGGTGGCGTATGTGTGCGCTCGATGCAAGGAGCTCCTGGCCCTCAGAGACCGAGTGCGTGCTTTGGAGGCCAGGGTGGCTGAACTGGAGGAGCTAAGGAAGGCAGAGGTGTTTGTGGATGAGACTTTCCGGGACATAGTAGGGCTGTCCCACCTCCAATCTGACAGTCCTGATGCTGTTACGGAGGATGAAAGGCTCAGGGAAGGAGAGAAGTCAATGGGAGCAGAGGGAAACCATCCCATAGTTGGGACCCTCCTTCCAGAGGGTGATGTTGTATCCTCTCGTGCCGAGGATACTTCTCCGGGGGAGGGAGCTCCAGCTGTTAGGAAGAAGCAGGTTTTAGTAGTGGGGGATTCGATCATTAGAAATATAGATAGTTGGGTTTGTGATGACCGGGAGAACCGTATGGTTACTTGCCTGCCTGGTGCGAAGGTTGCGGATCTCTCGAGGCATCTAGACAGACTTATGGGCAGTGCTGGGGAGGAGCCGGTCGTCGTGGTACATGTTGGTACCAATGACATAGGGAAGGGTAGAAGAGATGTTCTGGAGGCCAAATTTAGGTTACTAGGAAAGAGACTGAAATCCAGAACATCTTTGGTGGCATTCTCTGAAATGCTTCCAGTTCCACGCGCAGGGCCAGATAGACAGGCAGAACTTCAGAGTCTCAATGCGTGGATGAGACGATGGTGCAGGGAAGAGGGGTTTAGATTTATTAGGAACTGGGGACACTTTTGGGGTAGGGGGAGCCTATACAGGAATGATGGGCTCCACCTAAATCAAGGTGGATCCAGACTGCTGGCATTAAACATTAAAAAGGTCGTAGAGCAGTTTTTAAACTAAGAGGTGGGGGAAAGCCGATTGGTGCGGGGGAGCACCTGGATCGGACGGAGACTTCTCTTACACGAGGCTCGATAGGTAGGGATTTCCTAGAAGTTAGTCAGATAGGGAACGTGGGAAATAATATATGGGCAAGATCAGATGTGAAACAATCGTGCATAAAAAAATCCAATGTGTCTGTGAAAGGCGGACATATAAATAGTGGTAGTTTTCTAACATGCTTTTACACTAATGCTAGGAGTCTGTCTAATAAGATGGGTGAACTGGAGTACCTCATATCAAAGGAGGAAGTTGACATAATAGGCATCTCAGAAACATGGTGGAATGAGGACAATCAGTGGGACACTATCATACCGGGATATAAATTATATCGGAAAGACAGAACAGGTCGTGCGGGTGGCGGAGTGGTACTATATGTGAAGGATAATATAGAATCAAATGAAGTAAAAATCCTAAAGGAATCAAAATGTTCCATAGAATCATTATGGATAACAATTCATTCCTCTAATATGAATATGGCATTAGGAATATATTACCGACCACCTAACCAGGACAGTGATAGTGATGCTGAAATGATAAGGGAGATTAGAGAGGCTACCAAAATAAAAAACACAGTAATAATAGGAGATTTCAATTATCCCCATATTGATTGGGTGCATGTCACCTCAGGACGGGATTCAGAGACTAAATTTCTTGATGCCTTAAATGACTGCTTCTTGGAGCAGCTAGTACAGGAACCCACAAGGGGAGAGTCGATTCTCGACCTAGTCTTGACTGGAACGCAGGATCTGGTCCAAGAGGTAACTGTTACTGGACCGCTTGGAAATAGTGACCACAATATAATAACTTTTAATATTCCTGTGTTGGGAAGAACACCGCAGCGGTCAAACACTCTGGCATTTAATTTCAAAAAGGGGAATTACACTAAAATGAGGAAGCTAGTTAAACAGAAACTAAAAGGGAGAGTAATTAAACTAAAATCCCTGGAAGCTGCATGGGAACTGTTTAAAGACACCATACTAGAGGCCCAACTTAAATGTATACCCCAAATAAAAAAACACAGTAAGAGACCTAACAAAGAACCACCATGGCTAAACAGCCATGTTAAAAAGGCAGTGAGAGAGAAAAGGGCAGCTTTTAAAAAGTGGAAGTCAAATCCTAGTGAGGAAAATAGAAAGGAACATAAACACTCCCAAATTAAGTGTCATAATGTAGTAAGAAAAGCCAAAAAAGAGTTTGAGGAACAGCTAGCCAAAAATTCAAAAAATGATAGTAAAATGTTTTTTAAATACATTAGAAGCAGGAAGCCCGCTAAAAAAGCAGTGGGGCCCTTGGATGATAAAGATATAAAAGGAGCGATCAAGGAAGACAGTGCCATTGCGGAGCGATTAAATGATTTCTTTGCTTCAGTCTTCACGGCTGAGGATGTTACAGAGGTTCCTAAATCTGAGCCAGCCTTTTTAGGTGACAAATCTGAGGAACTCACTCAGATTGAAGTGACATTAGAGGAGGTTATGGAATTAATTGATTAGCTGAATAGTAACAAGTCTCCGGGACCAGACAGCATTCACCCAAGGGTTCTGAAAGAACTCAAATGTGAAATTGCGGAGTTATTAACAGTGGTTTGTAACCTATCCTTTAAATCCACTTTGGTACCAAATGACTGGAAGATGGCCAATATAACACCAATATTTTAAAAAGGCTCTAGAGGAGATCCTGGCAATTATAGACCGATAAGTTTAACATCAGTACCAGGCAAATTAGTAGAAACACTAGTAAAGAGTAAAATTGCAAGGCACATAGAAGAGCACGAATTGTTGGGCAAAAGTCAGCATGGTTTCTGCAGAGGGAAGTCGTGTCTAACTAATCTGTTAGAATTCTTTGAAGGGGTTAATAAACATGCGGACAAGGGGCACCCAGTGGATATAATATACCTAGATTTCCAGAAAGCCTTTGACACGGTCCCACACCAAAGGCTTTTACGTAAATTAGGTGGTCATGGGATAGGAGGAAAGGTCCTTTCATGGATCAAGAATTGGTTAAAAGACAGAAAACAAAGGGTGGGAATAAATGGTAAATTTTCACAATGGAGGAGGGTAACAAGTGGTGTTCCCCAGGGGTCAGTACTGGGACCAATCCTGTTCAACTTGTTCATCAATGATCTAGAAAATGAGGTAAGCAGTGAGGTGGCCAAGTTTGCAGATGACACAAAGTTGTTCAGGACAGTCAAAAGCAAAAGGGATTGTGAAGAACTACAAAAAGATCTCAGCAAACTGAGTGATTGGGCAGCAAAATGGCAAATGAAATTTAATGTGGGTAAGTGTAAGGTAATGCATGTTGGAAAAAATAACCCAAATTACACGTACTACATGATGGGGTCAAATTTAGCTACGACAGATCAGGAAAGGGATCTTGGAGTTCTAGTGGATAGTTCTATGAAGACATCCACGCAGTGTGCAGCGGCAGTTAGTAAGGCAAATAGGATGTTAGGAATTATTAAAAAAGGGATAGATAATAAGACAAAAGATATCATACTTCCCCTATATAAAACTATGGTACGCCCACATCTCGAGTACTGCGTGCAGATGTGGTCTCCTCACCTCAAAAAAGATATATTGGCATTAGAAAAGGTTCAGAAAAGGCGACTAAGATGATTAGGGGCTTGGAAAGGGTCCCATATGGGGAGAGGCTAGAGAGACTGGGACTTTTCAGTTTGGAAAAAAGGCGATTGAGGGGCGATATGATAGAGGTATATAAAATCATGAATGGTGTGGAGAAAGTGATTATAGAAAAATTATTTACCTTTTCCCATAATACAAGAACTAGGGGACACCAAATGAAATTGATGGGTAGTAGGTTCAAAACTAATAAAAGGAAATTTTTCTTCACACAGCGCACAGTCAACCTGTGGAACTCCTTGCCCGAGGAGGCTGTGAAGGCCAGGACTCTATTAGGGTTTAAAAAAGAGCTTGATAAATTTTTGCAGGTTAGGTCCATAAATGGCTATTAGCCAGGGATAAAGTATGGTGCCCTAGCCTTCATAACAAGGGCAGGAGATGGATGGCAGGAGATAAATCACTTGATCATTGTCTTCTGTTCTCCTTTTCTGGGGCACCTGGCATTGGCCACCGTCGGCAGATGGGATGCTGGGCTCGATGGACCTTTGGTCTGACCCAGTATGGCCATTCTTACGTGCTTATGTTCTTATGTTCTTATGATTTACCATAGCTATTGTTCTTTGTGGGCTTGTCTGTGGAGTCTGGACAGGGTGCTAAGCCCTTATACCTGACTTTTCAGTGGATAAGATATCTGTCCCCTACTATAGAATGCCTTCACTGTCATTGCTCCCCTGAAAAAGGCAATACAAGCCCATGTGCTATGCTGTACATAACTGATGCTATATGTCACTATGCTACTGAGGAATTTTCTTATTCTCCCACTATTTTCAATGTGTTCAAATTACATGTGATACCATGACAATATGTAATTAGAGGAATGATATGCAAGTTCAAAGAGATCTCTCACACATTAATCTCTTGATGCATTATTCGGTTCTAATTAACGTAACAGCTCCTAATGTAGTATTTGCAATGTTGGGAGCAAACGTACATTAGTGACAGAAAACAGGAGAGAATAGTGGCAAATAAATGCTGATGGATAAAGTGGGAAAGGACACAGAGGACACAGGTGAGCAGCAATCTTCAGAAATATTTCCTCGTCTAAGGAAAAACAAAGAAGGAGAAAGTGTGCTTATTGACAACATTTGGATATTGAAACTCAGCTTTATTAAATTCTCGAGCTAGATGCTTTACTAGAAGATCAATTTTCAAGAATGACATTTAATATCAGAAAATACTGATAGTCATTCAGTCCTATTTCCTGGTACCGCACTAATGATTGCCCATTTTTATGGCTCAGAAAATCTCATATCGTCAAAAATGCATGATAAATTCAATATACTATATATTCTATAACTGACCACTGGGTACGGCCAAACTCATGTCATGATGTTCTATAATCCAGCAGAAGTCTTTTATGTGTGACTGCTGTGAATGTAGACCTCTTCTGATATATTGGGAGTTCCTTATAACACTACGGCTGTGTCTAGACTGGCCAGTTTTGTTTTGCGCAAAAAAGCCCCGATGGCTAAAATGGCGATCGGGGCTTTCTTGTGCAAAAGCGTGTCTAGATTGGCCACGGACACTTTTGCGCAAAAAGTGCTTTTGCGCAAAAGCGTCCGTGCCAATCTAGACGCTCTCTTGCGCAAATACTTTTAACAGAAAACTTTTCCGTTAAAAGCATTTGCGCAAAATCATGCCAGTCTAGACGCAGCCTATGTGTATATATGCATAGCCAACTTTCAATCTTTTCTTGATAAGCAAAGTGAATGAGAACATAGGAACATCCATGCTGAGTCAAACCAGTGGTCCATGTAACCCAATATCCTGTCTTTCGGTTGTGGCTAATGCCAGATGTTTCAGAAGAAACTAACATAACAGGGCAAATTGCAGTAATTCATCCTCTGTCATCTAGTCTCAACTTCTCCATTTGCAGGTTTAACACCACCTAAAAGAGGGGCTTGCAACCCTGACCTTGTTGACTAATAGGCATAGATGGGTCTAACCTATATGAACTTTTCTAATTCTTTTTTTGAACCCAGTTATACTTTTGGTCTTCACAACATCCGATGACAATAAATTCCACAAGTTGATTGTGTTTTGTGTTAAAAGGTACTTCCTGTTAAATACCACAACTTTTAAATAACTGAATGCAGCCTTAGACAAATATTAGAAACAAAACTATGCTAAGAACAGAATTAAGATTGCTTTTAAATCAGCTATGTCACAGTCAAATAGGAACTGTTCAGGTTATAATGAATCAGACCTGATGCTATAGTCAAATACATAATGTTACATAATTTTGTAAGTATCTAGGGCAGGGGTTCCCAACCTGGGGTACGCGTACCCCCAGGGGGTACGAGAAGCTTGTCAAGGGGGCACGGGGAATATTTGGTAAATAACTAGATTATCCTAACTGAAATATTCCAAAAGTAGTAGTGTTAGTGAAAAAAGTTGTGGACTCTAGAGTCTAGAATTTATTTCCTTTCATATTGAATAGGGGATACGGGAAGGTTTACTAAAAGCCAAGGGGTACGGGGACCGAAAAAGGTTGGGAACCCCTGATCTAGGGCAACTTTCATTCATTCAGTGGAAACTGAATTGCGTCTGAAAAGAGTGATGCATGTACAAAGATAGAATTAAAGTTGTTTCAGTGCTAGGGCTTTGAGAATTATTTGGTTAATATAAGTACAGGTTAAACCTCTCTCATCTGAGACTCTGTGGTCTGGCAACATCTGTGGGGGGCTAAGGAACTCTTGGAGCAGCTGCTGCCTCATGCTGGGCAGGGAAACCCTGGGATCAGCTGTTGCTTTGCATGGGGGCCAAGCGGCCAAAGGCAGGGAACCCTGGAAGCAGATGCTGCTTGTGCAGGGCCAGGCAGCCGGGGACAGGAACCAGACCAGGGAGGTTCAACCTGTATATCCCTTTCTATGTTTCTATACCTTTTAAGATGTGAGATGTGTGTGGATCTCTCCCTGTCTGGCAGGGTGGGAGACCATATCCACTTGCTCCATTCCTTCCAGGTGTGACTCAGTTTAGAGGAATTAGTTAGGGTAACTGGCCTCTACCCTGTGGTGGAGCTGAGCAGCAAGGAATATATCTGTCCCACAATCCAATCAGGGTGGAGCTGCCAACTGTTAGCAGGGCCTGGCTGGCAATCAGTCTAGTCAATTAAATCGGTCTTGCTCAATCAGGATGGGGCAGCCAACATTCTACTTGTAGTTCATTGGGGGAATTAGCTCCCAAGCAAAGATATAGCCAAGGTACATGGAACATTAGCTCCAGAAGCCTGCAGGCCTATCCAGGCTCTGGAATAGATTTACAAAGGCCCTCCCACTCCACATGTCCCAGCCCAGGGCCCTATCAGTGGTGGGGTAATCTGCTAAGAGGTCAGCAGGATTCTACTCACAACACACTGGCCAGTTTACCAACAGTACCAGGGGTGAAATTTCTTCAGCTTCTGGTTTGGGGATGCCTAGGTTCTGGGGTTGTCCTCTATCTCCCTGGGGTAGACCACAAGGGGCAGCCCCAGCAATTCACTGGTGTCTCTGGTATCTGGCAACTCTCCTGCTCAGTCTCTGGAAGGGCAGCAGTCTCCATCTGTTACAGCTCCAGCACCTGGAGAGAGATGTACTGCTCCTCTGGCAGCTTTTCCCCACCTGAGTTAGAGGGCTGGCTTTTATAGTCCCACTTCCTGTCCCATTATTCTGCTTCCAGCAGGGTGGCTGCAAGTGTCCCAGTTCTGTCCACCAGGGAGCATTTGGGGTGTCTCCCTTCTGGCAGGGCAGGAGGCCAACAGCATTCTCTCTAACATTTTCTATCCTTGAGCAGATTGAATTTTCTTTTGGGTGGGTTGAAATGTATTATGTGTGACACTAATATTGAGGTAGTGTGTGGATGTGCACCACCAATACAAACACATCTATCTATCTATCTATCTATCTATCTATCACAGTCTATATGTGTGGAAGAAAATATATTACAACAAAGAAGAATGCTTATGATATTTAATATGAAATTAAATAAAAAATAACACTCTGCTTGGAGTACATGTATCATCAGCCTTTCTAACAACTCAAGCTAGTAAACACCAAAATGCATATTATCCACACATAGGTCAGCATTAAGATGCTAAACAAATCTATGGGTCAACCAGAAATAGCATTTGCAAGGAAAGCATGACTCATACAATATTTACTGACACTGGAAAGGAGAGTAAAATGTATTCATTGAGGGTGTGTCTACACTGCAGAATTTTTTCAGAAAAATGGCTGTTTTGGGGAAAAAACCCTCACTTATGTCCACACTGCAATCACGTTCTTTCAAAAAAAAATTGATAAAACTGAAGGTTTTTCCCAACATTGGTAAACCTCTTTCTACGAGGAAGAAGCCTTTTTCCAAAAGAGCTTATTCGGAAAAAAAGTGTGTGTGAAGGGGGAAGAGGGAGCTCCTTCTCAAGAAGAGGAAAGAGGAAAAAGCACAGGTGCCCTGGTGGCCATTCCGCCCATAGTAATCACAACTTAAATGCAAGAGAGCGTCCATTCAGTCTGGACGCTATCTGTCGAAAAAGTAGATCACTTTTTCGATGCGCTTTTGCTCTATAGACGCTCTCTTTTGGAAGAAGTTTTTTTGGAAGATCTCTTCCAGAAAAGCTTCTTCCAAAAGAAGCCTGCAGTCTAGACATAGCCTGAGGCTTTTACAGTTTCTCTAGGGAAAGTTTAAGTTCCATGCTGTAAAAAAGATAAAAGTTCCCCTGGTTTGAAACTTTCACCTTGTGTGTGTCAGCAACTCAAAGGGCAGAAGTCCCACAACAAATTAACATATGTCTTCAGGGTTTGTAGATAGATACATGTTTCAAAGAGCTTGAAAATAAGGTTTTATCCTACAAAACTAGCATCACACTTAGTACTTGCTACTTCTGACTTAGAAGAGCCAGAACTCTACCACATAGCAAAGATCTTGCATTAATGCAAAACAATTTACCTTGCATTAATTAGTAGCACAGGATTTTAAAAAATCATTAAGATTGGAGTTTTAGATATCTGCCAGACTCCAAAAAATTCTCTTAAAAGAATATTTGTCTTTCTTTCCTTAAGCCATCAAAAACCATGTAAACTTTGTTTGAAATGTAACTGTGTAAATGTCCTTCTTGCACACAAACCCCCATGCAGCCTGCTTTCCCCCTACCCTTCAACCCAGACAGACAGCATTGCAGTAAGTGAGTCAGGACACCTCATACAAACTGCCCCCTGCCTCCACCTCACTGCACAGATGCCAGCACCCACCTACACTCTTTCCCCTGCCTACCTCTGTGCAATCTGCTCCCCCGCCTCTCCAGTTGGGATAAAATCTTGCTTCTCAGATTAGCAGGCACTAGCCCTCTAGCTAGGAGTCAGGACAGGACAAAGCACAAAAAAAATTATACACACCTCCCATACCTCACTCCAGAACACAGCACAAATAAACTTCCCTCTCTAATTCACCCCAATACCACCATGCACCTGCCCACTCTTTCCCCCACCTATCCCATTCAGTCAGCCCTTTATCTCCCCCTCCCCAGCCTGTTGGGTTGAAGAGACTGTTGTGTTTCTGCCTCTGTCTCTCTCTTTCTCTCCTCGGGCAGATGGGACTCTCCAAACTCCCCTTCCCTCTGACTTTCCCCCAAGCCAATTAATTAACTACTCCTTCCCTCCCTCCCTCCCCCCAGCTACTAATTCCCTCCTTATCTTGCCTGCGTATCTGGGAGTTCCTCAGTTCAAGCATGCAGCTACCTCTTTTTAGTTGCTGCTTAGCTAGACACCCAACCCCTATGTGTCAGCTGAACTCCCTGCTTTCACAGGAGCTTTGAACCTCTGAGCGGGGCTTAGAAAACAGCTGCGTGGCCATGCAGACACACAGCTTATAAGAAATTTACGAGGCCTATCTCACTTGTTACTGTCAGATAATCACAATGCACATCTTTGCATGCAGAGTTTTTCAAAGGAACATTTTTCAGTGCCAGCTGACCCATTTATATTTTTAAGCATTTTATCTTTTGATATGCATCTATCTAGTAATGAAGAATATTCTTTCTTTCTTTCTTTCTTTCTTTCTATGGCTTTCAAAGTTTTCCATTTTAAGTTATGTCAACAAAAATACATATAACAATTTGTAGATTTAAAATGATGTCCTGTGCTGAGAAAATGAAGGCAAAAATATGACTCTTGCAGTAACATTTCTAGAGTGCTAATTTATTGTGTGTTAACTAATAGATAAAAACTCTGAATCATAAAGTTATACGAAAAAGATCTTATAATACATATTATTCACAAATTTTCAGAGGTCTCATGAACTTAGTTCAAAAGTTGATCCAGCGGAGGTTTCCGAATAATGCTTAGTTTGAAACGCCTGATGCAGCTTAAATATGAAATCATTGCAAGTATGTATATGCACACCAAGATTTGCAGAGCAATAGTACCATGTAACTCATTAAAAAGTGACTCCCACAAGGCAAGTTGGACAAGAATTCTATCACTCAGAAGGCATCCACACTTAGTTTGACATGCAGTAGGAGGTAAATAGGTATAGATATAGATATCAGATAAAATAAAACCCATTTTTCCATAACACATGAAAATGCTTATATATATCTGCCCTGTCTTCTTTACCTAGGGAGAAATATACAGGACCCACACTAGCTGAAAGCAGCTCCTATTAGCCAAGCACACTATTTCAGCACTAACAAGAGACATACAATTATAATAAAAAGAAAAGATGAAAAAGATTAAATTAGCTGAGGTCATCTTTTCCATCATAAATAATTCCAATGGTACTAGACATGGAGTTGGGTTGCTGACACAGAGTAGATATGAGTTTGAACATTTGCTTTAGTAAGATTAAAATCCATCAGCTTCTATAAAATTACAAGGTAAACAAGTATTGTGAACATAAAATAGGAGGCAAAGTACAACTGTGTTCCCTGAAATCTGAACGTGTAAATGTTTTCTTTAAGGGACTAAAGAATCTGAGATGCCTTTCTTTCTATCTTAGTTTTTTTTATGGTGCCTATCATAATATGTAAATACCAGCATTCTCATTTGTCTTTTATTCCTCCTGATTTTGTTTCTCTTCATGGTAGCCCATTGTTTTGTTCACAAAACTAAATCCCACTGGTACATCTTGTCCTTCACCCTGACGGCATTGCAAACAGGGTTTTAGAGTGCTTAGAGATAGGAAAGGATGATGGTTGGCTTGCTGATAGGCTACCCCCTTCATTTGCTTCTGAAAAGGCCATTTTGTAGGCATCATGAAATAGTGAAGTGTGGTGATAGGATTTTTAAAGGTTATTGTAATGTGAGGTGCATTTTAGATTGAAAATCTTGTGTTATATCTTGTTCATGTTTTTATCTGATATTTTAATAAGCATTATCTGTCAATGCACAGCTACCACTGGCAGAGAGCTTTTTACGATATGTGCCATCTGCATGGCACAAGTGCTTTTCAAAAGATAATCATGATAATTCATTTCTAGTTAATGGACACATGTGGTTTCTGTATCCCAAATACTAAGCTTCCTTAAATGACAAAGAGTTAGAAATGTGTAATGTGGCTTCCAACATTAAATAATTGCATTAGTACATATATAACCTTATTCTTGAAAAATCAATATGAAATGAAGGATTCTTATACTATGCTGTGGTGTCTTTCTCATATAAATATAATGACTGTGAAGAAATGCTAGTCTTTGGTCTCTCATTAGTGGATAGGCTTACACTTTAAAAGTCAGTATGGGCAGCTCTCTCACTCTCATTATTAGGTATCTGAGATCAGCAGATGAAAGACTGATACTGGTCAAGGGTTAAGAGGATGGAGTGACACTTGGAATATATTTTAGTGCATAGCATGTTAAGAAATGTCAAAAACTATATTTAAAAACTTTATAAAACAACCTCTTACAGAATGTATATAAAATTATGAGAGTGGAGTGCAGTGCAGACACAATGGTATCACTTAAAACCAAGTGAATAATTATTATTATTGCATACTTATCATGCTAAAGTTGTCACAGGGTAGAAACAAGTCTCTACCATCCCTTTCTGTTATAAACAGCTGCTTCCGTGTACTCTATGGCTGACAGTTCTGAAATCCTTGTTAAAAGTTCTTTTAATGGTTCTCTTGGGCTCCTTCATTTCCTCAACCAGTTGACTTCCACTTGACAGCTTCATGTGGGAGACAGTGTTCCCTCTAACATCTTCTATCCTTGAGCGGGTTGAAATTTCTTGTGTGCAACAGCAATATTGAGATAGTGTGAGGATGTGCACCACCAATAAAAGCAAAACACACTATATATATATATATATATATATATATATATATATATATATATTACACACATTTTTTAAACAGTCCATAGGTGTGGAAGAAAAGTATATTAAAACAAGACACCTGTGTCTAGTTGCCGTGAGGTACTCTTAGTGACTACAAAAGTGCTGTACAGAGTCTGGGAATTAGCCTTCTTCCACTTGAGGAAGAGTAGAATCCCCAGAAGAAATTAACATATGGCTTCAGGGTTTGTAGAGAGATGCATGTTTCAAAGAGCTTACAAAGAAGGTTTCATCCTACAAAACTAGCATCACAGCTAGTACTTGCTACCTCTGACTCATAAGAGCCAGAACTCTACCACATAGCAAAGATCTGGCCTTAATGCCATACAATTTACTATACATTAATTAGTAAAGCAGGATTAAAAAAAAAAATTAAGTTCGGAGTTTTAGATATCTTCAGAACTCCAAAAATCTCTTAACAGAATCTTTTTTCTTTCTTATCTTAATCCATTAACAGCTACGTAAATTTTGTTTGAAATGTAATCATGCAAATATCCTTCTGGCACACAAGCCCCCTCTGCAGCCTGCTTTCCCCTCCACCCTCTAACCCAGACAGAAAGGACTGCAGCGAATGAGACCCCAAACAAACTGCCCCCTGCATCCACTTCACTGCACAGATGTCAGCACCCACATATCCTTTCCCTCACCTACCCCATGCAGTCAGCTCCTTACCTCCCCTTTCCCAGCCCAAGAGGGTTGAAGAGACTGCTCTGTTTCTGCCCCCCCCCACGTAGAGGATTCTCCAAACTCCCCTCCTCCTGATTTCCCCCAAGCCAATTAATTAATTACTCACTCACTCCCTTCAGCCACTCATCCCCTGCTTAACTCATCTGCTTAGATGCTCTGGGAGCTCTTAAGTTTAGCATGGCTTCATTTAGCTGCTGCTTACAAATGCACTGCCCTTCGCTGGTCAGCTGAGCTCCCTGTCTGTGAGGGAGCTTTGAACCTCTGAGTAGGGCTCAGAAAAAACCTGTGCAGTCATGCAGTCACACAGGTTAGAGGGAACATAGGTGGGACAGCATACATCACAAACATGTCCATCATGTCCTTCTATTTCCAGAGCACATGAGCTGCTGGCTAGTAATACCCCAGATCTCTGCAAGGGTATTAAAAGTCTCTCCAACCAATACCTGGAATCTTTTGTAGGACCGATTTTGAAATGAACCTAGCTTTCTAGCTATTATTTAATGGATCTCTAACTCTTACAGCCCTATTTTGACACCAAATTTATATTTGAATGGAAAATTATCAGTTTTATTTTGTAACAATACCTTTCATTTCCATTTGTTGATTATTTTAATGAATTCTGTGCATGCCCTTTTGATGTGAGGTCAGTGCTTGATATCTCAATTTCAAGGCTGTTTGCTTTGGCATAACTGATTTGGTACCCTGATTGATCTGCTATTTTTGCCAATGTGTATGTCTTTGTAAATTTCTGGGGGGGGGGGAGGAGTGATCAGTAGAGTGACAGTTAAACAGAAATAAAATTTATGGCGCCAAAGGTAAAATCTCTGCAAGCTGCATGGAAATTTTTTAAAGATACCATAATAGAGGCTCAACATAAAAGTATACTCCACTTTAAAAAACAAAAACAAAAACATAAGATAACCAAAAAACTGCAATGATAGCTGAACAAATAGTTTTAAAAAAGCAGTGAGAGGGAAAATGGCATCCATTAAAAAGTGGAAGTTAAATCCTAATGAAGAAAATAAAAAAGGAGTAGAAATAGTCAAGTAAAGTGTAAAAATATGATTAGGAAGCCCAAAAGAAGAATAGGAAGATTCAAAATATAATAGCGTAAATAAATAAATAAATAAATCAGAAGCTGGAAAGCAGGAAAACTGACAAACAGCCAGTGGAGCCACTGGACAATCGAGATGCTAAAGCAGCACTCAAGGTTGATAACTTCATCATGGAGAAACTAAAAGAATTCTTTGCATTAGTTTTCATGGCTGAGGATGTGAGGGAGAGTCCCAAACCTGAGCCATTTTTAGGTGACAAATCTGAGAAACTGTCCTAGATTAAGGTGCCAATAGAGGCAGTTTTTGAACAAATTGATAAACTAAAGATTAATAAGTCACTAGGACTAGATGGTATTCACCCAAATATTCTCAAGAAAGTCAAATGTGAAATTGCAGAACTACTAACCATAGTCTGTAATC
The DNA here is from genome assembly GCA_032595735.1 of Pelochelys cantorii. Taxonomy (NCBI): domain Eukaryota; kingdom Metazoa; phylum Chordata; order Testudines; family Trionychidae; genus Pelochelys; species Pelochelys cantorii. The sequence continues at coordinate 77,740,881 of CM064326.1, forward strand.
TATCTTTTAAATAAGTTTCTGCACCAGAAGCCTGGAGGATAGCTAATCTGACATGAGTTTTCAAAAAGGGCTCCAGAGCTGATCCCGGCAATTATAAGCCACTAAGCCAGAATTCAGTGTCAGGCAAACTGGTCGAAACTACAGAAAGAACAATATCGTCAGGCAAATAAATGAACATGAAATGTCGGGGAAGAGACATCATGGCTTTTATACAGGGAGATTATGACCCACCAATCTATTAGAATTCTTTGAGGGGGTCAACAAGCATGTGGACAAGAGGGATAAAGTGGATATATTATACTTAAATGATTCATAAAGCCTTTGACAAGATCCCTCACCAAAGGCTATTAAGTGAAGAAAGCTTGTAAACAGTACCTGTTCTTACTGTTTGGAGTTAATACCAAACTGAACTGTTATTAACAAGAACAGAAGTGATTATTCAACAATATTCCATGTCACCTCAGAGAAGAATCAACTTTTCCTCTCCTTGGCTGTAAGTCTTCTCTTCAGTTTCAAGTGTTCTACAGATTTGATTTTCCCCACAAGAAGAGTTTCTTCACCTTGTGTCCTCACTTGCCCATTAGGCACCTTTGAACTATATTTCATCAATAGATGTTCAGTCATTCTCTTTATTCATTTACTTTAGCTCCTACTTTAGCTTCTGGGCTTCTCATTTATATTTTTTAAGGATCTGTTTTCGTCTAACACGGCTTTTTGATCAATTCCTTTCTTCACAAATTATATTTGTTTTCAGTGGGTTTTTTTTCCCCTTGAAACTTCCTCTATGTGTCTCCAGATTTGATTTCCATCCACAGCTCTTCTCTCAGGATACATCTACACTGCACCCTTGCTTCTAAATTTTGAAAGGTAATTTTGAAATAAAGTGTTGTTCCAAAATTTCCCTTAACCCGCATGGAATGAGGGTTACAGGGATGCCAGAATAGCATGCCCGTTATTTCAAAATCTATTTCAAAATAACAGACTGCTTCAAAGATGCAGAATAGCTATTCTGAGATACTGGAGTGCACGTAGCCTCAGAATCTGATCATATACCCACTTTGGCAGGGAGAGGTGTTATACTTCTCCTGACCTGGAACCTTAACTATTTTCCTCTTGCTGATGTCTCTTGTTCCTACTTTTATTTTTCTATTTTTCTTTCATTCCATCACCTCCCCTCCTGCCCAGTTCTGGTTCATTTTCAAACTCAGCATCCAGAGCTCTCTCCTTCGCTCCTTCTTCTCACAGATTTATCCAGCTGCCCACTTTGGGCAGATTCCAACTCCTGTTCTGAGCTCAAGCTGCCTTCTTGTTCATCTCTCTCCCAAGGACAGCATAGCTTTGAAACATTTTCTTGCTACCAGCATCAATTTTGGGGGGTTGTTGGCTTCTGGAGACTTATTTTCACTGGAAATCTTCATGCAGCATGAGGGATTGACAATATTCACTGGTAAAGAGCCATTGTTACTGGAATGGTGGCCTGGATTAAGAAGCTAGTTGGTTAGCCTCAACAGGCAACCACACTGAAGTACAACAGTAGGATTTAGTTGTCAACAAATAAGTATCTAACAAAATTGTCTAAAGAATGTATCCACTTTTTCTGTGGGAAGAACATCCACCAAAAGAGTATGAAGTCTCACAAAGTTATTCATGATTCAAAATTCCTTGACTCCCCCCACTCTCCCCAGTTTTAGTTAAAACCGTGATGTGATGGCAGTTATTTTCAAGTGTTCCAGATGATATGTGTTTGCCAATTGTGTCTATATAAAAAATCACATGGTATTGTTTCAATTTACTGAATGAGAGAGTTCAGTTCTGGAGCTAGTATTTTATGAGGACATTTAAAATTAGTTTTCTACAAAACTAGCATTTGCAGATGAAACTCAATCAACTCAAAGAGAACAAAAAGGGGCAGGAACAGAGATAAATTCATTTTAAAAAACCCAACTAGCAGCAGTAGTATCTAATATTCTAGGGCTGATATTCATGTTCCAAGCCTAGGATTAATTAACTGATTAAAAGAAAAGAGTAGAAACTATGATCTGATGGGCTGGATTAGATTTTCATTTACTATAGCAGAAAATTATGGATGAATTAAGGCTATTGGCTGTCAATAATTTCTGTGAATAGTTGTAAATAAAGGTTATAGAAAGAAGAGCTGTTGTGGCTTTTATTTTTTTAAAGAAAGTTAACACAAAGAAGCTCTTGGAGATGAAGCCACAAAAGTATTCATAAAGTAGTGCTGCAGAAAGCCTTTTCATTTCTCTTTCCCCCCTGACAGTAAGATGAAGCACAGAGTACTGCAGTATTAACCTAAGCATCCCCATGGGGAAATGAAAAGGACAGAGAATCTGAGATTCAAAAATATGGAACAATTTGATGTGCAAACGTATAATTTAAAGAGGTGTTTTTTCCTCCTAAAACATAAAATTTGAAAAGGTCAAACTTATTTGCTCAACTTATTTTCTTTAAGAAATAAACAATTTTCACATCATGCCTGAGAATTTTCTTTCTTTGCTATCTAATTTCAGATCCATCTGCAGCACAGATTATATCTGTAATTTACTCAAACCATACTAGCAAACATTTTAAAGAGAGATGATGTAGAAATTCACATACCTATGTATATGGGTGCCTATGCATCTGAGGGTACTCATCACAGATCATCAATGTGAGCTAATCCAGGGGTTTTCAAACTTTTGGTGGTAGCTTGTCAGGGGTAGCTGCTGGCAGACTGCAAGTCTTTGGCTACGTCTAGAATGGCATGATTTTGCGCAAATGCTTTTAACGGAAAAGTTTTCCGTTAAAAGTATTTGCGCAAGAGAGCGTCTAGATTGGCATGGACGCTTTTGCGCAAAAGCACTTTTTGCGCAAAAGCATCCGTGGCCAATCTAGATGCGCTTTTGCACAAGAAAGCCCCGATCGCCATTTTAGCCATCGGGGCTTTTTTGCGCAAAAAAACCTGAGCTGTCTACACTGGCCCTTTTGCACAAAAGCTTTTGCGCAAAAGGACTTTTGCCCGAACAGGAGCGTCAAAGTATTTGCGCAAGAAGCACTGATTTCTTACATCAGAACGTCAGTGCTCTTGCGCAAATTCAAGCGGCCAGTGTAGACAGCTGGCAAGTTTTTGCGCAAAAGTGGCCGCTTTTGTGGAAAAACTGGCCAGTCTAGACACAGCCTTTTTGTTTACCTGCGTGTCCACAGACATGGCTACTCAAAGTTCCGAGTGGCTGGAAACGACAAACTGCCACCCCAGTTGCTAAGAGTTTCCTTGCCTGCAGACACTCAGATAAACAAAGATTTTCCTTATGAGCCACAATCTAAAGTTTGAAAAACCCTGAGCTCATCTATAAACCTTGCTATTCTCATTACTGATTCCCAAAGTAGTGGCACCACATCTTGATGATGATATAATTTCTTGAATTACTGTCTCTTGCATATATTTTGAACTTTCTCTCCATCTTCCATCTGAGGCTCTAAAAGTACTTTACAAACATGAAGTCTTCTATCATTCATGCAGAGGCAGGTAAGAATTATTAGCCCAGTCTTACAGATAAGTAAATGAGATACCAAGAGGTTAAGTGACTACCCAAGGGCACACAACGTGTCTGTTGCAGAGTTAAGAATAAATCTAGACCTCCTGACTACTATACCTATATTTTAACGACACAATTAAATTGAACTGAATCTCACATCTATTTTCTGTACATGCTTAAACTAAACTGTTATTACTGATAGCATATTGATTGTTTTACGTTATTACAAAGGGCAGTTCCTTTATTATCACTGTGCTTCCTAGTACCATACTCAGGTGTTAACTCAATAGTCATATCACCACAGAGTCACCAGCATACTTTCTTAGAGCATCTAATGAGCCTAGCTGAGTTCATCTACCCAACTATTTCAGTCTAGCCTTACTTAGTTTGAAGGAGCCAGTAGGATTACAGAACAAGATGGGCAGGAAGAGGTATAGCCAATATGCAAACCTGAATAGGAATTTTTCAACAAAATGTTTTCTTCTCAGAACATTTTCAGTTTCAGATACACACTCTCAAGTTCTAGGAAATAATGTTCAGTTGAGAGAGCTAATCACACCCAGAAGAACCTGGGATGTGAGAGATTTGAGTACAGGAGAATCAGGTAGAGCAAAGACTTGAACCTGGTGAGTGTCCTGACCACAAGAATATTAGCTGGTCTCTGTCTCTGTCTCTCTCTGTGGTGATTATTTAGCTGGACAAGATCCCCAAAATGCTTCCAGAACTCAGACACTGCTTCATTCTTGCAGCAACTTATGTCTATGTTTATGTATATTACTTTAAAGGAGTTTGAAAGGGCCGTTCAGCTGAATAATCTCCAAAACAGTCCATTTTATAATGCCTGTTACAAAAACAAATAAATGTGCTCACAGGATACGAAAATGTAAGCTATCTCAACCCTACAGCAAGTATCTTTCTTAATGAAGGAGTATCATAGCACACTAGAGCAAAGAGAAAGAAAGTTTCCAACTACTTTATATGAATTGTGTTTTCCTAGCATATTACACAGCAGTTGAGGCAGGGGAGGATAATCACAGACATTTTCAGGCAGAAGATAAGAAGAGAAAAACAGGCACAATTTAAAGACTTGATATGTAAAAAACCTCTTACTAATTAAATGAGGATGGCAGCTTGATGATTTCCCCCCCAGTAACCAAAACAAAAAAAAGGGGGTGGGGAGAAAAAGACAGTGTTTGAAAACAAAGGGCAAAAAAGGCCAAATAAGACTTCTTAAATATACGTAGTAGATCCTGAAGTGTATTGTTCATATTTGCACTGATATAGATAAATACATCATATTCAATAATACACATTTTGTTCTCCAATTATATATATACCTCTAATATTGTATTTGAACTTTTAATTACCGAAAGTTAATGGCTTATTTGTGGGGGAAATGTCACATTCCTTCTTAGCTGAGAAGAAAGAGGGCTTTTAGGTTTGTTTGTTTTGTGCATGTATACAAACACATAACTCTAGATATGCTGAACAAGTGGTGTATGACAGTGCATTAAGCTGCAATGGCATCTGTTTGTAAGCAAATGTGCTCAATATCTAGGTGGCTATAGTCTGGGAGAAGTGTAGATGAAGTGCCACTGGGGCTGGAAGTGCAACTGTTGTCTTTTGATCACACATCTCTAGTCCCTGTATGCTTTAAGCCTTCTGAGTCTGAGCACAGACCAGGCATGAACCACATTCTGAGAGCTAGCACTTGCACAAGTTCCCTGCCCAGCTCTTGGTTCTAGTGATGACACCTCATGATGCCCAATAGTTTAAACACACCCTTTCCCAGAGTACTAAACACATTCTGGACTTAATGTTTTATTAGTGCATAATAGTGACAACAAAACAAGCAGATTTGCAGAAAAGTCTAAATTAATTAGGAGTGCAAGAGATACACAGGTTGAGACAAAATAAAGAAAACACATATATGTATTCTCTCTTCATCAGTTTGCTCACCACAGCTAGAGAGTTTTTGGACTTGGGCAGTGCTGCCCAAGAGTCTTCTCTAGCAGATTATAGCTTCTTTTTAGAGACAGCTATGCAAAGAAAGTAAGTTACACTCCCTAACAGCTGCCGCAACTTATTTTCCCTCTGTCCCACCAGTAGAATTGTGCCTTAGCAGAGATGTCTGAGGCAAAATGCATCTCAGTGCTCCCACAGGGGATAAATCACCTTTGCACCTCCCTTTAATGCAGGGCTATGCCTAAAGGCATAGTCTAACCCACACTGAGCAGCACTCTGTCTTTGAGGCTGAGACATGGCCAGAGCTCCTTTCCCTAAGGCCGCCCTTAGCACGAGCCTTTGAAGGCAGAAGGGGGAGATAAAGAGGAAATCTTGAAAATACAATGCTACCAAAAATGAATTATATATAGAAGGCTGTCAGCCATTATCTGGACTACGCAAAAATATGGACATATACAGATATTTGAGAACAAATATAACATACCCAATAAACCCATCCTGTCCAACTTTTTTAAAGTCCTAAGACAACAGTTTTCTTTTTCATTGACCAATTAATTAGTAGTTTGAAGGTTAAATTAAACATATGGATTATTCAAAATTCAAAGCACATTGATGAGTGCATCAACAAACATCCCAAAGTGAAGGATGCTGTCTTTTAAAAAGTGATAATGTAATTTCCTAGTGTCTGGAGGAATTATTTCTTAATATATGTCTTCACAGCTGCATTAACCTGGGCTCTTAGATATTTTGTTCCTAACCTCCTCCCACAAACACAGTAACCTCTCACTTGAGTTCAGTGGCATTTTCAGTCTAGACTAGCTGTCAAGGTTATTGCTATCAGCTTTCACTGAAGGTGGTGACCCATCCACTTTGCAGTGTATCAGGTTACTCAAATGCTGATAGTTGTCCTCCAATCCCTTCCCACAATTTCTCTCTGCTGTACCCAGAAAAATAGACACATTTTCCTAAAATTCACTGAGAAAGTACTGTAGGATATGTCTACAATGCAGTAGGGAGTTAAGACTGAAGTATGTGTACCTAAATTAAAGCTAGGCTCAGGCCTAGTCTACACTGCAATCTTAGGTTGAGATCCCCCCTTACATTGACCTAATAACATATGCATCTACACACTGCCTTTCACTCACCTAATTCATTGATTTAATTACTCCAACTCTGTGATGAGTGTGGTGATTCATTTGATGGTGATGGGGCAACAGAGAGGAAGTGTAGCTGTGGCATTGTGTCAGTTAACTGAATTGGCCTCCAGAAGGTATTCCACAATTTCTACTGTGACCACTGTTGTGATCATTTTCGACTCCACTGTTCAGCAGTCCATTATACAGGAAACAGTCCCTCCTGCCTTAAAGCCCCAGGAACGTTTGAATTCCTGTTTCTATTTGATCATTTTGGAGAGTGTGGCAGCCCATCTGACCATGGCATCACAATGCACCAAATGTGCTCTGGCCTGGTGGACCTTATTGGTCTGTGATAGAAGAGTCTGTGCAAGCAGCACTCTGTTCCAGCCATAGAAATGTTAACATCTATTAAAAGATCACATAGGGCATGGTGGAGAAGGGTGACATCAGGGACATTCAGGGGAGGCATGTGAAAATTAAACAACTTAAGCAAGCATGCCAGAAGACCAGGAAGGCAAACAGTTGTTCTGTTTCTGCAGTGCAGACATGCCACTTCTACGATGATCTGCATGCGATTCTTGTGAGCAATCCACCATTACCCCCAAATGCAGTGTGAATATCTCACAGGAGTTTTCGTCCCAGGCCACTTTAGGAAACAAAGAGTGGGGACATCCATTCTTTCCCACAGTCAGGACATATATTTCATCCCAAAGCAGTCTAGCCAGCCACAAGACAGCATCACGGCCAAGTGTGATGCAAAGAACACAAGTAAGCAATCACAGTCAAATGGTAGGACTTAACATGCTCTTATATTTTATGCTGTATATGAAGAAAAAGTGAAATATGGTGGGTATCTACTTCCCAATGTTCACTACACCTATGCAGAGGATATCCCACAGAAAAGACTGCTTATGTGCACAGGGATTGCCCAGATTCCTCCACTGAGATCTTCATAAAGGTACTCTGCAATCCTTTGTAGATGGTTTCTGGGGAGAGCTGCCTTATTTCTTCTACCACGGTAGGACATTTTCCCACACCACTCCAGTATTCATTCTGCTAGCCTCATTGTGATACTCAGCCCAATGGCATAAGTACCAGGTCTCTACTGATGATTGCAAAATCTGCTGTTTTGCATCTTCTGTTACTCTTAGGAGACTGATATCACTTAGAAGCACCTTGAGGAGACTCCATTACAAGTGCTCATACTATAAACAATACAGCATGTGACTTCCCTGCCTATAGTAATGCTGGGGACCCTTAACCACAGTTTCCCTAACATGCCTGTGTTTTGAGTTACAGTGATTAGCATTGACCTGACAATCTGCAAGCCCAGAGCAACTGTTAGTAGCAGAATTAAGGGAGGAGGGGGTTTCTGTTTTCTCTCATGGCTGCAACCTATGCCCACCCGCAGGAGCCTCCACAGAAAAAAAACATAGTTTAGGAGGCTTAACTTGGTCTCTGTCTCCAAGTACTGTCCTTGCTGCATTGTCAACCATCCACCTTACTCCCAATGCAGAGTATTTACAGGTTGCAACACAAGGCCTGTTTGTTGCCCATGCCACTGGGTAATATCATGGCTGCCAATACTGATTGTGTTCTGGCTTGTCGTTTGGTGTAATAAGAGTGATTTTAAAATGACAATCTTCTACTAGAGCTGTGGTATACACTGATAATGGTTGCCTTATGCTTTTCATGCCTCATAGTGAAAAGCTTGAAAAAAAAAAAAGCTTGGTCTTCAGTTCATTCTCCAGATTGGTGATGAGGCTTTCATGATAAGAAGATGGAAAAAGAGGAACCATGTGAGACATTCAATGAGATAATGAACCTCTGTGGGACAGTTGACAGAGAGCTAAGAGTCTGGATGATTGAACAGCCTGAAAAACTGGACATGGACATGTAGAGCAGAAGAGCAACCCAGGAGCTTGAGTGTACACACAGGCTGACATACTGGAGACTATGACGAGCTAATCAGACATGTTGATACATCTGGTTGGTTGAACTTCAAGAAAAACTGCTTAAAATTCCCCCAAGGCTCCTTCAGGATGGCCTGCAAACAACCTGTCCCAAATGTTCCAGGATATGGGGCTTGGGGGCAGGGGGAGGAATGTGCAGTAACTTTTTCACGCACTACCGGGGGAGGATACTAAGAATAAAAGGCAGCCCTTCAAAAACCTTTGACAGGCAAGACTGCTGTGCTGACACACACAAGATGACTAAGTTACTCCCCTCATAGTTTTATTACGCTGTTTGGCCAAGGTTAAATTATTTTCCTGTTCTTTATGTTTGTGCAATAAAAAGTTAATGTTTCAGTAATGAAATACTCTTTATTTATAGCAAGCATGGGAGTTTGGCAGTGGTGGGGAGGGAGAGGAGGTACAGGGAAACTGATGCAACAGAGAGGATGGGATAGGATGACACAATGCAGATAAGTGGTTCATCACTGAAACTGATTTTCAAAGTCTTCTGGAGGTGCAGAACTCCTTGCTTGGCTCTTCTTATTGCCCTAGTCTCTGGCTGCTCAAAATTAGCTGCCAATCTATCTGTCCTATCTGCTTCCATGCCCCACCCTGGGAACTTCCCTCCCTATGGAGCATACAATAGGCACCGATAACAGTGGAGATCACTAAGGTCTAACCTAATAAGCAAACTGCAACAGCAACCCTTTAAATATCCAAAGGCACATTCTTTCACCATTCTGCACTTACTCAGCCAATTGTTGAATTGATACTTACCGCTATCTGGGTGGTTGGTGTGTCAGAGAAGGATTTTAAGCTGTTTTATTTTGTTTCCAACCACAGCACTAAAATACATTGCTTTGCCATTACTAACTGAAAGCAGGGGGAAAAGAAAATAAATTTAACTAAATGGGTAAGAAATAGGGTGGCGGTGGTAGACCTGAACAGTAAGATGCAAAAGTTAACAAATAAGTGTACATTAAAGAAATAAGGCAGCGATGTGTAGTTTTAAGTGTGTGATCAGTGTTGGCTTGCAGCCAAAGACAGGGAAATGGTAGTTTTAAACAGTTCAGCCACTGACAGTTTTCCTGGTAGGCAGGGTATGGACTTGTGTTAGGAAATGGTCACTCCAAAACCTGAAAGGAGGGGTTAGTCAAGAATCGTTCAGATTTTCAATCAGGTTCTGCTATGAGTGATGGATAAGTTCACCATCTTGATGTGATATTGCATTCTATATTCTTTTATGAAAATGTGCTTATGATATGAATATGGCTAACCACGATACGCTTTGTGCAAGATAACTCATGTTATCATTGGAAAGTTTATAGTTCAATAAATAGGATTATCCTATTTCTATGTGTGTATCATTTTTTGTATCTGATGTTAGGAATATTGACTAATATATCTGTATTTCAAATATGGTACTTTGGGGGACTCCCACTTACCAACTTCACATTGATTCCCCACTAACCGACACAAATCTGGCATTGCAAACTTCCATGGAGTGATCTCAGTTCACTTCTCCACTGTCAGAGTAGGTCTCATTTTAGTGTTGCTGAATGCCGTAGTTGGGGAAAGCTTTGCACAAAGTTCCTGGAAAGTGGCTTTCTGCATTCTAAAGTTCTGCAGCCATTGCTCATCATCCCATAACTGTATAACAGTGTGATCCCACAAGTCAGTGCTTGCTTCCCAGGACCAAAAATGGCACTCCATCATGCTCAGATGCTGTGCGATTGCCTCAGTGCACTGTTCTTTTCATCGATACCAAGTTCTACTAGAATGAGAGAATGAGCATAGTGTGGACATGCCTAACCAACTCAATTCCATGACAACTTACTTTGAAGTGTAGACATACTCTGAGGGCGTATCTAGACTACACGCTTTTTTCAAAAGAAGCTTTTTCGATTTTTTTTTCAAAAAAACTTATTTCGAAAGAGAGCATGCAGACTGCAAACGCGGATCGAAAAAGCGATCTGTTTTTTTGAAAGAGAGCATCCTGACTGCCTGGATGCTCTGTCAACAAAAAGGGCGCCCGGAATCACTTCTGTCAGGGTATGGGGGCACCATTTACTTCCTGGTGCTGTGGCATGCGCCTTCTGCAGAGACATGTGCTGAAAGATACCCCCCTGGACAGCCGTTCCTGTGCTTCTGCAGCAGGCTGGCTTGCAATCCTCTTTGAGGGCAGCAAAGGTCTACAAGTGCCTGCTGTGCCCAGCTTTCTTTATTGGATACCACAGGGTTTTTTGGTTTTTTTGTTTTGTTTTGTTTTTTTGCCAAGGAGCCGCAGCTGCCTCTGTGCATCTGATGGCCCCACACTGCCATGCTGAAGCTTCTGCAGCAGTTTCAACGGACCGCCTGGATGGTCCTGGCCCAGTACCAGTCAGACCTTAGCCTTGAGACCCTCACCTCAGATTCAGGAGTACTCACCTTGCCCCCAAAACTCATGCTGGAGAGACATTTTTTGAAGGCTGGACACCAGCTCCGACTGGTGGGACCGCCTCATGTTGGAGCTGTGGGACGACCAGCAGTGGCTCAGCAACTTCCGCATTCATAAAGCCACCTTCCTCAAGCTCTGTACCTGGCTCACCCCTGCCCTTCAATGACAGACACCCACGTGCGGTCCACCATCCCCCTGGAAAAGAGGGTTGCTATTGTTATGTGGAAGCTTGCCAACCCTGACAGCTACTGCTAAGTGGGACACCAGTTCAGCATGGAGAAGTCCACCATCGGGGCTATCTTGATGGAGGTAAGGCACTCTCGGGGAACAGTCCCTGGGGGGAGGCATTTGGAAAAAGTGGACCATTGGAAAAGGCAGGGGGATTGGGGGAGGAGGGTGAGTGGGGACAAGGCCCGGACCCGGGGCGGGGGGCATATCTTGGCCTCACCCATCCCTGCTGCTGGGGGGTTGGCCTCCTGGGGAGTGGCTCCTGGGTTTTTAGGGGCGAAAGAGAGGGTGAGTGGGGCAGGCACCTTCCAAGGGCTCAGGGCCCCTCTCATTCTGTTTTGTGTTTGTGTGTCTAATCTCTCCTTCTGCAGGTGGTGACAGCCATCAACTCTGTGCTGCTGTGCAGGATTATCTGCCTCGGAGACATGGACCCCATCATGGCCGCATTGGCTGCCCTTGGATTCCTGAATTGTGGAGGAGCAGTCGATGGGACACACATTCCAATCCACGCACCGCCACATCGGGCCGCCCAGTTTATTAATAGGAAGGGCTACTTCTCGATGGTCCTGCAGGCCCTGGTGGACAATTTACTGACATTTGTGTTGGCTGGTCGGGTCACACACATGATGCCCACATATTTCGTAACTCTTGCCTGTACTGTAGGCTGCAGGCTGGAACATTCTTCCCACAGCAGGACTTTGCTTTTGGGGACCTCCAGATGCCGACTTGCATTGCGGGCGAGGCGGCCTGCCCACTGATGCCGTGGCTGATGAAGTCCTATACTGGCTACCTTGACCAAGAAAACAACAATTTAACATGCATCAAAACCGGGCTTGGATGCAGGTGGAATGCGCCTTCAAGCATCTGAAGAGGAGGTTCAGGTGCCTATTGACCCACCTCAACATGGGGGAGCACAACATCCCTGAGGTGGTGGCCACGTGTTCCATGCTCCACAACCTGGTGGAAAGCAAAGGGGAGGCCTTCCTCCCAGGGTGTGGGCCAGAGGCTGGTGGCAATGGGAGGCCTTTTGAGCAGCCCCAGACAGCTGCCATCCGCCAAGCACATCAGTTGGGGGTGCATATCCAGGAGGCCTTCAGGGAGAGATTCTCTGAAGGAGCCCACTAATTCTCCCCAGGGCATTGTGTCTTGCCCACCCCCCAATAAATTTCCTAACATAACACTAACCCTTTCTCCATTCCCCAGAAAATCAAGAGAGACACTGTTTTTTAGTTGAAGAAAAACTTTGTTGGAACTTCAAAATAAACTGTGTTGGAACTTTATAATAAACTCTGCTATCAATGTTAAATAATTTTTTAAACTTTCTTATAAACGTGTTTTAACTTTTTACAATACATTTTACAATACTGAGGTGTGTGGGGGGGTGCAAAACCTGGAGGAGGGAAGTGGGAGGGGGAGGGAGGGTCAGAAGCTGTAGGGAAGCAGGGAACTAGGAAGGGAGTTCAGGACTGGGAGCGCCTGCACCTACTGCCTCGGGTCCGGGGTCTTCTACGTGATTGAGGTTGGGTGGGGCCTGGGAGAACAGGGGTCTGTGCAGGAGTGGGGTCTGCAGCTGAATCAGGGATGGCAGGGAGGACAGGAGAGGAAGGGGGAGCAGGGGAAGCCATGGGGGCAGGAGCAGGGGAGCCATGGGGGCAGGAGCTGAGTAGGCCATGACCTCTTGAATTGTGGCACAGGTGTTGTCTCCCTGCCGCACTAGTTTTGCGAGCATGCTCTCGCTCCAATTGGCCTCCTCCCGGAACTTCTGCATGAAGGTCTGATGCATGTCCCAAAGAACTGCTATGTGCTAGTGCATCAGTTCTTGGTGGGGCCACCAGTGCCTGCGGCTACCTCTGCTTCGGCTGGCTGGCTGGGCTGGTGTGGCTCGCCCATCATTCACGGCTGTTGTGGCTGTGGAGGACAAGAGGGAGAGGTGGTCAGTCATTCCTGAACACACAGCCTTATTAGAGGGGAGGCTCATGTCTTGAGACCCAGGCCCCGTGTCAAGGCTGATTCCCCACTCTGGCACAATGAATGCAGAAGTGAGGGGTCCACAAAAGCACCCCAAAATCTGATCTCCACAGGCTTGGGTACGGAACTTCCCCCCAAAATCCTAACACTTGGACTTTGGGGATTCTGCTGCCACCATCAAGTGCTTTTGAACCCACAAACAGGGGTGGACACTTGAAACCAACCCCAGGGGCACGCCAAGCACTTTTCTCCAAAGTGCTTGAAAAAGACAGAGGAAATACAAACTGCAGCCTGTGGTTGCTATCCTCTAGTCAGAGGCATGCAGATCCTACAGACAGATTTCCAAGGACACAGAAATGAAACAATGCCATTTTATTTAAAAAAAAAACACAACAACTTTTATTATCAAACAATATTCCTGTTGCAAGCATAATGATGATGGAAAAAGTTACCAATTAATATACTCATGGGGGACTCCCATGGGCTAAGGACTTAGTTACAAATGAGAGATAATCCCATTTCTAACAGCACAGACATCAGATCCACATTCCTAAGCCATAAAACAATAAAACCTGATGGATTTATCTAGACTTTACCCTACTTACACATTATGAAGAGTCTTTTCTTGGAGAGAAACATGTCTTCTGTCTCCCTCAGTATCTAAGCAAACTGGCCAGAGACACAGGAGGGAAAACCCCAAACTTCCTTTGTCTTGGTTTGAAATCCCTACCTGAATTTCTATTGACTGACTGCTACCTGGCTAGGTATAGGGACATTGTTAACCCCTTAGTCCCCAGGCTGCTGGCCAACCCTCATGGTTATGACACCCAGTGGGGCCTGCCCAGCAGCCCCGGCCTCACAGGGGCCCTGAGGTGCCCAGGAACCCATCCTGCATGCCTTCCCCCACCCCCCCCCGTGGATAAGCATCCCAGGAAAGCGTGCATCCAGAGTAGGTTCACAGGTGTGTGAGAGGGGCCTAGAGCAGCCTACCCATCTCTCCCCCAGCCACACAGCTGCACCTGGCCCATGCGTGCTCTGTACCTGGCTCCTGTGACCACGTGTCACACAGTGCCGCTGCACATGCTTGACTGGCCAGCTGCACGCTGTCCAGGCTGAGCATTACACGTGATCACCATATTTGGGGTCGGGAAGGAATTTTCCTCCAGGGTAGATTGGCAGAGGCCCTGGAGGTTTTTCGCCTTCCTCTGTAGCATGGGGCACTGATCACTGCTGGAGGATTTTCTGCATCTTGGGGTCTTTAAACCATTTGAAGACTTCAATACCTGAGATATAGGTGAGAGGATTATTCCAGGAGTGGGTGGGTGAGATTCTGTGGCCTGCATTGTGCGGGGGGTCAGACTAGATCATCATAATGGTCCCTTCTGACCTTAAAGTCTATAAGTCTATGAGTTGATTATTATGCCCCATCCCCTGTGAACCAGCCTTCTCCACCCTGTCCATGCGCCAACCTCACATCACTCACCTGATGTTCCCTCCCCAGTGTCAGATGATGCCCGGGAGGAGTCCTGGGCCTGGGGGACTGGATTAAGGGTGAGGGTGACGGTGTCCTCCTCCTCCTCCTGGACCAGCTGGTCATCCTTGTCCTCCTGCTGCTCCGGCTTGGTGACTGTAGGCATCTCAAGTCCTGACTCCACCAGGTGTCTCAGAGACTGTGCGTCCCCACAACCCATTATCTGGTGGAGCTCCCTATTGTATGGGCAGGATAAAAGTGCTGCCCCGGAGCAAGAGCTGGCATCACGGGTCCGAGCATACCCTTAACGCAGCTCCTTCACCTTGGCCCTCACTTCATCAAGGGTGCGAGGGTGGTGGCCTGTCTTTTTGGACAGTGCAGTGGTCATCCTGCCATAGATGTCAGCATTCCACTGATGTGATTGCAGGGCCTGGAGTGACTCTTCCTCTGCCCACAACTCCAGCAGGGACTGGATCTCAGCCCCTGATCACGCCGGTGCATGGCGTTTGCTCCCCTTGGGTGGATCCTGGGAAGGAGGAGGGATGTCTCCGGATCCTTGTGGTTGAGCCATTTTTGGTACCGGTTCTGGCAGGGTGAGCTGTGTGGCCACTTGTGAAAAAGCTCTGTTTCGAAAAAAAGCAGCAGCCATGTTTATGCTAATGAAGCACGAGATATTTAAATCCCCACTTCATTAGCAATTTCGACGTGCCTAATCTACATCTCTCTGTCAACAGAGGTATAGTTTAGACGTACCCACAATGATTAATAATATATATAGATATAGACACTACTACTACAACCAATAGCAACATTTGATGGCACACATGACACTTTTCACAAATAGGTTACCTATAGTGGTGATGTGTCACCTGGAAGCTTTATTCAAGTGAAAGAAAATAAAAGAAAGAAAGAAAGAAGTTTCTGTTTTGAAAAGCACTACTTAAATAGCTGCTTGTCCTTTCAGAAACTCATCTACTGTAGCTGTAGGTTGAGGGCATAGCCTCCTCCCAGTCACCTAGCAACATGCCTTCTGGGAACTGAATGTGGCTCAAATAGTCTGCTCATGGATATTTGCTAATAAAAATGGGGAATTGACTTTTCCTTCTTTCTTTGTCAATGTAACTATGACTTAAGGAGTGAGAATGGATTCATTACAGAAGTGTTGGCAATATAAAATTGATGGTAGGGAATTATCAAAAATATAACCAGCTGATATAATAATTTCTTAATAAGCAACCGGAATTACATTACAAAATTAATCTGTTGCAAAACAGAGGTAAAAGCAAAACAAAGATTTTAGTAAAGTAAAAGTAGGTAAGATTTACATTTCGAGATGGTCTTTTTCTACCAATATTCTACTATTATGTATAGTCAATCTCCTTGAGCAGATTATTAACTTTCAAGGACATAGCTAAACATTACTTTCTCAGGGAAGTCTTTGCATCTGATATTTTTTTCAAATTGGACAAATATTTGAAATAAAAACTGAAAATGTGCCTTTTCTAAATTCAGCAAAAGTTGTGCAAAATTTTAGATCTTTTGTTATTAAATGAGTACTCCTTCGTGTCCTGGTTTTATTAAATAGACAATGATATTAAACAATTGGAAGTGCTATACAAATGCAACGTATTATAATGGCCAATCAGTGGCAGAATGGAGTGAAAATTAAGGACAACTTAACTATAAGCCCTCTTCCTATTCTTCGAGAACATTCAGCTTATGGGGAATCTATTCCTTCTGCAGCTTTTTTAAAATTCCCAAATATGAATATTTGTGTGAAAACCTATTTAACTTTTCACATGCTTCTCTGGAAACAATTTTTATCTCCCCAAAGTAAATGAGAACTTACTTTTGTGGTATAGAATTCAAAGGTTCCTTCAGAAAAGTCACCACATTTTTACAAAATAATTTTTTACCAATAATGATCAATAATAGTTCTTTGTTTCTTTGTACAAGCAGGTCTTCTAAAAGCTTTTCTTCTCAAAATTAGGTTTAGGACATTTACAGATAGCAAATTCCAAGATTTGAGAAAGTTTGTTTTCTTAGACTTTCTTTAATACTTTGAAAACAACGAGTAGTCCTATAGCACCTTAGCCCTGGTCTACACTAGGGAATTATTCGAAATAACGCCCCTTATTTCAAAATAATAAGTGGAGCAACCATACTACCAAGCCCATTATTTCAAAATAATGGGCTGGTTATTTTGATATCGGTACTCCTGCTTTCCTCAGGGAATAACACTTATTTCAAAATTGTTATTTCAAAACAGTGTAAGTGTGGATGATCCGGTGCTGCTAATTCAAAATAATTGGCCTCCAGAGGCCTCTCTCAGCTGCACTTCTAACCACTCTGGCCACACCTGCTATGTCCACTGCTCCCCTTCTCCCTCAGAGCTTAAAGGTCCCAGCAGCAGAAGAAGGGGCTTGTGCCATGTGGTGAGCTTTGCAAGTCCCATGCCACACAACAGCATCCCAGGCAGCCATGAAAGACCCTGATGTTTCCTCAGATTCTTACAGCTCCCTTGGCTACCACTGCCCAGGGATGCAGGAGAGCTCCAGCCTGGGGCAGAGATCTTGGACATCATCGATGTTTGAGGAGAGGTGATCAACCTCTAGGATCTCCGCTCCAGAAAGAGGAATGTGGACATGTACAGCTGGATTGCCATCAGCCTGGCTGATAAAGGCCACAACTGGAACCTGGACCAGGTCCACATGAATATCGAGGAGCTCCAGCAGGCCTACCACAAGGCCAAGGAGCAGAGTGGATGCTCCAGGATGGCACCACACACATGCTGCTACTATGACCAGCTGAATGCCATTCCAGGAGGGGGGCTGGTCACCTCCTCCCCCACACTGTCATCGTCGAGTCTGGACAGGACACACCCAGCATCAGCCTTCATGAGGGAGGGGTTGTGGACAACGAGGAGAAGGAGGAGGAAGAGGAAGAGTAGGCCAACCAGGTGACCATGCCCACCAGCCAGGACCTACTTCTCACCCTGGAGCTAGTCCTCCCCTCCCAGGATGTCTCCCAGGCGTTGGGCAATCCCAGGGAAGGAACTTCAGGTGAGTTCTATAACTTTCCCCAGGGGGCATGTGATGGGCTGTGAGAGGCTGCATGCTCATCACTTGGGCTTCTTGGCCTGGGAGCTGCACTACACCTTGTGCACATGGGTGCACATGGAGTGCCAGTACAGAGCACTCAGCCCCATGACACTCTCACACAGGAAGCCCTTGGTTCTTCACACAAGGTTCCTGGAGAGGCTTGCCTTACTCCAGCCTCTACAGTGGGACACCTTCCCATGACAAACCACGACTAGGGAGTCTGGGGTCATGGAACCACACAGCAGTGCTGCACATGGCACAAGGTCATGTTTGCATTCGGGCAGCATCTGATCCCAATCAAGCACAGAAATGTGGAAGAGACTGATCTCATGCATGGAAACCTGCTGGAGAGAAGGAAAGGAACGCAGGAGCACTCTCTCTGGCAAGTGGTGTTTGCTACTCATACACTCCCTTAACAACCCCCCTCCAGGGGGCAGAGATAGCTCTCTCTCTGTGAGCTTGGCATGTCCACCACCTCCCATGCCATCTGCACAAGTCCATGGGATCCACAAGAGGAAAAGAACCTAAGAGTGCCTGATGAGGGAGCAGATGGCTTGCCTGCCTATAGTCCCTTATCTGGGGGTTCAAGGAGGAGTGCCAGGAGTGGGCCACTGACTAGAAGCAGAGGAAGGCTTCCTGGGACCATTTGGCATACCAGCGTAAGGTCATCTGCTCCTCTCTCACCTTAGCAATGAAGCGCATGGCCCCATTCATGGAGCAGGCCACCAGCCACCTTGCCACCCCACCTCTTCATGGCTTCCCCTCCTAAAACTCCCAGGGGATGCTGGGGCCCCAGAACATAGGATGGTGGGACCTCTCAGGCAGCCAAAGCCTCCTGACTACACAGAAGCCGGTGACATTCCCAGCCTGAGCCCTGAGCGCCCCTGTTGTATATCCCACCAATAAACAGTTCTATTTTTTCACAAAAAAGTCTTTATTATTTGTGCTGCAGTGGAGGGGAGGAAGGCGGGAAGGGAGGTCAGGGGAAGGGAGGGTGGGGAAGGAAAAACACAGAGGGAATGCAAGAACCTCTCGTGCCCGGAGGGGAGAGTCTCAAAGGTAGCTTTGGACAAAACTCTCCCTCAAGGCTACCCTGATGAGCACAGCCCCTTCATGTGCTCTCCTGTTGGTGCTGGTTTCCTTCTGCTCTTATGCCTGGACCAGCTGTTCAGTCCCACCTTGGCAGAAAAGTCTCCCCTTTGTTCTGGCAAAGGTTGTGAAGCACACAGCGGGCTGCCATCATGAAGGGGATGTTGCGCTCATATAACCCACATGTCTAGTGTGGTTCACTGTCCCATGCAGTGGCACTTAGACCACTTATAGCAAGAGATAAGAATGAATGACCTCTACAGTCTAAGCTAAGAGCCAGCTGGCTTTCTAGCTCAAGTTGCAGTGACTCCTACACTAAGCTCCAGAGGTGCCAGGTTTGAATCTCTCTGCCAGTGGTTACACTTGCAGAGGTCCAGATGGGTGAGGAGACTCTAGAACTTCCCCTTTAAACAGCCAAAAGTACACTCCATGACCATGCGGCACCTGCTCAGCCTGGCATTGAAGTGCTCCTTGGTGGGGTCCAGGCTGCCCATGCAGGGCTTCATGAGCCAGAGAGCAAGGGGTAGGTGGTGTGTTACTCAGGATGCAGATGGGCATGTCCACCTCCCTGACTCTGATGGTGCAGTCATTGAAAAAAGTGCTGGTGTGTGTCTTTCAGAACAGGCAGGAGTTCTGGAAGATGTGAGCATTGTACACCTTCCTGATGACTTGATGTTGGTGTAGCGTTCCTTGTGATCCATGGTGGAAGCAGCACCATGGAGAAGTACTCCTTCTGGTTGATGAACTCTGAGGCACGGTGGTTGGGGGCTAGGAGAGGGGTGACAATGTTATCTATGGCCAACTCATAGTTGGGGAAACCCATTGTAGCAAAACCATCCACAGTGCTGTCTGCATTTCTCAGAGTGACAACTCTCTATAGCCCATGAGGCACAGCATGAGGCCCGTGAGCCTGACACTGCTTTGAAGCAGCTCTGGCTCGATGTTGTAAGTGCTGTGGTGTCTGCAAGGGCAACCAGAGCACACTGCATCCTCTTTGTGTCCCAAAAGGGGTTAGGCAGTGGAGAAATGGCATGTGAGACACACCCATAGAGAGGAGCCCCTGAAAGCATGTGTCACAGCTCACCTGATTAAGCAGCCACAGGAACTGTCTGCCCTCCTGGTGCCCTCCCCAGAGCACTTCCAGGTGCTCTAAGTCTGAGGCAGGCTCCACTCAGTGTGCCTGCACTATTCTGAAATAATTCAGATAAATTTTGATGTTTCCCTGTAGTGGGGACATTCTACTTCAATTTTGTTATTTCAGGAGCTATCATTTCAAATTTAGTCATTTCAAAATAATTTCCTAATCTAGAACCTAACCCTAACCCTTGGGGTACATCTAGACTGCAAGCCTCTTTTGAAAGAGATCGTCTAGACATCAACAACACTTTCAAAAAAGCGGATCACTTTTTCAAAAGAGAGCACCCAGGTAATCTGTACGCTCTCTTTCGAAAAAGCCCTGTTTGCATTTAAGAACGCCTTTTTTTGAAAGAGCTCTTTCGAAAAAAGGCGTTCTTCCTCAAAAATTAGGTTTGCCGCTGTCGAAAAACTGCCGCGTTCTTTTGATTTAATTTTGAAAGAACGCAACGGCAGTCTAGACGCACGTGAAGTTTTTTGAAAAGACCACTTTTTTCGAAAAAACTCTGTAGTTTAGACATAGCCTTGGAGACTAACAAAAAAAAAAAAGTACAATCATACGAAATCAAACCCTGTAGATAATCCTTCTTAACAAGATAGATTTTTCACCATGCAATAAGCCATTTGGCTCAAATTCATTTCATTAAGTTCAAATCATACTAATTAACATTAATTGATTTCTTGTGTGTGTGGCCAAATTTTAAAAATATGGGAGTTGATGCATTGTGACTTGAGCTTACAAAGCAGATAATTTGCACATGCAAACCAAACTTGTACATGTAAATGGGAGGCAAATAGAGTTTATTTTTATCATTACTCATACAAATTGAAATATACAAAAAATTATCTTCACAAAAGTGTTCAGTCATAAATCAACTGGTTATCTGAGGTGTTTGTACACTAATGCGAGAAGCCTGGGCAACAAACAGGAAGAACTGGAGGCCCTGGCCCAGTCCAAGAAATATGATTTAATTGGGATAACAGAGACTTGGTGGGATGACTTGCATGACTGGAGCGCTGTTATGGAAGGGTATAGACTGTTCAGGAAGAACAGGCAGGGGAGAAAAGGAGGAGGAGTTGCACTATACATAAGAGAGCACTATGATTGCTCTGAACTCCAGTATATAGAGGGAGAAAAACCTGTTGAGAGTCTATGGGTTAAGTTTAGAGTTGCAAACAACAGCAGCGATGTTGTGGTTGGTGTCTGCTACAGGCCACCGAATCAGGTGGATGAGGTAGATGAGGCTTTCTTTGGACAACTGAGAAAAGCTTCCAGATCGCAGGCCCTGGTTCTCGTAGGGGACTTTAATCACCCTGACATCTGTTGGGAAACCAATACGGCAGTATACAGGCAATCCAGGAAGTTTTTGGAGAATGTTGGGGATAACTTCTTGGTACAAGTGCTGAAGGATCCGACCAGGGGCCATGAGCAGCTTGACCTTCTGCTCACAAACAGGGAGGAACTAATAGGGGAAGTAGAGGTGGGTGACAACCTGGGAAGCAGTGATCATGAGATGGTAGATTTCAGGATCCTGACCAAAGGAAGAAAAGAGAGTAGTAAAATACACACCTTGGATTTCAGAAAAGCAGATTTTGACTCCTTCAGAGACCTGATGGGCAGAATCCTCTGGGATGCTAACATGAAGGGGAAAGGAGTCCAGGACAGCTGGCAGTATTTTAAAGAAGCCTTATTGAAGGCACAGAAAGAAACCATCCCGATGCGTAGCAAGAGAGGCAAACATGGTAGGAGACCGGATTGGCTTACAGGGGAAATCCTTGGTGAACTTAAACATAAAAAGGAAGCTTACAAAAAGTGGAAACTTGGACAAATGACCAGGGAGGGGTTTAAATGTATAGCTCGAGAATGCTGGGGGGTTATCAGGAAGGCAAAAGCGCAAATGGAATTGCGACTGGCAAAGCATGTGAAGGACAACAAGAAAGGTTTCTACAGGCATGTTAACAAGAAGAAGGTGATCAGAGAGGGTGTGCAGCCCCTACTGGATGAAGGAGGTAACCTAGTGACAGATGATGTGGGGAAAGCTGAAGTACTCAATGCTTTCTTTGCCTCTGTATTCACGGACAAGGTGGGCTCACGGACTAATGAGCTAAGTGACGCAAGATGGGATGAAGATCGACAGCCCTTAGTGGGTAAAGAACAGGTTAGGAACTATTTAGAAAAGCTAAACGTACACAAATCCATGGGTCCGGACTTAATGCATCTGAGGGTACTGAGGGAGTTGGCAAATGTCATTGAGGAGCCTTTGGCCATTATCTTTGAAAAGTCGTGGAGATCGGGAGAGATCCCAGATGATTGGAAAAAGGCAAACGTAGTGCCCATCTTCAAAAAAGGCAAGAAGGATGATCCAGGGAACTATAGGCCGGTCAGTCTTACCTCGGTTCCTGGAAAAATCATGGAAGGGATCCTTAAGGAATCCATTTGGAGGCACTTGGAGGAGAGGAAAGTGATTAGGAATAGTCAGCATGGATTCACAAAGGGCAAGTCGTGCCTGACCAATCTGATTAGCTTCTATGATGAGGTAACTGGCTCTGTGGACATGGGAAAGTCAGTGGATATGATATACCTTGACTTTAGCAAGGCTTTTGATACGGTCTCCCACAATATTCTTGCCAGCAAGTTAAGGGAATGTGGATTGGATAAATGGACAGTAAGATGGATAGAAAGCTGGCTACAAGGCCGGGCCCAGCGGGTAGTGATCAATGGCTCGATGTCAGGATGGCGGTCGGTTTCTAGCGGAGTGCCCCAAGGTTCGGTTCTGGGACCGGTTTTGTTCAATATCTTTATTAATGACCTGGATGAGGGGAGGATTGCACCCTCAGCAAGTTTGCAGATGACACTAAGCTTGGGGGAGAGGTAAATACGCTGGAGGGCAGGGATAGAGTCCAGACTGACTTCGACAAATTGGAGGATTGGGCCACAAGAAATCTGATGAGGTTCAACAAGGACAAGTGCAGAGTCCTACACTTGGGATGGAAGAATCCCAAGGATTGTTACAGGCTGGGGACCAACCAGCTAAGTAGTAGTTCTGCAGAAAAGGACCTGGGGGTTACAGTGAATGAGAAGCTGGATATGAGTCAACAGTGTGTCCTTGTAGCCAAGAAGGCTAATGGCATATTAGGTTGCATTAAGAGGAGCATTGCCAGCAGATCCACAGATGTCATTATTCCCATTTATTCGGCTCTGGTGAGGCCACATCTGGAGTATTGTGTCCAGTTCTGGGCCCCCCACTACAAAAAGGATGTGGATGCATTGGAGAGAGTCCAGCGGAGGGCAACCAAAATGATTAGGGGGCTGGAGCATTTGACGTATGAGGAGATACTGAGGGAGTTGGGTCTGTTTAGTCTGCAGAAGCGAAGAGTGAGAGGGGATTTGATAGCAGCCTTCAACTTCCTGAAGGGAGGTTCCAAAGAGGATGGAGAAAGGCTGTTCTCAGCAGTGACGGATGGCAGAACAAGGAGCAATGGTCTTAAGTTGTGATGGGAGAGGTCCAGGTTGGATATTAGGAAAAACTATTTCACTAAGAGAGTGGTGAAACACTGGAATGGATTACCTAGGGAAGTAGTGGAGTCTCCATCCCTAGAGGTATTTAAGTCTCGGCTTGACAAAGCCCTGACTGGGTTGATCTAGTTAGGATTGGTCCTGCCTAGAGCAGGGGGCTGGACTTGATGATCTCCTGAGGTCTCTTTCAGCTCTATGATTCTATGATAAATGAAAGCCAAGATACGAGTCCAAAGCCACTGCTTTCCATCTCCAAACAACAGTTATTCTCACTTATTAAACATGTTACAGATAGTTTCTCCACTTTCTAATTAACTTCACTATACAATTTTCAATTACCTACACCATATATATTTTTTTCAGTTTAGGTGCATGAAAAAGGTGCCTACTCTTTGGAGACTTAATTTTCATCTACAGGCCAAGTCAGCTTACCTGGGAAGATCACAGATAATGTCAAGGTATTTTGATATAAATTTAAGGGAACAATAAGGTAGGCTTAAGTGTACTCAGAACTCTTCCAACAAAATATGCTGTCAGTTTCCTTGCTTACAATTTATGGGCTCAGTCCCGTACAATATGATGCACTCTGAGCTATAAAACCTGTTGCAAGCTGATGAACCCCCAATCTTCATTTGATGCCCCAAAAAATTGCATCATGGGAATAATAACCTAATTCAGGCTATGCTCAGTTTTCAAAAACATTGCTTTCTCCACCTACAAGAATTATTGCAGTTGTTAAAGACAGGGTGATTAGAATACTTTAAAATACTTTGTAGTGAGGGTTTGGTTTCCTTAAACCACCAGATTGCTATTGTGTCAGCCAGGAGTCTTCCCAATAAAATGAAAGTCCCCTCAGAAGACTTTCCCTCTCTGGTAACTAAGATTACTTTAAAAGAGGGCTAACACAACAGCCTAATAATAGTGGATCTATGTCACCTTATCCTGTTAGCAACAAACAGCTTAACAAATTGTGCTGCAACCCCTTAGAATTCCAGAGAGGGTTGCCAGACACTAGTATTATTGTGCCAGACATGAGCCTTTAATTACCTAAGGAGATTTTAGTAATACCTCCGTGTTCCTAGACAAACTGAGCACTTCAGTAACTTCCCATCACAATTAACTTTAAAAGAGTTTTTTAAAAAAATCTGTTCACGTAAGTAGAAATCCCAGAAGACTATCCCAGAGAGAGTAATTAACAATGTCCAGCATATTTGCAAATCTGTTAGCAAGTCAGAATAAAGAGGAAGTCAGATACTGCTGCTGCTGCTGCTGCTGCTGCAGCACAGATAACCTTTCAGGTACAACAGTGGGTAAAAATATCTCTCTCGTACAAACCCCCTCAAGAAAACTGACTTCTTTTGGTGACAGAAAATGGAATACAAAGTTTATATTGACTTATTTTTCCTTTTCACAGTCCTGTTAAATTTTCACATTCCCCTAAAAATAGCAGGAGATCTTTTTAAAAAAATCACAAGTGAGTAATGCAAGTATCACAACATTCTTGTATACTTGAAAATAAGATAGTAGCATTTATTGACTGTAATACCAAAATATTTTAGGGTATGTGGGACAATTTCACTCTTTAATGCATTAATAACATAAAAGATCGAGAATTCAACCATAGATTGCAATGATAAAATGTACCTAAAACATACGTAATATGTATTTTGTGTTGACGAAAATCAGTGTTACATTAGCAGAGGAAGACAAGTATATATTTAGTTAGGTATAGTTAGGAGAAAATCTACTGTGATGCCTACAGAATATAGCTGATGAGATAATGAGGTTGAAGGAACTTAAAACAGAAAGACAGATATAATAATGTGGCAGAAACACTTTTAAAATCCTTGAATACAGAGTGATAGAAGGAATGTTAAACTTTGAGCTCTTGACTTGAAAATAATAGAATCTTTCCAGCATTCCACATGCTGTAGATTAAATTTAATGTTTACCAAAAATGCTTCATGACATTTCTATCACCTCAGTGTTTTTATTGTTCAGCATTCGTGCATTCCAGCACCAAGATTTATTATCCACCAACTGTTGTTCCACAAAGTAATTCTCAATCCATTTAATTCCCTTCATTAGCTTTTCCCCTTGTTTCTCTCCTTCACTTGGAACCTCCATCACTAACCTTTCTTTTTAAATTGTATTTCCCCCTTTAAACAGTGTATCCAAAGTTTGCCCTCTAACTGTTTTAAGAACAAAATCCCGAGGCATTCATAGTCCTTTTTGTTTTTAAATAAAAACTCTAGTGGCAAAGTATGTAACTATCTCAGAATGTTATTAGGCAGTGCTAAGAAAAAAATGCTGTCGTGCTAAATGGAATCATTAAAATGCCTACTGGCAACAATGAGTGCTTAAAGAAGGTGACATTTCTTATTTGTTATTTGCCAGATGGCACTCTCAGGACTCTGTGCAAAAGAAGCTAAAAAAAAAGTCTTCTCATTTTCACTATTTCCCACATTTTTATTCCCCTCCCCCATCCTTGCTTATGTCTGAGAAAGCTTGGACTTCCCTCCCATGGAACCAATTTAATCAACTGCGTGGAAGATGTGGGACCTGAATTATAGCCCATGGAAGTTAATAGGTGTCTTACCATTGACTTCAATGGGCTGAGGATCAACCACTTAAAGGAGGGAATGATTCACTCTTGAGGCTGTGTCTATAAGTTCAGTCAATGCAGGCTATAGGGTACACAGCCACAAAAATCGTGTAATAATTCAGATGGAAGCCCACTGGACTAAATGGTTCAGCAACAGTGTACTGATCAGGTGTGCATCAATGCAAAATGCAGTGTACCATGTACATTCAGCACAATGCCTTTTGCAACATTTATGCAGTACTTTGTGGGGGTATGTCTACACTACCACCCTAGTTCGAACTAGGGTGGTTAATGTAGGCATTCGAAGTTGCAAATGAAGCCCGGAATTTAAATATCCCGGGCTTCATTTGCATCTTGCCGGGCGGGCGCCATTTTAAAATCCCCTTAGGTCGAACTCTGTGCCCGTGGCTACACGCAGCACGGAGTAGGTAGTTCGAATTAGGATCTCTGATTCGAACTACCGGTACACCTCGTTCCACGACGAGTAAGTAATGGTAGTTCGAATTAGAGATCCTAATTCGAACTACCTACTCCGTGCCGCGTGTAGCCATGGGCACGGAGTTCGACCTAAGGGGATTTAAAAATGGCGCCCGCCCGGCAAGATGCAAATGAAGCCCGGGATATTTAAATCCCGGGCTTCATTTGCAACTTCGAATGCCTACATTAACCACCCTAGTTCGAACTAGGGTGGTAGTGTAGACATAC
This sequence comes from Pelochelys cantorii, assembly GCA_032595735.1. Taxonomy (NCBI): domain Eukaryota; kingdom Metazoa; phylum Chordata; order Testudines; family Trionychidae; genus Pelochelys; species Pelochelys cantorii. The sequence continues at coordinate 77,767,725 of CM064326.1, forward strand.
CCTGGGATACTAGTAATTTGCCCTGAGATCTGTGGGAGCTTGGGGTTGAATTCCCACCATATCACTTTATCTAATCTATACATCTATAGTACTTTCCATATCCCATGTTTTTCATTCCTCATTTTAAACTACTGCTGTCCCATACGATCTTTTTTTGGTCTCTCCTATCTCTCTGACCAAAAGCTCCATTTAGCTCTCAGAATAATTCTCACATGTGCTGCTGATACAGGACACACAATTCTTCAGTATTTGCAGAGTTTGAGGGACTATAGGTTGGACCTCACCGGTCCGGCACCATTGGGACCTGACTAGTCCCAAATGAGGGGATTTGGTGGACCAAGGAAGGTCCTTCCCCTCATGGCTGTGCTGCCACTGGGCTAGAGCTCCATCCTGCCCCCACTTCTGCCTCAGTCCCCTCTGGGGATCTCCAGAGCTCCGCAGCTGCCATGTCATCTGACCGCCCCCGTCCCCGCACACACACTTTGGGCTTCCAGCTGAGTTGCCAGTGCCCCTTATGGTGCTCCTGCACCACTGCCAGACCACCCTCTTCCTGGGCTCTGTGGTCCAGGAACATCTGTGGTTCATGCTGGACCACTGAGGTTGCCAGACCAAGGAGTCCCAGTTAAGGGAGGTACAATCTGTACCACTACAATCAAGACTGTAATGAGGAAATTGAAGAGATGTTCAACCACAATAACTAGATGATAATGGAAATAATGGAAAAAATCAAGTTGCTTCTAGTGTTCACAGTGGAGTTCCACACAATGGAGCACTGGTTCTGGGTCCCAGAAATGAGCACTGATTGATATGATTTCATTGTAATGCAGGTTTAGGATGATGGGCATCAGTGACTTCACAATTTTCAGATGTAAAAGGCCTTTGTTTCTGGATCTATGGGATAGGCTTGCCCCAGCCTTCCCATGCAGGAAAACAAGAATGAGATTTGGATTGACAATGCAGAAGCAAAAGGAAAAAAAATCTGGAAAGATCATTACACTCTGGAAATCTTCAACACTGAAATTTCACCACTCAGTGGACAATCAGTTGTCAAAGGAAGTTGTGAAGACCGGGACTTGAACAGGGTTCAAACAAGAACTAGATACATTCATAGAGGATAGATCCATTAATGGTTATTAGCCAGGATGGGTAGGAATGCTATCTCTAGTGGGTTTGTCAGAGGCTGGAAATGGATGCCAGGAGAGGGATCACGTGATCATTACCTGTTCTGATCACTCCCCCTGGGGCATCTAACATTGGCCACTGTTGGAAGACAGGATACTGGGCTAAATGGACCTTTGGAGTTGGAAAATGAGAGCCAATGTGATTCAAAAGTGTAAGACCACTAAATATTGTCTGCTACACAGGACTGTGCCTTTCAGTGATATACAGGACAGAGTAAATGGATTTGCAGCAATGGGGTTACCAAACAGTGGTGGAGTGAAAAATGTTATGTACCAGCCCATCTTGCCATAGAGTGCTTTTCTAGAAAGTGGTAATTTTATATGGGTATACAAGTATTCATTGATCATTGGGGATGCCTCACTGATATCCACTTGGGCTGATATGGGAGGGTACAGGTTGGTAACATCTTTAAATACATAGGACTTTTCTAAAAGCAACAAGCAGTCACATTCATCTCCAGAAGGTAGATTGCCATTGATGCTGCTGAAATGCCAGTAGTGATTCTGGAGAACCATTCTGAACCCTTGCTACTCTGGCTTATGAAGCTATATACTAACCACCTCAACAGTATCAAAGTAATGTAGAGCTACTGGATCAGAAAGTACAGAATGACTGTTGAATGTGCTTTTAGCAATCTCAGTCATAGAATCCTAGAATCATAGGGCTGGAAGAGACCTCAGGAGGTCATTGAGTCCAGCCTCCTGACCAAAGCAGGACCAACCCTAACTAAATCATCCCAGCCAAGGCTTTGTCACACCAGGACTTAAAAACCTCTAGGGATGGAGACTCCACCACCTCCCTAGGTAACCCATTCCAGTACTTCAACAACCTCCTGATGAAATAGTTTTTCCTAATATCCAACCTAGACCTCCCCCACTGTAACTTGAGACCATTGCTCCTTGTTCTGCCATCCGTCACTACTGAGAACAGCCTCTCTCCTTCCTCTTTGGAACCTCCCATCAGGAAGTTGAAGGCTGTTATCAAATCCCTCCTCACTCTTCCCTTCTGCAGACTAAATAAGACCAAATCACTTAGCCTCTCCTCGTAAGTCCTGTGCTACAGCCCACTAATCGTTTTGGTTGCCCTCTGATGGATCCTCTCTAATGCATCCACATCCTTTCTATGGGGGCCCAGAACTGGATACAATATTCCAGATGTGATGAAGGGATGCTTCCATGGTTTACTTACTAGATTGAATTTCAGTGCCAAAAAAAAAAAATCCCAGTGGTTATATCTCCATGTTGTGTATTGCATAATATCTGTGAGGTCAAAAAGGAAACGATATCCACCAGGGTGGAAGAATGAGGCAGATTAGCTGTCTGCTGAATTTCAACAGCAAGACTCAAGAGTTATTACAAGAACCAACTATGGAGCTGTGCAGTTGAGAGAAGCTTTACAAGAACATTTTAACAGTCAACAATAGTTTTCTCTGTTACATTCATGAAACGGTGTCTGGCTTGTGTGCTTTAGAATACAGATTGGTGGGTCTTTGCCTGCTGCTATAGATTCTGTACTGTTTGTAGTGCATTTACAAATAAGGTTGGTCTTTGTCTCCTGATATGTATTCTGTAATGCTTGATGTGAACTAATAAAGATACTCTGATTTTCAAACAAAAGATAGAACTTTATCTGCTGTGATACACACAATAGAATTAAATTACAAACACATACAAGTTAAAAAAGTAATCAATAATGCTAAGGTGAACTATAGCTCAAAAAGAGGAAGAGAAAATAGAAGTAAACAACAACATATATGTTAATTTAGTCAATAGTAGATACTTGGTTTTCAGAGGTTCTATATATGTAGCTGTGGTTCTCTTTGGGTTTCCCCCATAGGAAGTAATAGGGTGTACAAGGTACACAAAGTGTATTAGGGGTTTGGGAGAAGTGACTAGGGAGTTCTCTAAGGAGTGCAAATACTGCTTGTGCCTGGGATATTAGAGTACATAAGTCAATTATACTTAGCAACATTTGATTTTGTTACCTGAACATCCCTATACTTCTTGTCTGTTACAAGCTGAAACAAATCTACTAGCTCTCTATGTAAAGCTGGTGTGGTCAATAGCATGCAACAAAGGTGAGCTGCTAGGTGTGAGTAAAAAGGAACTTTAAACTAGAAAAACAAAAAATGGGTGTTTTAAAGTGCAATGGAGCTGGCTTCCAGGCTCTGTGACTCCTCACAGTGCAGTTCAACACCATGTCCAGAGCAGTTACTGTGTCTCTGTAAGGCAGCTGCAGGCAGACAGCTACGCTCAACACTAGTAATGTATTGCCTACACTCACACTTTAACTTAAGCAGGTCAACCATAGCTCTGCATCATACAGGGAAGTTGTGTTACTGTGTTTGTTAATGGAGTGTTTATATTGGAGGAAGATGAATTTAAGGACAGACATATGCATCACTAGGTTGACTCAACACAACTTACATTATTTAACTTTGTAGCATAGGCCAAGCTCATGGTGACAAAAGCACTCCTTTGTTGGCATAACTGTGCTTATATTGTGGTTTTTGTTTGCTTATCCATATCACTGGGAGTGAGGGGGTATGTCTACTCTACAGATTTTTTTCAGAAAAACGGATGTTTTTCAGAAATAAACATAATTTACATCCACACTGCAATCGCATTCTTTCGAAAAAAATCGAAAGAACAGAGGGGTTTTTCTGACATTGATAAACCTCTTTCTATGTGGAAGAAGCCTTTTTCTGAAAGAGCTCTCTCAGGAAAAGGCGTGTGTAGACAGGGAAGAGGGAGTTCTTTCAAAAGAAGAGGAAAGAGGAAAAAGCACAGGTGCCCTGGAGGCCACTCCGTCCATAGCAATCACAGCTTAAATGAGAGATAGCATCCACACCGAATGGATGCAATCTTTCGAAAAAGAAAATCACTTTTTTGATACGCTTTGGCAGTGTAGACACTCTCTTTCAGAAGAAGTTTTGTTCGGAAGATCTCTTCTGGAAAAGCTTCTTCCAAAAGAAGCCTGCAGTATAGACATAGCCAGGGAGAGTTCACGGTCCTACCTAGAGCTGAGTCTATACTCCAGATGCTTCAGAGGTACAGCTATGGCGCTGCATCTGTGCCACTGTCGCACCAGAGTATAGACACTTGCTACAGCAATGTAATCCTTCTGCGAATCCTTGTGAAAATCTTCTGTAGACCTAGTTGTGTCTACTCTAAGACCTAGGTCATTTTTCAACATTTCTATGTGGCTTGCATATCCTAAGTTTTAGGTGTGGCCCAGGCTCAAAGTAGCTAAGCTTTATAAATGGTAAGTATAACCCAAACCTGAAGGCTTGTCTAAACTAGAAATGCTATAGTGACACAGTTGCAGGACTGCCGCAATGTCACTGTAGCGTTTCAGTGTAAACCAGCGGTGGGCAAAAGCTGCCCCCGGGCCAGATCTGGTTCCCCAGGATTATCCCCTGGCAGGCTGCTGCCTCTGTATTCACCTGCACCTCCACAGATATGGGCGATTGCCATTTCCGGCCAATGGGAGCTGTGGGAAGTGGCACAAACTGGGACACCACTTCCCATAGCTTCCATTGGCTGAGAACAGCAATCTGTGGCCAACAGGAGCTAATCGCCCATACCTGCAGAGGCACAGTAAATATAGAGGCGGCATCCCAGAAGGGGCTAACCCTGGTCAACTGCCACTGTCTTACTGCCCATCCCTGGTGCAAATATTACATAGCCAACAAGAGGAGTTTTCAAATTAGAACAGATAATCCACCTCTTTGGGGGGGCAATAGCTAAATTGACAGAATACTTTTGTCAGCCTAGCACTGTCTGTACCTGAGCTTAAATTGGCACAGCTACGTGTCACAGTGGTGAATTTTTCACACCCCTACAAGGCACAGGTATGTGAATGTAAGTTTTCAGTGTAAAGTGGCCGTAAGTAAAGTAATTTGCTCTCTATCCCAACAACCCCTAAGTTTGTTAAGTGTTATGTCAGCAGCTATCTCATGGATCTCTCTGGTGTTACATCAATTTTAATGGGATACTTTGCAAACTTGACCTGCAAATGGGTGAGGTTTATTGTTTGTTTGTTCCTATTTCTCACAGCTGCCTATTTACTCTATTTGGGAGATTTCAAAATAGAGCTCTAAGTGGCAATTAAGGGAATAGATAGGTCTTGTGTTTGCCTCTGTACAGCCACTGAAGGACTGTCATATTGCTTTTGATTTTTAGACTTGTACAGGAAACCTAAAAATATATTGATCAAGCAGAAAGATGTCAAGTGAGGCAACTATGTGTTAAACTACCCCAAAGCCATCAATTTTCTTAAACAACAATGGGTTTTACTCCAGAACGTGTTGTGAGCTGGGAGAGAGACTAGTGGCTTCAAGAAAGGAGGCTGGGATCAGACACAGTCCACTCATGTAGCCACTAGGAAAAACTGGGTATAAATATTTATATAAAAGTATCTAGTGTAAAATAAAGCATCACTGTAATTTTAGGTAAAAATTCAGAAGATGACTTCTAGTGAAAATTGATACTATTTACAAAACCAGCAAAAAGATAAAGAAACAGATGAATTTTGAACATAGCTCTACTTTAGATGGATCCCTCCCCTTTCCCTCCCCCTCCCAAATGATTGCAATTCAGTAACAGCACTAGCTTAATGCCCTTAGGATAACATTTCAGCTCTAGTTCAGAGCAGAGATATATACTCTGTTATGAATTACCAGCTGCCCATAAGACTCAAACTGATGCATTCTATTTTAATTCTCTACTTTTATCAATAGCTGTAATACCTCACAGGTACAGTATTTATATATTGCTTTGAATAAGGTAATTTCCATTGTATTGTGTGACGGAATACATGATGTGACATAACACAGAGAAATACACAATGTTAAGGAATTATTTTTTTTTTAATCAATATTTCATATCAGAAAATGCCTATTACTATCCCTGGCCTGGCAGGGATCATCCAGTATTCAAATTAGGGGACAAAACAGTGGACTTGTAATTGGGTGAGAGGGCATTTTTCCTCTGATGCTGTTAAATGCAGCCTACCTTGACATGTTCCTAAAGGACAAGTTCTCACATTACAAAAAATATCACAACCGGCATAAATTTCTTCTCTGATATTTCAGAGATGCGTATGGGTTTGGAGACTTAACTAGACTTTCATATGTAAAAGCGATCTACCCATCTCATGAGTAGAGCTGGGTAGAGGAGCTTTCATTCCTATCTCTTCTTCAGATAGACTTTTTTTTCATATGCAGTCAATCCAGCACATTTAAGGGACAATAAATCTATGTAAAACGGATGGGGGAAAGAAAAAGGTTAGTGGGTGCATATATCGGGTAGGAATCACTACTCATTTTCAACACTGCTGTTGCAATTTGGAGCACTCGAATACATTCCTTCTTTCATACCTGGATTCTGCCCCCATTGACTTCTCACTTCAGATTGCACAGCAACATTGAAAAGATTGAAGGTCATATATTCTAGCTCCAGATCTTCAGTGGATAACTGAGGTTACTTAGGTAATGTCCATTATTTTTTGCTGAGTTATACAGGTCTACTCTTATAGTTTCACTAAAACTATATTTTCCCTCTTTGAAATAAGGTGCACACAGCACTGACACATTTCTCCTTTGCATCTTTTCCAATGGTAGCTCTGAAATGCCTGGCCTATTTTGGAATTGCACATCTCGTAAGTGTATCCCTCTCTGTATCCTTTCCTAGCAATAGATCAGATGCTATAAACCCAGGGGAGAAAGCACAAGCTCTCGTTCTGCAATCACACCATGCAGCTTCTGCAATGCATTCACTGCTGCAATGTGAAGTCTGATTTCTTTAAAAATGCTGAATGATTGTTGTTAACGCTTGTAGTCTGATCAGTTGTGACAATGGTCTATATACAATATCTATGATCAAATGTATTATTGTAATCTCACTTCCGACCAACCTTCTGGGTTTCCCAAGCTATTACTCCTGGGTGAAACAATAATCCCTATTTCTGAAAGATGTCTTCAATAAAATGGAGATAAATAAGAGGGTGATCAGAGAGGGTGTGAGGCCCCTACTGGATGAGGGAGGTAACCTAGTGACAGATGATGTGGGAAAAGCTGAAGTACTCAATGCATTCTTTGCCTTTGTCTTCACGGACAGGGTCAGCTCCCAGACAAATGCACTAGACAACACAGTAGGGGAAGGAGGTGGGCAGTTCTTGATGGGGAAAGAACAAGTTAGGAACTATTTAGAAAAGCTAGACAAACAAATCCATGGGTCCAGATTTAATGCATCCGAGGGTACAGAGGGAGTTGGCAAATGTCATTGTGGAGCCATTGGCCATTATCTTTGAAAACTTGTGGAGATCGGGAGAGATCCTGGATGATTGGAAAAAGGCAAATGTAGTGCCCATCTTTAAAAAAAGGGAAGAAGGATAATCCAGGGAACTACAGACCAGTCTGACTTACCTAAGTCCCCAGAAAAATCACGGAGCGGATCCTCAAGGAATCCATTCTAAGGCACTTGGAAGAGGGGAAAGTGATCAGGAGAGTCAACATGGATTCACGAAGGGCAAGTCATGCCTAACCAATCTGATTAGCTTCTATGATGAGGTAACTGGCTCTGTGGATATGGGAAAGTCAGTGGATGTGATATACCTTGACTTCAGCAAAGCTTTTGATACGGTCTCCCACAATATTCTTGCCAGCAAGTTAAGGGAGTATGGATTGGATAAATGGACTGTAAAATGGATAGAAAGCTGGCAAGACTGTCGGGCCCAACGGATAGTCATAAACAGCTCAATGTCAGGTTGGCGGTCAGTTTCTAGCGGAGTGCCCCAGGATTGGTTCTAGGGCTGGTTTTGTTCAACATTTTTATTAATGACCTAGATGAGGGGATGGATTGCACCCTCAGCAAGTTTGCGGATGACACTAAGCTAGGGGGAGAGGTAGATACGCTGGAGGACAGGGACAGGGTCCAGAGTGACCTGGACAGATTAGAGGATTGGGCCAAAAAGAAATCTGATTCGGTTCAACAAGGACAAGTGTAGAGTCCTGCACTTGGGAGGAAAGAATCCCGAGCATTCTTACAGGCTGGGGACCGAATGGCTAAGTAGCAGTTCCACAGAAAAGGACCTGGGGATTACAGTGGATGAGAAGCTGGATATGAGGTAACAGTGTGCTCTTGTAGCCGAGAAGGCTAATGGCATATTATGTTGCAGTAGGAAGAGCATTGCCAGCAGATCTAGAGAAGTGATTATTCCCCTTTATTCGTCTCTGGTAAGGCCATACCTGGAGTATTGTGTCCAGTTCTGGGCGCCCCCCTATAGAAAGTATGTGGACGCATTGGAGAGGGTGCAGCAGAAGGCAACCAAAATGATTAGGGGGCTGGAGTGCACGACCTATGAAGAGAGACTGAGGGATTTGAGTTTGTTTAGTCTGCAAAAGAGAAAAGTGAGGGGGGATTTGATAGCAGCCTTCAACTTCCTGAAGGGAGGTTCCAAAGAGGATGGAGAAAGGCGGGGATGGCAGAACAAGGAGCAATGGTCTCAAGTTACAGTGGGAGAGGTCTAGGTTGGATATTAGGAAAAACTATTTAAATAGGAGGGTGGTGAAGCATTGGAATGGGTTATCTGGGGAGGTGGTGGAATCTCCATCCCTAGAGGTTTTTAAATCTCGGCTTGACAAAGCCCTGACTGGGTTGATTTAGTTTGGATTGGTCCTGGCTTGGGCAGGGTGTTGAACTTGATGACCTCCTGAGGTCTCTTCCAGCTCTAGGATTCTATGATTCTAAATGTTCACCTCCTTTGATAAAACATATAGAGGTCTACACATATCTAATAATTGACCTTATATTACATCTTTCCCATCAGTAGTAAGTTCAAGTTTTTATATTTTTAGGGATTTTGTTTGTAGAAGAAGCCTTTCCTTTCACCACTTCTCTTTTGGACTGCACAGTGCAATGCAGACATTTTGCCTTTGCTCTTGGAACTTTCAGAATTTGCTTATCTTAATAAATTGTAATTGTAATACAGTGGATAGTTTAAGCCCTCTGTGATTCACCCCAATAAGTTTTTTACCAGTGTTTATATCCAGAAGGGATTCAAAAGCATCCTTGGCTTTCCCACATACATGATTCATCCTTTTTAGCTTCTACATATGGTGTGAGATATTATTCACACTGGTTTACCGTCTGCCTCCCTACAAATTCTTGGTGCCAATCACTCTGAAAGTGCTGGGAAAAGGGGAGGAGTAGCGAAGTGTGTAGCCAAGTGTGCGAGAGGTGTAGGGGAAGGAGACAGAGGGAGTGCTCAGGCCACAGGTAGAACCCCAGTGGGCCACAGGCTGCAGATTACTCACCAATGAATTTTAGTCTTGTGGCTTGGTGAAATGAAGGAGAGGCATTCATGTGGCCCACTCACTGGTCTTGGCTTCCCATTGCAGGGCTAAAGAGTGTGAGTTAAAAGCTCAGGGAAGACTGTTAAGATACAGGGCACAACCCACAAACTGATGGTAAGTTCTACACTTAGATTTTACCACCTAATTAACCCTGTGTAAACTCCTCAAGCACTATAACAACCTTAACATGCAGTCATAGACAGCCTCCTTGAGTTCTCTTAATGTGTCTTGCCACCTAGATGAGCATACGTTTGTGACAGATTGTCCCTTACACCAAGAAGCACAGCAATATTCAGGATACTCCCAGTCACAAAGAACAAGTCATTTACTTTAGTCACCCCGAAGACAATGCTTGCACCCAATTCCATAATAAACACCATAAAAAACTATAACGTAGGAAACGGTGAAAAAAGAAAACAAAGCTAAGAAACCTCCAGCCTGCAGGCTGTTTGTCAGGAATAGTTGGTAATGGGCCATCAGATACTTTGTTTAACTGAGAGTCCACAGGCACAGAGACCCTCAAGTCCCAGTGGCTGTGGCTCACTGTTCCCAGCTAGTGGGCGCTGCAGGAAGTGGTGGCCTAGTCCAAACCACTTCCTACAGCTCCCATTGTCAGGGAATGGCTAATTGTGGCTGCAAGAAGCTATGGACATCCAAGCCTGTGGATGCTCAGGTAAACAAATTGTATGGCAGCCTACCATTGGCTAACCCTGATAAAACACCTTTGAACTGTGAGCCAGAGGTTCCCCAGCCCTATTTTATACTAAGCAAGTACTACATATGCTTTAGCACTAACACAAGCTAAGTGGCTTGGGATCCTTCGCTCATGCCTAGGAAACCTGGCCTTCCAGAGTTCAAGCAGCACAGAGATCCAGTTCCTTCTTAAAAGTTTTTCTTCCCTCCCCCCCCCTCCAATTTTGCTCTGAGCTGCAAACTAAGTTTATGGGAAGAGATTCCTTGCATGACTCATCTTCTCTGCGAGGAAGAGTAGAGCAATAACGTCTTTTGTTCCCTTTAATGTTCCATAATAATCCATCTGGTATTGATGGACCTTCTTTGATGACTAGAATGTAACATCTTCTATGAGTTTTAATCTGAGGAATGGACATTGTTCAGAACTCTAAAATGTTCTTAACCCTGAAGAAAATGTTACCATCTTTCAAAAGTTTACAAGTGAATGTTGACTTAATACAGCTTAGAAACTTTACTATGTAGATAAAAAATGCTGTTTTTAACTATCTTAATTTAAATGAAAAAAGAGCAGGAATAATTCCTTACCTGGTCAAACCTTTTTTTTTGTTTTATTTTGTTTTTTAATATTATATGTTCAACATAGTACTGTATTGTATTTGCTTTCATTTTGGTTTGTTTCTGGAGCCCCCGATTGCATACTTTTTTCTTCCAAAGGAGATTTTCAATTGAACAGTCATTTTGTAACTCTGGTAGCTCTGAGGTTTTATTGTAATGCCTTTCTCCTATCTAATGATTTACACCATTCCAGAGACTGACAATACAAATGCTTAAATAGTATCTTCAATATGGGATATGATGTTATAAGTGAGATTAACACATGCAGCCACTCACCCAATGAAATCTAAAAATTAAACACATTCTTACAATCCTAGTACCACTGTTGAAAATACTACGATACAGGTGAGCCAGACTGATTCCAGCTCTGTATTTTTCAGTGTTCAGTTGGGACCTGAGCACTGTGGCATCACTGGCATGAGGTGGCACCTAGTCTGCCCACACTCACAATAATAATAAATGTTCATTAAAAGATTTGCAGGCAGAAGTCCAGAACCTGGATTTCACATAGCCAATTTACATCAGTCTGTCAGTTCAAAGCAGCTCACAAGCCAGTATAACTGTTAATAGAAAGATCACATACTTCTGGGCTCTTAGGAAAACCTTCTCTCTCTATAGACAGCAAAGGGGACATGGAGCAGTAGACTTTCCCTCTGACTGACTGATACTGAGCTGTTGTATCAACCATTTCATGGCATTGGTAGCTGAAAAAATGTAACACAGATCCCAGGCTTCTCTGCTTTAAACTTTAGGGTGGGGACCTTGTACACATTTGAACACAACTGAGTATCCGGGACAGAATCTTTAAGGTTGAGAAATATTTCTGCTTTAGATTGGAAAAACTAACAAAACATGTAGATGGTATTATGAGCTTTCGTGGGCAAAATCCACTTCTTCAGATGACCGGAATATAATAACTCCAGATCCACGAATAAATAAGGGAAGAAGGGTGGGAGAGAAGGAAAAAGGGGAGGGGAGGAAGAAAAAGAGAGACAGTAAGTAGACAGTTCAAATAGTTACAAGAACCATTAGCATCTCCATTGTTTGTTTGGTTGGTTAAGTCATTAAAAGGTGGAAGATAGTGTGTGAGCCATCCTATATCCTGTTCAGATTATTTGCATAAGAATTAAACTTACGAATGAAGTTAAGTTCCAATCCTTCTCTGTGTATTTGGCTTGTGGAATTGGTCTGAAATGAAACAGCGACTTGGAGATCCATTAATGAGTGTCCAGGTAGTTTAAAATGTTCTCCAACAGGTTTTTGTGTATTGCCTTTTTGGATATCTGATTTCTGTCCATTAATTCTTTCCCATAGAGATTGTCCAGTCTGGCCAATATACATTGCAGTGGGGCATTGCTGGCATTTGATGGCATAGATCACATTGGTGGATGTGCAGTTAAATGAACCTTTGATTTGGTGGCTGATGTCATTGGGTCCAGTGATGAAATCCCTGGTACAGATGTGTGGGCAGAATTGGCACCAGGGCTGATTGCAAGGATGGGTTCCTGGATGATTATGCTGGAGGTATGTTGCATGGTTACTGGAAAGAATTTGTTTGAGGCTAGGGTGTTGTCTGTAAGTGAGAATAGGCCTTTCCCCCAAGGCCTCTGAGAGTGAGGGGTCATTTTCCCGGGTAGGTTGTAGATTGTTGATAATGCGTTGGAGGGGTTTAAGTTATGAACTGTTGGTGATAAGTGGAATTCTGCTGTTTTCTCTTCTGGGCCTGTCTTGAAGTAGTTCATATCTGAATACTTTTTTGACTCTGTGAATCTGTTTTGTCACTTCTCCATATGGGTATTTCAGTTTTATGAATGCTCTATATAGATCCTGTAGGTGTTTGACTCTGTCTATGGGATTGGAGCAAATACAATTGTATCGTAGGTCTTGGCTATATACAATGGATTGGGAAATGTGTCTGGGATGAAAGCTAGAGGCATGAAGTTAAGTGTAGCAGTCGGTAGGTTTCCAATATAGGGTGGTAGAAATTTGTCCACCATTTAATAGTGCTTTAGTGTCAAGGAAGTGGATTTCTCGTGTGGACTAATCCAGGCTGAGGTTGATGTGGGGTGGAAGTTGTGGAAATCCCTGTGAAATTCTTCAAGGGTTTCTTTCCTATGAGTCCATATGATGAAGATATCATTGATGTTGTGTAAGTAGAGTATGGGTCTCAGGGGGCGAGAGCTGAGGAAACATTGTTCAAGGTCAGCCATAAATACGTTGGCATATTATGGTGCCATGAGGATGCCCATGGTTATGCCGCTGACTTGAAGGTACAAATTGTCTACAAATTGGAAGTAGTTGTGGGTGAGGACAAAGCCGCAGAGCCCTGCAATCAGGTGTGCAGTACTGTCATTGGAGATGGTGTTCCTGATAGCCTATAATCCGTCTTCATGTGGAATGTTGGTATAAAGAGCTTCCACATCCATGGTGGTTAGGATGGTATTTTCAGGTAGATTACTGATGTTTTGTAGTTTCCTCAGGAAGTCGGTGATGTCTCGAAGGTAGCTAGGAGTGCTGGTAGCGTAGGGTCTGAGGAGAGAGTCAATATATCCAGATAATTCTGTTGTAAGTGTGCATGATGGATTCTCTGAGATTTCCAGGTTTGTGTTTCTTGGGTAGCAGACAGAAAACTCCTGGTCAGGGATAAGGGGGAGGGGTTAGTGTAAATTTGGTCCTGAGCAGCATAAGGGAGCCTCATGAGCAGCTGTTTCAGGGGTTATTTGGTATTTTTTAGTGGGATCACAGAGTTCAGACACTGAGCGTGTGTCTAGACTACATGGCTCCGTCGATGGAGCCATGTAGATGAGTTTACTCAGCAAAGGGAAATGAAGTGGCGATTTAAATAATTGCTGCTTCATTTACATCAAAATGGCCGCCGTGCTGTGCCGATCAATTGATTGTCGGCACAGCGCAACAGTCTAGATGGGGATCTGCCGACCCCACAACCCTTTGTCGTCAGATCCTGTAAGCCTTGTTTCACGAGGCATAAACTCATCATAACCTCATAACCCCTTTGCCGAGTAAACTCATCTACATGGCTCCGTCGACAGAGCCATGTAGTCTAGACACACCCTGATAGTATTAACTTGGGGTTGGCAAATATCTGTTAAATGACTTGAATGGTTCTTTCACAGGTTCAGCATTCTGCTAATAGGTCTGAAAGTCTTTTTCACTTCAGTTAATTAGATCTTCTCTGGAGGAAGCAGAGCCACAGAACAGGGATAGCGATGGGTGGACACTGAGACCCATTTTTGCCCCAAATTTTCAAGTATCCTTCACAAGTATTCATACTGAGTATGCATATTCTACATATGAATAAGAACTGCTCTGTAGAACTAGCTAGATCATGCCTTCTTATCCAGATAGATTCTGTAGATCCTACTGCAGATACTGAAGCTAAGATATCCAAGTGCATTCTAAGCAGTAAAGTTCCCCTGTCATGTGGCAATCTATTATACAGACCCTCAGTCTTTCATCGTGGAAGGAAATTATGGCTGGTGTCAAAATTCAAAACTGAATTATGAATTAAAATATTGCCCTAATCATTGTTTAATGTAATATACTTAATATGCATTTAGAGTATATACATCCATGGATTCTTAATTCCAAATGATTAGTGAAATCCTTTAGAAAAATAGTTTCTTTGAAACTTTGAATTAACATGAATTACTACATTTACTAAATCACATACAAAAAAAAATCAAAAGTGAGTACAAGACAGACAAAGCGGGGGTTACCAAATGATACCACACACATGTGCAGGCTGATTAATGCATGCATAATTGCTACTAATTCATTTCTTTTGTAGTTTCAAGGAATTATGGGAGAATTGCCATCTCCTAATAGAAGGAATACAAACACCTTCTATCACTTCCCTTATAAAAGACATGCTATGATCTAACCAAAGACTCTTCATGCTAGTTTATGAAAACATTGCCACTCTGATGAGGCACATCAGGTAAAATTCATTTTGGTTTATAGTGTCATGTGGGATTTATGAACCCCTTAAATTCCACGCTAATAGATTAAGTGACACACAGGTAATTCAGGAAATGATCTGGTAGCACTTTATAGACTAACGAAACATGTAAATGGTATCATGAGCTTTCATGGGCACATCCCACTTCTTCAGATGACTGGAGTTATGAGTTGGGGATATGAAAACTTGAAATAAATAGGAGAGGGAAGAGAAGAAAAAGGGAGGAGGATGGGAGACAGAGCATCATTAAGTATCTGGAGAACCTTGTGTGTACAGCCAGATACATACAAAATACCAAATCAAAATATTTATTTTCTACTCTGTTTACTGGTGGAAGAGAAAACCAAATTGTATTAATAGAACAGGGTAACTTTCACTGCATATACAACAGCCTCTAGGTGATGCATGAACCTCTCTCAATCATGCTGTCATGATTTACTTTTTTTGGCCACTTTACACTCATGGTAGATGTATATGAGAGAGATTGAAAATTTTTATTCCAATGTTTATCTTTTTTCATATTATTGGGGACTGCATGACAGAAGAAATGTGCATCTAACTGAGAATATCATCCTATAGTACACCCATTTGCATATCCTAGCAAGCATGTCTAGGTCCGCATTTTATATGTGTTAATTAATAAACATTCAATGAACCTCTATTTCTGATATCTGTAACAGATTCACAATGCAAAAGAATATTTATAATCCACTTTGGTTTTGGTTTTTAGTGCATGCCCTACTTAATGTCAGAAGCTTTAGCATGTATGTGTTGGATATATAGTGTTCACATTTAATGAACATAGAATCTAATTTGCTCAAATTTATGATTTAGTTCTAAATAAATTGCATAGATGCCCTATAAAGAAAAAAAACAGAATATGAATATACTAATGAGGAATCAAGACTTGTTGAGGAGTGCATCCACGAATTAAAAAGTAATCAAGCTGTAAAGTGTAGGAAGATACATAGTTTAAAATGATTTATTTCTAATTAATTTACTATATTTCCCAACACTGATGGTATAAATATATCTATCATGTTATGAGTCACAATTTAGCACTTATGCTGGCCAGTGTTGCATAGAATGTGTAAAAAGCTATCTTAAATTGTGAAATCTGAGTTTGCAATTTACAGGATTGCCAAGAGGGAATAGTTTTGCTGTGGAATTATAAAGGATTGTAACTAGTGTTACAGATGGGTGGCATAAGCTTCTGATACTAAGCAAGTTATGAGTGCTATCAGAGAAACATCAAGAAATGAATAGAACAGAAGCTGGAAGGTATAATAGCGATAGACACAAATTTCTCTCTTATTGGAATGATATAACATATAGCTTTTATTTGACTTTATGGTTCATTACATGTTACCCTAGAAATCCAAAAGGTGTATAAGGATGATATCAGTTGACTTTCTCTATGGTGGATGTTTGTTCAAACAGAATATATATATTATATACAATATTCTGTAAAAGTTTCAAACAAGTTGAAGCAATCCATTAAAACTGATATTTTGAAATTCTGAGACCATGTGAAAAAACATTTGCAGCTGCATGCCTCAAGCTGCATGCAGTGGTTATAATTTAATGTACACACGGGTATATCTTTACCTAAATAGCCAACGTCTGCTCAGTTGTATAGTTTGAATATGCAATTGTTAAATTTGCATGCACAAATATAAATATGCAATTGCACATGGTCTTTTGTCTTCATTGTTTTCAAAATTTGGCCATTAAGCATTGAATCTGGGAGCTGAAGTACAATTAGATGGATCTGTTTTTCTTTCACTTTTCATTCCTCCCTATAAAAATAAGTGTAGGCTGATCTCTGTTGCTTATATGAACCTTGTATCATTTCCTGCAATGAATGAGCACTTCCTTTTCTTTCTCTCATGCATCAATGTTTGTGCAGATCACAACAAAGTAAATGTTGAAGATTCGTAGAGAGGTACATTTTATTGCAAGAATAAAAAGGCTTTTTTACTGAAAATTCCAGTAATATGCAAAGATTTTTCAAGCAAAACTAGCCATGGGTACAACTAGCCAAATGTACCCATCTGAAGAAAAGAGTAAAGATACCTCTTTTTTCTCCTTTTCAAACAATAATGCACCCACTTGTGAAGTGAAGATAATTTTGCATTGAAAACACTTCACTTCTATAATGGAATTTGAGTTCAGATCCTCAGCTACGAACCAGACTGGAGGGAACCACTCATTCTCCAGCAGCAGGAGAATATCCAAGCAATTCAAAGAGTAGTTCTGATGACCTTCAGAGGAGCCATACCTATTTCTATTCTTCCAAGATTGCTGCACCTTCTCTTTGTAGACAAGAAAATATAAGAAGGCTGGAAAGTTTTCCTTCAAGCCACAAGATGAAGCAACAAAACATGCTACTTTCCAGGTGTTTGATATAATAGGGGATTTTAAGAGATTGCACTATTTTAGCAGCTCTGCTACTTCATTCTTCAGTTCCTTCATATTTCATGCATATTTTACTGTACAGTCGTAGTGACTTGTGCTTCTTTAATTTATCAGTGAGGTGACAAAAAGGAGGATGTTGGAACACACTTTTATTCCTGGAATAAAATAGGTTGGGTAACTCCCCAATGTTCAGTGGGTGAATACTGATTTGAAGAATATGTTGGAATCTGTTATAGAAGTAATTTATTGTTGGATGATTTTCCAAATAATTTATACAGAATTGGTTTAAAAGGCCAAATTTAACACTGGCTTAAAGGGATGGAACTCCAGTCATTTGTATGAGTTCATGTCCACACATGACAGCAGTATGGTTGGTGCAAAATGTTACAAGCAAGGCAAGGTAAAGCATCTGACATTTTCCTCTTTATGAATAACAATCTATAATGTTTAAACTAACTTGTTCTTGAACATTTCAAAGACAACAAAATTTAACCTCTTGACATTTTTAAAATAATCTGACAATAGGGCAGCTCTTCAAATCAGGAAGGATTAAGAATTTTTCAAAGGGCAGAGACTCCAACAATCTATTACCATCAAAACAATTCTACTATGATTCTTTCTATGAACGGATTTGAAGTACACTGTATCTTTGAAAGGAAGCTATTTTCACTATGTTTCAAGTGAGTCACAGCACAGTACGCCAGATTCAGGACAAACTGCTAAAAAAATAGGGAAGGCTCATCACATACTGATGGTTATTCTATCATTAAATACCAAGTCAGTAACAAACATAAATTTTTGTCTTACCACTCTTGTTAACAAGAAGTCCAAACTGCAGTCTCCTTAGGCATTCCAGCATTTCTTTCACCATCCATGCAGTAGATTTTATGATGAGCAGTTACTGAAAATCAATTTAATCAATTGCAAATTGCAATCATTGCAAAAAGTTTTATAGCACATTGCTAGGGGTGATGTAATAGATAGCTGGCTTATAAGGTCTCTGATAACTTCCAAAATATCGGAGAGCCCTTGGTCTATAAGAATATCCCTTTTAATTGTACATCCATAGTCCAGAGAATCAGAACAAGAAAGAGGAATTATGGAGATGTTTCAAGGAGTCTGTAACACAATGTGACTTACCACCAGGGTGTCTCCTGCTGGTCACTCTGGGAATTAGCTTTTTGGTGCTGGAGCACTCCATTTTGGCTGGTGTCTCCCTATGTCTCTGCATTCTGGGGTCCTGCTCCTCTGGGAATCCCCAACCCCCTATGCCCTCCTTGCCTCAGTGACACTACCACCAGTCTTCATCTCGCCTCTTACCTCAGAGGCAAACTGCAGGCTGAAATAGCCACTGATCATTGGCAAGGGGATGTGGACCTGCTGCCTTTTCCTACCCTTGCTACGCCTGTGCAGCCTTAGTACACTCAGGCCTTGCTTTGGGTCCTGCAGCCTGGGAGCTTGTCTGGCCAGAGCTTCCCTAGCCAGAGCTTCCCCAGACCTACAGACCTAGTATTTTCAGGTCTTGTTTCAGGCCCTGCAGCCTCGGAGTGAGGTGCGACCAGAGCTCCCTAGCTCTGTCTGCCTATTCCCAACACCGCCCTCTCTCAGGAAGCCTTTAGCTTCCCTGGCAGCTAGGTCCCTCCTGCTATCCAGTCAGAGCAAGAGCATGTCTATTGCACCCCCCCACCAGGAGCCTTTATTTATACAACCCTCACCTGGGCCCTAATTGGCTCATACTAGTCACAACTGCTGCCTCCACAACTCCACTGCTCCAGTCCTCTCCCAGAGCTGGGTTTTAACCCTTAAAGGGCCAGTGTGGGGGGCAATCGCCCTGTCACAGGGTCTACTATACCTTATGCCACATGTTTGGAAGTGTACTGTCCCAAACTAAAACTCACAGGACCTTTTGTCAAAAATTACTGGCATAAGATGGAATCCAAATCACATGCTCTTACACAGCTTGCTGACTCACAAGGGGCAGCCATTTATACTTTGGAGGCTAAGGCATCTTCAGTAAGAGCCATCTGGGCAGAATGATTTTCTTGTATGGACCAGTATGAGAGTTAAGAAGACTGGATTTAAACTACCTTGTGGGTGTCTCCCCAGGATCAAGCACAGTGATGATAGAGGTATACAGCCAATATTCATAATGTCATGCAGTAATCAAGATAATGATTGGGAATCATAACTTTTCCATTGACCATTTACATAATATAAATTGTAGAAGTTTTGTTGCAATTGTCTAACGGTGGCAATGTTAATGATATATATTTTCATATTTCAATCATACAGCATCACATCCCCAACAGAATATTGTGCAGGAAGGAATGTGGAAGACATGAATGAATGAATACATCCTAGGAACTTCCCATTCTTGGTCCTGTATTATTACAGCTTTTAACCCAGTACTACTAGTATCAGTGTATAACACAAATGTTCCATCAAAATCATGTTTGACTAAGCAGGCTTATTCTTTGTAAGGTCCATTGTGGAAGTAAGGATGTGAATACATTCCTTTACATATCTTTGGCAAATATTTGGTTAGATCAATAATCTAAGAGAGGCTAATGAAAATAGCTAATTTGTCCATACAAGCTCTGCCATATATTTGGAATGCAAGTAACATTGACTTAATGTAGATACTAATATTCTTTGCAGTGCAGGTATTTTTAGAAGCATTGTAGTAGTGTGCCTGAGATTCCTTTTTTTCATATAGCACTTAAATTTTGTAATGGTTTTTCTGCTGTTAAAAATTCTAAGATTGCTTATAGATACTAGTGAAATATAGAATTGTAAGACTGGAATGGACCTCAAGACGTCATTTAGCCCAATCTCCTGCACTCCTGGTACGACTAAGCTTTATCTAGACCATACTTGAGAAGTGCTTTTCTAACCTGCTCTTAAAAATTTCCAGTGATGGAGATTCCACAACTTCCCTAGGCAATTTATTCCAGTGCTTAATCAGGAAGTATTTGCTAATGTCCACCTAAACTGCTCTTGCTACAATTTATGCCCATTGCTTCTTATCCTATGCTTAGCTGTTAAAAAGAACAATTTTCTCCCTTCTCCTTATAACAACCCTTTATGTACTTGAAAACTGTCATCATGTCCCCTTTTCACTCTTCTCCCATAGATCATATTTCTTTGAAATTTTTTTGTTGTTCTTACCTTGATTTTCTCCAATTTGTCCACATCTTTCCTGTGGATACAATACTCTTATAGGACTAATCAGTGTGTAGTGGAGTAAAATAATTATTTCTTGTGTCTTGCTCACAGCACTCCTGTTAATACATCCCAGAAATATGCTTTTTTTTCCCAACAGCAGTGTTACACTAACTTTTATTAGACTTGTGATCCGCTATACCAGGGCTACTCAACTTTGGAAGCATCGAGGGGGCACAATGATATTCATAGCACATGCCGAGGGCTGCAACTTAAATGTGATTGCATATTAATGCAAATATATGCAAATGGATTCTTTCACACTGAAGGGCATGAATACAAAGTTTAAGGCAAGACTATACAGCATGCAGGCCCCATTAAAGTCTGTTCTGCTGATATTAATACAATGCAATATTTACCCAATTTCCAGCCATATGACAGCACTTTTAATGAGCAATGACAGACCAGGTATTTAACTACTAAAACTCATATCAACAGAGGACCATTATATTGACTACTTTTTTGTTTTGGCTCCCACCCACAGGCTGCGTGTTGAGCCCCGCAAAAATCCAGACTGCACTGTGGGCCGCAAACAAGCAGGCCGTAGGCTGCATGCAAGCAAGGGGCCATGTGTTGAGTAGCCCTGCACTATACCTTTCTACAGCACTCCTTCCTAGGCAGTCATTTTCCATTTTGTATTTATATAATTCACAGGGTGGTCAACACACTTTATCAGGATCCTTGGCAGGGTGTGTGTATGGGGGTGGGGTTCTCTGAGCCCCTGGAAGGGGCATGGCCTTAGGCAGAAAATGTTGGTCTTGGGGCTAGCCTCTCACATCTAGACTTTTATTGCTGCCCTGCATGATGTTCTCAGAGCTCCAGCAGCAATTTAAACTGGGGAACTGTAGTGGGGGGCAGCAGCCCTTGGATCTTGCAAATCACTGGGCCCAAGAGCAGCTATCTCTTTTGCCCACACCCACCCCATGCCTAGCAATTCATTATTCCTTCCTAAGGAATTATTCCTTCCTAAGGCCATTTGCATTTTTCATTTTGCACTTCTAATACTGCTAAAATTTGCTTAAAACTTTTCATCCATGACAGCAGATGAATTACTCACTGTCTCATAATACAAGAATAAGGGAACATTTAAATATATTTAGCAATGATTAAAGAACATACTTTTTCACACAATGCACCATTAGCTGTTCAACTCATTTCTCTGAGCCTAACAGTGTTCCATGATTGAAAAAGAGGATGAGAGGATGATATGAACTTCAAAAACTCAGAGAATAATAATAGCAAGCACTGCAAAAAGTAAGCATGAGTTTTGGAAGGTATTTAAATCCTCATAGCTGTGATATGAGAAGAATAACTTAAGAGAACAAGCAATTGATAAATAGCAATTGATTACAGCATGATGGTGCAAAACTTACTGATCCCAGTGAAGGAAAACTGCTAAAAAATGGGGCTTCTATGCCATGATTTTGGGGTATGTCTTACCAAGATCCTGGAACATAGGTCACGTCTGATAGAACCCTGCTCCTTGAGCAGTAGGCTGATTTAAACAACAGACTCATAACTATAACAATGTTGGTAGGAATGGGGGTTGGATGTGTGTCTAAGTGTGCATGTTAGGTGCTTTACTGTTGTATTCTTAATAAAAATGGTATATTGCCTTTTTCCCTTAAAAGATCCTGTGTGCTTCTTATAAGCATAAAAACTGTATGTTTTTGACATTGCTGCTTCTAATGTTTTTAGTAGTATATTGCATCAAAGAATTTTGTACAGATGATCCATCTTATTTTATAAAGAGAATTATGGATCTACTGCAGTATTTCTTTGAAGTAATAAACTGCTGAAAATTGGATTAATCTAACTAGAACTCCATAAACAAGATGGAGGAGTAAATTTGCCCAACTTTTTTAATTAACCCAGTCATTATGTATTCAAAGTGAGGAGCCATTTGATGCCGAGATTATACAGATTTTTTTTTTTTTAGTTATTTTAGCTGGTCATGTTACAAATATTTTTCCTTTTTTCTTTTCAGTATTTTTATCTGGTTTACTGTCAGACACTTTAAAGGAGCATTCACCCATTCTAGTCATGTCGGTGGCTATTAAAAGAAGAGGAAAATATGTCTGGAAATAACTGAATTTTTATTTAGCTTAATTTGGCACATCTGAAAACTAAAAAGAAATACAACAACAACAAAAAAACCTAAAAATAAATCCCCAACCCTTTTATATTTGATCTTATACTGACTGGATTTTCAAGCATTGACCTCTGGTTTTGTTGATGATTTGCATGTACAATTAAATCCACGTGTATTTCTAATAATTGGATTATTCTCACAAATTAGTTAAATTATTACCAATTAAGAATTACACAACATTGTTTTTAAATCGGGAAAGAGTGAAGAAGAGTCTGTATATAATCCCTGCTCACACACAGACACACACACATCAACTAAACATAAATGGTGCAATAACTGTTCCAAAAAAGTGGACGCGTTCCTTGGATGCAGCAGAGTTTTTCCGGGATACCTCCCGTATCCCAGAAAAGCTCTGCACTCTAGACATATCCTTAGATGGTGGGTTTGGGAGGGGAAGCATGGATTCACACAGAGCAGTTCAAACCAAATCACAAAAATAAAGAAAAATACCCAAATAGTGACTAAATGCATATTTCCCTTTATTTACTCATGATCCCTTCTAGATTCAGTCCACTTCCATGCCCCGAATTCTTTGGAGGCAAGGTAATCCTGCCCGGGTTTAAATCGTTCTGTGTCTGACAACTCCTGGTTTAACTCCCCCACACAAAGAAAACAGGCAAGGTATGTCTACACTACTTAGGGTTTGTCTACACTACAGAGTTTTGTCAGAAAAACACGTCCACACCGCAATCACGTTCTTTCGAAAGTAAATTGAAAGAACAGAGGGTTTTTTCCAGCATTTATAATCCTCTTTCTATGAGGAAGAAGCCTTTTTCTGAAAGAGATCTTTCGGAAAAAGGAGTGTGTGGATGGTGAGAAGGGTTTTTTTTTCAAAAGAAGAAGCCTCCAGAAAATAACACAGGTGCCCTGGAGGACGCTCCATCCAAATTAATCAGCACTCTATAGTTCCTGTCTCCTGGCCCCTCTTAAAGCTGCAGGCAGCCTGGACAAGACTTGTGGTAGGAAGTTGGCCTGAGAGCAGCACCTCACCATGTGGCTCTCCCTGTCACAGGCATTGCCAGCCGTGGCCCAGTGTCAAGCCCCCCGCGACCCACCTTGCCCTTACAGGGAGCAGCCCCAGGGGTCCCAGGACCCACCCAGGTGGACCAAGAGGCAGGCACCCTCCTGGTCCAGAGCAGAGATCCTGTCCCTCCTTGAGCTGTGGGGCAAGGAAGACACCTTGCAGGATCTCTGCTCCAAGCACCGCAATGCTGTCATCTATGAGCGCATGGCTGAGTCCCTGGTGGAGCACGGACACTCACCCTGGACCTGGAACAGGTCTGGAGTAGTGTTAAGAAGCTCCTCCAGGGACACGTCCAGGCCAGAGAGCACAGCTCGCGCTTAGGGGGAGGACCCCACACCTGCCCCTACTTTGATGAGCTGCACCAGATCCTGTCATGATGGACTCCAGACCCCTGTTGTTGCCCAGCCAGAGGTCATAGCGGAGGAGGAGAAGGAGGACCAGGGTCAGGTGGAGGAGGAGAGGACGGACACCATCATCCTGTTCCTGGAGCCAGTGCCTGTGAGCCAGGATGTCTCAAAGGCCTCGTCAGATGCCGGGGAGGGATCTTCAGGTGAATGGTCTTAGTTTATCACACACACAGGGTGGGGGGAGGCTGGTGTACTGGGGACAGGGTGCGAGTTTTGCCCAGGCTGCTCGGGCTAGACATTGTGCTGAGGTCCACACATGTGGAACCACATGCAGCATTAGTGTGAGGCATGCAGATGCAGCAGGCAGCCTCTGAGCACGGGTGGGATCCTGCTTCAAGGCTCAGAGGAGGCCACACACGTCTTGCCCTCCCAGCTCCTGCCATGGCTGGAAGCAGGCTAGCCACAAGGGTGCAGGCACAATCCCAGACACACCGAGGCGTGCCGCACACAGCACGCAGGCATGCCTGCATGTGAAAGGCACCACCTGCTCCCATGGTCACAAGCAAGCCAGAGGTGTGTGTGCAGACACCAGGGAGGGCCAGGCTGCTCCTGGCTTCTGTGACACCCATGAGGGGATCCCACTGTGGCTGGACATTTCCCTTGCCTGCTTGTCCATGGGTTGGGGGTGAGAAGCGGGCAGCATGGTCTCCTGGGCACCTCAGGGCCCCTGTGAGGCATGGCTGGTGGTGTAGACCACATATGGCCTTGCTTCCAGGACATCCATCTCCTCTGACATACTGCAGTATGACTTCTGTCACTGCTCCTGGCTTCCATCGTCCTGCCCCCCCTACTATGCCCATTCCCCCTCTGCCTGCCCCTCATACGATTCCTTTGCCCCCTCCCTAGGTGATGCCCTTGGCCCCTCCCTCTGCCTCTCCTGCCATCCCTGACCCCTTTCCAGCCCCCCCTCCTGCCCATTCCTTTTTTGTCCCCGGACCCACCCAACCCCCACTCCGATGAAGTTCCCAGAACCCGAGGTGGCACATCTAGCAGCCCCCCTTCTCCTCCAGATTATGAGCCCCCCTCCTCCTCCAGGGTATGAGACCTCCCCACCCCCTGCCCACCTTTTTTGAATGTAACATAAATACAAACTTCTTTTTGTTTGAAACCAAACAGGTGTGTTTATTGAGAGGTCAGGGAAGGGGCAAAAGGAGGGGTTGTGGTGGGGAAGGGATAAGGCAGTAAGCCAGAGGCCCCTATTGGGGAAGCCCTGGGGAGAGTTACTGGGGTGCTTGAGAGAACCTCTCCCTCAGGGCCTCCCAGATGTGTACCTGGGCCTAATGGGCCTGCTGGATGGCAGCTGTCCTTGGCTTCTGGAAGGCTTGCCTCTCACGGCTGGCGTCTGCACCACACTCCGGGAGGAAGGCCTCCCCCTTCCTCTCCACAATGTTGTGGAGGATACAACATGCTGCAACCACTTTGGGGATGTTGTGTTCCCCTATGTCGAGGCGGGTCAGCAGACACCTGAACTGCACCTTGAGGTGGTCGAAGGCGCACTCCACCTGGATCCGGGCCCAGTTCAGGCGGGCATTAAATTGGTCCCTGCTGGGATCCAGGTGGCTGGTATATGGCTGTATTAGCCACGGTATCATGGGGTATGCCGCGTTCCCCACAGTGCACAATGGCATCTGCACATACCCAACTGCAAAGTCATGGCAGGGGAAGAATGTGCCCATCTCCAGCTTTCCATGCAGGCTCGAGTTCCGAAACATGCGGGCATTGTGTGCCCTGCCCAACCACCCGACAAAAATGTCCATGAACTGTTCATGGTGGTTGACCAGGGCTTGAAGCACCAGCTGTGAGAGGCAAGAAAAGTAGCCCTTCCTATTAAAACAAACACACAAAACAGAGAATGAGAGAAGGAGTGTGTGAACCCTTGGGAGGTGCCCGCCCCCCTCTATTCCTCTCCTCTCCCCCAAACACCCCAGGAGCCACTCCCTATGAAGCTGCCCCCCCAGAAGCAGGGCTGTGTGAAGGCGGGAAGGCACAACCCTCCTGGGACAGGGCTTCCCCTCACCTCTATTCCACCCCTCACAGCTCCCAACCCCCATTTCCTGAGGGACCCCCTTTCCAGGACTCCCCCCTCACAGGGACTGCAGCCCCAGAGTGCCTTACGTCCATGAGGCATACCGGAGCGGTCGAACTAGGGGGCTAGTGTAGACATACCCACAGTTATTAAATCAGTAGTGCCAACCCAAAGAATTAAAAAAAACCAGGTGATCTAACATTTAATGTTGGATTCTAGTTATATTCCTTACATTTGAGCCTGTAGGATTTTTTTTTCAAGGAATCTCTGCATCCATGAAGTCTAGAAACTTAGTTTTCATTTAAAAAAATAAAAAATAATGTAAGATTTTCATGTAATCAAATTACCCCAAATATCAAGAGACTTGTGCTAAAATTGTAAGAGTTGGCAACAGTAACATTCAAAACCAGTATCAATGTCATTAACAGA
This sequence comes from Pelochelys cantorii, assembly GCA_032595735.1. Lineage (NCBI taxonomy): Eukaryota > Metazoa > Chordata > Testudines > Trionychidae > Pelochelys > Pelochelys cantorii. Next base: position 77,794,228 of record CM064326.1, read on the forward strand.
AAGGCCCTGCCATAGGCACAAACATATAATATCTAAATTCAGTAAGTTAAGTTGCAGGAAACATTTGTGCCATGCTCAGATAAAAACGTAAGACTCCATCAAGGAGAAGTAACAATCTTACACTAAATGTTTTCATCCTTTGAACAGCCCTGACAGCAGCATCACTATTGCTATAAACTGACAGCAAAGCCAATAAAACCGAAAAAGATAGATTATCTGTATCTACTCTTTAGTACTTAGGAGCTCATTTTAGGCTCCTTTTTCCCCCAAATCACTTCCTGGGTGGGTCATGGGGCTCTTCTCCTTGGCAACAGGGACTCCAACAGCTGAGAGTGAGATGTTACACAACAGATATTACACCAAAAGAAACAAGCAGCTTTGTTGTTTTAAGTGTTAAACAACTGTATATTTCTGCAATGGAATTTAACTCTCTTAATCCCTTGCAATTTTTTTACACACTTAATAAAAATAACTAAATGGCTGTCTCATAGGATGGAATGTCTAGCCCAATACCTTTCTATGTTGATCAATGTCACAATTTGTTTAATGAAATTGTACTTCTTTGGAGATTATTGTCCACTGCACAATAGTGCTTAAAGTAGACTTGCAGTTTATTTAACTGCTGCAGAATGGGTGACATTTGGATTAAATTAAATCCGAATTCTCTGACACACGATAGGCATTTAATGGCTGCTAATGTGAATACTAAGTGAATTGAACTGAATTGAAAGAAGAGATTCAGAAGATCAGCTAGAATTAAATTGCCTTCTAACTATTCCTGTAGCTGTTTTATCTTCCTCCTTCCAAAATGGTGTCATAGGGCCAACTATTAAATGAGATAGCATTAACTCTTTTGTTATTGGAACATGCAATTTGAAGCAAGATGTGGCCCGCTTGTAAAAAAATGCTTTTTCTATTCCAGTCTCATCTCCAGCATAATCACACACAAACACACACTGATCCATCTACTACTAATTTTGCAGCCTGTCTATACTACAATAGCCAGAATCATTATATCTAAATTAGTTTAGATTTAACACATTTTCAGTTAGTTCTGTTACAAAAGTTTATTATGCATTGCCATTAGTAATAACCAATATGAACCAATCAACTTATTTGATTTCTTTGTTTATTGTTTGAAATCTCTTTGCATATTCTTAGCCTGAAGCTCATTCATCAGAGGTTTCTTTCAGTATTGCCAACTCTCATAATTGTATTAAGTATCTTGTTATATTTGATAATGTTTCTAAAGCCTCAGGGCCTGGAGTCAAGTGATTATGTAAGAATTATTGAGATTATTAAAAATAACCCTTAACTGTTTAGCCTTATGAGTGCAAAATGTAGCCTGGCAACACAAGTACTCTAATACACGGATGCCAGAAAGCAAAGAAAAGGAACCTAATTTTCTGTTTTGGTGTGGTTGGCTTTTTTTTTTATCTCATTACTTTTAAACAAATCTCTTGATTTTGATGGTCTGATTTATCCTGTTGAAATGTTGGGAACTGCCAACACTGGAAATCTAAGATGTGCCTGACATTCAGAGGAACTTTCACAAGCTTTGCCTCTTCCAACAGCTGCTGTTCTTACTAAGGGACAGAAGAAGATAAAGGACACATACAAACTTCCTCCTCTTTCCTCACTCACTTTCACTCTATCAGTCTTGAATTTCTCTCTTCCACATACATACCCACAAAGTCATAGAAAACGATGTGAGGAAGGAAGCAAAGAATAACCTGAAAAGGAGACTTGGAGGAGGATATGGAGCTGGGAAAAGGAAGCAATAAATGTGATGGAGAATCAGTCATTAACATATTTAATCTGCAAAAGAGAAAAATGAGGGCAGATTTGATAGCAGCTTTCAACTACCTAAAGGGGAGTTCCAAAGAGGATGGAGCTAGACTATTCTCAGTGCTGGCAGATGATAGGACAAGAAGCAATGGTCTCAAGTTGCAGTGTGGGAGGACTAGGTAAAATATTAGTAAAAACTATTTCATTAGGAGAGTGGTGAAGCACTAGAATGAGTTACTTAGGGAAGTGGGAGAATCTCCATCCTTAGAGATTTTTTAAGGCCAACCTTCACAAAGCCTTGGCTTGGATGATTTCATTGGGGTTGGTCCTGTTTTGAGCAGGGGTTTGATCTAGCTAAATCTCCTGTGGACTCTATGATTCTAACGTGGAAAGAGAAGAGAGACACAGAATAAGTGAAAAGAAAAGTAGATGGAATTCGGACTAAATAAAGACCATGTAAACACTGGAGGTATCAGATATTTGAGATGGAAAATATAAGTGAGTACTGTACTTTCACTGGTTTAAAACATCACTATGTCAGAGTTCACAGAACATATATCTCCTATTTTTAACATTTATGCCATTGTTTATAGTTAGCATGCATGCAAACCAAATGTAAAGCATGTCACTTTGGAATGAATAACCGATAATCAGGACCCTGTTACTTATAATTTCATGCACACTGCATCCAAGGACCATAAAATGCTTTTCACTGGATGCAATTAAAAACAGAACTATTCCACTTGCTAAAATTATATTTACCACTGTATTGCTGATGTTTCCTATTTTAAATATCTAGTATATTTCACATCCTTGGTTAAGATTTGGTAAATAACCATTATTTTCTACTCCTGTTTGCGCTACATATGCACCTACGAGTCATCTTTCACTTATAAATAACCAGGTGTTTACTTTCCTATCTATGCACAAGTGAAAATACCGTATTGATACATTGAACTGCAGCAACTGTGCAAACTACTTGGGTATGGAATTGCTCATGGCCCCTCACTGCCAAAACTGGTCTGCCCCACAGATATTTTCCAAAGTCATGAAACAATTTGTTAGATCCTGAAATACAAGGTGAGTATGCTGAATCCCTCCCATTCTTGCATCTTGACAACTCTTGCTAAGCTACATATTAATTACATATCTATATTACACATTATCACTGTAGTCTTATTGCCAATATTTATTGTGAACATTTTTGGCTCAAAGACATATCAAAGTGTGCAATAACTGAATTATTCTATCATTTTCATGGGAAACTATTGCTATTCAACAGGTTTTATATATAAAGGCTAACTACTTAATATATATTTGTAAAGTTCTGATGTCCATGTCAGCTGGTGGGCTAGATCTCCGTTTATGCTCATATTGTTTTTTGGTTGTTGTTGTTGTTGTTCAAAGATATTTTGCCAAAAGCTTGCCAAAACAGATTGAAAAAGTACCCTATGGTGCTTTCTTAAATTTAATTGCTGCAATTAAGAGACCATAAAATTTTCACAAGGTGTTTGTTGCATTCATGTAGAGGAGCATATAAGAAACAACTCATTTATATGCTACCTGTTACCCAAAGACAGTTGGAAAGATTTGATTATACTTTCTCTACATAATTCTCACATCAATAAAAACATAATAGGTGGATAATTTATCTTCTTACTTTAAAAAGAAAAAAATCAATTACTGAGCAAGACTAAACTTTATGGCATGCTAAAGAAAACACTAAGAAAAAAAATCTTTAATTCCAATATCAATATTCATTAAAGTTTTATACAGTCTATCTACAGACTAATCATGTTACAATATGAGATTTTTTTCACCTTTTTTACCCATGCTGAGCATCATAAAATATATTTTAGTATTCATTTAGTGAAGACAATGGAGCTGTATAAGACAAGAGATATAACAAATACAGTGAACAGAATGATGAAGATGTGGCCTAACCTAAAAAGCCATGAAATTAGAACATAGTACCCGCCAGAGTTGCTTTCTCCCATTGTAGCTCCTTTGATTACAGCGTCCTTGTCACAGAGGTCATTCTAATTCGATCCCATCCGAATATTCTAGGTAACCTATGTTGCACATGTGCAGACCGCATGCTCGTTTGTCACATTATTGCTTGCTGTCACTTTTGAAGGTAGGTGTCTGTTTGAAGAATGTGCAGCAGCCAGAGGGTCAGGCTATTTGCATAAAGCATTGAAAAAACTTTTTCAGAGTGAATGTGTGGGATGCTGCTCCTGTTTCTGTTTACAGAAAGCTTATAGGGACCAGCTGTCAGAAATTCATGCTGTCACGCCTGTACAGAGATCATTAAAAAAATAATTACTTAATATATATTAATGAATTGAAGCTAAAATTTCCATTCATTGGGCTGCATATTAATTGTCCCTCTGAATAAAACAACCCAGATCTTCTGACAGATTTTTATAAAGTCAAAAGATTACTACCAATTGAAGAGCTTTACAGAAGCCTTCCAGTGCCTTTGGTGACTAACCAATTTCCATACTTGAAGAAATGGAAGGGGATAAAGCTAAAACAAAATTTTAATGGTATATTAAATAATTAGAAACAAATTACACTAAAGATCTTGAGAAGGCAAAAGGAAAGAGCTCTGAGAGGTGAGGATTGGTAGTGAAGAAATAAATTACACTGTTAAGAATATGACCTAATGTGATTTAAAAAATTACCCTTTAAATCAATACTTGCAAAAGGAACATTCCTTTTAAATCAGGAATGTTCCTTTCAACTGAGATTAATATATTAACCTCTCATTAAAATTCCTCTATGACACAAGTAAAAGGAAGGAAAAGATTTGTGTGGCCTTTGATAAATGTTACAATGTTTCAACACCAAAAGAGCAACGGAAGTGCATGTACAATTAGAAACAAACAGCAGATAGATGAATAAATATAGGATGATATTCTTACAGACTGTATTTTTTTATGAGTATGCCAGCTCAAAAAAATCAAAGATTATTGTTCAATGGTGTAACTTGAGTTAATAGTCTCCATTTAGTCCTTAGTAAACAGGGACACAGATCACAAACTACTGCCAGTTTCAGAATAAAAGCTGAAAAGTATTCATGTATCTACCTTCTTATAAGATCACCATCACCATGGTATCTGAACACTTCAAAAACAATTAATTAAGGCTGAAGCACCTAGGTAGGTTGGACAAAGTACGATTATATCCATTTTACAGATTGGAAACTGATGTCAGAGACTGATAAAGTGATTTGCCCAAGTTTACCTAGCAAGATCGTGGCAGAATTGGGAATTGGTCCCACATCCCCTTAGTCATAGAACCATGCTTCATTGTTTATTTCCTCATGTCTTGCAGAAGCTTTTACAGGGTATTTTCCCAAAAGATTATGTTCCAACTACATATAACTGGAGTGCAGTTTGTACCAGGTACCAGCTATTCCCCTTCTCTTAACTATCAGCACATTATTACATTGCACACGGATATGCTCCATTCTGCAGGGCCTGTGATGATGGAGCAGTAGGAGCTAAATATGCTGGCTGTACACCCTTGGGCACTTACCCACGTGATGTGCAGACGTGGGAGTAGTTTCACTTTCAAAGTGCTGCAGATGGAGCAGAGGAGGCTAATGAATTTGACGGATAGTACTGATTATACTTCCTGTACGCTTTTGAAAAGAGAAGTTTATAGGTCTGAGACTGAAAACGCTGGACATCACACATAGACCCCACATAAAAATGGTATCTCATATTCTAATCAACTATTTTTTTTTGTAAAAAAACTTTCATACTTCTTTGTTACATACTAGCCTGGGGAAGATGGACCAGAGTCAAAGGTCCTGGTGTCTTCATGCTTAGCCTGTAAGATCCATATTCTGAAAGGCTGAAGGTTGAATGCTTAGTAACTGAAACTAAAAATTGACCAGTTCTAACTGGGGAAGAAAGAATTCCATAAGGTTTATTAAAAAGTTGGCTCATGTGTACAGGTTATTTTTCATCTTTCTCTAGAGCACTGTGCAGAGTGGGTGTTTGATGCACAGTCAATTTCCTCAGTTTGCTGGGGGCAAGAATTGGTAAATCTTGCTTCTGCTCATTTTCTATTTCTATATGATGAATACAGCTCATGTCTTATTAGATAAGAGCAAGTCTCAGGGACTCTAGAGTGAAACTCACCTCTCCACACATAAAGCAAAACAAACAAAAACACATCTGGGATTTGTACAGGGAACTCTATTGAGGTAGATGGAAAAGGAGCAGGTCACAATAAATGAAAGCTGGTTCTTCTGCACTTTTTTCCTGTATCTGCGTACTGGAATATTGGTTAGGGGTTTTTAATGGATTGTCTCTGGTGAAACATGTATCCACTAGTTAATCCTCCTGGTACTCTCCCTGTATTGGACCAGTGCAGAGCATCCCTGCATAGTGTTGAAGGAGTCCAGAAGCCCTATTCATAAGCATTGTTTGATTTCTATATTGGGGGGGGGAGGCCAAGCACACATACAGGCATGCATACCTGCAACATGTATGTACATGCTGAAGCCAGTTCTCCTTGCTCACTGTCTCTCTCCCCTGCCTGGAGTGGTACCTGGGCTGCTGGTGCTGGGGAGGTGGGAATGGGACAGGATAGCTTTAAATTGGAGCCCCCTGCTGCTATCTGTTCTGGAGACCTGCGCATCAGATCTGGACTACTCTGGCACTGGATGCCAACGCCAGGCTCCCACTCCCCACCCCAACATTCCCATATCCCATTCTCTTCCCCATCTCATCATACTTCCCCTCCCCCAAACCTCCATCTCCTTTTCTTCCCCCAGTCCTGGCCTACCCTACCCCACTGTCTCTTTCCCTCAGCACCACTGCATCTCTCTTGTGGGCATTCAGCATTGCACAGGAAACAGGCAGGCACTGGAACCCAAGGCGTGGCATCCAGCTATGGATGTAGCAACTCTGAGCAGTTGCTCCATTTTACTTCCTGCTCTGGCCCAGCTGCCCCTCTACAGGGAGTGCTCTGCTGGGTCTGCTGGGGGGAGGCACAGCACAGAAAGCATAGCCACACCTTCCCTGCCCTGACAGGCCATCCAGAGCAAGACCTGCAGAACCTCTCAGTACTCACAGAAATTGGGTGGGGAAGTGGCACATGCCCCCACGGCCCCCTCCACACACACACCTTCCCTCTGTTTGGGAGCATTGCCTCCTCTGCACCTCTTTAAAAATGACACCCACTTGAGAGGCCACAATAGTTACAAACTAAAACAAGTCTTGTGAAAGCAAAGAGTAAGGTCAAAAGGCTTCAAACGCCACTTGTTCAGTGCTTCTCTGTTGCCAATGCCTTCATTGCTGCTCCTCCACAGCTGTTATTCATACATTGCAGCTCCTCAATAGCCTGTTATCCAAGTATGGTTATTTCTATTCTGCAATTGGACACCTACAGCTGCCCCATGCCAGCTGACTCGGGCTAAGGGGCTGTTTAACTCCAGTGTGGATGTTTGGGCCCCCGGCTGCAGTTGGACCCTTGCAGGATCCAAACATCTAGACTGCAATTAAACTGCCCCTTATTTTAAGCTGTGTGAGCCCAAGACAGCTGCCATGGACCAGCTCAGGTATTTAATTGCAGCCTAGATATCCTTATGTGACCATTAGAAATACAGATGAGATGTTTGTGACAGCATTCTGATATCACTACCTAAAATGTATGTAGGTTTGCCTGCTAGCAAGAGGACATTTCTCTTTTCAAACATCTTTGCTCAAAGTTATTCCCAGATTGTTAAAAAAAAGGATTTTGGATGAAGTAGTACGCTTTTTTGCTATAATGAAGATTTGTAGTTGATTTCTTCTGTTGGAATAATGAGTAATACAATGAAACAGACAAACATGCAAAAGTTACAATTTCTTCACTAGATTAATGCAATGACTAAACAGGACAAATACGTTGCAAATTTGCACCAGAGAAGCAAAGATGTTGTAGAGTAAATACCTTTATACATAAAGGATTATATCTTTTCTTAGATTTTAAGCTCTTTGGAGCAAGAATTGTCTTTTTTGTCTAGTATTTGTAAAGAGCTTACCATAATGGTTCCATACCCAGCACAGCTAGGTGCTATGATAATGCAAATAATAATATATCAGACAGGAGCTGCCAAATGTTGAACATTCCTGAGACATTGCACAGGAATGGGTAGATAGTATAGATCAGGGCTACTCAACACGTGGCCCATGGCCCATTTGTTTGCGGCCCATGGTGTAGTTTGCGTTTACACGGGGCTGTACACACGTCTTGCAGGTGGGATCCTTTGAACATGGCCTCCACTGGGAACACGCTCCACAATGGCGAGGAATCTCCCAGGCAGGACAAACATTGAAAGACGCAAGCGAACGGGCTGACTGGATCAGACGGGTACAGAGTGTTGGCATTTCTAGCCCCCAAGGAGGAGGTGCTGGGAGCACTGGGGCATTGTGGGAAGTGCTGGCTGCTTAGCTTTGTGGGCAGAGCCTGAGACGCGCTGACTGGGTCACACTGGCCACTTTTGGGTCCGACACCATGACTTAAGGTTTAATCTCTGTATTAATGTCTGTCAGTGTGAAAGAAGTTATTTGCATATATTTCCATATATAGTTGCATGTATATGCAACCACACTTAAGTTGTGGCCCTTGGCATGTGCTGTGAGTATCACTATGGTGCCTGGGGCTTCCAAAGTTGAGTAGCCCTGGTCTAGATCTTTGTTAAAGTTTAACAAGCTTCCAGACTCATGAAGTAAGTGTCAGTGTGTCTTCAAGGAAATGCTGATAAGAGAAGTACTTGGATACAGTGATGTAAGAATAGCCATGCTACATTTGTCTCTCGAAAGAGGAATGCAAATGAATCAGATCAAAAGTTCAAATGAAGCACAGATTTGCAAATCTCGTGCTTCATTTGCATAATTGTGTGAGCGCACTTTTTCGAAAAAGGGTTTTTCAAAACCCTCCCACAGTCTAGACCAGGTTCTTTAAAAAAAACAACCTTTTTCGAAAGAACCTGTACTACTGAGGGTTTTTTTTTTAAAGAACTCTATCTAGACTGCGGGTTTTTTTCCGAAAAACGCTTTTTCAAAAAAGCACTCTCACATGACTATGCAAGTGAAGCGCGAGATTTACAAATCCATGCTTCATTTTAATTTTTGATCTGCTTTATTTGCATTCCTCTTTCAAGAGAGGAATGCAGTCTAGATGAGCCCTTGCAGTTTAACACATCAGCTACATTTGTGTTGTATTATACTGTATTTGTCATGTCCTTTTTGAGTCTGGAGAGTTAAATAGGCTGCAGGATTGTTCCTTTTAAATAATCAAGCTATGTAGCACACAAATTTAAATATTGCTTAGTTGCTGGAATGCCAGAAAACTCCATTTTATTTTCAGTTTAAAAACTGAGGGTTAAAGACTTTTTTAGCAAACATTTACTTTATAAAGCCAAGAAAACTATCACTTTTATATGCATATATAGAGACACATTCATCCACCTGGCTAATGCATTGCAGTTACCATCTCTGCATTTTCATGTCAGTAGCTCTATCCAACACAGTAAATTTTGTCACATTAAAATGATACATATTTTTACACATAAAATCTCTCTGATTAAAAATTAAGTCCCTTTCAATTACAGTCATAGATTGTAGCAGTAAAATGTAACGTGAAGGAAAATGCAATTAAAATTGTAGTGAACATTTATGTAAATCAAAAGTCGGTAGTGAAGCAAATATAATGAGCTAGTCAAACTGGGACTAAATCAGATTTGCTAAAGTTCTAGTAGACACATATATGCACAGACACCAGACTGGAAGGTGTTCCCCTTAATTCCGTTTCTTGTCCCAAATAGCATTTATCAGGATCACTTTTAAAGCATTGTGGTCACCCTTTACTACCAGCACATAAATCTTATTTGGGCCACTTCAGTCTGTGAGAGTTATAGCCTGATGGCCATAGCACTTGCTAGTGAAGTCATTCAAGCATTAAATCAATTACCCCTAGTGTGGAAGACCCATCATCTGTATTTAAACTCTTCTAAGTAATTAAGTAGACAACCCCTGTTTAGACATTAAGACCCACTTTCTTTTGTAACTCTCAAGTGCTGTGCAACCCTAAAGATGTGCCAAAGTTCCTAGAGGAAATCCAGGCTCTAGATAAGTCTCCACAGATTTTTGCATCCAATAAACAAAATAAAGCAATTTATTATAGCCATCTACTGAGAGTTCATCTAGCCTTTTCCATGGATGCATGTGCCATATTAGCTGTCATCCACAACCACATATAATGCACTCATTCCAAGTATTTTTCTCTACTCTGGGTGCACCTGTTACAGTCTCCTGTTCATTTACATATCCTGGCTCTTTTTCTCCTCTTCTTTTTATATTTATCCTCTTGCTCAGGCCTATCATAGAGCCATGTATAACAATTCATAATCTAACAATTTGTACTAGATAATTTATACTAGATAAATTAATGGAAATTAGGTCCATCAGTACTTATTAGCCAGAATGGGTAGGAATGGTGTCCCTAGCCTCTGACAAATAGAGGACATGTATGATTGGAGAGGGATCACTGGATGATTACCTGTTCTGTTCACTCCCTCTGAGGCATCTGGGATTTTGTCACTGCTGGCAGACAGGATACTGGGCTAGATGGACCTTTAATCTGACCCAGTATGGCTGTTCTTATGTTCTTATGTAACAAACTTGTTAATCTATAAAACCATGAAAAAAGAAAACCTAAGGGTGCGTCTACACTTTAGGGCTTAACTCAAAATAAGCTACGCAAATTGTGCTTCATCAATTGCATAGCTTATTTTGAAATTGGGGGCATTTACACAGCACTTATTTGGAAATAAAGCACTCTTACTCTGACTTCCCTTACTCCTCGTACAATGAGGGTTACAGGAGTCGGAGTAAGAAGTCCTCCAGCTTGACGGTATTTTGACATTATATGAAAATAACTGCTTGCTGTATAGACGCAGACTAAGTTAGTTCGAAATAACGCTAGTTATTTCAAAATAACATTGCTATGAAGACGTATCCTAAGAGATGAAACATCAAATTCTGCTACATATATTTGTGTAAATTTTTTGTGTGAATATGGGGAAAAATATCTCTGCTCTACTTTCACAAGAAGTATCTTCTTTAAATACCACATGCAAACCCCAAAAGGACCAAAGAGGTCTGATAAAGTCACCTGACTACTCTAACTCATTTGCAATTCATAAAACTTAATAAACATTTACCAGTTTCACCTGGAGTTCTGACTGACACTTTTATAGTTCTCATGAAACCAAATTATTATGAAAATCTCAATGTGTGGAACTATGTAAGAAACAAATAAGCTTTGTTAGGTTATATACAAACAGAAAAAGAAAAAAAAAAGCCTAGCTCCTATCTGAGCACTAATTGTGATTGTATATATGGAGGATTATTTTGGAAGTGAAAACTATTTCAGGTTGTACCTCCCTAAATGGGATTCTCTGGTCCGGCAACATCCATAGTCTGTTAGGCACATAGATGTTCCTGAACCAGAGAGCCCAGGAGCAGGACCAGGGAGGCCCAATCTGTATTGTAAAAATATGCTTGGGGAAGGAGGGTTCCTGGTTCTGTGTGCTGTCGAGGAGGCTTTGTAGTAAACACCCAGATCCAGGTCATACCATCACTAGATCAAGCTGCCTACCAGCTGGCACCTTCATTGCACCAACCCCACAGCAGCAGCAGCAAGAAGAAACTGGATGCATAGGAAAGTTGAGAAGGATTGACAGTAGATGGAGGGAACTTGGAGGACAGCTGATCCAGAACCAAACTCTGTCCCTCCAACCCCAGTCTCTTTACCCAGCTAAGACTAAGAGGCCCTAATAGCCAGCCACCACAGATATCCTGGCTGACTTGTTAACACCTGGATTCATCGTCCATTCCAAATTGTCCTTGGGAAGCATCTGGGGTTTAGATTGTTGTCACCTAGCAGCACTGGCAACTGCTGGCTAGGCCAAGGACTGGTGACTAGTTCAGGGCTGCTCAACACATGACCCGTTTGTTTGCGGCCCATGGTGCAGATTGAGTTTACACGGGGCTCAACACATGGCCCACGGGTGGGAGCCAAAACAAAAAAGTAGTCAATATAATGATCTTCTTTTGATATGCATTTTAGTAGTTAAATTCCTGGACTGTCATTGCTCATTAAAAGTGCTGTCATATGGGTGGAAATTGGGTAAATATTATGTTTCATTAATATCAGCAGAACTGACTTAAATGAGGCCTGTGTGTTGTGTAGTCTTGCCTTAATCTTTGTATTCATGCCCATCAGTGCAAAAGAAGCTATTTGCATATATTTGCATATATATTTGCATGTATATGCAACCACACTTAAGTTGCGGCCCTCGGCATGTGCTGTGAGTATCATTGTGACCCCCTGGGCTTCCAAAGTTGAGTAGCCATGGGCTAGTTTGATATCCATAGTCCATCTGTGTGTGTGTGTGTGTATTGGAGGAGGGGACATGCATCATAGCCAGTTGGCCCCTCAGGGCCTGTACACTGACATGAATGTTCTGCTTTGGCAGAGTACAAGAGCTATGTATTCCAGGGTGGAGTGGGGAATGGGAGGAAATATGTCCTCCATGCTTATGATTAGTTGATAAAAAAGTGACCTGTTTAGAGAGTTTGGGGTTTGTTTGAACACCCATCTTGCAAATCTGGAAAGACCCAGCTTAAGGCAGGATGGGGTGAGTTGGAGTCCTAATGGAGCAGCTTGTTTTCTCTCTCCCTCTCTTTTTGGGTTCTTTTGCATTATCATTATGAATAAAACAGTGTTACATTGGAACTTTCATCAAGGGTATTTATGTTTTAATCTTATTTTTCTGTGCATAAGCTGTGAATGTAGAGTGATAAAAGTAAAACTTTCTGTACAGTCCAGCCTCCCAGGACACTTTGAAATGTGAAACTATTTGCATGTATTTGTCACTTAAAACTATGGTGATAAACACATTAGAAAAGCCTTAAATAAAGATGATTGCACTACACTTGATGCCATTTTGCACGTTTGTATTCACTGCTGTCTGGTTCCTGTGAGCTACTGTGCTCTTCACTAGACCTATATAAAGAGCTGTAAATTGAATTTCACTGGTTTAAATTACAGTACTTCACTTTTTATAATGAGGACACATTGTTCATATTTTTTCCTGTAGAAAAAACACAGTTGATGGCCAATTGAAAATTAACGTTACAAGAAATACAGTACTTAGAAATGTCTTCAATTGTGTGACTTTTCTGCAGAGAATTTGTGTATTAACAGCTTTTCCCTCATGAGAGTATTTGTCACTGTCTTCTTTTGTAAGTATGCAAGAAAGTGGAAGATTTTTTTAAAAAGTAGGATAGGTTAATTTATATATATATACACACACACACACACACACACTCTAAAACACAGTTGCAAGACAGAAGTAAAAAAATAAATAAATTTAAAAAACAGAGTGATTTCAAACTACAAGAAGAGGAATTTGCTCTAGGATAAAAAGATGCCTTGGGAGAAATGCTTTGACATTGGAGGGAATCTCATTGGATTTAGTTTCTCCTAATGGTTAGAAATTAATGAAAGCTAAAGGACATATGTGTGGGGTAAGAGCATTTTCTCTAACTATAATCCATCTCCTCTAAAAAAAAAAGTCAGAATTAAGCACATTCTCTTTGTGTTGTCTCCCTCGTCTTATTCTATACTAGCAGAAATACTGGGCGTCACCAGGGGAAAATATAGTAAAAGGTGTGATGAATGAACTATGTCAATGACATTAACATGGCATATTTTAATGGAAATACTTTTCTCTTATATATTACTGTAAGAAATTAACATAGCTAGTACTTTTTCTATCATCATAGTGAAAGGATCTCGTAGTTGCAGTTTATGTGACATGCTTAACAGAAGAGTCCAGCAAATGCCTATGATCAGATGCTACTAAAAGCTAATTAGTGGCCCAACTGGGGCTCTGGGGGAACCGATTTCGAGATATAACCAATCCAGTGATTGAAGTTAGGAAATCAGGAGTATCCGTGCAAAATGTTGTGTTTCTATGATCAGGTGCTACTAAAAGCTAATTATCAGTGGGCCCAATTGGGGCTCTAGGGTAACCGGGGGATCCGATTTTGAGATCTAACCAATCCAGTTATTTAAATTAGGAAATCAGTAGTATCTGTGCAAAATTTGGTGTTTCTAGCTCTTGCCGTTTCGGAGCTCTTTCGGGACAAACAAACAAACTTTCAGAAATATTTATAAGAAGATTAGAATCAAGGTGTGTCATCCTCTCTAGTATATAAATGATGTTTAATTAGTGAAAGTGAATTGTAAAGTGAGCATTTTAAGTGTACACTAAAAGCTTGCTTGTTTTGTATGTGTGCATGTATTCTTTTCATGTTTGTTTTGGTGTCTTAGATGGAAGAGATTGCATGGTTCCAGAAATTGCTATAACAGTAGAAGTTACCTCAGCAGACAAACCACCAGGAAGCCCTTGGATTTGGCAAATTAAAGGAGACAGAGTGAGGTATGTAGGGATCACAGCAGTAAAATCTTTCTTGGCTACAGATTTACTTTTGAAAATAAGTCATGGTTGCAGAAAGAAAAGTGAAGCTTGCAGATAGAAATCTTGTTTGCTTGTGCCAAGGAAATCAGATAGCCCCCTGAATATGGATTATCTTCTTGTAGCATAGAAAAAAACATAAAAAGACCAAAGGGGAAATTGCCTCCAGCATTCATTTCTACATATTTCATAGGAAATACTGGGATCATCACCAAGTTGCATTTACTGCAGATTCAGGGTTACCAACATCCTATTACAGTAAAATCTGTGTTATCTGGCACGCTCTGGGATTAGGTTTTCCAGTTATCTAAAAATTCTGGTTATCTGAGGGTCCCATCAACCTAGGAAAAACCAATGGACAATAATAGTAAACCTCAAGTTTTTAATATTGGTAGTTTTGTAGTGTGAGGCAGTTGGTCTCACATTTCTATTTTGAGTTAGAGATGATTAGTACTTCTTAAATAAAAAATGGTTAAAACAATCATGGTGAATCAAACCAGGCCTGTTCGCCTGAAGATGTGACGGTATTGTGGCTGGGGGAAATGCCAGTTAATAAAGTTTTCTGGTTAACAGAGTGCTGGATAACAAAGGTGTCACATTACTGGATTTTGAGGGGAGCAGCCAGATCACTGCTGCACCCACGGGGGGATGTTTGCCCCAAAAGTGGTATAAAGGGGGCCATGTGAGATGTCGAATAGAAGCTTACTGTCTGCTGATTCTATATATGCTACTCATGTGATTGTTTAATATCTGTGTGTGAAAGTATAAGACTGTACTTTGTACGAGTACCAAATGTTTCTCTGTGTGTGGTTGAGCAATGGGCAGAGCCTGGCCTATGGACATGCTGATTAGCGAGGCTATGTGGGACAATAGCACTCAATGGGCCAAGGACACACCTCGGGAATGAGGAATGACTCCTAAGAGCTACCAGCAGGGGACACAGGGATAGGCCGCAGGCCAGGTGACCTGCTGCAGCCAAGAAGAAACCAGGAAGGAGGTATAAATTTGCCATGTGGCCGTCTCCATTTTTACTCAGCTCAGCACTTCATCCCAGAGGCAGCAGTGCAGGGACTGAAGAGCCAGAAAGAACTGTGGACCCATCCTAACCTAGGATGTGCAACAAGGACTTTTAAGCCAGCAGCTGTAACATCTCTGCTAGAGCCTGCATCGAGAACTGGGAGATTCGATGCATGTAACGTAGGATACTTTAGCAACCTTACTCTCATGCTTTTCTTTCTTGTAATAATAAACCTTTAGATGGTAGATTCTGAAGGATTGGCTCAGCGTGATTTGTGGGTAAGGTCCAGAGGGTAAATTGACCAGGGATCTGTGGCTGGTTTCTTGGAACCGGACGGAACTTGTTCGGGGTAGGTGGGATTGGGTTCTAAGACTCCTCACCTGTGTATGAGGCCCAGGGCCATCTGGGGCACGGATATTGCTGGGGTGTCAGAGGGGTTTTGCCCGTGAGGCTTTAGGCAGGCAGCTGAAGTGCTCTGTGGGACTGGTGTGTGGCCTGTTTGGGAAGGT
Source organism: Pelochelys cantorii (assembly GCA_032595735.1). NCBI lineage: Eukaryota > Metazoa > Chordata > Testudines > Trionychidae > Pelochelys > Pelochelys cantorii. Next base: position 77,810,093 of record CM064326.1, read on the forward strand.
CTCCAGTCTGGGGCTGTAAGGACCCCCGAATATGAGCAGTGCGCCCTGAGCGGACGCCCTCAGCTGTGCCCAGACCTGGCCCGGTCCGTCACAGTGGCCTGTTCGCCTGAAGATGTGACAGTATTGTGGCTGGGGGCAATGCCAGTTAATAAAGTTTTCTGGTTAACAGAGTGCTGGATAACAAAGGTTTCACTGTATATTGCCCCCAAAGTGACAACACTTGAGCGTTTTTTATAGGAATGGAGAAAAATTCTAAAGTGAAAGGCTCCCTCTTGATAATGCCCTGGTTTTAGTTCCCCAAAACTCCAGGGGCATGTTAATAGTCAACCGAGAACACTTTAAGCACACAGTAAAGCTTCTCCTTCCTGAAGCAAAGCCTCAAGATAAAGGGAATCTCAGTTGGATTCCACTGCTTTATGTTTTCAGGGTGTGCATGTCAGAATCCTGTTATTGCAAACAGTCTTCAATCTTGCTCAGTTAGCACTGAGTGTAACCATTTACATTTCAGACAAAGAACTTTAAGGTGATGTTTAAAACAATAGCTTCCAGCTGCTTTCATCTCAAATCACTCAAAATGCCACACTCAGATCAATTGAGAGAATAGCTGACAGTGTTGTTCAAAAATATAATTTAGCTAGCATAATAAATTAGAAATTAAATTGTAATATAATAAAAGACTCTTGGATTCCCTGGCATAGCACTGCAACTTGGCTGTTTATGAAAGATAAAAATAATGTATGTAAATTAGATGGAGCTGAAATTAAAGAAGTCTAGCTGAGATGGGTTAAAAAGCCAATTTTTTTTATTGTTTGTAATGGGATAAATAATTCTTCAGTAGGCATCAAAACACCAAAAATATCTTAGTAAGTCACTTTTAATATGTTTCTCATCCCAAGTCAGAAACCACTGGGAAAATAGTCACCAGGCAATCAAAGTATCAGTGCAGAGTAGATCTTTTATGCAGACTTTGGTCCGATTAACACAGAAAAGCAACCATGTCTTTCAAGTTTCAGTTTGGAGAGGATGGGTTGATGCTGAGTGTTGCTGGAACTTTTCCAAAACAGAATTGCAAAGACTGAAGCAAGTAATGACTTTGGGCCTGATTCTCATTGAAACGGGGGCCTCTGTTTATAAAGTGTCCTTAAAATGGGTTCTATCAACTTACCAAATAGTATTTCCAGTACAATTATTTGCTACATTATTGATCATGGGCAAGCTTGTCATCTACTGAACTGCTGCTGCTTCACTGAAAATAGAATATATACATTATCAAATGCTGACTATTCTACTTCTTTAGGACTGCAGTGAGCTCTTCACATGGGCTGCGTCTAGACTGGCAAGTTTTTGCGCAAAAGCAGCTGCTTTTGCGCAAAAACTTGCCAGCTGTCTACACTGGCCGCTTGAATTTGCGCAAGAACACTGACGATCTAATGTATGATCGTCAGTGTTCTTGCGCAAATACAATGACTCTCCCGCTCGGGAAAAAGCCCTCTTGCACAAATGCTTTTGCACAAGAGGGCCAGTGTAGACAACTGAGAACTGTTTTGCACAAAAAAGCCCCAATGGCGAAAATGGCGATCGGGCTTTTTTGCGCAAAACCGCGCCTAGATTGGCCACGGATGCTTTTGCGCAAAAGCATCTGTGCCAATCTAGATGCTCTTTTCCGCAAATGCTTTTAACGGAAAAACTTTTCCATTAAAAGCATTTGCGGAAAATCATGCCAGTCTAGACGTAGCCATGCTTTTTTAAAATTAACATCTATACATAGAAGTAAAATCTCAGATTTGTAAGTATAAGTATTATCAGTGTGTTAAGAGTTGGTAGAAGCTAAAAGGTCTTGTTTTGCAATAAAGGAGACTATAAATTTTCATAAATGTGTTAAGGATATTAGCTTACTGGACTGAAGATTAAAATTTTCAGTAATTTTCAAAAGTATTAATCTATTTAAACTGTGTCTTTCTTCCTGTTGGCTTGAAAGACATCTTTATTTCCACAGCAGACACAGGGAAAAAGAACAGATAACTACCAGCATTTTAACACAGTCCTGTATTTTTTTTTTCTGATGGTCAGACATCAAGAGGGCCAAAATTCAGATTTTAATCTTCCCTCTTGCCAAGCCTTTTTGCCTTTGTTAGTCATTATAGACACTTTCCCCAGCATCCTATATGCTAACACCCAGGATCTCAGCTTTATCTTTGACTCTCTCTAAATCTACACATCCAAACCATGTCCAAATATGATTTTTCCTATACAGCTCTAAGATTCCATTTTTTTGTCTCTGGACATCATGTCTACTGCATGCATCATGTCTACTGCATCATGTCTACATCATGTCTACTGGTCAGTGAGGATGGAGAAACAGTAACAGGAAACTTGGAAATGGCAGAGATGCTTAATGACTTCTTTGTTTCGGTCTTCACCGAGAAGTCCGAAGGAATGCCTAACATAGGGAATGCTAGTGGGAAGGGGGTAGGTTTAGAAGATAAAATAAAAAAAGAACAAGTTAAAAATCACCTAGAAAAGTTAGATGCCTGCAAGTCACCAGGGCCTTACGAAATGCATCCTAGAATAATCAAGGAGCTGATAGAGGAGGTATCTGAGCCTCTAGCTATCATCTTTGGAAAATCATGGGAGACAGGAGAGATTCCAGAAGACTGGAAAAGGGCAAATATAGTGCCTATCTATGAAAAGGGAAATAAGAACAACACAGGAAACTACAGACCAGTTAGTTTAACTTCTGTGCCAGGGAAGATAATGGAGCAGGTAATTAAGGAAATCATCTGTAAACACCTGGAAGGTGGCAAGGTGATAGGGAAGAGCCAGCATGGATTTGTAAAGAACAAATCATGTCAAACCAATCTGATAGCTTTCTTTGATAGGATAACGAGTCTTGTGGATAAGGGAGAAGCGGTGGATGTGGTATACCTAGACTTTAGTAAGGTGTTTGATACGGTCTCGCATGATATTCTGATCAATAAACTAGGCAAATACAACTTAGATGGGGCTACTATAAGGTGGGTGCATAACTGGCTGGATAACCATACTCAGAGAGTAGTTATTGATGGTTCACAATCTTGCTGGAAAGGTATAACAAGTGGGGTTCTGCAGGGGTCTGTTTTGGGACGAGCTCTCTTCAATATCTTCATCAACGATTTAGATATTGGCATAGAAAGTATGCTTATTAAGTTTGCAGATGATACCAAGCTGGGAGGAGTTGTGACTAATCTGGAGGATAGGGTCATAATTCAAAATGATCTGAACAAATTGGAGAAATGGTCTGAGGTAAACAGGATGAAGTTTAATAAAGACAAATGCAAAGTGCTCCACTTAGGAAGGAACAATCAGTTGCACACATACAGAATGGGAAGCAACTGTCTAGGAAGGAGAACGGCAGAAAGGGATCTAGGGGTTATAGAGGACCACAAGCTGAATATGAGTCAGCAGTGTGATGCTGTTGCAAAAAAAGCAAACATGATTCTGGGATGCATTAACAGGTGTGCTGTGAGCAAGACACGAGAAGTCATTCTTCCGCTCTACTCTGCGCTAATTAGGCCTCAGTTGGAGTATTGTGTCCAGTTCTGGGCACTGCATTTCAAGAAGGATGTGGAGAAATTGGAGAGGGTCCAGAGAAGAGCAACAAGAATGATTAAAGTTCTAGAGAACATGACCTATGAAGGAAGACTGAAAGAATTGGGTTTGTTTAGTTTAGAAAAGAGAAGATTGAGGGGGGACATGATAGCAGTTTTCAGGTATCTAAAAGGGTGTCATAAGGAAGAGAGAGAAAACTTGTTCATCTTGGCCTCTGAGGATAGAACAAGAAGCAATGGGCTTCAGCTGCAACAAGGGAGGTTTAGGTTGGACATTAGGAAAAAGTTTCTAACTATCAGGGTAGTCAAACACTGGAATAAATTGCCCAGGGAGGTTGTGGAATCTCCATCTCTGGAGATATTTAAGAGTAGGTTAGATAAATGTCTATCAGGGATGGTCTAGACAGTATTTGGTCTTGCCATGAGGGCAAGGGACTGGACTTGATGACCTCTTGAGGTCCCTTCCAGTCCTAGTATTCTATGATTCTATGATTACTACCTCCTCCCTTCTGGTTTGAGCAAATGCAACCTTAGTTTCTAGGAATCCATTCAAACTGCTGCTCAGAAATAATGTTTTGGGCTCACTGCTTTCAACTTCATCCCTTTTCTTTGCACTCTTTCATTGGCTCCTCTGCTGGACATTGTAAGCCAAAATTATTTGTCTTTACTTTTAAGGCATTTAGTATCCTAGCTTTGCCACATTCATCAGCTTAACTCATATACACTATTAAAATATCATCCCACCAACAATACCAAATATGTGCCAAATTTTCCAAAAGGGGCCTTTATACTTTCTCTGACACCAATCCTTAAGTTCTGTGATATTCTGGGCTACAATCCAGAACAATAAGAAGTTATGTCTCTGAATATCCTGAGACCCTGCATGACTTATGCTGCTGTGATTTACATCCTCAACAGCTATAGCTAGGAGACAAGCATGTGCTGAATGCCTCCATGCTTTGCAGCAATCTGCCTACATCATGATAGACTCATTCTAGTCTCTGGCACTCACTTACCTTTTGGAGGGGTAACACCGCTCCCCACCCCGGCACACACTTCCAGTGCTCAATTTCCACAAAACTGTCTAAAGTGTCTCCTGGCCTTAGACTTAGTATAGACTTAGCCTTGCCTATACTAGGGAGTTATTTCAAAATAATTCCCCTTATTTCAAAATAACAAGCAGAGCGTCCACACTACGAAGCCCATTATTTCAAAATAACAGGCTGGTTATTTAGAAATAATAACTCCTGCTTTTTATAAGGAATAAATCTTATTCCAAAATTCTTATTTCAAAATACCAGTAGTGTGGATGCTGTACTGCTGCTATTTTGAAATAACTACTCCCCAGAGTCATTCACAGTAGTTACTCCCCAGTGTTTCCTGGGGCTCTAAGTTGAGGTAGCACGTCCACATTAAGGGAGCCTGCCTCAGACTAATTTTGAGGCTTCCTTGTAGCGAGGACATGTTATTTCAAAAGAGTTATTTTGAGAGTTATTCTTTCAAAATAAGTTATTTCCAAATAATTTCCTAGTGTAGACATGCCCTTAGAGAAGTTACTAAATTTGCTGTTCCCTTTTAAAGAAACAGCAAATTACCATGTCATTGTAGTTAACAAGCATCCTTTTAATCAAAGTAGTGGATCAGTTTACAGTAAAAAGTAAAACTAGTTTACTAAACGGAAGTCATAGGTTAAGTGATACCTATGGAAGACTAAAACTTAATGACTGTCAGTTATAATCTTTACCTAAGCAGTTTTATCACCAATATTTGATTTCCCATTTGTCTTGAAGGACCCATCTTTCTGTGATCTGACAAGTTCCAGTCTTGTGAGTACTTCAAGTGATGGATCCCTTACAGCTTTGCTGCCCCTCCTTTTATAGTCCAATATACCTTTGAAAATCAGCTCTCACAAAGTCATTGACCTTGCCTCAAGAGGCAGGAAAGCTCCTGTGGTTGCTACCTCTGTCCCCAGTGGAGATTGTTAAGTGGTCATCTTTCCCTACTTGATTGTCTGATGCCTTTGTTTTACCTTGAATATAAATATCCATTGTCTTTGCCTAACAACCAGGCAGGTCGGGAAAAGCAAAATCATAGTTTTTTGTGATCTTGACATAATGATTCCCCAGCTATCTTGTGAGCTTTGATGTTTCTGTTTCATGCATATGTAAATTACAATCCCACTGTTACTGGTCAACCCTACTTCATATGTATTAAAAGACCTGGACAGACCTGTTCTACTTCACTGAAACATAGTCTTTAAATCATAATGTCAGGGAACATCCATAACACTAAATGTACTGTAGACCCCCATTTATATGACCCTCCCTTAAATAAATCTCTATATTTATTGAACAACCTCAGTGGACTAGACTCAGGGGAGTAGAAGCAGGTGAGTTCTCCGGTGGCCACTAGATGGCAAAGCAACATCACATTTTCTAACTCTCCAGCTTATCTGGTGGTTGATTATCTGATCTAGTTCCTATCCCAATTAAATCAGATAACAGGGTTTTACTGTAGTGCTAAAACATACATTTCCCAATAGATATTAATCACCAGTGTGTATTGGTTTTCCGGTGATATATTACCTGACAACTTTTAGCCACAGATCATGACACACAATATTGTTAGGTTACATTAGTCCAGCTAGCTAAAACTCATACTAGACAGCAAGACACCCTTCTCTGCTGGCTTTAGGACACTTACAGGTTTACAAAATACCTTGAAAAAAATCAGCCTGGTCATTCAAATTTCTCCTTAACACCCTCCTGTGCCATGGTGCCTACAAAACACACACACACACACACACACACACACACACACACACACACACACACACCATATTAATGAGAACAGCTAGACCACTGAAGCAAAGTCACAGAGACCTAAGCACCTAAATTCCACTTTAAGGAACTAAAAGTGTAATGTTTAGATGCCACTCATTTTCATAAACCCCTTGTTCAGTTGTTGTGTAACCATGTGGGTGCCTACAAACACTAGGTACCTAAATTTTCACTCTAACATTTCCTATTTGCCTTAGTTTCTGAGTCTGGCTATGCACACTGTTACCTCCCTCTAGGGATATGGATGTCTAATCCCTAGCATGATATACAAAACAGGAAAATATAGGTGTTTCTCCATTTGTGTGAACTGTGGGGCTCAATCCAGTAGGTGAGCTCAGAACTCACAAAACTGGATAGGGGTCCTTAGACAGACTCTACCCTATGTTTCTCTTTTTGTTACAAAACTATGTAAATTTAATACAAATTGTGCCTTGTGGAAACTCATAATCTGCTGAACATTTGTATCTGGTAAATATGTAGCAACATTGTATTAAAGAATATAAGATTTTATTCTGTGATATTACTGACACATACATCAAGTTTAGAAAACTATCCTATCCATCAATCCAACACAGAATTGGCTTGAGCCCCCACCGAGTAACCTAGGAAATTTATACACCATTCCTGGGCACCTTTGAAAGACAATATTTCCCCACTCACAAGCATGATCTGAGGGAAGTAATTTGGCATTAACTAGGGAATATGCTGCAAACAAGTTTCATAAACATAATCTGTGCATAAAGGTCCAACCCAAGTAGGTTAGGCTGTGGGTATGTCTATACTGCCACCCTAGTTCGAACTAGGGTGGTTAATGTAGGCATTCGAAGTTGCAAATGAAGCCCGGGATTTAAATATCCCGGGCTTCATTTGCATCTTGCCAGGCGGGCACCATTTTTAAATCCCCTTAGGTCGAACTCTGTGCCCGCGGCTACACGCGGCACGGAGTAGGTAGTTCGAATTAGGATCTCTAATTTGAACTACTGTTACTCCTCGTGGAGTTCCTATTCGAACTACCTACTCCGTGCCGCGTGTACTCCGTGCCGGTAGTGTAGACATTCCCTATCTCCCTTTCCCCCTCAGGGTCTTAGTTATAGCAGTCTAAATGTCCCCTTCACATGCCAAACTTTTTTTGGCATACCACTCAGAGTTTCCACCCATGGTCATGGCAGACCCAGAGTTCAGAGGTGAATATGCAAAGTTCACCTCCCATCCTGGATGGGGGGAAGTAATGTGGCATCTTACTCATTTTTTTGGTCACTCACTATCCACCTATTCACTGCTTTCCACTTCCCTCCAGCTGGCTATTCATAATGCCTCTCCACTGCTGCCCTACTAGCCATGAGTCATTATCTGTTGCAATCCACCTCTTGGCTGTGACTTCTGCCCATCAGTTTCAAGTGATTTCAGCTTCCAATGATTTCAACTCTTAGCAGGCAAGGTATTGGAAACACAACTCCACCACAGTTAACAATTAGAAAGAGGCTCTAAGGATGCCCCCAGGAAAGCTCATCACCCAATAAACCATCTTGTTAGTCTTTAAAGTGCTACATGACTGTTTTTTATGTTTTATTTAGCTCTGTTCTTTGAACAGTGGGGCGGGGGGAGGGGAGGCACGGAAGGGAGGGGAGAAACCGGTCAAACCAGTTCAGGCAAGTCAGGATATATAACCTCTAGAGCAGAATAACTTTCCCTCACCCCTTTTCTCTCATACAGCTCTGAAAGTGGAGCCCCTGCTTAGCAAGGTTCTTTGTGCTGTGAGCTCTTTCCTCTGGAACAGATTTAGCTCAGCCTTGCTTTTGTGTATTCCCACAAAAATTACAAACATTGGTAACCATATTTCTGCTATCCCAGAATTTAATTAAACATAGCTGGTGTTGGAGTCACAAATTAAGTTGATGAAAATGAGCAAAACACCACTCCATCTGCTGAAAATCTAGCTACTCTAAGGAAAGCAGGAGAAAATTGTGTTTACATGAACACACGTTGGGTCTCTCCTTTCTTCCAGGAAGCTGTCAGGGAAGCAATCCTTCAGGTCCTGCTTACACCAATGTGAAGTGTTGGGTTCCCTGGGGAGACAGATTAGACTTGGTTCTGTGATCCTATTTCTGGACAGAAGTGGAAAGCCAGAAGTTTTCACAGGGACTGCAGTGAAAGCTTGTTTCTTCCTTTCAGTCTCCCAGCCTGAGTGAAGCTGAAAGAGACAGGAAGCTGAGGAAAAAGAGAAAGCAACTGAAAGGGAGGGTCCAGAGTTCCATTATACAAGGAAGGTAGGCCTGGAGCCACATGCCCATCCCAGTGTTTGGAACTAGTAGCAGTTTCATATCCTTAGACCTAGAGATCTGGAGGACTCTGCTGTCAAGCTGTCACTGCTGAGACAGTGCAAACAATATTAAGGGCAAATTGTAACTGCAGGCCTGCTAGCACAAAGCTTCAGCTCCTTCTCAGCAACCAGCCACTGAAAACTGAAGCTAAAAATGCTGTTTGTACTGGCAGATCCAATCCTGGAAAGTGTGAGTATTCAAGAAACTATCTGCCATCACTGGGAAAAAATCCTGTGCCACAGTGGCATATAATTTCCCCAGAAGTATTACCTGCTAGGCCTATGGCATGTTTTAAGATGGAAATATTGCTAGAAGTTGCAAGGAACTCCAACAGAAGAATATAGCACAGAGGTGGCCAACCTATTCCAGATGAAGAGCCACAATAGCAGTGGAGACAGCACGAAGAGCCGGGGACAAAGTTGTTGAGCAAAAAACCCCCCAAAAAACCCACACCACACACACAGAGCCGCAGGAAGCCACTTATTTGTTTTAATCTATCTTTACTGGATATATTCACATATTTAGTAGGCAAAATATAGCAATAGAAATTATAATTACAGTGAGACTTTTGGCAATCCTTGTTTTCAACAATCTTCTTCAAATCGGGCTTGTATTTGGTTGAGGCTACTCGAATTAATTCCCTCACATATGTGTCAGTTAGAATAGCTCGTGTGTGTCAGTTAGAATAGCTCAATGCCCCCTTCCCCTTCCCCAGGCACCAAAACACAAGCCCCCCTGCCTTGCCAGGCACCAAAACATAACCCCCCTCTACCATCAACCAAAACCTAAGCCCCCCCTCCCTTGCCAGCAAGCAACCCGCCTTACCTAAGGCCACCAAACTAGGAGCCCTCGATGCCGCTTCTGCCTCCGCCACCTCCACCGCCACTTCAACTTCTGCCTCTTCCACCTCTCCTGCCTGCCTCTGCTTTTGCTTCTGCCTGCCTCTGCCCCCACCACCACTTCTGCCTGCCTCCGCCTCTGCTTCTGCTTCTGCCTGTCTCTGCCACCACTTCTGCCTTTCTCCGCTTATCGAGCCCACGCTGCCCACAAAGGCCGTTGCTGCTACTGCTGCCGCCACACGTGCAGGACATGACGTCCTGCACGTACAGGATGTGATGCAGGGCGCTGGGGGTTGTGAGCACAATGGCACTGGCCATGAGCACGCACAGAAATGCGGCTCACGGCGGGCCCGGACATATAGCGGCTGCGGTTCCGGGTTCCAACCCAGTTCCTCAGGAGCCGCAATTTTTTTGCTCATGAGCTGCATGCGGCTCACAAGCCTTGGGTTGGCCACCCCCGATATCGCACATATCCAGGTGAATGCACTGCCAGCTGCCATTTTTCCAATTAGTTGGATGGATAGAAAATTCCCATTGATCTAACACCTCAGCTGGGATCTCACCTGGTTCTCCATTATCCTCAAGAATAGCAAGCGCCCAGGCAAGAGATGAGTACTTGTCTGCTCCAGCATGACCTAGGAGAGAAGAGAGAATTACATGGAGAAAAAACAATAATCTGAGGAAAGGCAGGAACCTGAAACATCAAAATTGCTCTATCTATATTTTTGAACATCAAAAATGCTTTACCACAAGCTGCAGGCAGTTGAGAAGGAACTGTGTGGTAGAAGACCCATATCTCCTTATATTCCCTTGTCCGGAAACATGAAGAGCTTCTTTGTGCAGGTGCAGAAGTGATGACGCTGCTGTTCATGGCTTGCGCACTTTGGCACATTCTGTGGTGGTGCACCCATTGGGACATGTACACAAAGATGTACTTGATTTAAGTTTGATTTAAGTTTTTCCAAAAGGACTCCCTGCCTGATTCTCTTAGGCTTATCTGGTTTTACTCATGTTTTTACTCCTCCATCTTACTGGTCTCCCTCCCACCAGTGACTACTAGGGGAAGTTTTGTGAACTGGAATGTTATTAAACCTTGGAAATCTGATTGCCTCAAACTGCTCTATAGTTGGTAATCACTGTGGAGACTATCCTGAACCAAAAATGTATACCTCTCTAGAGGTTTGCTTATACATAATGTCTGCGTCTAGACTGGCACGATTTTGCGCAAATGCTTTTAACTGAAAAGTTTTTCCGTTAAAAGTATTTGCGCAAGAGAGCGTCTAGATTGGCATGGACGCTTTTGCGCAAAAGCGTCCGTGCCAATCTAGACACGCTTTTGCGCAAGAAAGCCCCGATCACCATTTTAGCCATTGGGGCTTTTTTGCGCAAAACAAATCTGAGGTGTCTACACTGGCCCTTTTGCGCAAAAGGACTTTTGCCCGAACGGGAACGTCAAAGTATTTGCGCAAGAAGCACTGATTTCTTACATTAGAATGTCAGTGCTCTTGTGCAAATTCAAGAGGCCAGTGTAGACAGCTGGCAAGTTTTTGCGCAAAAGTGGCTGCTTTTGCGGAAAAACTGGCCAGTCTAGACACAGCCAATTATCCTTGTGATCAGGCATTAGAGAAATATGAAACTTTTCTGTAAATACAGAATTCCCTGTAAATTGGGGATGGATGCACTTCAAAAGATTGGAGAAGATTTTGATCCTAATCCAAAACTGATTTTTTTCTTACCTCACTGACTGTTTCAAGCTTCTGTTCCCTCAAATGAATGATCCAATTTCAAACATTACTAAGCAAGACAAATACCACTTCTTTGTTTCCAGTCAATGGCATCTGCCCATGAGTCTCCTTCCAAGTTACTGTCCTTGATTTATAGCTTTCCTTCAGACAACTTGTCCTCCATATTTGGTACCAGTCACCTTCCTTAGGAAACAGCTTCCTGCATTCTGGTGATCTTCATGCTTTCTCTGCCTCTAACAAGTGTTTAATATGTTTAAATCAACTAACCTAATTTCAGTAAATAAATACTTAACTGTATTTATTTTTTGAGATTGTATTTAGTGAATGGCCATCTATTCAGCTGTTTTTCCTTGCATAAAAGATGCCACAGAAATATGTGTATGTGTGCTGCAAGGCTTCCTACACTATTGTAATTTGAAGTTCCTTAAAATGCTTTCAGATGTAAAACAAACAAACAAACAAAAAAGGCAGGGAACTCCGGATAGTAGAACCCAGCATTACTGTAGAAGGCTTGATTATTGTCTAAACTAAAAGCATCACCAACACTCCTTTGTACAGATGCACATTTGAAAAATATGATCCTTTGCTTGAGAAAAATGAATATATAATAAGCTAGATGGAGGCAATGGCACAACTTGAAAAACTAAATTGCAATAAGTCAAGAGCAGATGGCATTTGTCCAAGAGTTTTGAAGGAGCCAAGGAAGCAGTGAGCTGTGCTACTACTGAAATTATGCAATTAAGACCAGATTCTGCTCCCATTGAATTTAATGGAAATTTTGCCATTGACCAGAGAAGCAGGATTAGACCCTTCTTCATTAAAAAGCTATTATATCAGCAGCCTGGAGTGTCGCCAGACTTGTATTCCCTTTTAAAATGGTGCCAAGGATTATCCAAGGAATTATAGTCTGATGAGCTTTACCCTGATATTATGAGAAAATTACAAAACTAAACAAACAAAATCCATTAACGTTTGAGTCATGAAGTATCTAGATTAACCTAATGCATCAGGGACAAACTAATAATGATTTTGTAAAGGTGAATTATACTTCTTAGAATTTTAACCATGTTTACAAAATAATGGATAAAGAGAAACCAATGGATATAATTCATGTAGAACTGAAGAAATGGTCCCTCATAACAGTCCATTGATCCTGTTATGGACTGCCATCAAACTCTAGCAGTTCCAATGTGCCAAAAAGGACATAGAAATGTGGGCAAAATGTAAAGCAGCCACTAGGACTAGAGGCATTTGTGATTCACAAAGATTATATAAAACCCGAGAACTGCTGTTGTGCCATTTTCTGTGCTAGCGTAAATGAGTATCTTAGAATCCAAGGCCAGATGGGACTATTGTGATTCTTTAATCTGACCACTATATAACACAGACCATAGAATGTCCCCAATATAAATCCAAAAGCACCTCTTTTAGAAAAATATCCAATTTTTATTTAAATATTTGGTGTGGTGAAATATGTGCCATGATTCTTGTTAAATGAATGGTTACAATGCTTAATTAGGCATATTGTTAAAAATTTACATTTATTTCCAGTCTGAATTTGTGTAGCTTCAAATTCTGGCCATTTTCCTGTGACACCTGTCTCTGCTAGATTGAAGAGTCCATTATAAAATGTTAGTTCCTCATGTTGATACTTATGGACTAATCAAGTCATTCCTTTATCTTCTCTGGTCAAGGAAATGTAAACTCAGATGCAAGTGGCAGAGGCTGGTATAAGAAAAGTTAGTCATTAGGCATACTCCCTTGCCTCAAACCTACCTGACCATGCATGCCTACCACATTACTTTTATTGGCACATCATGGAAAAAGAAACAGCTGCCTAACCAAAAAATGCATGTACCTGCTGAAATATGGATGTAGCTATAGGTTCAGATTTGCAAATATATACACAGATGCAGTAGGCTAGTAGGACTTTCATAAGCATGTAAATAGATTGGACATCACAGTTATATCTTTGCAACAAATCGTATACAATGTGGGCCAAATGAGGTGTCTAAAAAAGTTTATGAATGTTTGGTAATGTTTACACCATTATTACACATTTATCATTTTTATATTTGAAGTATTGGCTATGTACTTGTACATCAATATTTATTTCTGGGGAGTACGAAAAGGAGGCTTGGACTATTGTAAAAGGACTACTAGTCAAGTGAATAGACATACTTAACTGACAATGGACTTTGGGAGGTGCTGAAACACATCTGATGATCTTTTCTGTGAATGTTCAGATTAGCATGGGAGCAGTGGTGTCTACCTTTAAAGGACTAAGTCATATATGGATAGGTGATTTGCTCAGGGATTCCATGCTCCATCTTGGAATAAATCTTTACACAGAAAGAACAATGGCGATTCTCTCCACATGGCTGAGATATAAAAATGACACTGGAAATCCTGGGAGTCAATGAAGAATCATATGTAAATATATGTAACTGATGTGATATAATACAAAGCTGTGGTAAGTTCAACTTACTTTTTCTAGTTTCAAATGGATAAATATTTTTTTAAAGAAATTACTGAGATTGGACACTATGTAAAAAAGTGATGGAAAGTGAATTATGACAGAAAAAAAATCTACAAATTATTTTTATTACAGAATGGAAACCCAGAAACAAATACTTGTAGTCTGGTCCCTAATTTGTGCCTAAATGTTATAATGTGTGGCAGGTGTACAGCCATATGCCACATTTAGAAAGCATGGTGGACATTTGTAAGTGTAAATCAGACAACTAAATGTAAAAAATTGGTTCTCTGGTCACACAGTTGCCAATCTTTCAAAGAGGCAGTTATGATCATCTAGTCTGATCTCTTGAAAAGAAAAGCTTTAGAACCTTCCCCAGAAATTCCTGAATCAAATGATCAGTTCTGGTTGAGCTAGACCAGTGTTTCTTAAGACCAAAGAAGACCAAACATTAATTTTTTTATGAGGAACACCAAGGATTTTTTGTTGAGTGGAAAAAAAAAATTCAGGAGAAAAAGGGTCGGAGGGAAAGTTACTGAGGAAAAAAAAGGGTCGGGGGACAGTTATTGAGTCCCCCCCCCCCAAAAAAAGGTCACCTGCCCCTTCAAGGGTGGCCATTTTGAATTCTGTTGTTCTCCACGGCACACCTCCAACTGCCTTACAGCATACCGGTGTGCCACGGAACACAGTTTAAGAAACACTGAGCTAGAGAGTTTGTTTTAGAAAGACATCCAGTATCAATTTAAAGACTTCAGGTGATGGAGACTCAATCCATTCTTATATAAGTTGTTCCAATAGATTATTACTCTCATTGCTGAACATATATGCTTTTTCCTGATGTGAATTTGTGTAACTGCACCCTCTAGTCTTTCCCATAAAAATGTGGGACTTGAAAATTCATCATATGCACTTGCATGGCTACAGTCTACAAGCCAGTCTTGCAAATCTGATTAATAGGATCAAATTCTGTTTTTTGGATATAAATGTAAGTATCACAGTTCCCATTAACTCAGAGGAAAGTGTATTAATTACCTTTTGAATCAACAATATTACTTTCTTCAGCACCTGTAATATTCCTGGAAATGTCTTATTCAACTAATAACCAAACTGATACCTGGCTTATTTTAAGCAATCTGGTGTGATTACCATCTTGTATATTTAAAATATTAAACTTTTTTTCTGAAAATCATTAAATTTGGTGCAATGTGACTTTATTTTACACTATGTGACTGTACTGCTTTGCCGACTAAAGAGTGGCATTATTTATGGTAACTTAGATATGGAGTTTAACACATATATTTCATATTTAGGAACGGAAAGCATATACTACAAATGGTCAATTTCTGTAACACTTAAGTGAATTTTCATGGTGTATAAATTCCATTGGAGTGAATGATTTCTGATTTATAGTCATTCATGTGTTGTAGATCTATGTAATTATTCTATTGCTGCACACATTTTGCTAGTATCGTATAACATTTGAGAATGCTAAATTAAAGGGATCACTCAGTTAGAAGCTATTTCTTCTACATCTAGGCTAACCTCTCTCATTCACCTTGCTTTTTAAAGCCTTTTATTTTTCATTTCTCTATTGCAGAAAATGGTGAACAATTTTCCACAACTCTTCTTAAGAATTTATTTTAATGCTATTTTCCATTACACAATTGTTAGGACACTCTTAAAATTTTCTAGACTTTGGTAAATAATGAACACAAATTATTTGCAAATATAATATTTATAAAGTGTACAGAAACTCCTCAACATTTATCCAATCATATTCAACAAATATTAGATCAGGTCATCCCACATATTCTTCCTCTGTCCAGTACCCAGTAGCATCATGAATCACAGCATTAGATGACAGTTATAGAAAAATGAATTAAGTTCTCCCTCTAATAGAGATGGACTGTGCAACAGGGTTTTTTTGACAGATGGAGTATTAGCCATGATACAAACTAGTCAAGGATCATTGATAATCAAGTCACATTGCAAGGATCTGATTAACAAAAGGGTGCATGTTTTTAAAATAATCATTATATATAAATACACAAATATCTGCTGAACTGGCATCATTCAGTATCTACCAACACTGCTCATATTAACAACAATTAGAGAAAAAATTATACTGCAGGAGATTAGACTATCCAAAGAAATGTGCCAGACAAGAATCAATTTTTGTGGCAAATATCATTATATTGATTTATCAGGAAATCCTGAGGAGGAGGTGAACACAAATGTAGCATCTCCAGATATGCAAAAACATAGTCTTTTGAAGGTATGCCCTGATGATCATATCACACAGGGACAAGATCAAAGGCAAAGGATGTATAAAGGAAAAAAAGAATCTATTCATGGCTGTGCTTGTTTTGAGAAAAAAGTTGTGATAAACAATTAACCATAGAAATCCATGTCTGAGCTGGGGATGATCTCTGGTAAGCTTATTAGTCTGCAGATAGCTTCATTTGTTGTTTAGAATATGTTTTATTTTTCTATAATGCTTGCATTTTAAAAATAAATGTGCTTACTTACAAAGAGCTGTCCAATAACTTTGGACAAGTGCATTGTTTATAGGCTCTGAAGAGGCTACAAAGCACAAAGCACAGTCTTGCCTAGTGAAACTGTCTGGCTTGCTGAGAATAAAACAGTATAGGCTCAGAACTGGGCAGCCTGGAAAAAACATAGTGAGGAGAGGGAGAACCATGGATCTCTGCACAAGAGAAGGGACAGCTGGAATCTGAGGGTATGTCTACACTGCAACACTATTTCAAAATAACTAGAGCTATTCCAAAATACCTTAGTTGGCATCTATACAA
This sequence comes from Pelochelys cantorii, assembly GCA_032595735.1. NCBI lineage: Eukaryota > Metazoa > Chordata > Testudines > Trionychidae > Pelochelys > Pelochelys cantorii. Next base: position 77,826,714 of record CM064326.1, read on the forward strand.
CAGGCAGTTATTTCAAAATAGTGTCAAAATACTGTCAAACTGGAGAACTTCTTACTCCGACTCATGTAACCCTCATTGTATGAGGAGTAAGGGAAGTCGAAGGAAGAGTGCTCTATTTTGAAATAAGTGCTGTGTAGACGCTCCCTATTTCAAAATAAGCTATTTTGAAATAAGCTACGCAATCGACGTAGCTCAATTTGCAATTGACATAGCTTATTTCAAATTAAGCCCTGCTGTGTAGATGTACCCCAAGACTAGATGCCCTTGATGGCTCAAGACGGAGAAATACAAGTGCAGTTACCCTGAACTGTGACACACAGTTTCTCCTCCACAAGAAAGATGAATTATAGGGTCCTAGATACCTACACACTTGCTACCATCTGGCAAAGGGAGACATTGGTTTAAGAAGGAGGAACAATAATTATGTGGGCCTGTTGCAGAATTAGTCCCTTTGCCTAAAATTAAGTTTAAAAAAAGACTTTGCTATTGGTTTTTCATGTTTAAAGACTTGTTTTCCTACTTTCTTTGAAGCCCATGTTTTTTCGTGTCAAGAAGGTTAAATTCCTTAAGACAAGGGACACTTTAATTAGTACATACCAGCTTGTAAATGAGACATCACTTGTGGGATTTGAAAGCATACAGCTTTCAAAATAACTCTCAGTTACATTACAATTATTCCATTTCTTAACACATCATACTGTGTTAAGTTCAGAGGGTCTGGAGCTAAATCTTACTTTTTTTTCTTACTACTGAGACTAAATTAAAAATCTTTTGGTAAGAAATATTCCTTTAAGACTTTACTCTTTCACTTGAAAAAAAAAAAGAATAGAGACTTAAAGTTGCTGTCCTGTTACCCATTTCTTATGCTTGTTTGTTTTTTTCTCTCCTGTGTTGCCCTGTTCACATGTTTTATTTGGTTGCTTCCAGAAAAAAAAAAGTACAATATGATGAAAAGACTCTAAAACCAGCAAGAGGTAATATGGTTGTAACAGAAAGATAAAGACATTTTTGTTTAGCAGGTGGAAATATTTCAAATAGAGTGCAACCTAGCATCACAAAGTTCTAATCAGAGGAACTGGGTCAGGAGAGTTACATGGGAAAGGATGGTCAGATCTGCAAACAGAAGAACCTTAATGATTTAACTCCTAGAACAGGGGTTCTCAAACTATGGATAGGGATCTCAGAGTGGGTTGGGGCCCCTTTGTAATGGAGTTGCAAAGGCTCTGCAACTCTGAAGCACAAACCCCACCACCCAGGGCTTAGCTTACATGCCCCCCCTCCCAGGGCAGGGGCTTCAGCTTTGGCCACATTACCAGAGCGGTGGGACTCAGAAAGATTGGTCTTTGGTCCCCTTCTTTGGGTAATGTAGTAATTTTTATTGTCAGAGGGGGAGTCACTGTGAAATGAAGTTTGAAAACCATTGCACTATACTGTGAGAAAGCCCCATATCAGAATATCCCAATCTTTTCCATTTAAGTCATTCCACTTTGTATGAAATAAATCATGGACTAGACCACATCAGTGTCTTATCTAGGGCCTTTGCATCTGTATAGCTGCACCAATTCAATTACATCATTGGCTAGAAAAACCAGCATAGACAAAGCCCAAGGTTAATGTCTGATGTGAGAGAGGAGTTCCTATTCACAAGTATACCTTTGCTTCCTCACAATGGACTCCAAATCAACACCTGGAAAAGCATTACATCAAAACAACAATGAAGTACATGGTGAGCTACAGTCTCTGCTTTTAATTTATTTCATTGCATTTATGTATTGCAGGTGTTTGGCATAATGGATTGTATCTACTTATTTCTATGTTATTTATATCATTCCAATGAGGCACAAATGAAAGACGTGCTCCCGGATCCAAAAAGTTGACAGCCTAAAGTCATGATTCAGAGAGGGAAGACTGTGTGGTGCTGCAATACCTGTTCAAATTGGGATGTGCTTCTCAAAGTTCCTCAGTGACCCTTTGTATTTCTGTTGTCTCAGGGGCAATGAGTTAACCAATCAGCTCTCACACAAAAAAGTAGTTACTCAGAGCAATATGCCTTAGAAATAAAAAAAAAAAGTATTTTATTCATTCCTGGCTTATCAGATTGTTAACCTTCGTCCACATGGAGACTCTGGTAGCTTTAAAAACACTTCATATCCTGTACAGGGTGCATCTCTGACCACAGTCTATCAATCCTTGGATCAGGTGTGAATGATCATTTTCCCTGGCCACAGCTGACATTTTACATGGTTTCAAGGCCTTTGTGTTGTAAGATTTTTGAATAAGGTCACCTCAACTGTAAGCCATTTCCCCAGGAGAGAGGAAGGTTGAAATTTCTGTAGATATGTTACCTGAATTGGGGAGTTACATTAATTTCTTGCAGTATTTTTAGTCACTTTAACTCAATTATTGATCTCACCCAGTATAATTAGCAGTCAGCCCATAAAGATACATATAACATAACATTTATAAAGTCAACATAATACTCTTTGAATATTTTTCATAGCATTGCATGTGTCATAGCAATAAATTTGGGAGTAAAATATTTAATTTCTGTATACCATATTAGTGATTCCAAAATTAAGAAAATGACAGATTTTCTACTGTGAATCCTATTTTGACCTCTACTTACTCCCATGCTAACTTTTGAAATAAATCTCTGTGCTGTATTTTTGCATATGAATAAAGCAGAATTTTAGGAGCAGCAGGAGATTGACTCCATCTTTCAAGAAGATTGCTTGGAAAATTTATTTTTTTGTAGTTTTAAAAACTCATACCAAAATGATATACCTCTCATACTATGATTTCTATGAAAGACCTTGAAAAGAGGGGCAAAATATTTAATAGATTCATTCATTAAGGACCTGAAGGAACCATCTGATCAACTAGTTTAACCGTCTCTGAAAAGGTCAAATTCTGAGTTCACTGAATGCAGAAGGTCTGCTGCCACAGCTGGCCAACTTAGTGAGTTCCAAGAGAAATAATAGTTGCTATTAACTGGTAGAACTTGCATGAGGTCCTCCACTGAAGTTACACTCTGTGCTAAATGAACAAAAGTGTAACCTTTGCTGCAATGTAGTTTGGCACATTTAAAACCTCCTTTATTCTTTTTTCTTTGATCTTCAAGCTTTTCAGCACCAAATGGTTTGAGGTTCTGGGTTTGTTTGTTTTTTAATCTAAGTCAGTGTTTCTCAAACTGTGCTCCGCAGAGCCCCAGGGCTCCACGAAACATCTCCAGGGGCTCCGCAAGGTTGACAAACTGGAAACATTGATAGGTACAACACATACAATCAGTGGACCACTGGGGCTCTGCATAAATTTTTACGCATGTAAAGGGCTCTGGAGACCAAAAAGTTTGAGAACCACTGATCTAAGTAAAGAAAGAAACAGAGTTTGGGGAGAGGAAAGAGATACAAAGGCCAGGAGGAAGTCTGGAAATGGATGGGTATTTATTCACCACTATGTTTATCTGTGCCTCTATAGGCATTGGCTGCGAATGGTGATTCCTGAACAAGGAGAGCTGTGATTGTCTGATACCTAGGCAAAGGTAAACAAAGAGGGGAGGGCCCACCAGGGTTTAACCCAGAGGACTGGATCCAGACCATGGACCAGAATGTGCCCACCCCTGATTTAGGGGCAAGTTTCTTCTCATTAAATAAAGACGTGCCAAGGGACAGTGTGTAGTATTTTAAAATCAGATTTTGAAATGTCTGAAATAGGATTCATAATGAAAAACTTGTCAGACCTGGAATTATCTATAAGAGATTATTTTAATGCTGCACTCATCATTCCTCCCTTCCTCTCCCTCCTCGTAAGAAAAGCCAGTTGCCACAGCAGGTCCAATGTCACAACCTCCTAAAACTCCCAGGGAAGCAGTTAGTTTTTCTTATAATTCTATTTCAATGTGCACTTGCTTCACATTGATCTCCTACAAGAGACACACATGTGATGCGAGATAATGTACTATAAATGACATATATTCATTACCTGTCAGTTTCATCATGGGCAATGGATCTAATACCTATACAAATGATCACAAAAAAGAAAAAAAAATATGCATAGACTAAACCAAAGACTATCAATGTCTATTTTATGTAAAATATGCCCTCAGTTTTATAGATTTGCTTGTATTTTAATGATGATATATAATCTCATAATATAATGAATAGATTGCACAATTTATCTATCAATCTCAAGGACTTATGCTGGGGACTTCCAATATGACACTTATGTTCCACATTACCTCTGGAATTCAATATCCTTCCCTCAGTCTGTCTTGAGAATCATTGCCTAGAGGCACACATTTAAAGGTCTGTCTTAAATTTAATTGTATCAGTGCAAGCTCACTGGTATCTTTCTAAGCTCCAGCTGGCATTGTGACAGTCAGTGCTGGTGCTAATCTTATTGTTAATGTCAAAGACCAAGCATGACAGCAACAGCCAAGATAGGCTCTAGTGAATGACAGAGTAATCAGTCTGGAATAGAACTGGTTCATCCCTAAAGGATCAGGCTGTGGGAAGTCACTATCAGCATGTCCACATGTTTGCCTCTTTTCTCATTCTCACGGCAGTTAGATCATTTAACAGCATATTTCTTTGTCAAAGATTATTTAAAATGTATGTTATTCTTACAGTGTAAACATAAAGGGATAAAAATCATTACGTCTCTCCACGTTATCAATATTTAACATTTAAAGATACCGTATATACTTCTGTAAAAATAATTCAAACTATAGATTTTAATAATTGGCTATAATGAATGTCATCTTTTCCTCCAGCACTTTACTTACTTTTTCCAAAATGGAATATGAGATGGGTTCCTGTTTTCATAATAGCTTGAAAATTATTTGAGGTTTTAGCAGACTTATTCTTTCAAAAAAAGAAAGTTGAGAACAGTGCCTACAGATACTGTCAAACAGACTAAGATGTGGCGGGTGATTTGTAATCATCAGAAGCTCATTAAACAAACTAGAGGACAACTGTTATTCACTTATAGTCATCAATTTAAGGGCAAGGACTAGAGAATAGAATGGCCATCTACTTATGCACCTACCTACTGTATAATATTTAAAAAGAGAAAAACACAGCATGATCACATAGGATTTAAATTTGAGTAAAATATGCTGGAGGTCTCATGTTTCAAATACTAAAACATAATTTGGAATTTCTAAATATTATAGATGACAATTTCTTAACTCACCAAATGCTACATCCAAGATGGAGAATTCTATATTAGACCTCACCTTGAAAGATAAACGTGATTCTATCAAGCAACTAAAAATTAATGGTAATTTAGATACATGTAAATAGAATAAAATCCATTTTATAAAATATATAACATTAGTACCTTAAAAGGACCAATTTAAAAAAAAATAAAAACAATTTCTTAACAATTATCCATTCATCTGTCTGTGAGTTCATTTGTTCAAGAGCCCTCCGAAACGCTAGAACCACCAAATTTGATATGCAACAAGATCAAGGTTTGGTTGTGACAAGACAATGGGATGTTCATGGAATATAGTTGTTTCTCATCAAATGGTAAAGGAGGGATATAATAGCAGGGACAGTTATACTCACTACTGACCACAGGGGTGCAACAAGCATGGGGGACAATTATACCTTAGAATGACCATGGGGGGAGCAGCAAGCATCCGAGCCCTGGGGAGTATCCCCTCTCCTGAGTCCCCCATCACCTCCCTGAGTCCCCCACACTTTCCAACCCCCTCTTCTGACTCCTACACCCCACATGAACAGCCTCCTGCTCTGAGCCCCCCCACATCTTTAAGCTCCTGCCCTGACTCCTACACCTCCCACACCCTCAGTCCTCTGCCTTGAAGGCCCCAAGGAATGCAAAAAATATCTTCTAGCTGGAAAATAGTTAAGAACATGTTACTGGATGCTGATAAAGCCACTACTTTATTGGTTAAAAATGACCTGGCAAAAAGGGAAAATCAAATCAAATCAAATCAATGGAAGAAAGAGAAGGCTGACAGTAATGAATATAACACAGAAAAAATGTATAAAGGATGCCAAAGGACATAAGGAAAAATCTATGGCCAGCAGAGAGAAGAACAATAAGAAATTATTTTAAGTTTATTAGGAACAAAAGAAATTCTAACAATAGTATCCATCCATTACTAGATGGAAATTGTAGAATTATCAGTAACAATGCAGAAAATGCAGAAGTGTTCAATAGATACTCCTCTTCTATATTTGTGGAATAATAGATGGAAATTACACTGTGACAATATTTTTTCCATTTTAGCAGTATTTCAAGAGGAAGTTGCACAGCAGCTAATAAACTTAGATATTTTTAAATTAGATAACTGCTTTAAACAGGTAACTTGCTTCCAAGAATTTTAAAAGAGGTGGCTGAGAATCTATCTGGCCTGTTAATATTGATTTTTAATAAATCTTGGCACACCAGGGAAAATTCCAAAAGACTGAAAAAAACTGATGTGACAATATTCAAAAACTGTAAATGGGATTGCCAATGCAATTAATAGGCCTATCAGTCTGATATTGATTTTGGGCAAGATAATGAAGTATTAAAGGACAGTAAAATAATATCAGTCTACATGGGTTTATGGAAAATCAATCTTGTCAAACTATGTCTTAATGAGATTAGAAACATGGTTAATAAAGATAATAGTGTTCATGTAATATATGTAGTCTACTGTTAGGCACTTGAGTTGGAACTGTGTGACATTTGGTTTAAAAAAGATATAAAGATATAAAACTAACATGACATGCATAAAATGGAAATGTTTCTAGTGGAGACATCACAGGGATTGATTCCCTAAATCTTCCTAACTGTCAGGGTGGTTAAGCACTGGAATAAATCATAGAGGAAGGTTGTGGATCTCCATCAATGGAGATATTTAAGAGCAGATTAGACAGATATCTATCAGGGATGATATAGACGATGCTTGGTCCTGCTGTGAGGGCAGGAGACTGGGCTTGATGATCTCTCAATGCCCCCTCCAGCTCTAGTATTCTATGAGTCTATGATTCATTCTCTACTATTTAACATTTTCAACATTGAGTTGGAAGAAAACAAAATCATCACTGATAATGTTTATAGATGACACAAAATTTATGGAATTCTAAATATTGAAGAGGACTCACTGATTTAGAAAGTATTGGATTGATTGATAAACTAGGTACACACAAACAATATGCATTTCATATACATCTAAACATATAGATCCTGGAACAAAGGCTATAAGCCATACCTGCTTGATGGGGGACTATATCCTGCAAAGTGGTGATGAAAATTATTTTGCAGTCATAGAGGATAATCAGCTGAACCCAGGTTCTTAGTGCAACACTATGGCCAAAACGGCTCATAAAGTCCTGGGTTGCATAAACAGAGAAATCATGAGAGGAGTAGAGAAGTTATTTTATCTCTGCATTTGGTACCGGAATACTTAGTAGAGTTCCGGCATTCACAGTACAAGAAGGATATGCATAAATTGGAGATGGTTCAAAGAAGAACTACAAGAATGATTAAGGATTCAAAAATATGACTTATAGTGATAGACTCCAGGAGCACAATCTATTTAGCTGAACAAAAAGAAGCCTAAGAGTAACAATCACCGTGTGTAAATACCTAAATGAGGAATAAATATTTAATAGTCAGATCTTTTGTCTAGCAGAGAAAAATATAACAAGATCCAATGGCTAGAAGTTGAAATTAGACAAATTCTGATTGGAAATATGATGTACATTTTTAATTATTATTGCTATTAACCATCAGATCTGAGTACTAAGGGTTGTGATGGATTCTCTATCACACAATTTTAAAATTGAGATTGGATATTTTTCTACAAAATATATTTTGGGAATTATTTTGTAAAATGTCTATGACCTTTATTATACAGAAAGTCAGAGCTGATGATAAAATAATCCTTTCCAGCCTTGAAATCCATGACTGTGAAAAAGCACCATTTTGGTGCCCAGTTTTCTTGATTGTACACTAAATTACATCATAAGTTTGTACTTAACATTCATGTTGTTTCCATGACTAAGTATATAGGATGATCCAAATGAGCAGTTCTCAGTCTGTGGGTCAGGATCCCAAAGATGCTTGCAACCTCATTTTCAGGTGGTCACCAGGGCTTGCATTAGAGTTGCTGGGGCTATACTTAGAAAAAGAGAGAGAAAAAAAGGTTCTTACCACTGTGTGAAGATTGAATTGATTGAAGTTTCCAGGTGATCATGGTAGCTGTGGGACTGGAGTGCTGGAGACAGGCAGAGCTCCCAGCACGATCAATCAGGAGACGATGAAGTCTCTATGGAACTGAGGCAGATTTTAGATCCAGGCATCAGAGCACTTACTTGAGCATGGCTAGTGGTTTTTGTAGGAAAAGAACAGCTATTCAAGGGAAAACACTAGCTTTGTTTATGGATATACTGATGTTGCAAAAGGGCATACCAAAGTTGTTTTGTTCAGGTGTAGGGGTAAACTGAGGCAGTCCATGGTATCTTGCTGAGAACTGTTATTCAAATCCTAAATTTGAGGACTGAGAATATACAGCACAGGCAGCCACCATGACCCTGGATGCCCTGGCAACCACATTCCAAGAGGGCCTCACTCTGATAAGGCCCTCTACAACAAATCGCACAGGAGTTGTTTTCACTGTCTGCTTTATTCCTAGAAAATAAGCTTGGATCCCAAGGGCCGCGCCAACCCAAGGCAATATCACCCCTGCAGTAGACACATCTTATTTCCGACCGACAAAGTTACCATCAACATGCCTTTGTTTATGTTGGCTCATTTAGCTTGTTAGGAATGATTACCTGTATTATTGATAATACGTTTAATTGGCAATGGGCGGAGACACTGTGTAACTTTGTAGTTCATTGGCTTATGTGCTCATGATGCCTTGCTGCCAGAACCTATGAAATTGTTTCCACTCCTCTCATTTGTTGCCTATATAATCTAATGTATGTTTTGATTTAACTAGTGCTCTTCTGGTTAACCCCTGGTGGGTACTCCACCAGCACTGGTGTACAATAAATCCTCTGCTTGTTTTCACCTGCACCCAGTGTGTCCAGAATTATTCCCTACACAGGCTAGACAATAGGAAGTGATTATTCCTAGTTATGGGCAGTGTTCCTTCAAGAGAGCTCACAATGCAATTAGGCAGACACAGTATTTTGAATACCAATAAAGGATTGATTACTAGAATTTGTCTGATAGCTACTGATCCGGGGATATTCAGGCATGGGTTCATTAACATCTAGACCAGAGTTTCCCTATCATGCAGTGTTTTCCTGCTTCCTGGTCACAGAAATGAGTGTTGTTCTTGCCTTACAGCAAACAGGAAAACATCAAAAAGAGCTCTCCAATCTGGAGTCTCTCATAAAACACCAACCTTCCCCACAAATGGACTTTACTAAAATAAGACAGGAGATCTACATTACACACTTCACTTCTCTACAGAGGAAAAAGGACTGTAAGCTGTCTAAAATCCTACCTACCACATGGGGCCACAACAGTGGTACCCCTAACTCTCCCAGCAATATTGTCAATCTTTCCAACTACACACTCAGCCCGGCAGAAGAGTCTGTTCTATCTCGGGGACTCTCTTTTTGCCCCGCCACCCCCACTAACATGATACAGTTCTGTGGTGATCTGGAAGCCTATTTTCGCCATCTCCGTCTCAAGGAATACTTCCCACACAACACTGAACAGTGCACTGATACACAGATACCTTCCCACCAACATCACAAGAAGAAGAACTCCACATGGACTCCTCCTCAGGGCTGAAATGACAGTCTGGACCTCTACATAGAATGCTTCCGCCGATGTGCACAGGCAGAAATTGTGGAAAAACAGCATCGCTTGCCTGGTAACCTCAGTCGTGAAGAACGCAATGCCATCCACAGCCTCCGGAACAACTCTAACATTATAATCAAAGAGGCTGACAAAGGAGGTGCTGTTGTCATCGTGAACAGGCCTGACTACCTAAAGGAGGCTGCCAGATAACTCTCCAATACCAAATTCTACAGGCCTCTTTCCTCAGATCCCACGAAGGAATACACTAAGAAACTGCACCATCTGCTCAGGACACTCCCTACACAAGCACAGGAACAAATCGACACACCCTTAGAGCCCCGACCAGGGTTGTTCTATCTATTACCCAAGATCCACAAACATGGAAATCCCGGATGCCCCATCATCTCGGGCATTGGCACTCTCGCTGAAGGACTGTCTGGATATGTGGACTCTCTACTCAGACCCTACGCCACCAGCACTCCCAGTTACCTCCGTGACACTACGGATTTCCTGAGAAAACTACAATGCATTGGTGATCTTCCAGAAAACACCATCCTAGCCACCATGGATGTAGAGGCTCTCTACACAAACAACCCACATGCAGATGGAGTACAAGCTGTCAGGAACAGTATCCCTGATGATGCCACAGCACAACTGGTGGCTGAACTCTGTGAATTTATCCTCACACACAACTATTTCAGATTTGGTGACAATATATACCTCCAGACCAGTGGCACTGCTATGGGCACCCGCATGGCCCCACAATACGCCAACATTTTTATGGCTGACCTGGAACAACGCTTCCTCAGCTCTCGTCCACTTACGCCCCTTCTCTACCTACGCTACATCAATGACATCTTCATCATCTGGACCCATGGGAAGGAGACTCTGGAAGAATTTCACCACGATTTCAACAGCTTCCACTCCACCATCAACCTCAGCATGGACCAGTCTACATGGGAGATCCATTTCCTGGACACCACGGTGCAAATAAGTGACGGTCACATCAATACCACCCTATACCGAAAGCCTAACGACTGCTATGCTTACCTGCATGTCTCCAGCTTCCATCCCAGACACACCACACGATCCATTGTTTACAGCCAAGCACTGAGGTACAACCGCATATGCTCCAACCCCTCAGACAGAGACCTACACCTACAAGATCTTCAACAAGCATTCTGTAAACTACGATACCCACATGAGGAAGTGAGGAGACAGATTGACAGAGCCAGACGTGTACCCAGAAGCCTTCTGTTACGGGACAAGCCCAAGAAAGAAACCAACAGAACGCCACTGGCCATCACCTACAGTCCTCAGCTAAAACCTCTCCAACGCATCATTAGTGATCTACAACCCATCCTGGACAATGATCCCTCGCTTTCACAGGCCTTGGGAGGCAGGCCAGTCCTTGCCCACAGACAACCCACCAACCTGAAGCATATTCTCATCAGCAACTACACACCGCACCATAATAACTCTAACTCAGGAACCACTCCATGCAACAAACCTCGGTGCCAACTGTGCCCATATATATACACCAGCAACACCATCACAGGACCTAACCAGATCATCCATACTGTCACGGTTTCATTCTTCTGCACATCTACTAACGTAATATATGCCATCATGTGCCAACAATGCCCCACCGCTATATACATCGGCCAAACTGGACAGTCCCTACGTAAAAGAATCAATGGACACAAATCAGATATTAGGAATGGCAACATACAAAAACCTGTAGGGGAACACTTCAATCTCCCTGGACACACAATTGCAGATCTAAAGGTAGCCATCCTGCAGCAAAAAAACTTCAGGACCAGACTTCAAAGAGAAACTGCTGAGCTACAGTTCATCTTCAAGTTTGACACAATCAACTCAGGATTAAACAAAGACTGTGAATGGCTCGCTAACTACAAAAGCAGCTTCTCCTCTCTTGGAATTCACACCTCCAGATCAGCTGCTAGAAGTGGGCTTCATCCTCCCTGATTGGATCCACCTTGTCATCTCCAGCCTGATTCTGTCCTGCATATTTATACCTGCCTCTGGAAATTTCCACTACATGCATCTGACGAAGTGGGTCTTTGCCCACGAAAGCTTATGCTCCAACACTTCAGTTAGTCTATAAGGTGCCACAGGACTCCTTGCCGTTCTTGCCTTAGAATCTCTGTTCTCTATTCCATATGCTAATGGAATGGAAATGACTTCCTGTCCCATCTTTGATGAAAATGACACTTCAGGACTTGCCTGGAGGGAGTTAGGCATGCCTTCCACAACCTTTTTTAAAAAAATTCTTTCTTCTGACGAGCTTTGGTTCAAACAGAGGCTACAGAGATTGAGGTGAAGATCTTTCATGAGTCAGACATGCTGGATACTAGACCCTGGTTCTCCAAGAACCCAGAGCTGATAAGTAACATCAGGTTACAGTTCCCCTTCCATGGGTTGAAGCCTTTGGGCTTCTGCTTTGGCTCATTATGTGGGACAGTGGGGGTTGGGCAGGCTCAGGCTTCAATAATCCTTCCTGATGTCATGTAGTAATTTTTTCTTGTCAGAAGGGGGTCACATTGCAATGAAGATCTCTAAAATTCTATACCAAAACGTATTTTTTTCAGCTATATTATCTTATTTGTTTAAAACATGGCAAGCTAGGAATGTTTTCATGATATTTATAATATGTAGGTGCCTTAAGAATATTATATACAAAATGAGCCAAATTCCCCTCAGATATATACATGGAACAAAATTAGAAATTAATCTGCAGATGATTTTTAATTGTTCTCTTCAACAAAGGTATAGTAATATTGGATACATTTTATGCTGGATACATTTAAAGGATACAGTATGACACAAAAAGGATTGTAAAATATATTGTGCCATGTCTGTTTATATCTCAGACGGATTAATAATAATGTTAAGGATATTCCTTATATTATATACTATTCTAGAAGATGTACCTGGCATTGCTCGGGTCCTTAACTCAAATAAGTTTTGTTTTCCTTCATTTAAATCATTCTTGGATGGAGCTGAGAATGAGAGGTTCAGTTTAAGGCTGCCCCAGAGAGAGAGGACTATCCCAGCTCTTTTTCACCACAACAGTTTGGGTCCGGTGAGAAGCCCCTCTCTCTGGTCACTGCAGCTGCAGTGAACGCAGGGGGAGAGATATGCACATCCCCCAACTGGGGGACAGGCAGACACACAAACAGACAAATTCTGAAATTATATAATAGATAGTTTTCCTTTTCTCCATCCCTTCTCAATGGGGTTATAGCTGTCCTGGTCCCCATCTCTGTCTCCTTGCTGCCCCCTATGGTTATTCTACAATATAACTCCCTCCTGCCAGAACCCTCCCTTCTTTTATGAGAAACAATTGAATTGCAGGAACATCCCATTGTCCTGATACAACCAAGCCTCAACTTTGCTTTAGGTTAGGAGAAGAGGAAACTGCATACTAAATTCAGTGGTCCTATCTCATGCCATTTAGGAGTTCTTGAACAAATGGACTCACATATTGATGGATAGACAAACAGATAGATGCACATTTCTAAAATATGTAATAAGTTCTTCCCCAAATAAGCATATGACCTCTTCATAGCCTTGCCCTAAAAAACTTCTGTATTAACCGGTATCTTAAGACAGACCTTTAGCACAAAAAGTTCTGAACATCCCCTAAAAGAGCTCAGCATGAAACCTTTAAATGAAATTGGCCTGCTCTACCCTGTCATAGCATGAACGGGGTAAACAAGTAGCTCCACCTGTTTTCACTGGCTGTCAGCAAACTCCTCAATCCTCATAGGAAGCATCTCAATAGTATCATTGCTCTCCGTTCAACACAGAATTGCAGTCCTGCTTGTGGTTTTGTATATAGCGCCTTTCTCTTTCCATACAGAATTGGGCAACTAACTAATTTTCATGGGTTTACTGGCCATTGGGAAAGAAAAAGTGAATTTGGGTCCAAACAATCAAAAAAGCATGAAAAATTTCAGCAACTAAAGAAAAAATCAATTTCAGATCAAACAAAACAAAAACAAAGAAGGAGCCCCTTTTACCCTTTAGCCCAGTGAACAGCGCTCTCCCCTGGGATTTGGAAAACTTATTGTATTAATTTGGATGGAGTACATGGGTCCAAAGAGTCAAAGATGTTACCATGATCTTGTCATCACTCAACATTAAACAGTGTTAAACAAGGTTCAGAGCTGAGTATACAGAGACCTCACCCAGTTTACTGCCATGGCAAATACGCCATTAAATATCTCTTTAATCTTTTATTAAAGATTCATCGAAGGGAAAACAGTTAAAGCATCTGAAAGTGAAGTATTAGATAAGGTTTTCATTTTAGCCATATCCCATGATCCCTTTCTCTTTAGCTATCAAGAGTTTTTATCAGGAATAAAAAACCTTGTTTGACAGTCTTTTAGATGGTATTAAAGATTGCGGTAACTATGCTGGGGGGAAGGGAGAATGAGTCAGTTGTGACTGGCTGGAGCTCTTGCTGAAGTCTGATCCTGTTTTCTGCGAGACAAAATAACACACAAAAAGGGAGAAAAAAGAATAGCAGAGATGGAAAATGTACCTTCTATCTCTATGCTAACTCTCATTTGCAACCTGTTGAAGAAATAGGGGCAGAGCACACATTCTTATGATCTATTCCAAGACCTGGTAATTTGTACCAGCATTAGACATTACTTTATTTACCTCTCTTTGGTCACAGGCTTATAGTTGTGTTGCAAAATACACACATTGACCATCTAAGTATAGTCTTATGCAAAAAGGAAAGAGGTAGGAAAGAAAATATAATATGGGGGGAAGGAAAAGAACACACAAAAGATGAGTGTGTGTGATTTTGAGTGTGCGAGAGAGACTCACATACTAGGTGGTATTTGGGATTTAGCTAAAGTCAATTGAGGTGGTAATCTCACCCGGCTTCCTTTCTATGGTTGGTCTGGTCAGGATATCTTTTAGGATTAGAAAGAAAACAATGAGGGTGGCAGCCATAATGGCAAAACTCACTCCTTCCCCTTCTCTAGTCTTTGAGATAGACAATGTTGTGGTAGCCAGCTTTTTCCTGATAAGTCTCTTTCTGAGGACCCCAAAAGGGGGTGATGAGCAAAATAACTCATCCCTTTCTTTTGTCCACCAATTAGGCCTGATTTTCAACAAATCAATTTTGGCTTATTAGTTACCAGTTCTGTATATTTGTTGTTTACCAGGTATTATCTTAACATAGTCCCATCAGTAGGCCTTTTGGTTTACACTGTTCTAATTTATTTATTCCCTTTTGTATTTTGCCCATCAATATTTATTTTTACAAATTATTGTGCCGCTTCATAAATTTTCACTCACTTTTTACTACTGAGCTCACAATTAAAGCAAATCTGTCAGCCCTATTATCTCAACCTTTTTAGTTTCCCATTCTACATGATGTGAAGAAGGAATTTGAATTTGGGTCTCCCATATAGAAGGACAGTGACCTAGCTATTTGTTATGGGATATTTTGGGCTATGTTTTTTTTCTCAGTTGCTTCTGTTGAAAGGGAACCACTTTGTATAAATAATTAATTAGCCAGTAGAACAGTGATTTGAACTCAGGTCATTTACAACCTAGATGTCCAATCCACCAAACCATGGAGTTATTTTCACTTTCACTGTCTTTTCCATTATAAATTACATTGAATAGTCAATAACCAAAACTGTGAATAGTTTCAAGTTTCCAAAACTGCAATTTTTGGTGAATAAAACTATTTGTCTAAAATATTTTCCTCGTTCTATTCCATGAATGCTTTAGCCCTATGTAAGTGTCAACCAAATTCTAGACTACTGAAATCATTAGAGTAACTCACATAGCAAAGTACTATTCACAATGAGAAAAGGTAACAAATTGGGCTCTGAATAAGGTCTTCAGAATTTTGTTCCACACTCAAGTCACTTTTAATATGATCCAAGAAATCCTGCTAGCCATTTTTTAAGGTGTGGATCACTTTTTATTTTAGAAGATTAGAAAATGTTCTTTCTAAACAGCCAGCATTAACTAAATCCTTGAACTATACCAGTCTTGCATAGAGTTTATGTTTTTGTTTGCATAGCAGTAAGCTCCTTACACAAGACAGATTTATCAACAAATACTTGTAAGTCTCATTGCAGTTGGTCCATTAAGAAACATTCATACAGAATGATTAACTGTGCATTCCTAGGCAAATCAAAATTCGAAATCATTACATTAAATTGTATACCGTCTTTTGGCCCACGGAACATTCATTTTGGGACATGCCTATGAGTCAAGTTTCTTTTCAGTGAATCATAGGTTCAACACTTTTAATCTACTCTAGCATTATATATCCAACATTTGCCAAGGCCAGTGTATTTTTTACAATAAGTTATAATACAGAAACTTTAACTTTGTATCCTTGTGAGCTTTAACAAATCTGGGTACTCTAAAGGCATTTTTTTTTCATTTCAATATTCATATAATCAGTGTAAGTGATCTGGCTTTTATGCACAATATGGATTATCAACCAAAAATGATCATCCTGCTCTCTCACTGAGTTGAGATATTCACTTGTTTTATTTAATTTCAGTGTCAAGCGCACAACTATACAACATGACTCTCTGAAAATTCAGTAGAAAAAAATCACCTTGCTTGTATGGGAATTTATTTTGCATGAACTGGCTCCTAACTGCATGTAATCAACTTTGAGAAACACAGTACTTGAAAAGGGAAGATTAGGAGATAAAGGAACATGCAAAATCTGAAATAAATGGCAGCTGGGGAGCAGATTACGTTTCTGGTGTGCAAGATGTGCCATACTGTAGCTACCAAGACTTAGGTAAATTTAACTACTTTACGTAAATTCAATAAGATAAATCCAATTTCATTTAATTTATTTTAAGTCAATTATACTGTGTAATGCATTTCTTTTTGTTTTTTCAAGCAGCATTGTTGATTCACAAGCTGTTTATGAAACTTCAATTAAAAATCTTTTGACTTATTGATATTCAAAATGTGAAATAAAGACAGAAGTGTATTCAAATAAAGATCACAGGCAACCAAACAAATGTATTTAATTTTCATTATTCTTTAAAAAGTTGTTTGAAATATATGTAAAATTGTAGTATTCTTCTAGCATATAGTAAAACCGTGTTTCACTGGCTTCTGCAAATCAAAGCAAAAAATGTAGTCAGGCACCTGCATCTCTAAAGTATAATGCATATGATACACACTATATTTTAATGGAGAGGCTTAGATAACATTCTACCTTTAGTTCTTTGTCTTACCTTTCATATTATTAACAAAAGGTTATTGTTGTAAAACCTGAGACCTGAGACATAAGCGAATGAACAAAAGGAACCCAGAATATTCCCTTTTCGAGAAGACTGTGGACAGAAAAGAGCTATAGACTGCCTCTAACATGTAAGTGTAAAACATTACTAATATATAGCTTTTAAAATGAGGAGTTATAACTGATATAAGGGAAGCTTTTTTTTTCTTTTCTCACAGAAACAAAACTATTTTAATATGTCTCCTATTACCTAAGGGTATGTCTACACTTGCAGCCTAATTCGAAATAGGTTTCACTGCCGTGTTTAGACACGGGCAGTTATTTCGGGCTTGTCAATTTCAAAAATGGCGCCCGGCCGGGAAGATGCAAATCATGTGCGGGATATTTAAATCCCGGGCTTGATTTGCAATTTTGAATGCCTACATTTGCAGCCCTATTTCGAATTAGGCTGCAAGTGTAGACATACCCTAAGTAATAGTATGTTTAAATTTAACTAACATAGGTTTGATAACATTTGGAGGAACAGGCAGTGACTGACCTTCCTGGAAAACTACAAAATATTTATACTTGAGGAAGTGAATAAAAATGAGATGAAGAGGTCTATAAGTACCTGCAGGTATGTCTACACTACAGCGTTAATTCGAGTTAACTTAATTCGAAATAGTTAATTTGAATTAAGCTAATTCAAAATAACGCATCTATACAGAAAAACTATTTCAAAATAGCATTTTGCTAGTTCGAAATAGTGCGTCCACACTGAATGGACCCTGAACCAAAGTTAAGGCTGGCCAGAACCAGTGCTGGCAGGGTATCAGGTCAGGACTTAATGTGTGGGGCTGCTGCCTGAGGCTATCTGAGGTCTGTGATTAAAGGGACCCTACCCCTTCCCGGACAGACAGTTCTCAGGTTTCCCTGCTTGCTTATCTATTTCGATGAGGGACAGCAAAGCATTTGTGTCTCTGCGTGCTCTGCTTGCCCTCACTCGGGATACCACAGCACTCTGCCACAGGGAGCCAGAGCTGCCCCTGGGCACTCTGGTGCGTCTTGTGGACGTGTTGCCATCAGCCTGGCTGCACTTGCTGCAGGCTGCCATCCAGGAGGTCCATCGGGGGTCCGTCAGTATCCAGGGGGCCCTGCGGGAGAGCTTCCACCCCAAGGAGCACTAACAATCTCCCGGGTCTGCCCCAATGGGGGCTTGTGCCCCATTACTCCCACACGTCCTTCCACTTACCCCTCACTAGCCCCCCCTTCTTGATGTCAAATAAAATATACTTTTTTTCAAAAATAGAAACTCTGTTTATTTAACAAAACAGCTCTGTGGGGGGGGGGAAGAACCTCTGGGGAGACTGGGGAAAGGAAGCGGGAGATGGGAGGAGAGAGAGTGGGAGAGGGGAGGGGGAAAACTGGGAGGAGGGAACTGGAAGGGGGAAGCAAGGGGAGGAAGGGGGAAGAGAAGCTCAGCGCTCAGGGGTGGGGGTCTCGTCTGGCCACATGTCTCCCAGCTCGGCAGGTGCAGGGGCCTCAGCGTCCCCAGGGGGATGGGGAGGAGGGTGTGGAGGTTGAGGTGGGAGAGGCGGGAGGGGGAGAAGAAGTGGGAGGAGGAACAGTACCTGGGGGGGCAGGTGCTGGAGCGGCATGAGGCAGCACGCTCTGCACCAGGGTCTGCAGGTGAGTACAGATGGCACGACCCTGGGCAAGCAGCTCCCTCCAGAACTCCCGTTCTTCCTGTGCCTGCTGCTCCATGATGCGGGTCAGGGCTGGCAGGGCCCCCAGGTGCTGCTCTTGGTACCCCTGCCGTGTTGTGGTTGTCCTGTGGAGCCCTCGGGTGCGGGAGCATGTCCCGGGGGGGGTGGTGTGCCCTGCACGTGCAGCTGGTGTGGCTGTGGAGAAAGAAGAGAAGTGGTCAGTTCTCCCTGGGGACACAATGGGTGAAGCCCAGCCTCTCTCTGTGAGGTGAGGATGACCATGCCCTGCACCGTCAGAGCCGCTGTGCTTGCACAGAGGCCATGGTCGGAATGTCTGGCTATCCCCAGGAGTGGGAGCTGCCCTGAGACCGCACCCAGGCCCCTGTGCTGTATATAGTGTGGGTGAGGTGGGGGGGAGATGTTAGAGGGCGTCCTGCTGTGTCCCACCCCGGGGTCAGGAGCATGTCAGGTCTCTTCACACACGCGTGTGGCTATCAGGCCATGGCCCCTGTGTGGCAGGCAGCTGGAGCCACCTGCCCAGGGGTGGCACGGCACATGCTCGCACATGCACAGGTTGCTGCGTGATGTGTGCTAAGCAAGGGCCACGTGCGTGGTCCCTGGTCTCCCTCCCTGTCTCCCGCTCCCCCCCAGGAAGGGGACAGTGACGGCACTTACATGGTGTGGCCTCCCCGGACGACCCTGCTGACTCCTCTCCTGGGACTGCTCAGGGGTCCGGCTGGCATGGCGGCTCCTCCTCCGCGCCCTCATCAGGGCTTTCCGGTCCCGGCTCGCTGCCCCCCGGGGTGGCACGGACTGCACCGCCCCCCAGGATGCAGTCCAGGGCATCAAAATAGGGGCAGGTGTCTGTCACTGCTGAGGAGCTGCCCCGAGTGGCCCTGGCATACCCCTGCCGCAGCTCTTTAATTTTCAGGTGCACCTGCTCCTGGGTGCACCTGTGGCTTTTCTGGGCCATGATCTAGTGTGGAGATCATGGACATTGGGGGCCTGCCTCCAAACCTCAGTGAGGTCCATGATCTCCTCACTAGTCCGGGAGGGAGCGCAGCATCTACGACCCCTGGCTGGCTCCTGAGTGCTGGAGGACTGGGCAGGGGACGGCTGGCCAGCACTGGCTGCCTGGCTCATGGTGGGGCCACTGGGTCAGGGGCAGAGACTGCTAGCAGGCCTGGATCTAGCATGTGCAGTCTGGGCAGAGTCTACCCCTTTAAGGGCTCTGGGGCTAGGAGAGAGGAGAGGAGTTTTCCTGGTTTGGCCCAGAGGAAACTGGGAAGGGCTGGAAGCCCACTATTTCGAATTAAGTGTCTACACAGCACTTAATTCAAAATAGCTATTTCGAATTTGGCGTTACTTCTCGTAGAATGAGGTTTACCAAATTCAAATTAAGTGCTCCGCTATTTCAAATTAAATTCGAAATAGCGGTTTGCATGTATAGACGCTATTGAAGTTAATTCAAAATAACGGCTGTTATTTCGAATTAACTTTGCAGTGTAGATATACCCTAAGGTAATAAGGAGGCCACTTGAGTCAGTATGTGGCCCCTATCCATAGAAGGGCCATAAACCCATATACACTGAAGTTGTCGATATAGAACTAATAGAAGATTAAGAGAATGCTTTGGGAATATCTGGAGCTACCCTAAATGGTGAGCCTATTTCAATATTTCAGCTAACTGTAGAGGACTGACTTGCTAGTCTCCCTTCCCATTGGGATCCCTTTTTACTGGATCCCAACAATAGTTAAGTCCAGTATCCTGTCTATTCTCTTAAAGAAAACTATGGAATGCTCAAATCATCAGATCTGCTAAAATACATCTCATAGTCTAACTACTAACTGTTAAAAATTTGCCTAAGCCCAGAAACATGATGTTGTCTAAAGCCTGGTTTTAGTATGAACTACTTGACCTCCAGATATTATTGTTTCCTTTTTCTTGCATTGTGGGACAAGGAAAAAAACTCTTGATCTAACCTCTCTCTACTACTCATCATTTTGTATGTTTCTTATGTACACACTTACTCATCTCCTTTCTGAGGTAAACAATTGAAGTGTTTTCAATCTTTTTTCATATGACAGTTTTTCCGTGATCCTAAGCATTGTCATCACTGATCTCTGAACCCCGTCTTTTTCTGATTGGCAGAGTCACTCATGTTAAATGTTTTTGTTTCAGTGCCATTAATGTGCACATTATACAGAATGCTACATCTAATGCTGGGCAATACTCTACCTATCAAGCATAGTTTCATGTGAAAAAAAAAGAACTACGCAAGACTGCTTTTATTGCAGGCATAGTGCCCCGAAACATTATTTTATAGTGGGACCTTGATTTGAACTGGATCATGGAAATAGCATTTAAAAAGAATCTAGCCACCTAGTCTCAGAATTCATTTCCAGATGTCAGACACCCTGGGGAAAATCCATTTTGATTCTTAAAATGAGAGGGACATATCCCCGAGTTTGCTTTTGAATTATGCTTTCCCTTGCACTGTATCAAACTGATATCTTTGACAAATTAGCAATGTGGCTGAAAGGGGAAAAAGAACAACAAATCTTAAATTACTGGCTGAAGGGAGGTTAGGAAGGGTAAGGCAATTCATATTTTAACATTTACTTTATATCAGGCTGTTACTTTTTCTAAAGCAATTTAGTTTGCTTAAATGTGGACTAGGCAGGACAAGAGAAATGGTTAAAGAAGGTTATTTTATATTAGATGGGTATCAAGTGGTTTAAAAGGACCACATAAACTGCAGGTTTTTGTAAGAAACTGATGTGTGATTTTTTTATAAAAAATCTATTACCACTTCCATTTGCTTTTGCTTTACTGTGTTTCATCAGGAATGACCATAGTAGAAAAGATTGTCATTTGGTCAGGGTATACACACCAGGGAACAATGGCTCAAATCACCAAGTGCAGTTTAGCTTCATATTATAAAACTGAGAGCGCAACTTTGAAAGCTCTCATCATCAGCCGGGGGAGGATCATCTTACCACAAGGGCATTTTTGGTGGCATAGAAGCACAACATTTGTAACGGTACACCCTTCTTGCTGCCAACAAGGAAAGTAGGGTAGCTCTTGCATTACTGTAACTTATTCCAGGGGAGCATGCCAATAGCACTATGCATTTCTCAGCCTCAAGGGGCTACCTGAGGGTGTGAGGCAAAAGCTGCCTCTTACATATATTAACCCTTCTGCTGGGCAGCATTGGCAGCAACAAGGTCAGGTTTCAGATAAGTTGGGGTGCCTCTAAAAACTAACACAAACTAGTGACTCAAGCCTCCACCCAGAATTTTTGAATCACTAAATGCCCCAAAAGGCAAAACTTCTCCATTCACAAGCACTGAGTCTGTGTAAAAAGCAAGGAAATCTGTATATCTGATGGAAGTTGAAGGTCACACAGCAACAATGTATAGATAAACGAATGATAAAAATAGCCACCTCACAGGACATTAACTCCTCTACCTGTGTACATGTTCAACAGAAAAATATCATGTTACTAAGTCATTTCTCTCACACCCAGTCACAGCTGGGTATCAGTGGACAGAGTAGACCAAGTCTTAGAATGACTCTCAGACTTGTCTGTGTCCATGCCTAAGAGGAGCTTTGCCTGATCCAGACTTGGTACCCCACTAGAATCATAGAATTTTAGGGTTGGAAAAGACTTGAGGAGGTCATCTAGGGTATGTCTAGACTACATGCCTCTGTCGCCAAAGGCATGTAAATTAGACTACCCGACATAGTCAATGAAGCCGGGATTTAAATATCCCCGGCTTCATTAAAATAAAAATGGCCGCCACGCTGTGCCGGCTCAGCTGATCGTCGGCACAGCGCGCGAGTCAAGATGCGGATTGGTTGACAGGGAACGCCTTTGTTGACTGCTCCCTTATGCCTCGTGAAACGAGGTTTACAGGAGCGGTCGACAAAGGTGTTCCCTGTCGACCGATCCACGTCTTGACTCACGCGCTGTGCCGACGATCAGCTGAGACGGCACAGCGCGGTGACCATTTTTATTTTAAAGAAGCCGGGGATATTTAAATCCCGGCTTCATTGACTGTCGGGTAGTCTAATTTACATGACTCTGGCTACCCTGCTAAAAGCAGAACCAACCCCAACTAAATCATCCCAGTCAGGACTTTGTCAAATGTGTCCTTCAACACTTCTAAAGATGGAGATTCCACCACTTCCCTAGGTAACCCATTCCAGTGCTTCACCACATTTCTAGTGAAATATTTTTTTTCCTAATATCTACCCTAGACCTTCCCCACTGCAACTTAAGACCATTGCTCCTTGTTCTCTCATCTGCCACCACTGGGAACAGTCTTGGTCCATCCTCTTTGGAATTACACTCAGGTAGTTGAAGGTTCCTGTCAAATCTCTCTTCACTCTTCTCTTTTTCAGCATAAATAAGCCAAGTTCCCTCATCTTCTTCTTATAAGCCATGCACCTCAGCGCCCCCAATCATTTTTGTTTTCCTCCACTGGACTCTCTCCAATTTGTTCACATTCTTTCTGTAGTGGGGGCCCAAAACTGGACACAATATTCCTGATGTAGCCTTACCAGAGGGGAATAATCACTTCCCTTGATCTGCTAGGAATGTTCCTACTTACACAGCCCAATATACCAGTAGCCTTCTTAGCAATAAGGGCATACTGTTTATTCAGACACAGCTTCTCATCCACTGTTATCCCTGGGTACTCTAACTAGAGTAATTTCCACTAGAGCTGGGCAGGAAATAGGTTCTCCATTTTAAAGTAAATTCTCTATTTTTGTTGTTGTGGTTGTTCCAAAACAGAGTGAAAATGATGAATTTTGAAATTTATAGAAAAAATAATTTTAAAAATCTTTTGAATAAATCAAAATGTGTTTTTTTTAATCTTTTAGAAGGTTTACAAGTACTGAGCCTACTGAAACTCCATAAAACTCAGTATGTGTTCTGAGATGCAGCTGTGATGTACATCTGACCACAAGGAAACCCTTTGTATGGGGATTTGAAGAACTCCTCATACTAGAACATATGCTTACATTTCTACAAATAACAGGCTTGTTTAAAAGACGCAGAACAGCTTTTTGGGGGATACAGGAAGAATCACGAAATAGCACCGCAGTGTAGACCTACCCTTAGTGTAGAACACATTGGATATTTCTAAGCAAAATTTTCATTGACTTTAAAAGGAGGAATAACAGGATCTGGATAATTAAAATGTGTTTTTCTTTAAACTGGGTTATTTTTCCTGAACAACCTCTTTCTATCCCTCGCCCCTATCTTCTAGAACTATAGACAAGTTATTTCAGACATAAATTACTCATTGAAGTTTACAGGGAAGCTTTGTTTGATGCAAAGGTCTTTTATAGTTTAAAAAAATCAGTTCAACAGATAGTTTGTGCTAATTGAGAAATATAGAGTAAAAATTTTTCATCCAACAATAGTACTAGAACCAAAGCCAGAATGGCAGGCTGCTCCACTGAGAAAATACTGTATTTCCTGGTGCAAGTCACTGGCTTTAATTTAAACATTCCTATTCTGTTAGTGTTATCCACCTTCACTCTGGTTCTGTGATTTTTACAGATTCAAATTAAACTACATTACAAGCACAAGTTATCCCTCTAGCACATAGTTAAATGCATCTATATTTTCATTAGATTTAAGTGCTTTAAAACCATACTGGTAATATGCCATACAAGTGGCTTCTATCTGATGCTGGTCACATGCATGGCTTCCTTTATCCCCCATTACACAAGTATTGCATTTATTGCCACCACATCTTATAAAATGGTCTTGTCTTTTCTGAATGAGAGAGAGGAAAACTCTTTTTAAAAAATATCTTCAAGCAGTATTCAAGATTAAATGGTGATCTGAGTTAACACATCATTAAAAAAAAAACACAACAACAACTCCAGGATAGAAAACGGATTGTTTAAACACATTTTTTTTATTATTGAGTTTATAAGATATCTAAAAACACCAAGTATGCTTCGTAGAACTCTAAAACAACCACATTTCAGAATCACAGGCCTTTAACTGTGTGGTATGGAGAAAAAAAAAAGGGTATAAAAGTTAAGAGGTCCCTGAAAATACATGTGCCCAGTCTCCAGAGCCCATGAAAAATATGACAAGAGACCCTTACTGACTTGAAGGTCAAGTAGGAATGGGGGGCGGGAGGGAAGATCCTGGAAAGCAGTTTGTGCCCCATTTCCCCTCCTATAAAGTCCCCATACTTTTCCCCATGCCAGCAGCTTTCTCTGAACCCTCATTTCCACTTCCATCAATGCCCTTCATTTCTATCTTTCCCCTTACCAGAGGCTCTGTGTGCTTCTGTTACATAGTTTTAAAGGAACTGCACCTGTATTTCTCCCTCCATGGTCCTCTCCTCGAGTGCTCAGTCAAGCCTCAGGACTCCAGCTGTCACCTGTCTCTGGATAGAAACCCCTTTCACTTTGCTTTCTGACAGGTGGATTTTAAGGGTGCATAGTCTTCTCCCCACCAACACAGTGATATACTTAGCAAGCCTGTCTGTGTCATCGCCAGTGCCTGTGCTTTGCTTTCTTGTCTATAATATTTGCTTTCATAGCTTTTGGCACTTTACTAGCAATTCTCTGCTATTATAACTCACATTCACTGCAACCATATAGGTCACAGTTTAAAGGTTAATTGCACTTTCTACTTCTCTCCTAAAGGGCACCTACTTAAATATTCCAGTCTTCCTGGCCATCGCAACTCTTGGAAAAAGACATGTTCTTTTTCTCCAGAACAGGGGTTTAGCCTTGCCATCCCTCTGCACTTTCCTGTGATTCCCCAGCAGATTTGGCAGAGGTCCAGCAACTGTGGGTAACCTTTCTCTGGGAGTTACAATGGTGTGTATATGACCAAACAGCAAAGCAACTTTGGCACAAAAAAGTACATTTACTCTTAAGGCAAAAACATTACAAAGAAAACATAAAAAGAACAAAAGATCCTACATGCATGCTAAAAGCTCACTAGAGTTCATCCATCAGTCTTACGGGAGGGGTGGTCATTAGGCCAAAATCTTTTCAAACCTTCAACAAGAGTTATCCCTCCCCTCAAATAAAGGTCATGAGAGACTATATCAAATGCTTTACTAAAATCTAGTTAGACCACATCTATCACTTCACCCCTTATCCACAAGGCTTGTTAGCCTATCAAAGAAAGCTATCAGGTTGTTTTTACATGATTTGTTTTTTACAGTTCCATGTTAACTGTTATTTAACACCTTATTATCTTCTAGATGTTTGCAAATGGATTCCTTAATTATTTACTCCTTTATCTTTCCTGATACAAAACTTAATCTGACTAGTCTATAATTCTCTGGGTTATCCTTATTTCCCTTTTTATAGACTTATAAATTTATATAATGGGACGGACACACACACACCATTTTCTCCTCCTGCACAGCATGGTTCACAAATTTCCCCTCATCTTTCTTATCCTCTTCCCTCCAAAATACATTTCTTACTCTCCAGATTGGAAAGGAAATGTGTTGCCTGGTGTTTTCTCTCCACCACATGGAGCAGGCTCTGAGGAGACAGGATGTTACAAAGTAATGAAGCTTTCTTTCCTTTTCCTCTGTCTGATCCTGTTTCCTGGGCATCCACTTCATACCTCCCAACAGGGAAAGCAATTTCTCTCTTGTAGATCAACTTAACATTACCACCCTTAGGAATTCAGTAGAGCTTGATTCTTCTCTATAAAAGTACCTCCCCAAAGGGCAAAGTTTAGAACTGTGTAATTGTTGCTAGCTTTGCATGGAATGGTTTGGATTCAAAGTGTTATTTGTTAGTTGTGTCAATTTTGTACAGATGCTATGTTGTGTCTGGAATGATGACATCTGGTAAATTTAACACATTACAGGGCTTAATTCATCTTTCATCAGTTTCTATTATATGTGCACAAAAAGGGAGTCTTTAAAATTAGTCATTAATCAATATTTTGTCATACATTAGTACCCATTAAAAAGAGTGATTTTCAATTTAAACATTTTGAGTGGATTTTTTGTGTTTTTAACAAACAACAGCTAATTAATTCCCACACTATCCATTTTTGTCCAGATGGGGAAAATAGAGGAAAAAAGGTTAAATGACTTGCCACAGGCTACAGAAGCATTCAAAGTCAGACCTAATAAGGAGTTTTGGCTCTGCATCTCATATTCTCTGTGTCTCTGAGTCTCACTAGGCCACATCTTAGCTTTAGGTCTTTGAAGAACAGTCCTGAAAACAACTGTTAGGTAATTTCTGCATATAAATTCAAGCATAGGGCCAGATCCCAGCTGTTGTAAATTTAAGTTGCTCTCTTGAAAGTTAATAAAATTGTGACAATTTATACCATCTGAGAATCAGGCCTACCCAGCCCTCCAATGCTGATCCTAATATAAGCTATTGAACACTTTGTGGACAATTTGCTTCCATGACAATTTTGTATCTGATGCTAATTTATTCCTGTTCTAGTCTTTTAGAAGCATTATGTCATGTCTTAATACAATATTTATATAATTTCTCTACTTAGGCCCCTTTTTCAAAATAGGGTAACATGGGATCATGAGATTGTCTCATGAGATTTTCATGGCATGCCTATGTGTGTTCACGGATGATGGAACATTTATGACTAGCCCTGCATTATTAAAAGACGTAAGGTTCAGAATTCATTTGACAGTTCAAGGTAATGTCAATTTTTCCCATTTGTTTTCTGACTGTATGTAGTACTGAGCAGTGTTATTCTACCCATTAATCACTATTTAAGCAATATAAAAAAGGCATACGCCCTTTTTGAGGATGGTAGGAAAAAATATATTAATCTCAACTGTTATGGATGCTTCCATTTTATTCTCTTTCCCAGAACTCAGTTTTCTAAAAATGTTTGAGCTTGGTACTTTACAATCTTTTAGTTTGAAAAGTTCTCACACCAAAAGCGTGGCAGTAGAAAGCAGAAATAAGTTGTGATAGTTGTGAGATAAATTTTCAGAACCTTATCATGCATGCCATTAATCATACATTTTTACCACTTTTCCTGAACTCTACTGAGTAACCCTACATCCCAACTTCTAAAATGATACTTTTTTCCCCTAAATCAATTTCCCACAAAAATGTTTCCCTCTTTTTTTATATATGGAATTTCATTCCTGATTTGCACTAGCCTAAGTGGTGGGCATGACAATATTAAGTACTTTTCTAATGATAGATTTATGCACAGAAATATGCATCTCTTGAGGGCTACAAACAGGAGATTTATAGCGGGAGATCCCTGCCTTCTCATTGGAGGTACCAAGATAGTCTATTAAACTCAAAATTCATAATATTGACTCTTATTTGTTAATATCAAAACCCCAGAAGAGGGATGCAGGAGGAGCTGCAGGATCTGGGACTTGGTTGAGAACTGGGGCAGTGCTGCAGGAGGGGATGTAGGGATTTGGGTTGTGACCAGGGGCATGGGACTGGGGTCAAAGGTCTGGGAGGGGATTGTGACCTGTAGGAGGAGTATAGGAGGGGTGTTATGGTCTGGGAAGGGCTATAGGTGGAGGAGCAGGGGTGCAGAAGGTTTGGTTTAAATGGGGTAGGAATGCAGGAAGGGGACAGAGGTTTGGGGGAGGGAGATGCTGGGGTGCCCTATGCAGGCTCAGGCTGGGAGATGCTTACCTGGGCAGCTCCCAGCCAACAGACCACAGGTTTCTTAGCCAGGGTACCTGCCGTCCATGACCTTGCACATGGTTAGAGCAGCTGCAGGGCCCTTGTATGCTGCTCTGAACTGAACACTGTGAGCCCAGGGAAGAGGAGAAGGAATACTTCACATGCTTTCTGTCCTGGAAACAGGTAGCTCCTATTAGCTGGAAACCAACCAATGGGAGCTGCAAGATTGTGCTGGGGGGAGAAACAGTGTGCGAAGTGTCTCCCTCCTCCTTCCAGCTCTCAGCAGTCACAAAGCCCTGCATCACTTTTCTGAGTGCCAAGTGGGGGGTGGGAGGAGGAGCCAGCTGAGGTTCCTGTGGGCTGGATCCGGCAGCTTGGCCATCTGGATGCAGCCCGAGAGCTGTATTTTGCCCAGCCCTGGCCTACCAGAATGGAGCCCTGCAGCACCCAGTGGCTGCAGTTCCCCATTCCCAACCAATGGGAGCTGTGGGAAGTGTTGTCCCGACCTATGTCACTTTCTCCAGCTCCTATTGGTCAGGAACAGTGTAACATGGCTCCTGGGAGCTTCAGGACCCCATGCCAGTTGTTGTTCAGGTAAACAAAGTGTCTGGTGATCCATCAGCAGCTAACCTTTACATACTGCATGAGGTCGTTGTGCCGTCGGTTCTCCATTCCTGCTATCGGGCTAGCAGACAGTTTGGGAATGACTGCACTCTGCAGTATAAGAAGTCAAGATCCCCACCCCCCACCACCAAAAAAAAAATACTGGCAAAGATATTCCCTTTCTGTATTATGAATTGGTTTCTTTGCCTTGGCTGAAGGTACTTTTGAGGCCTACCCTGGGGCCCATGTTTTAAATATTGAAAATTAAAACCCACAGGAGGAATAAAAACTGTCTGGACTGGGACTAATTTACTCCAAGCCTTTCCCCACCACCTAAGGCTGAAATTCTGAATCTGGCAAGGTGAAGGATGTGCCTTGCCACAATACAGGTTGGACCTCCCTGGTCCGGCACCCTCAGGACCTG
This sequence comes from Pelochelys cantorii, assembly GCA_032595735.1. Classification (NCBI taxonomy): domain Eukaryota; kingdom Metazoa; phylum Chordata; order Testudines; family Trionychidae; genus Pelochelys; species Pelochelys cantorii. The sequence continues at coordinate 77,856,122 of CM064326.1, forward strand.
ACTGGTCCCGAATGAGAAATTTTGCTGGACCCACCCCACCATCAGCTCTCTCCAGGCCTTGGCCCCACTACCGGCCTCCCAGCTGGCTCCCCCTTTACTGGCCCCCACTCCCGTCACAGCCCTTGCTGCCCTGCCAGGGACCCCTGCTGCCTCTGCTCACTAGGCTCTTGCTGCAGCGCCCAGTAGCCCTGCCACCTCCACGCTCACTGGGCTCTCACTGCAGCTCTCAGCAGCCCCATCATCTCTTTGCACACTGGGATCTTGCTGCCACGCTGGCACCTGGCTCCTGCTGTCATGATGGACAACTCCACAGCCTCTGCATACCCACCTACTGGGCAGCCCCACTACCACACATGGGATTCCCACGGCCCTGCCAGGAAGCCCTGTTGGTGTGCATCAGGTTCCTGCTGTTCTGCCAGCCTGCAGGGCTCCCAGGCACTAGATCTCCACAGCGACTCTCTGGTACTGGAACATCCGCGGCCCTTGCCAGACCACGGATGTTGCCGGACTAGAGAGTCCCCGTCAAGGGAATTTCAACCTATAGTTTATAGAGACTAGGGGTATGCAATTTTTCTGGTAGCCCTGTTTTAAATGTCCTTTATTCACAAGAATGACAATTACACTGGTCTACAATTTTTTAGAAGTCGTCTGCTTCAGAGATAAAATGTGCTATTTATTATGTATTTTGATGTGCTGAATTCAAATATGACAATTAAAACAACTGATTGGCTACTGTTTTCAAGACATTTAAGTTTTTACATTTTACGTCTATGTATATTGTGTAGATAGTAGAGTTTTAATCATAAATTGTAAACCTAGGTCTTTTCATGTGTTTATGGTTGCTTTACATGATAATATTTCACCTGTCCTGTTTATGTAACACTTTAAAAATCAGCAAAAGGGTTATATAAATAAAATTTATTATGAAACAAAAGGCAAAAAACTATTATGTACATAGTTTAGTCCTATTCAGTGTCTACTCGGCGCTTCTTGGCTTGTCTCGTGTATTCATTAAATGGAGCACCTTCCATGAAGAAGAATGGGACAAGATTCTTTTGACAGTCACGGAACATGGAAACCCTAACATCACCTGCCAGGAGATTCCACTGCTGTAGTCTGGAGCCCAACAGCTCTGCCTTACTCTTGGGTAGTTCCAAATCCTTGACAAGGTCATTCAGTTCCCCTTGTGTTATGAGGCGTGGTTCAGAGGAGGAGGATGGGAGAAAATGTGGGTCCTGTGACATTGATGGTTCAGGACCAGACGTTTCATCCTCTTCCTCGTCTGACTCAAGTGAGAATGATTCTGGTGCATCAGGAACCGACAGTCCTTCTCCGTGGGGTACTGGGCGTATAGCTGATGGAATCTTTGGATAATGCACAGTCCACTTTTTCTTCTTTGACACACCTTTCCCAACTGGAGGCACCGTGCAGAAGTAACAATTGCGGCAATGATCTGTTGGCTCTTTCCAAATCATTGGCACTGCAAAAGGCATAGATTTCCTTTTCCTGTTCAACCACTGGCGAAGATTTGTTGCACAAGTGTTGCAGCATATGTGTGGGGCCCACCTCTTGTCCTGATCTCCAATTTTGCAGCTAAAATAAAGGTGATAGGCTTTCTTAACCATAGTGGTTATACTGCGCTTTTGTGATGCAAAAGTCACTTCACCACAAACATAGCAGAAGTTATCTGCACTGTTCACACAAGTCCGAGGCATCTCTGCTCACTTTGGCTAAACAGAAATGTGTCGCTTTGCAAAATCAAATGCTGACAAATAAGAGAGCACGACACTGTATGATTTCTAGAGCCGATAGAGGGCAATTTGTTCAGCAGAGTGATGTAAGCTTCGTTATGATTGCATCATCCATGACTTCTAGGAATAACATGATGCAATTCATATCATGTATGATGCAATACCAGCTTCAGATTGCATCATTCATTGTTTTGCCTAAAAAGCAAGTACTGTCCAAACCCAGTCATAGATTTATTCATAGATCCAGTCAAAGATATATTTTAGTCATTTCTGGTTTAAATTGAGATCCCTTCCCTTTATAACTCACTTATCCTCTGCCATTCCCAAGTCAAGGGTCGTATATACTGACCCAATAGCATATCTTGAAAACTAGAGCCAATCAACAATTTTAAGCATAATTTTCGTTCTCAGTGACCCAGAATTAGTAAAGTTTGACTACATTTATTTCAGAAGCATTTTAGCTGTAGAGCAGTGTTACATATAGTACTTGGCTTAGCACAGGTACCTCACAAAGGAGATAACTTAGAAAAACTTAAAACTAACAAAAATGGTTATTTCTTTAGGTACTTCACTTCCCATTAGTTAAGTTTTTTTCCTCCTTGATGCATGGGTTTTTTTTTGTTTGTTTGTTTGTTTGTTTGTTTGTAAGAACAGCGATGTACTGAGCATCACAGAGATTTAATTATAAAAAAAAGTTTCCTTGTGCAAATCAGGAGGAAAGAGAGAAAAGATAAATACCTTGGCTGTCATCTCTCTACAGAAACTTAGAGCTTGATGGGATTGACATCATGAAGAATAAAGTTAAATAGTATTGTGCACCCAAGGGAAAGTGTGTCTATGAAGTCATAGTAATTTCATAGGACTTTCTCCTTAAAAAACAAAATTAGTGCATTTACCAAGCACAACATCTTCTAATCTACTATACATTTTAGAGAGTTTGTCTGTTTGTTTGTTTGTTTGTTTGTTTGTTTGATCAAGAACTCCTAAACAGTGGGAGCTAGGACCACCAAATTCCATATACAGCTTCCTCTTATCATAACTTAAAGCAATGTAAGGGTTTAGTTGTGCCAGGAAAATGGGATGTGCCTGAACTGAGACTGCTTCTCACATAGCCAATCTATAAAATCTGAAAACTTTTTTAGGAGAGGGGTAATTCCTGAATCTTAGAGTAATGGGGATGAGCAAAATGCTTTGGAGAAAGTAAAATCTAAAGAAATAGTCAATGGATCTAATTTTTAAAAGATTTAGAACGGTGTTTCTTAAACTTTTTAAGACCGAGGAACACCAAACAATAATTTTTTTTTATGAGGAACACCAAGGTCACCTGTCCCTTTAAGGGAGGCCATTTTGAATTCTGTTGTTCTCTGCGGCACACCTCCGACTGCCTCACGGCACACTGGTGTGCCGCGGAACACAGTTTAAGAAACACTGATTTAGAACATAGATATATGCCTCTATCAAGTAGGTTGTTTCTTTAGTCATCACAAGCTCCCTATACCTCTGCCAATATCCCAATTAATCCACTGAGGCTATGTCTAGACTGCACACTTCTTTTGATAGAAGCTTTTTCGAAAGATTCTTTTGAAAAAGCTTCTTTCGAGGATGGGTGTCTAGACTGCACTAAGTGGATCAAAAAAGCAATCTGGTTTTTCAAAAGAGCGCATCCAGACTTCCTGGACGCTATTTCAAAAAAAAAATGGCACCCGGAACCATTTCTGGCAAGGCATGGGGGCAGCATTGACTTCCGGGTGCTTCTGCATCAGCCTTGCAAAGATGCGTGCTTAAAGGGACCCCCTGGAAAGCTGTTTCTCTGCTGCTGCTGGCTTGCCTACCTCTCAGAGGTACAGCAAAGCTGCTGCAGTGCTTGCTCTGGTTGCCCAACTTGCATGGACACCACAGCATTTTTTTTCTGGTGCTTGTTTGTTTTTTCCATGGAGCCGGAGCTGCCCCTGGGCAAGTGATGGCCCCACACTGTCATGCTGCAAATTCTGCTGTATCTACATGACACCGTCATGATGCTCTTGCCCCATTTGGACCTAGACCAGAGATATGAAACCTTTGCTTGGGTTGCAGGACCAATGCCCTTGCCTCCAAACTTCTTCGTGGAGAGGTGTTTTTGGAGGCTCAACTCCAGTTTCTACTGGTGGAACTGTCTCGTCATGGAGCTGTGCTACAGCCAGCAGTTGCTCCACAACTTCTGTATGCGTAAGGCCACATTCCAGGAGCTGTGTGCCTAGCTCCCTCCTGCGCTCCAACAACAGGACACCCACCTGCAGCCCACCATCCCCCTGCAGAAGTGGGTCGCTATTGCCCTGTGGAAGCTCACAATGCCTGACAGCTACTGCTCGGTGAGACACCAGTTTGGCATGGGGAGGTCTACCATCAGGGCCGTCTTGATGGAGGCAAGTCACTCTAGGGGGACAGTCCCTGATGAGTGGGGGGACTGAAAAAGGGGGACTGTCAGGAAAGGGCAAGAGGGAGTGGGGGATGGAGTGGGAGTGGGAGGGAGCTCCTCGACTCACCCAGCACTGCTCCGGAGAGGGGCATTCTAAGGAGGAGAAACCTGGGATGTTTGGGGGGGCAGAATGGGGGGTTCTCCCAAGGCTCAGGCACCCCAACTAACCTCCCTGTTTTTTGTGTGCCTATTTGTCTCTTTCTGCAGGTGGTGAGGCCATCAATTCAGAGCTGCTACACAGGCTCATCCGTCTGGGAGACCTGGACACTGTGGAGGAGCACTCGATGGGACCCACATCCTAATCTGTGCACCACCCCAGTGAGCAGCCCAATTCATTATCCGGAAGGGCTACTTTTCAATGGTGCTCCAGGCCCCGGTCAACCACTAGGGACAGTTTACGGACATTTGTGTTGGGTGGTCAGGATGGGCACATGATGCCCGTATCTTCAGGAACTCCTAACTCTACTAGAGGCTGCAAGTAGGAACATTTTTCCCACAGGGGGACCTTGTGTTTGGGGACATGCAGATGCCGATGTGCATTGTGGCTGACCCGGCCTACCCCCTAATGCCATAGCTTATAAAGCCCTACACTGGCCACCTGGATGCGAGCAAGGAGCGAGTTAACGTGCATCTTAGCCAGGCTCCCATGTAGGTGGAATGTGCGTTCAAATGTCTAAAAGGGAGGTTCTGTTGCCTGCTTACACGGCTGGAGATAGGGGAAGGCCACATCCCCGAGGTGGTGGCCACATGTTGCGTTCTCCATAACCTCGTGCAGAGAAAAAGGGAGGCCTTCCTCCCGGGGTGGGGGACAGGTGCTGATGGTGAGCGGAGGCAATTCGAGCAGCCCCGGACAGCTGCCATCCACCAGGCTCACCAGTCTGGTGTTCGCATCTGGGAGGGCCTAAGGGAGAGATTCTCTGAAGGAGTCCACTGACTCTCCCCAGGGCCTCCCCAAGGGGGCTTGGGCCTGCCCCCCCCCCAATACCTTTCCCTCCACAACCCATCCCTGCCCCACTCTCTGGACAGTAAACACAGACACCAGGTTTTCTTTGAAAAATAGACTGTGTATTAAACAACAAAGTGTGCATTGAATAACAATCAATAACAAAATAACAGTGTTGTTTTTAAAAATAAACTTTGTTTTAAATATACAAACATTTCTTGAACGGTGGAGGAGGGGGGCTGTAAACCTGAAGGAGGAAGGGGGTTCAGGTCAGGCGGTGCTTCCTTGACCACAGGCCCCTGCCACCTCATGTCCAGGGACCACCATGGCCTTGGGGTTGGGTGGGCTGACAGATAGTTTCTGGATAGGAGGGCGAGGCCACAATTGGGTCTGGGAGGGCTGGGGGAGAGAGGAGGCTAGGAGAAGAGGGAGGGCTGGGGGACAGGGGGGTGCAAAAGGCGAAGGGGAGGTGGGGAAGGGGGGTTTGGTGGGGCAGGGTCATGGCGTGTAGGAGGAGAGGTACCAGGGACAGGAGCAGGCAAGGCAAGGACCTCACACATAGCAGCACAGATGGAAGTCCGCTGCTGGACAAGCTCATTCAGCAGGCTGTCGTGCCACACGGCCTCTGCCTATGTCCTCTCTTTCAGAGTCTTGTTCAGTTCCTGCAGAGCTGCTACATGCTGTTTTAAAATGTCCATGAACAGACTCCAGTGCCTGTGGGTGCCACGTGTCCGGGATGGAGGTGGGGCTGGTGTTCTGTGACCCTCTTGCATGGGTGGTCTGACTGTGGAGGAAAAGAGGAAGAGAAAATCATTCACACGTGCACCCACTGTCCACGAGGACATGCCCTCGATGTAAGGGACTCTCCTTCAGACAGGGGACTCAGAGGTTCTGCAAGTAACACCATGTGTGAGCTGAACAGCAGCCTAAGAATCACAGGGTCCCCAAAGTGCTAATGGGACCATATGCCCCCCCCTGCACTGCCAACCCAGTCGTGTGTGTTCTGGAAATGGCTCCTGGGACCATGTGTTGCACACCCACGTGTTGCACACTGCCAGTGCATGTGGTTACACATGCACGGCCAGCTGCGCTCTGTGTAGGCTGAGCATTACACATGTCGCCAGTGCATCAGCCACTGTGCACCTCCCTCTCCCACCCTGTGTGTGCGCAACCTCACAGCACTCACCTGATGTTCCCTCCCTGATGTCCAAAGTTGCCTGGGAGGCCTCAGGAGTCTGGGGAACTGGCTCCAGGCCAGTCACAGGCTTGTCCTCTTCCTCCAGAGCCAGTCTCCTGATTCTCCAAACTGCTGGTGCTCCTTCTTGGGTTGCTCGACTACGTGTTGTGGTAATCCAGACTCCACCAGATGCAATGAAGTCTGGGCTTCCCCACCACCCAGAATGTGATCCAGGTCCGCATAGTACGGACAATAATGTGGGGCTTCCCCAGAGTGGGAGCTCTGGTCTTGGGCCTTGGCATACCCCTGCCACAGTTCTTTTACTTTGGCCTGCACTTGGTCCAGGGTGCGGGGTTGGTGCCCTCTGCTAGCCAGTCCCTGGGCCACGCACCCATAAATTTCCACATTCCTGCAGTGCGACTGGAGGGCCTGCAGGGATTCCTCCTCAGACCAGAGCTCAAGTAGAGTCTTGATCTCTGGCCCTGACTATGCTGGTGCCTGCCATTCGGTGCCCCTGGTTGGGTCCTCAACTGTCTCCCTGGAAGGGCCGGGGGGGTCTTGGGGCTGAGACATGGCTGAGTCACACTGTGACAGGAAGAGCCGTGTGGTCTGACTGGCTTCCTGACTAATGGCTGGCCGAGTGCCTGTGCCTTTAAAAAATGGCTGAAGACAGGAACAATAGAGGTGCAAGGAATGTAGATGGAGTGTCCACCAGGGCTTTTTCCTGGATGCCTTTTTTTTTAAAAAAATATTGGCTCCCTCACGTCCACACACACCTTTTTTTGAAAGATCTCTTGAAAAAGGTGTTATTCCTTGTAAAATGAGGTTTACTGCTGTTGAAAAAACCACCATGTTCTTTCGATTTAATTTCAACAGAATATGGCAGCAGTCTAGATGCAGGTGAAGTTTTTTTGAAAAAAGGCTACTTTTCTCGAAAAAACTCTGTAGTCTAAACACACCCAGTATGAACTAAGTTTGTCAGTCTTTGTGATCCTGGCGGCTGTTTTCAAACCTCTTACTGGAAAGGAGATCAAGTCACAGCAGCCCATAGTCTCTATTTTCTGGTTCTCCCAGACTGTCTCACTTTCTATTTGAATTTTGCAAGTTATTAGGGTGACAATTTTACACTTTAAATGCATGCATTGCCTTTTATATAACTAGAAATATTCCTTGCTACTAACATACACAAGCTTTTCATTAGACATTAAAATGTACTTAGGCTAATTAAATAGGTGAGAAAATGTAATACTATATATACCAATTGCTGATAATTTAAATGTAACCCATGTTAATCATATTCCTCTTCCTCCTATTCCGAGCCTGCAATTTGTACACAGGCCTTGTCAAGATTAGGACAAGAACAAGCCATGTGTTAAGTATATCCGAGCAGGCTGCTTGCATTTTTGCTGCTAGTGCTAAAAGCATCCAATGTAGCTATCCCATAGGACAGATTAATTGATACCACATCAGACTTTTTTAAACACTTGCAAAACTGCATTGCACACCTTGTGTCCATAAATTCTGGCTTTTCTGTTCATATAACATATGCTGGCCTGTCCCTAGGAGTGGGGGGGTGCAAAGGGTGGGATTGTACCCCCCGATCATCCCCCATGGGGCCAATCCCATCTGGGCTGGGGAAGGCTGGGGCAGTGTGTTGCCCCAGCCTCCCTCCCCTGTGCTCCGGCTTGCCAGGAGAAGGTTGGAGCTGATTCCCCACCTCTCCCAGGACTGAGGCTAGAGGCGGGGCAGGGCCCTGCGCACCCCCCGCCTTCTCCCACCTGCTCCATCTACAACTCCAGTGTACTCCCCGACACCAATGCCAGGCAGCCCACAGTGTCGGCAGCCAGACCCAAGAATAGCTACCCCCTCTGTTGGCTGCCAGCCGCAGGGGCTGAGGTGACAGAGAAAGACACCCACCACCAATGCCTGGCCAGGACTGAAGAGAAGGGCCTGGCCCTCTGGGATCTGTAGTCCCACCTCCATCCCTCCACACTGCCTGACACAGGGAGGGAAGCGAGGGAGGCAAAAAAGGACTAAACTCCCAGCATGCCATGTGGCTCTCCTGTGGTGCATATGAGAAGCCAGCCCTGTAGGTGGGGTGGGGGCAGAGTAGGATCCAGGCCTGGGCAAAATACCCTCCACGGGCCAGATCTGGCCCATGGATGCAGTGGGGGAGCCTCAGTGAGTCTCCGGGTATGTCTCCGACTCAGCACTTTGTCGGCAAAAAGCAGCAGTCTAGAGGGGGATCTGTTGAGAAAGAAAGCCTTTTTCGACAGATCCCTTATGCCTCCTGCTAGACTGCTGCTTTTTGCTGACAAAGTGCTGAGTCGGCAAAACGCAGTGGCCATTTTTATGCAAATTAGGCACGGGATATTTAAATCCCTGCCTCATTTGCAATGTCGACCTGCCTAATCTGCATCCCTCTGCCGACAGAGGGATGTAGTCTAGACATACCCTCCTTGCCTGCCTCCCCGCACTCTGTTGAGAAAAACTGCTGCAGGGATTTGTTTGAACAGTTGTGAGCCTTCACGTGCTGCTCCCGCCCTCAGCACAATCCCATTGGCCGGTTTCTGCTGACAACTGATTTGTCCTCCTGATGCATAAGTGAGAATGAGACTAAGCCAACCTTCCTTTTGCACTCACTGAAATCAGTTGGCCTTTGCATGGAGGAGAGTGTGCTTGAACCTCAGTCCTCCCTGCCCTCCCTCTCCTGTTTGGGGCTGGAGTACCAGGGGAGTGAGGTGTCTCAGTTGGGGGCCACATCAGTGAGGGCTGGAGGTTTGTGGAGGGGTTGGTTTTTTTGCTTCTCACTTGTGTGGCCCCCCATTGATTTTTCTGTGGGTCAGTGGCCCCCATCCCAAAAAAGGTTCCTCACCCCTGCCATAAATAAAATCAATATTGAAACATTTTGTGTTGGACATAATATTTTACATTATTTAAAAATGAAGCCTGGCCAGCAAGTCCGGATTTGGAGCCCAGCCCCCATCTGGCCACAGCATCATAACACTCCTGCATCCCACACACACTTCAAATCTATGTCCTGAGCCCATCATAAACCCAACCCTCCTTCCCTGAGCCCCTCATACACCCTAACCCAGATTCCTGTACCCCCACATCCCCAGTCCCCTGCCATAACACTCCTGCACCAACCACACAAACCAAACCTGTTCCCTGAGTCCATCATATACCCAACCCCCTTCCCTGAGCCCCTCAACCCAAATTCCTGCACCCCCACTTCCTGCCATAAGATTGACAGAAGACAGCCTGAGTGCATGCATGAAGCTTGATTTGACCAGTTATGAAGTAAACTTCGAAGAAATGTGTGCAAAGATGCAGAAGCAAAAGACCCATTAACTAAATTCCTTGAGTACAAATGTTTCATTTATGCTTTTATTAATCATTATGTTAATTATCAATTATATTAAGTTGTATATTTTCAGTCATGCAAATGGGCATTCTTATACAGCTCTTTGTTGACCACTTATTCTGAATGTTGATATAGTTTGGCTCTTTGATTTGAAAATGTTGCTGACCCCTGATCTAAAGCCACATCTTCACTAGCTGCTGTGATTCATCTTCAGGAGTTTAAAGCAAGTCTAGTAAAGACCCACTAAATTGAACTCACAGGGAGCCCCCATTGGCACCCGTACTCATGATCCTGCAAGGAGTAAGGGAAACTGACAGGAGTGTTTGCGTCTGTCGGCTTCCCACTAGGGGAATGGCAGGGAAACTGGAATTGACTCTAGATACATAATTAGAGTAACTGGAGTTGCGTGTCTTAATTCGATTTTCCCCTTTAGTGTAGACATGGTCTAAGTATAAGAGAAGTCCACACTGAAGATATTAAGCAGCCTTTCAAGATGGGATTGTCCCTTTCTTAGAGCCTCTTATGTGATGTTGAGCAGAGATGCCTGGAAAACAGACCCAAAATTAATTATATTTAATTTTCTCTTTCATCTCCTTTTTTTAAGCCAGTGTCATATTTTTTTATTTGACTCCTGATGTTGCTACGCCTGAAGTTGTTGTGCCCTAAGGATGAAGAATTTTGCACCGATGTAGCATCTGTTGGAGGCTAAGATTCATTTTCTCTGTTCTAAGTAATTGAGTAGGCAATGGACAGTAGTAGACTACAGAGTCAGCAGAAGGTTGGATAAAATCTGGTCATGGCTCTGTGGCCACCCAGCTCAAGGTGCAGCCCTACCACCAACAGCAGCATAGAAGGAAAGGTGGCCATACCACCTGACACTTACTTTTGAACTGGGTGTCCTGCCAGCAACCACCATGCTCTAAGTCAAGAGTGGGCAATCATTTTTGAAGGGAGGCCACTTCATAAATTTGAGAAGTGGTCACAGGTAGGTCCTTGGGTGGAAGGGGCAGGACTAGGAGACTTTGCATACTCCCCCACCCACAGACACTGACTGGCCTAGGGGCAGGGGAGCATGTGAAGTCTTTGCCTCCTACCCCTCTCCTTTCGGAGCTGTCTGGCTTGGTGAGGAGGGGTCTTCTGTGCGAACGTGCAGAGAGGCATGTGTGAATATGCACCACCAGTAGGAACAAAACGTTGCTGTGAGCGCTCTGCTAATCAGCTGGGCAGCATTGGAATCTCTCCTGAGTGAGGTGGACTTGGCTTCCTCTCTAGTGACCTGCAGTGTCTGACACCTCCCACCTCATTGTAGGAGGAGTTCCTGCCTCCATTTCCTCTGTATCCCTGTGACAGCTTCTCCTTAGCAGCTTCTTGTGGTCAGATTCCTATCTAGTGTTGGTGGCTGTGTTCTTCTATTGCCATTGGGTTGTGTCCTTGGCCCAACAGAATAGCAGAGGTACCTATGTAGGATGAGGAGGGGAGATGACCCTAAACTGAGTTGGGGCAAAAGGAGAGAGACAGACTCATCCTTCAGCTGGGGTCAGTCTGTGAGGATTTGGGGAATTTTGACAGGGCTCCCCATTACGTAGTGGGGGACAGTCTCAAATGGGAGATAGATCATTTCTTCAGGGGTCCCATTGCCTGGCCTCTGTCAGTGTTAAATTTCTATTGAGTCCCATTTCCAAGCTGGGTTTCCTTACCTCTGGGGTAGCGGCAGTTTGCAGAGCTGGTAAATCCCCTCCCTGGCCAGCCGGCTAATGTCCTGGACTGGGTCACTCATGGGCAGTTGCAGCTAAGACACCAACCTCCCTAGTTAGGGAACTGTGCTAAGGTCTAATGGAAGGGAAGAGAGGGGCCTCCATCAATATTCTCCTGTCTGCTCCCAATCTCCCCTGAGCCAGGAGTCTTTCTCCCTCGAGGGATCCTGGAGAAAAGGGATTTGGGCAGGACTGTCCATGAGGACTTGTACCTCCAACTGCTCCGGGGGACCAGAAGGGCCCCAAGGCCAGGCAGGAACCTGGCTGGAACAGGGGTTGGAACATGGTCCCCTTAATAGGGTTGCCAGGTGTCCAGTATTCACCCGGACAGTCCGGTATTTTCGGCTCCTGTCTGGTAAAAAAATTCAGAGAATACCGGACACCTGAGATGTCTGGTATTCTCTGAATGTTTCCCCAGCCAGGAGGTGAAAATGCCAGGCACCTGGCAACCCTACAAACACTCAGCACCCGGCCTCCCCCCTTGAACCGCCCCTGGCCCCCAACAACCCCAGCCCCCCGACCCCAGCCCCCATGCTTACCTGGTTCCCCAAGGCTGCTGGCACAAAATGGCTGCCAGCTAAAAGACCTAGGGGAAGCAATGCTTTCCCCTGTGTCTTAGTGCTCAACTACTCCCCTGTTCCTATCCCTTCACTCACTTTTAAAGGGGACATGCTTTTTTTTTTTTTTGGCTTAATTAGTCCTTAGAGTCCTTTTTTTCCCCCCGTCAACTTTGGTCTCCCCCTTCCCCCTTTCTTTCCCCCTTCAACAGAATTTTTTCCTGGTGGTTTTTTTTTGGGGGGGGGGGTGTTCAGTATTTTTGTTTCAACCATCTGGCAACCCTACTCCTTAAAGACCCAGAGTCTCCACGGAACAAGGAGAAGATGAACTGGACTTGAGTCTATCTCCTTCCCTGCTCTACTCTGCCTTCCTAGGGAACACTCCCAACCCACAGCCCATGCAGCTGCAGATCTTACTACCTGTCAGAGCCAGCCTGTCTATACCTAGAGTCAGGGAGCCAAGGTCTGAGGTCACTTATGTCAAATCCAGGGAGGGAGGTGATGAATCAAAAGGTGGCTCTGTTGCTCCTTACAGCCTTGGCTCTCCCCTGGGACACTCTGGACCTGATGCAGAACTTGACACACTGTGGGGGGAAGGAGGCAGGCCTGGGTAAATAAACTGGTGATGATGATGTGTGATTGATGAAGTTATATAGTGATCTGCAGTATCAAAAATGTGTAATTATTGCTCTTATAATTGCTGTAGTAGTAGTAAGTTTGCTGGTTTTCCTACTGAAATATTCTAGCCATGTGGCAAATGAAGTGTGAATGTTGAAACAGTAAAGCCTCATGATCATCCCTTGCGATCTCTAGGTTAAGGATCAAAGGGGAAAGAAACCAGTCCTCTAGTCTATAAAGGGAATGTCAGTAATAAACGGTCTGAGGTTGTGAGAATGGCTCGTGTAACTGAAATAAAGAAGGATGATGACCCCTTACTGCAGGTAGGCATCACTGACTCTGTGTACAAGCCACAACATCTATCAGAGGAAGATAATGTCTTTAGTATAGATGTAAGGTTGTTGGGTTTAAAATCTGCCCTGTCTCAGTATGACAGGGAATTGTAAGATGGGTATCCAATGCATGATGGTTACCTGACTAAACATCCATTTGTGGTGCCATTGGGTACCACAAAATCCCAACAACATCAAACAACAATTTCATGAAGAAGTCATATAATACAAAACACATGCACTCAAAGAGGCAGATTAAGGTTTCACAGGTAACCTTAATGCTGACATTTCATTACTTTTGAAAGCTTAATTTTAACTTTTAACAATGCTCATGAAAAAGTCCTAGGTGAGATATATTTTTATTAATAGCTTTAAAAATTTTGCAGTTTTAATAGATGAAGGAAAAGGAAAAACAAATATGATTATCTGATATAGTGTCCGATTTTGCCTATGTGAAAAGCATTTTTTCACCAAAACAGCTGTTTGTGAAAGGGAAAATGATGCCGCAATTACATTAAGGAGAAAAGCTCGGGGCAAAGGGGAGAGATAAAGAGAGAGCACTGTGATTTTCATTTGAATGTTTTGCCACATGAGGAGTGTTCATTGGTTTGAAATTGTGACTGCGTAAAGGGTTAACCTGGCTCCCATTAAAGAAATCTAAAGAAAGTGCTAAAAAATGTGCTGATTTCTGCTGAAATTATTTCCCCCCAGTTTCTTTTTAAGTACTGCTTGGCTAAAAATAGTTGTTTTCTCTTGTAACTAAGTGGAGGGAGAAGAGAGCTAGTCTCATTTTGTACATTTCTGTGTCCTGTCCCTGCCCTCTGTTATAGGCTCTTAGCTGAACTATCGAACCATGCAATAGTTATCTTAAGAGTGCAATTTTATTTTTATTTCCTGTCTATTATACTTAGATGGTCCCCATTAGGATAATATCTGAATCCTGTACAGTCTTTACTCTATTTATCCTCACAATAGCTGTATGAGGTTGAGAAGTACAATTTCAGTATACTTCTTATTGTTTGTTACATTTCTTTATCTCCTGTTTCTTCAGACATTTATACACATGCCTGCTCCTCATGCTAGTGAAAATCACAACAGAAATAGTTACTGAATCGTTGATTGCAAGCTCTTCAGACCATGATTCTTATCGCCGAAGTAGGGTCTGGATGCCAACAGGGGCCTTTGGATGCAGGAAAAAGTGAGCATGAATACCTGTTATTCACCCTGGGAAGAGGTAAACAGAAAGTCATCAACATCACTGCAGACTTGTCTGATGAATGCAAAGAAGCAATTGGCTTTCATGGGGGATACATTTGGTTTTAAAGTTGCTTTTAAAAATGTATTTTTAAGCAGAAAACCTCCCACAGCTCACTGTGGGAGGTATTCAACACCTATATCTGGGTTAACTCAGTTCTGAGTTAGCCTTTGAAGTTCACCTTTAGAGTGAAATTCCACTGAGAGCAATGGAACACCAGGAGTTTTGCAAGGAACATTTGGTAGCACAGAATTCATATATATATATATATTTGAAGATGCCGTCTGTGTGCGGTTAGCCATAAGAAAGCCTTTAGAGAACACAGGAAGAAAGCATTAAAACCCTTAAACTTGAAAACTTCTCCTAGTGTGTCTTGAGATTTTGTTGTTGTTGCTGTTTTTAATCTTCTGTTCCTACCAAGTACATGTTCTTTTTACCAATTTTAAATGTTGATAGTCTTCTCCTGATCACAGAGGACTAAATTTTGCTCTCAGTTATGCTTCAGTGGGAGCTGTGCACATGTGGTTTGAGAACACGTTTTGGCCTAAAGGGTAAAGAAATACTTTACACAGCAACATGGTCAGACATCACCCACGACAGCTGAAGCTACAGTCCATATGGGACTTGCCTGAATACATCCTACTCACCTGATTCTGATGTTTTATATGTCCTAAGAGCTGCTGTTGCTTAGTGCACACTCCTGGAGAAAGAACTCTCTCTAGTTCGTTATATGCCAAGATGAGAATAATCAATTTTGGTGCCCAACAGATTAAATTACTGGTGCTGAAGGTCAATAAATGCTAATAGCTTCTCTATGGCACTAGAGGCTTTGAGCAGGAATTGACAGAGATATGGAGTTGGAACAAGATCTGGTGCTGCCTTACCAAGTTCAAATATTACAGGAGAGAGATACAAGAGAATTCATACAGAAATAGAGTGGGATTTTATCGGCATTGCTCTCAATAAATATTTCTGCAAGCAAGAAAAAACAGGAAGAAAAATATGCATGTCTGATGTTGACAAAATGTCTGTTTGTGCCTAATAGATTGCAGACATTGTTCGCAAACTGTTTATTCTTATGGAAAAATTGCCCTGTTTAATGCCACCAAGGTCAGTTTCAACTTGAGTAACTGTCTGTGTAAGTGATGTCCATTTAAGTTACAATAACTTAACTTTTAAAATAGTTGGAAACTAGTGAGTCTTATTGGCTATAATGCTCCCTTCTACTGCATACTATGTATGGAGTAAAATATGGCACAGGGCAGAGGGCATGCACTTTCCTGCTTCTTGAAGTCATGAAATCTTCATTGTTCCAACTGTGGGGTGAAGGCTTCTCATCTTTGTGGAGAAAGGACTCTTCAAGTTGAAGGTAGAGGGGTAAATCCAAGTCACAACCACTTTCTGCAGCATGCTCCAGCTATTTATGGGAGAGAGGAATTCCATTCCACCCTCTGCTCAGTTGTTACAGCTTTGTAAGTAGTTGTAATTCCCTTTATATATTTCATGCATTCTTTCCCTTTCAGACAATATGTAGTATAGGCATACAGAAGAAAATTGGAGGGTAACCATTGCCAGCTTGGGCTGTAAGGGAATCATGCTGCAAAGTGTGGCAGGAGAGCCATGCAAGTAGATATAAGGGACAAAAACCCTGAAGGTATGGTTGGGAATTCACATAGATAGCCTCTGAGTTTGTTATGAATCTGTGGTATGCCTCACATTTTCCTCTAGTCTTTTGTAAGTTGGGATAGTGGGATGGGAGTGTATAAACAGAAAGAAGTTCTGTATGTTTAAACTCCCATTCAATTTCTTCTCTGTTGCACAGTAGTGATTTCATTCACCTCTGTGGGGTTGTACCTACATTAGAAAGAAATACTTAGCTGATTTTTTTTACATTTATGGAAGTTGACTTGGTATGAAATGTGCATTTCTCATGTTTACAGATGGTCTTTAATCACAGAACCTATGGGTTTACTTTTGAGTCCATCCACTTTCTAGCATTCTTCCCCTGAACTGAGTTATTGTACCCCTAAAGGCTAAGGCTGTGTTCTTCAGTCTGATCTGCACTATGGACCACATGTAGCTTAACTAAAATGTGTTGGGTGATTTCCCTGGGAATCCATGTGTTACCAGGCACTCCAAATACCACTTTAATTAAGATGGAACTGTTCCTCTTCTGTAATGAGCCTAGCAGGCTCCCAAATCAATTGGCCAAAGAAAGCATCTCTCAACTGGCTTTTTTCAAGTGGTAAGGTTATTCCAGTCAGTACACAGAATAGCTGATATGTGGAAGTCTCATTGTGTATAAAAGGCACTGGTGGTATCGATGGAAATATGTGCTTTCATACACACACGCACACACACACACACACACACACTTACCAAAGGATATATGCTAATCATGAAACGATCTAATTTATGGTATAACTCAAGAATATTTTGTGGATGGTAGGTGTTCGTCAGAGCCCTCCAATTCTTTTACAAAATGTAGCTAGCTATTTGGGACAGGCACAATCTATCTACTATGGCTTCGTCTTCACTGCCAGTTCTTCCAGCAGAAAATATGCTAATGAGTCTGCTTTCTGCGTGTCTGCTCTCTGAAGATGAAGCCTAAATGTTTCTCACTAATACAAGTGAAGCTGAAACCCATCAACTTGGACTAGCTCCCTGAAATTTGAGAAGTTAGGAAGCAGTGATCATATTTATTAAAAGACTAAGAGCTGATTGTGTTTAGAGAATAGACTCATGATTCCATACAAACCCTGACCCCTTTCAATAGGTTTCTCCCACACTATGGGAGCAGGTAGAGGTAGCTGTGCAAGGGGTAGTGTTTCTTTCTTACTCTCACTTCTGTTGCCTGGCCACAAACAGCAAGAACATAATCTAGCCCCATGTGAGTAAGGGAAAATATCAGAAAACATTTAGAACTTGATGTGTCTGGGGACAATGGGAACAATTGCAGTAGGTGACTTGATTCTAATTCCATATCAAATGCAGAATGGCACATGTTCCTGGTCTACAGTGCAGATCTTTCTGGTGTATACGGAATGAAGCAAAATAAGAATCTGGCTCAGGAATAGGTGTGTCATGTGAACCACTTCATATGAATGAATATAGGTAATTGTTAAAAGAACTAGCATTTTTTAAAAAAAAACCCACTAAGTTGCTTAAAATGATTATTAAGAAAATGAGATTGAAAAAACACAATGTACTTGTTTTTCATGTGGAGTTACTGTTAATATGGGAGATTAATATATATTGTTCTGAGACAAATTATAAAGTTGGGGTAAGGAAGGTTTTGATTTTTTTTCTTACATTCCTAGTACATAAACATTTTTGGCTTTTATTTCTATGTGCCAGTTCTCTGTAGAGAACTAACTTAGTAACATTGATTGGACAGACACCCGAGTGCAACATATACATTCCTGGAGGTCTTTAGTGGTATCTTTTGAAAGAAAAGCACCATGTACTTTTCTTATTATTCTCAATATTTCCTTAGAGACCAGTCTTCAGGTTTGTGTAAATTTTTTTTCCTTGCTCAATTGACATCACAGACTGATTCTTCTCTCACATTGATGTAAGTCAGGAGTAAGCCCACTGAGGTTCGTAAACTGGCATAAACTGAGAGAAGAAAACAAGGCCTTTTGTATACAATATGCTCAGTAGGTGGTTTCTATACAGAAATTCAGCTGAAGAGTTACATTTAGCAAAGGCTAAAGAAATCTCAGAGATTTTTTGTCATTTGTTACACAGCAGCAACTGATCTAGGGAAAGAAAAATCCTTCTCCTGAGAAATTTCTGTGGCTGAAGTTAATTTTTGCTTCCTTCTTTGTGGCAAAAATTCTGTCTTACTCACTCAGTCAGAACTCCCACTGAAGTAAAAGGGAGTTTTCACTGAGTAAGGAGGACAGGCTTTCACCATTAATACATCAAAAGCAATATTGTGCAGCATCTCTTACCACCTGATGTTAATGTAAAAGTGAAGAGATGGGATATTGTGCAGTAGTAACAAGAATGATGCGGTCCCTTGCAATCAAAACGGGACCAAAAATAAAGCAGAAACATTTTAAAATGATAAATTGAAGGGTAAGAAGGAAAGAAATGAGGGTTCTCTTTAGTTCTGAAAGCAATGGAAGGCTCTGAAAAAAGGAACAGCCACCCACAAAACATTATTGTGGGTTGCTATTATATTGCTTTTCTTAAAAAATACACGAAGAAGTGCTACATTTCCATCAGCAAAAATGAAATGTCCTCAGTTATGTCTACACTACGCTGTTCTTCCGGAAAAAGCTACACAAATTGCAAACCGCAAATTGCATAGCTTTTTCTGCTTCTTTTTTCGGAAGAGGCTTTTCTGACATTTGGCCCATCTACACGTGCCAAATATCAGAAAAAAAACCTTTTTCAGAACATCCCTTCTTCCTCACAAAACGAGGTTTACAGGGATGCTGAAAAAGCATGTCTGCTCTTCTGAAAAAATTTTTGGAAGGGCAGACTCATTCCCTGGACGCCACAGAGTTTTTCCGGGATACCTCTCTTCATTCTGAAAAGTGACCATTTATACCTACTTTTTTTCCTTATCTTTTAATCAGTTACTGATCCATTAGAAGACCTTCCCATGACATCTTACTTAGCTCAAGAGCCTTTGATGAGGGACTTTGGCAAGGGCTTTCTGAAAATTTTGTTGTACTCATGTTTGTTGACCTCGTTAAAAAATTCTAGTAGATTGGTGAGGCATGATTTTCCTTTACAAAAACATGTTGACTCTTTCCCAACATTCTGTCATGTTCATCCATGTGTCTGATCATTCTTTTCCTTATTATAGTTTCATCCAATTTGTCTGGTATTGTAGTCAGGCCTACAAGCCTGCAATTGCCAGGATCATCTTGCCTTTAAAAAAAATAAGGCAAATCTGGTGCCAGGTTAGTTGTCTTCCAGTACAGAAGCTGATTTAAATGATAAGTTACATACCACAGTTAGTAGTACTGCAATTTCACATTTGAGTTCCTTCAGAACATCTAGTTCTTTGTAAGGTATTGCTATTTAATTTATCAATTTTGTTCCAAAAACTTCTCAAATAACACCTCAGTCTGGGACAATTCCTTAGATTTGTCACCTAACAAGAATGGCTCAGGTTTGGGAGTCTCCTTAATATTTTCAGCTTGTGAAAATCAATACAAAGAATTCATTTAATTTCTTCACAAATCCCTTATCATCTTTAAATGCTTCTTTAGCATCTTGTTTAACCAGTGGACCTACTGCCTGTTTAGAAGGCTTCCTGCCTCTGGTATACTTTAAGAAATGCTATTAAAAATGACTAGCTTTTGTTCAAAGTATTTTTTTTCTAATTATATTTTATACTTAATGTGCCAGAGTTTATGTTCCTTTCTATTTTCCTGACCAGGATTTAACTTCCACTTTTTAAAGGATTTCTTTTTTTTTTTTTGCCTCTTGGTGATTCTTTTACTTTGTTGTGTAGTCCCAATGACACTTTTTGCTTCTCTTTCAATTTTTTTTTAAATTTTGGGTCTACAATTAAATTGAGCCTCTATTAGGAAGTCCTTAAAAAGTTTTCATTCGGCCTTCAGGAATATCATTTTTGGCACCGTAGCTTTTAATTTCTGTAAATTAGAATCCTTATTTTTGAGTAGTTCCCCTTTCTAAAATTAATATTATTGTGTTGGGCTGCTGTGGAGCATTCCCTCTTATGAGATGTTAATTTTATTATGTTATAGTCACTATTACTAAACTTTTCAGCTATAGTCATCTCTTGGACAGGATCCTGTACTCCACTTAGGACTAAATCAAGAATTGCCTCTCTTCTTTTTAGTTCCAAGACTGCCTGTTCCAAGAATCAGTCATTTAAAGTGTCAAGAAATTTGATCTCTGCATCCCATCTTGAAGTGCTCAGAGAGAGGCATCCCACCTCTGGCCCAACTGAGCCTCGGCATGGACTCAGTCACGGGAATATTTCAGGGCAGGGACCATTGTTCCATTTTTTAATTTTTTTATCCAGGTGAAGAATGAATTTTATAATGACACACAACCTCCATATAGGTGCACATGACTAAATTCAAGTGCTTTAGAGGGGTAGCCGAGTTCGTCTGTAACAAGAAAAACTTGAAAAACAACTAATAGTCTTCAGGTGGTGGTGGGTGGGGCCGAAGGTTGGGATACAGGGGAATGAAGGCTCTGGCTGTGTTACAGGCTCTGGGCTGGGCCCAAAGATGAAAGGTTTAAGGTACAGGTTTAGGTTGTGGCAGCACCTGGGATGGGGACAAGACACCTCTCCCCTACGCTGCAGCAGGTCTGTGTCAGGGCTGGGCTGGGACCAGAAGAGGTGTACTTTCCCTCTGGCAAGAGGTCCATGCCGGGGCTCAGCTGGGCCAGAGGTGGGGTGCCTCTCTCCAAGCAGCAGCAAGTCGAGGACAGGGCCATGCTGGGGTATGTGGCCACAGGAGAGGCCTGTACCTACCACTGCAGATCCATGCTGGTGCCAGCAGGAAGAGGTGCCTAGCCCCATAATGGCAGGTCCATACTGGGAGTAGAGGCATCTTTCCCACTGCAGCCCTGAGCCCCTGCGTTGAGCTTAATAGGCTGCTGCATTTCCATGCAGCCATGCAGCTTAGAGGGAATATAGGCAGAGATTGCATCTTCATATATGTTTGGGAATTATCAAGCACATTATTGATGTAATTGGAATCTAACTAAAATAGGGAAATAATAAGGGAAAAATAGAGTTTCAGTCCTTGGCTTTGACCCTGAGACAGCATGGGGTTCACTCAATAGTCCCATTATCTGCACATGTGTACTTATGTGCCTCAGGTTAACTATGTGCAAAGGATTTGGCGGGATCCCGGCCTTTATTAGCATAATTTTACTTCATTTCAGTTATTCTTCTGAGATTCCATGTATAAATTTTCCAAAAACTTTGTTTTGAATATGCTTTTAGTATTTTTTACACATAGTCTTTAAGGATGTAATTCTGTCATTTCTACTTATGCTGACTGCTGGAGTAGACCTATAATATCAGTGGGAAAATTAAATGAATTGGCTAGCGCTTCCTGCAAAGGAGCTGCTCAGGGCATAAAGAGGACACCAGCATTCTCATATCATTTCAGTAGAGCAGCAAGGAGAGGAGAGGGATAATCTGGGCAGTCTTGAAAGGTGACAGGAATCCAGGATTAGACTGTGCAGAGGGGAGATAAATTTCAGACAGCCTATCAGAGGTATCATGGAAAAAAGTCAACAACAGGAAGCCAAGGTCCAGGTGGATGGCAGAGTCGCCATGCTGCAGGAAGCACCGTGACAAAGTGATTAGTCTGTTAACGGCAGAGCAGATTTTGTTAAAGTGTTCCAGTGCACCTACGTTCAGTGTTTTACCTAATCAATCCCTAGAGTTCCACCCACTGTTAGCAACTCACATTATTCATAATAGGAGTCTTCTGGTGAAATCTTGACATAGACTGAAAGATTAGCTTTAAAATATTTTCACCTATCTGGTTGGTAAACTGAGAGAGTTGGAATATTCTGGATTTTACTAGTGAATTTAGAAGCCCTGTGCCATAGCACTTTGTTCTGCCCCACTGTGAAAAATGAGTGCTCAAAATCCTCAAGCTGTCTGGTGTTTTACCTGTGTGGAGGCTGTTTAATGGATGCATATTGAAATAGAGGCATTGATTCAGTGCCCTTTGAAAACATTTTATAATTGCACCTGCAAGGCACAAGTGCGCTTTTTAATCTAGCTTCAATCTTTTGTTTCTGTTTTTAAATTTAGCCTATTAAATATCCCCAAATGAAATGTCATTAATATTATGATGGTAAAGTATGTATAAAAATAGAACACTGCCAAACAATATGTGTGTGTTGGAGATGGCATGGGTCTCAAATAATCCATGTGGCCATGATTTAAGGCTGGCCCTCTAATATAAAAAACAAGTGCCTTTCCAACAAGCCACAAGCATACACAGTACAATCAAGAGGAAATGTGATCATGAAGGTTAAGTTGTAACTACATTTCTGTGCCCTGTACACAGCTGACCAAGATGCACTTAAATGCATCTGTTGTACATCTCAGTACTCTGAGAAGCAGTTTTACTGATGTTTGAGCAGTTTAAAAAAAGTCTCCCTAGAAGACCTGAAAAAGGGAAAGTTAACAAGGGGGCTAAAAGGTGACAAGTGAGTATGATGTGGTGTATCACTAAGCATTACAGTGGTAAGATTCTGTAAGGTTAAAATAGATTCAATTCCATTTAAAAAGTCCTTCTCTTTCAATTGCCTTGTTTGTGTGACATATTTCCAAGGTTGACTCAAGGAGCTTTATTTTGTACCAGTTTCATTTCAAGCAAACAGCTCACATGATATAAGGATTTCAGGAACAGATCAGGCAGTTTGGTACATCTGCCTTTTAAAAGTCTACAGTTTAGCCAA
The DNA here is from genome assembly GCA_032595735.1 of Pelochelys cantorii. Taxonomy (NCBI): domain Eukaryota; kingdom Metazoa; phylum Chordata; order Testudines; family Trionychidae; genus Pelochelys; species Pelochelys cantorii. Next base: position 77,878,758 of record CM064326.1, read on the forward strand.
AATATGGCAATTCAATAATTAAGTCTTTTAATCCAGGGATTCATGAACTTTGAAAAGTTGTAGACTCTTCAAATTGTAGAACTCTATAAAATAAACAGTCTAATGTGTCATATAGTATAATTTGCCGAAAAACAATTATGAATAAATTATGGGGCATGAATATTATGGATGAAAAATATATTTGTGACTAGAGCTTCTAGTTGGCTCTGATCCTGGCCTCACAGTATAGTTAATCTGCTCACTGGAATCTCTTTTAAGGCATCAATCCTGCAAAGAATTTATCTATCAGTCTTGAATGCTAAAATGTAAAAATCATCCAAATCATTAGTCCTACAAATGGGGTAAGATCAATGGGAGAAAAACAGCTTTAAAACATTATTCTATTGGGAAAATTAAATACCAAACCTATTGTTTGAGTTCTCATTTAAAATAAATAGTCTACGATTAATTATTATAATTTAGCGGTCTCTGAGTCCATATGTTTGCACCACATTACCCCATCACCATGTGTGGAATGTGCTTTTGGTTTAAACTGGGAAATTAGGAGTTTTTAGAAAGCATTCAAGTTAACTTTTGCTGATTAACCATGGAGGTGGTATAGACTAGGTGTATTGGAATGTGTTAAGTTAACATAACACTGTTGAGGTTACTACACCAATATTTCCCATTGTGTGGTTCCTCAAGGGCACCACCTTAAGGCTTCATGCTCCCAGACATCACCTCTAGGAGTGGAGGGGTAGACATCCTTATCTATCTCCCTCCTGCCCAGGATTTTAAGGCAGTACACCCCACTCGCACACACGTGGCATCTATGTAGGACCTGTGATAATGTGAATTGCCAATAAAATTCAAAAGCAGTAAAAGCAAGTGGGGGGGGGGCAGGGAGAAGAGGTAGAAAGGGAAAAAAAGCAAAGAGAAAAATTTCTCATAGACTTTTGGGGAAAATTATAGCTTAAATGCCTTAAAAGCTTTGCTACTGCAGCTCTGTGCCTTGTACATTCACAGTCAGCAATAAGTATGCACTCTATATCTGTGTACTGAGTAGGCTGGCTCCAGTAATTTGGATCCAGGAGCCTGCTTGAAATACCAGATTTCCACTGATCTTCATCAGTCTTGGTTAACTACTGAGGTGACTTATTGCTTTTCACAGCTCCAAAAACATGTGTGCTGAAATGTACAGCCCTGTCCTAGAATAATCAGAAGAATGGTAAAGTCCATTTCCCCTTTTAAAAGTCAATAGCCAACAGTTTGTTACTTTCACTGATATTATTGAATGCTTCAGGTTCAAAAAAGCACTGGAATGGTTGAGATTTAAACAACAACAACAACAAGGTTATTTAATTCCAAAGAGATGTGTTTTAGTTTAGTACAAATATAAGGATTAAAGTAAGAAATTGTTACAAGAGCAATAAAGATACATTTTATTCACCAGAATGTGTTTTAACATGATAAACTTCATTCAAGTTAAAATCTTTTCAACACATTTCTGTGAATATGTCTGACTGAATTCCTGGGTCCAGATGTACCCCCTCAAAATTAAAGCACCAGTACCTTTGTCGTTTTGGTAAAAAATAGTTAACTAGTGTTTCTGTACCCCTCTCTTGTATAGTCCATTGAATCTTTGAAATGGATACTTCTGAAAGATACCTCCAAATAAAAGCCTCCCGCTGTGATGAAGGGAACGTGGAGTCTGTCTTGATGGGAGAGTTCTGCTGCTTCTTTTAGGGCTGTCTGCTAAAATACAAATTATTTAGTTTGTTCAAGGAATTTAAAATCCTGCTTTACCAGTTAACTGCTTTAAATGGGGGCAGACAGGCCACTCCACTGTAGGCCAGCTGGGCTGGAGTGGCCCCCTGGCTGGGCTAGAGCACTCCCACCCACTGCTCACTGCTCCGGACAGTATGGGGCTACCACAGACATGGGCTGCTTGTTGCCGGCAAGAGTAAGTCTCAGGTCCGACACTGGGGTTTCAAAGTACAAAGACATGCTATCAAACACAAGCAATTTATTTTCTGACAGCTATCAGCTGTGCCCCTTAACTAAAAGAACAACATGATAGGAAAAGCAACATTCTTACATCTCTTCTGCTAGCCGGGGAACCCCGTTTCGGCTGCAGATGAAGTAGGAGACTGTCTCAGCTTCCGAGGCGCCAGTACCCAAACCCCATCGGTGAGGTCCAAATTGCTGTGCTCTGGTGCAGCTTTAAATACTGTGTCACTACCTTGTTTGTGGCAGTTTGGAAATTTCCGGGGGTTACTCATTGCTTGTTATACTATGGCTCAGCTGTACTGCTTGTCCTTTGACTTTGTTTACATGATCAGTACATTTAGGTAAACAAGATTGTTATGTTCCCGCCCTTATCTACAATTCGTTCTTGCTGCAATGGCGTATGTTCCTAGAGGCTTGCTTCTGGCTCATCAGTAGTAGGGAAGGGGGGGGATGGGAAAAGAGGGGGGAATGCAGGCCTCACTACCCCTATACGTCACACGTACAGAGTTCTTCCGCAATTGACCCCTACACTGCTGTGTCCAGGCTGGAGTGACCCTCACCCACAATGGGCCCCGCTGGGCTGGAGCAACCCTCTGCCCACATTCACATCCCCAGTTAATTCTTCCTCTGGTGCAACTGAATGATCATTAGACATTTTATTGTCTATCTCCTGCCCCCAGTGATAGTATGAGTTTGCTGCCCCATGCTTGTTAACTTGATGGATCTGTATATGTACTGTGGAAGTGATTCCTATGTGGGGAAACCACACTCCTTTCACCTCAGTGTAGTAACTTCTACTTGGCTGGCAAACACAATATAAAAATTATAATTTCAGTTTATATACATAAATTTGCTTCAGTTGTTTGCACTTACATTAGGCAATGCTATTACTAATTAGAGAGTCATGACTTTTTCATTGATACCTTGGATGACATTTAGAGATGCCTCATAACATGAAAGAACTGAGATACAGCTGAACTGATTAAACCAGCTGAAATCATTACCAGCTATCATGATGCCTCTTGCCCTCTACCCTAGAGCTATTCTTAAGGTCACCCTCTCCCAACAAAAAAGATTTCTTTAGTGCAGTGGGAACCATACAACTTGGACGGCTGATCATCAAGGACCAGATTCTATCATTCTTACACTTACCTTAAATCCACACACAAACCCAATGGAATTAAAGGGATTACTCTCTTTGTAAAGGTAGCAAAGTTAGCTCTCACTAAGCAGGACTCTTCAATCCTCTGAGACAGATAACCTGAAATACACATTCAATAAGATAGCCCTTGTGCATGCATCTACACACAGGTCCCCACCATTTAAAGGTTGGGGCATTTTCCATTGCTATAGTCTCTGCATTTTAAACAATTTCCTTTATTAGTAGCAATATATATATTTTCCTTTTGTTTTGATTTGATAATGTGGTCTCCATAGACTTGCACTCGCATCATCTCATTTTGTCTTGATTTCATAACCATAGCCTTGGCATCTCCACAATCTAATTTACTAAAGTTTTGACATTATGATGTGGTCTGTCATAGACTTGCATTGACATCTTCTCGGGATTTTTTGATGGTATTAGATCCCACAGAAGCAAATGGCGAAATAGTAACACCACATAAATGTAGTTGACTTTTGTGCAGAGGCGTTGATAAGCTATCTTAAATACCACTAGGCTTTCAAGAGACTTTTTATTTTTAAAATTAATACATTGTAGTCTTGTTTAAAAATGATCTACTTAATAAATCCAAGTCCCATTTATGAATTTATGTTCATAGTCTATCAAAAATCTAGAGTGCACTATGTTTTTGTCATGACAGAGTTAAAGAGTGGCTTAATATTGATAAAAGTCAATGTTTAGAAAAAGAGTTTGCAAGCAAACTGTCAGTTTCCCAATATGATTTGAAAGGAGTGTTGCTTCATGATTAATGCATAGGAGTGGAAGTCAAGACTCCTTTGTTTTATTTCTCATTCTGCCACTTGTTTACTGTATGAATTTAGGACAGACACTTCACTCATGTTCAGCTTATCCACCTTTAAATTGGTTATACTAACACTCTCCTGCTTCACAGCAGTGTTTTGGGGATTATTAAATAAATGTTTATAATGCATTTTCAGATCACTGGATCAAAGTCACTATAGAATGAAAATTATATTAAACCCAGAAATTCAGGACCAGCTACTGAAAAACCCCCACCTCAGTGCTGCATGCAATGATATACAGTTCAGCACATTTGCAATAACTATTGTTAATGTTACAGTTAACAAATGTATATAAACTGATATGCAAAGTTACTCATGAGTGAGGGTTAGAGCAAAATTACTTGCAAAGGAGCATTTCATTAAATTAGCTCTTTTCTTCCAAAATATGGTGGACATGGAATGGTGCACTGATATAGGCATACTGATGTAGAGTTCATTTTATTTATTTGTGGTATATAGATGCCTATTAATTCACCTATATATTAGGGACAGATTCGGCCATTTCTTGTAGATATAGGGTACATCTACACTGCAGCATTTTTCCAGAATAATGGCTGTTATTCTGGAAAAACAATACTTGCATCCACACTACAATTGTGTTCTTTTGACAAAAAGTCGAAAGAATGCAGTGCTTTTTCCGACAGTGATAAACCTCATTCTACGAGGAATAAGGCTTTTTCTGACAAGCTTTTCTGGAAAAAGGCATGTGTGAATGCTGAAGAGGGAATTGTTCTGACAGAAGAGGCCTCCAGGAAATAACACAGGTGCCCTGCTGGCCACTTGGTCCACACATCACAACTCTATAGTTCCTGTTTCCCGGCAGTTCTTAAAGCTGCAGACACCCACAGGTCTTGTGGCAGGAATCTGGGCCTGGGAGCTGCAACTCACCGTGTGGCTGCCACTGCCACACATCTGGTTACTATGTCCCAGTCACAAGCCCCCCAAGTGCCCAGGGAGCATGCCCAGGGCTCCCAGGAGCCTGCCAGGGACAGGGAAAGACTTGCACCATCCTGGTCTGGGGCAGAGATCCTGGACCTCCTGGAGGTATGGGGTGAGAAGGAGACCCTCCAGGATCTCTGCTCCAGATGGTGCAATGCCGATATATATGGCCAGATGGCTGACAGCTTGGCCACTAGGGGCCACCACTGAACTCTGGAGCAGGTCCAGACCAAGATTAAAGAGCTCCGGCAGGGCTATGCCAGGGTCAGGGAGTGCAGCTTTCTCTCTGGGGCAGAACCCCACTCCTGCCTCTACTACAGAGAACTGCACTGCATCCTGGGGGGCAGTGCAGCCCCTTCCCCACCCCTGGTGGTGGACTAGGGGCTAGAGATGCCTGGATGTCTCCCAGGCATCCTCCAAGTCTGGGGAGGGATCATGAGGTGAGTGCTCTTAGTTTTTCACATACACAAGTCCCCACACTCCCTCCCCTCCCCACCCAAGCAGCCACCCCCTATGAAGCTCCCCCCACAGGGCTGTGTGAGGGCAGGACAGCAGAACCCCCCAGGGATGGGGCTTCCCCCCACCCCCAGCCCACCCCCTGCATCCCCAACCCCCCTTTCCCTAGGGTCCCCCTTTCCTGTACTCCCCCCCCTCCAGGGACTTCAGCTCAAGAATGCCTTACCTCCAGGAGGAGGACCCCAATGGTGGACTTTCCCATGCCAAACTGGTTGCCCACAGACCAGTAACTGTCTGGTGCAGCAAGCTTCCAGATGGCGATGGTGACCCACTTCTCCAGGGGGATAGCGGGTCACATCTGGGTGTCACATTGACGAAGGGCAGGGGCAAACCAGGTACGCAGCTCCATGAACATCTCCTTCCTCGTGCAGAAGTTATGGAGCTACTGCTGGTCATCCCACTGCTCCATCACCAGCCTGTCCCACCAGTCAGAACCGGTGTTCAGCCTCCAGAACTGTCTCTCCACTGTGGGGTGAGGTTGCAAGGGCATTGCTCCCACACACAGGCAGAGGTTCTCAAACATGAGCTCTGAGTTGAGCTCATGCAGGACCATGAAGGCAACCTGCAGAAACTGCTGCAGAAACTGCAGCATGGCAGTGTGGGGCCATTGCGTGCTCAGAGGCAGTTCTGGCTCCATGGTAGGGAAAGCTGGGCAACCAGAGCACACACACTGTAAATGCTTTGCTGTCCCTTGGAGAGGTAGGCAAACAAGCAGAAGAAGCTGAGAAATGGCTGTCTGGGGGGTCCCTTTAAGCAGGCATCTCAGATAACCTTAGGCAACAGTACCCGGAAGCAACTGCTGACCTAATGCCCTGCCTGAACTGGTCCCGGGTGGCCTTAAATGTGAGATAGCATCCAATCAATGTGGATTTTGTCTTTTGAAATAGCACATTGCTTTTTTGTTGCACTTTTTGTGTGTAGACGTTCTATTTTGAAATTTTTCTGGAAGATCTCTTCCAGAAAAGCTTATCCTGAAAGAAGCCTGCAGTCTAGACGTAGCCTTAGGGACTTGCTCTACAAAGACACATTAATTTCAATGGTCATTTGTAGATTTTGTGGGATGTTTACCCAGGAACCCTGATTTTCTGTTTATGTGCTATCCTTTGAAGGATCAGGGACCTATTGAGCAAGGCACTAGAAAGGCAAAATAATATAGAAGCTAGTCGCTGCTTTAACAATCAGAAAGAATACAACAGGTGAATGAAACAAAAAATGGGTTGTGGGTTATGAAGTAATATTATTAATAGAGTTACAAAAGTAGTAGTCTTAGCTCAACTAATGCTGGAAGACATTGATTTGTAGGCATCATAACAGAAGTAGGCATTAAGGAGGGGGGACTAAAAAGAGAATAAAGTGGCAGCTTTACAAATTTTGTTGAGGATTTTGTTGGGGATTTTATCCTCCCATATACATAGGGGAAACATATGAAAAGTTTGAAGATACCCAAGGAAAAACAAGATGGGGATCAAGGCTGGCATCATTGGAAGTGTAATAGTTAGTGGGTTGGTAATCTAGCACATTTTAGAATGGGAAAGGATAAATTATGAGGAGACTAAATGGCCCTCAACAAGGAGCTTTGGATTGGTGTATTTGAAAAGGTGCTTGGTATTACACAGTGCTTTGAATGGATATGGTTGTGGCAACATGACTGGTACAGCATCAAGGTCAAATGGGATAAGATTACAGAAACCAAGACACAAGATGGCAACGGCCTGAATAAAAGCCAAGACAGTCTGGGCAGCTAAAAACAGCTAGATATTTAAAAGGTAAAAGAGAGAAGCAGCAAGATTTGGACATAGCTGGGACATGTAGATCTAGGGAGAGGGACATATCAAAGGGGATGCCCAGATGTGAGACATAACTAGAAGTTTGTATATATTTCTATATGTAAAAATAGCACTATTGAGAGCTTCACAAAAATGGTAATTTGTACATTTGAAATATATGTTTATCCTGTGTTTCAAATTTAGATTGCCTCCTCGTTGTCCAGTCTATTCTGTTTTTTTGTGGTGCTTCATTTGGACATATCCATAAAAATATTCTCTGATTTGTATTGCTGAAAGATGTTCAAGGTATTTCCCTTCTGAAATCTACAAGAACTGATCGAGATGAGTCTGTTTATTCTGCTGCCACCTAATGCTGGTCTCATGGGAGAACCCAGCCAGAAGTTAAATGTATGGTATCAGAAATGTTGGCTACACAGGACAGCAAAATATTGACAAAATCTGTAACTAGGCAGGGGTGTATTTCTGAACAGAACACCTCCCTGCAAACTTGATACTGATGTGTCAGTTCAATTATTTTGATTCACACATAAATCTCATGTTTACTATCATATTAATTGCTATTAGTACGACCTCAATAAATTGTCGACTTTTCACACCAGAAGTCTTCGGCGGATCCTCCATATTTTTTGGCCAAGAATAATTTCAAATCAGGACCTGCTTGCATGGTGTAAACAAGATGACATGGCTACCATCATTATGAAAAGATATTGGGGATGGATTGTGCATGTACTCAGGAAAAATGGAAGCTCCATCACAAAGATTGCTGTACACTGGACCCCTGAAAGGAAGCAGAAACGAGGATGACCAAAGACAACAAGGTGCCGAAACATTGAAGTAGAAATGAAGAGATGAATTACACTTGAAGCACTATTGAGAGGCAGGCCAGAGACAGACAGAAGTGGAGGACCTTTGTTGCTGCCCTATACGCCAGCGAGCGTGAAGGATGATGACTGAATGATTTGTGACACAGTCAATATAATAGCACACTGCCCAACCAAAGTTCTAGCCATATGCATTATTCTCTAAATAGGCAAAACAAGCTAACCATGGGATAAAGGAAATATTCCCATTTTTCTTGTTGGTAATTGCGGCAGAGAATGATTAAGTGTCTTGCCCAAAACTGTGCAGCTAAGGGAGAAATGAACTGAATTTAGAACTTCTAAGTACCAGTCTTTAACCACAGCGCCATACTTTAAGCCTTTTGATATGCCTTGTCTTTTGCCAAAACAGTAAATTACATCATGGAGATAACTGGGCAAACTCAGAGTCATCCTGGTGGTCCCACAAATTTGTGCTTTCTTGCTTATTAACTGATAAATGCAGACCAACAGAACATTTACTACTATTGCTCTCTTACTGTTTGAAGTATACCTGAGGAACATGTAGTTTTTAAATCTGTTTACATGAAATCTTCAACACTTTTTAACATATATCTTGTAGCCAATTATTGTAGTTTATTTTAATTCAGTTTATTACCACAACATTACTAAATTCACTTTAAATAAAGGCTCCAGTCTATATGTGGACCTGATTCAACATCAATGAAGTAATTGATTTTAACAAGAATTAAATGGAAAGGAAATTTTTCAAAAGTATTAGTGCTCAATACCACTTTCAAAAGTGACTAAAATATATTGGAGCCTGGGTTTCATTGCAAGTCAATGGGCTTTAAGGTCCTAGATCATGTAGGTGCTTTTGAAAATTGCATTTTGTATCCTTACAGTTCAAGTGTCATCTCATTTATTATTGGTTCCAATGGGTGTTGGTTTTCACAAGTAGCTATTTTGAGCTTCTTAGCTGTCTCTTCAGTGACACCTACTTTGTAATTCCCTCTCCTAGTGAAGTATTATTTTTCAGAGTTAGCAGAATCCCATGTTTCAGTTCTGTCTACACTAAAAAAATTGAAGCTTTCAACAAGGTAAGCTAATTAACTCTGAGTTACAATTCCTCTGAGGACTACTTGTGAGATGATATTGAAATATGACTTCTCTTATTCAGCTCCTGATATAAAAATATAATCAAGTCATTTAATTGTACTTTAAGAGATGAATCTTTGGCTTTTACATAAAAATGAGCATAGACTCATAGACTCATACACTTTAAGGTCAGAAGGGACCATTTTGATCATCTAGTCCGACCCCCTGCACAATGCAGGCCACAGAATCTCACCCACCCACTACTAGAATAATCCTCTCACCTATATCTCAGATATTGAAGTCCTTGAAACGATGGTTCAAAGACCCCAAGATGCAGAGAATCCTCCTGCTAGTGACCCGTGCCCCATGCTACAGAGGAAGGCGAAAAACCTCCAGGGCCTCTGCCAATCTACCATGGAGGAAAATTCCTTCCCGACCCCAAATATGGCAATCAGATGAACCCTGAGCATGTGGGCAAGACTCACCAGCCAGACACCCAGAAAAAAGTTCTCTATAGCAACTCCTATCTTCCCACCATTGGCCCATATACCACTGATAGTGAAAGGTCAATTAATTGCCAAGATCATGTTACCTCATCAAACCATCCCCTTCAGAAACCCATCTAGCTTTATCTTGAAGCCAGATAGGTCTTTTGCCCCCACTACTTCCCTTGGAAGGCTGTTCCAGACCTTCACTCCTCTGATGGTTAGAAACCTTTGCCTAATTTCGAGTCTAAACTTCCTAATAGCCAGCTTATATCCATTTGTTCTTGTGTCCACATTGGTATTGAGCTTAAATAATTCTTCTCCCTCCTTGGCATTTATCCCTCTAATATAATTAAAGAGAGCAATCATATCTCCCCTCAGCCTTCTTCTGGTTAAGGTAAACAAGCCAAGTTCCTTGAGTCTCCCTTCATAAAACAGGTTTTCCATTCCTCGGATCATCCTAGTGGCCCTTCTTTGTACCTGTTTCAGTTTGAATTCATCCTTCTTAAACATGGGAGACCAGAACTGCACACAGTATTCCAAATGAGGTCTCACCAATGCCTTGAATAACGGCACTAACACCTCCTTAACCCTACTGGAAATACCTCGCCTAATGCATCCCAAGACCGTATTAGCCTTTTTCACAGCCATGTCACAATGGCGGCTCATAGTCATCCTGTGATCAACCAGGACTCCGAGGTCCTTCTCCTCTTCCTTTACTTCCACTGATGTGTCCCCAGCTTATAACTAAAATTCTTGTTATTAATCCCTAAATGCATAACCTTACACTTCTCACTATTAAATTTCATCCTATTACTATTACTCCAATTTAAAAGATCATCCAGATCTTCCTGTATGATATCCCGATCTTTTTCTGAATTGGCAATACCTCCCAACTTTGTGTCATCCACAAACTTTATTAGCACACCCCCACTTTTAGTGCTGAGGTCAGTAATAAAAAGATTAAATAATAATGGTCCCAGAACTGATCCCTGAGGAACTCCGCTAGTAACCTCTCTCCAGCCTGACAGTTCACCTTTCAGTATGACTCGCTGTAGTCTCCCCTTTAACCAGTTCCTTATCCACCTCTCAATTTTCATATTGATCCCCATCTTTTCCAATTTAACCAATAATTCCCCATGTGGTACTGTATCAAATGCCTTACTGAAATCGAGGTAGATTAGATCCACTGCATTTCCTTTATCTAAAAAATCTGTTACTTTCTCAAAGAAGGAGATCAGGTTGGTTTGGCACGATCTACCTTTTGTAAAACCATGTGGTAATGTGTCCCAATTGCCATTAACCTCAATGTCCCTAACTACTTTCTCCTTTAAAATTTTTTCCAAGACCTTGCATACTACAGATGTCGAACTAACAGGCCTGTAGTTACCCGGGTCACTTTTTTTCCCTTTCTTAAAAATAGGAACTATATTAGCAATTCTCCAGTCAAATGGTACAATTCATTAAAATTTTTTGCTAATGGACTTGCAATTTCATGTGCCAGTTCCTTTACTATTCTTGGATGAAGATTATCTGGGCCCCCTGATTTACTCCCATTAAGATGTTCGAGTTTGGCTTCTACCTCGGATTTGGTAATATCTACCTCCATGTCCTTATTCCCATTTGTTATGTTGCCATTATCCCTAAGCTCTTCATTGGCCTCATTAAATACTGAAGCAAAGTATTTGTTTAGATATTGGGCCATGCCTCGATTATCCTTAACCTGCACTCCATCCTCAGTGATTAGCGGTCCCACTTCCTCTTTTTTTTGTTTTCTTCCTATTTATATGGCTATAAAACCTTTTACTATCGATTTTAATTCCCTTTGCAAGGTCCAACTCAACATGACTTTTAGCCTTTCTCACTTTGTCCCTATATTCTCGAACCTCAATAAGGTAGCTTTCTTTACTGATCCCTCCCATCTTCCCCTCCTTATATGCTTTCTGCTTTTTCTTAATTGCCTCCCTGAGATTCTTGTTCATCCAACTTGGTCTAAAACACCTACCTATACATTTTTTCCTCTTTCTTGGGATACAGGCTTCTGATAGCTTCTGCAACTTTAACTTAAAATAATCCCAGGCCTCCTCCACTTTTAGATCCATAAATTCTTTAGTCCAAACCACTTCCCTAACTAATTTCCTTAATTTATTAAAATTAGCCCTTTTGAAATAAAAAACCCTAGTCTCAGATTTATTTTTGTTTATCCTTCCATTTAGTTTGAACTGAATTAGCTCATGATCGCTCGAGCCAAGGTTGTCCCCTACAACCATTTCTTCGATGAGGTCCTCGCTACCCACCAAAACCAAATCTAAAATGGTTTCCCCCCTTGTTGGTTCAACAACTACTCGATGAAGGAATTCATCAGCTATCACATCTAGGAAAATCTGAGCCCTATTATTATTACCAGTATTTGTTCTCCAGTCTATATCTGGAAAGTTGAAGTCTCCCATGATTACACAGTTTCCATTAGTATTTACTTCTTTAAAAACATTAAAGAGGTCTCTATCCATATCCAAATTAGATCCTGGTGGTCTATAGCACACCCCAAGCACTATCCCAGGGGAGGATCTAATAGTTTTCTTCCCCAATGTAATTTTTGCCCAGACAGACTATGTCTTCTCCATTCCTTCACTTTTTAATTCTTTGCAATCTACCTCATAATTGATATACAATGCTACTCCACCACCTTTACCTTTATTTCTGTCTTTCCTAAACGGCACATACCCTTCAATACCTGTACTCCAGTCATGCCTAGTATTCCACCATGTTTCTGTTATTCCTATAATATCTGGTTTCACTTCCTGGTCCAGTAGCTCTAGTTCCTCCATTTTGTTACCTAGGCTCCTCGCATTGGTGTACAAACATCTTAATTTTTGCTGTTTCACCTCACTCACATTCTTTACCCAATTTGGCACAGACATTGTACCTCCAACATGACCTATTAGACTAGTATCCACTCTGCCCTTCCTCCTTATGTACATTCTCCTACCCCCGGCTATATCCTTTCTTACTTCGTTTTCCTCCCTCTCAATGCTAAAATCCGGCGTAGAGATTACCTGGACATCTCCCAACCGTCTCCCCCAAATTCTTAGTTTAAAGCTCTCTTAATCAGTTGTGCCAGCCTCCATCCTAGAAGTCTGTTTCCTTCCCTACTTAGGTGAAGTCCATCCCGAGAGAACGGTCCTCTGTCCATGAATGCCTCCCAATGGCCATACATCCCAAAGCCCTCCTTATAGCACCACTGCCTAAGCCACCTATTGAGCATCATAATCCTATCACACCTTTGTTGCCCTTCTCTAGAAACAGGCAGAATCCCACTGAAAATCACCTGAGCCTCCATTTCCTTAAGTGTCCTCCCCAACCTAGCATAGTCTCCCTTGATTTGTTCCAACGAGAATCTAGCCATATCATTTGTTCCTACATGAAGGATGATCAATGGATTCTTTCCCGCTCCCTTTAGGATCCTCTTCAACCTTAGTTCCACATCCCGTATCTTAGCACCTGGCAGACAGCACACCCTTCTGTTCTCTGGATCAGCTCTGGTTACAGGCCTGTCTATTCTTCTCAATAAGGAGTCCCCAATCACATAGACCTGCCTTTTCCTGGTGACAGTGCGATTCTCTTCTCTATCCTTGTTTCCTCTGGCTGCAAGTCCTTTCCATTCCTATCTTCTCTTGTAATCTTCTTCAACCCATCCTGTATCCTCCTGGTGCTCATTATTTGTGTTGTCTCCATCGACTCTTCCCCTTTATGTATGGGACTAGCCACTCTTCTCTTCTTCCTTGCCTTTCCACCTTCAGTGGCCACCTTCTGTATCCCTTCTCCATTCTCCAACTCTGCATACCTGTTGTTGAGCTCTATTTCTCCTTCACTGGCCTATCTTTTCCTCTGCCTGGTTCTCATAGTCACATGCTTCCACTGTCCATTTTCTTCACCCAGCAGTCCCCCCTCAGAGGCCTTTGATCCTGCTTCAGTCTGCATGTCTAAGCTTTCCCCTTCAGCCACCTCATGCCTTTGCTCCATCATCTGCTCAAACCCCCTTCTAAACTCGACCAGAGTTTCCACCTGCATCTCCAATCCTCGGATCTTTTCTTCATCAGTTCTATTAGGCGGCATTTCATACAAACAAAACTCCTTTCAGGTACCCCCTCCAGAATCATATACATACCACAGCTGCCACATCCACTTAGTCTCATTGTGTCCTCTACTGCTTGGGTTATGGCCACTACTATCTCTGTGTTAATCAGCCTTCTCACCAAAATCTTCTCCTCCAACAGAACTCCCACTCAAACTCCCCTGTTTACAGCTCTGTTTGCTGGCTCCTGCGCCACTGCTGCTGTCTGAGCAATATCCAACTGAGCCAATCAAAACCAGGTAACTCTATGACACGACAACTGTTTAATCATTATAGCACTGTGAAAATTGTAGATAATCAGGAGGTAGAGATCTGATTAACAAGAGTTTTCCTTCTGCTGCAGATAAATGCAGACATACCAGAGTGAAATTTAGAAAGGGCTGTCCAATATGAAATCAAGAGCCATGGCCTGCTGTGCCTTCCATACAACAAAAGACCTCAGATAATTTCCATCTAGTATAACCTTGCTAGAGAAACCATAGGAATCTTTTAGCTCCAGTTTTCAATATTCACAAATATTGGTAGAAGATTTTAGAAGAAATACTTGGGGACGAGAAATAAACTAAACAGGAAGACCAAAGCAAAATCCCAGGGCTGATAGAAATGGTAGTGCTTATTCTATAGGCGATTTCTTTTCAATCTGTAATTCAGCATGCTCTTAGTAAACCCTGAGCTGTGTGGAAGTTGCTGTCTTTCAAATCAGACATTGGCCCTCACTACTTGTGGTAATTAAAGACCCTTGTCTTTATTATACTTGTCACTTACTTGGCCAAATTCCAATCCCAGCAATTACACGGAACCTATCTAAAAATTCCCTCTTTAATTTTCATCCAATATAGAATTCTTCATTTCCTGCTCCCCAGGTTTGTGTATTGAGATTTTTCACTGTCATACAACTATACTATTTTCTGGTAGAGGCGGCTGCATTTGGAATGAAATGTTCTGTGCCTGCTTAGATCCTCTGGATGAAGAATTATTTAAATATATTTCAGATTTCTTCCCTGATTTATACAGTGTTTTCAGTCAAAGAGAGCAAATAACATCTGACCAATATTTTACCCCCATAGGTCTTATTGTAACATACCACCAAACTGAGAAGCTTAAAAAAGTGGGCTTTTTATGATCATCCTTCCCCTCTCTTAAAAAAAAGTCATTTATCGCCCTTTCTCCTTTATACTGCTGACACTAACCTTATCCTACACTTGTATACAGGTTGAATCTCTTTGGTCTGGGACTCTCTGGTCCAGCAATATCCAGGACCATGGATGCTGTGGGACCAGAGCATCGCTGGACCAGAGAACTCCAGCAGCTGAGAGTCTGGCAGGAGCAGGACCAAGAAGCTGGCAACTGGAAGAAGTCCTGGGAGTCTGGTGCTGAGCTGTCAGTGCAGCCCAGCTGGGGACATGGAACTTGGCCACCAGGGCCAGGGCTGGACTGGCAGCAGCCTGGCTGGACTGGTTGGAGTGCTAACAGTCTGGTGGCTGGGTCTGGAATGGCAGCGGAATCCGCCTGATGGCCAGGGCCAGAACCAGACCGGCAGTGAAGCCTGACTGGAGGCGCAGAGACTGGTGGCCAGGGCCAGGGCCAAACTGGCACCAGATATCACCTGGAGCCAGTGGCCACGGAGTGCCTGATAACCGGGCCATCAGCCCGGGATGGCAACAGAGCCTGGCTGGCAGCCAGGAGGAAAGCTGGACCAGCAGCCTAGTGTTCTGATTGCAAGCATATTTATGCAGTGCCTAGCACAATAAGAACTGACTAAAATATCTGGGTACTAATAGAATGTAAACAATAAAAAAATCAATGACCTGAGCCAATGGACATGGGCACGTAATATACAGTTTTGGACCATTTAAGTTTTTTCCGTTCATGGAAGTGTCATTATTTTCAGTCCAAATTCTCACAGTTTCACAGGTCTACAAAGGGAACCATTTGGAAAGTGGAGATTGAGACTCCACCTGAAGTCCCACTTACACTGCCCTGGAAGGACCTATACTACATCCTTACCACTTCAACATTAGGTAAGCCAAAGTAAGTTGAACAGCTTTTATTATGAAACAAAAGACAGGACTATGCAACACTTTAAAGACTAACAAGATGGTTTATTAGGTGATGAGCTTTCGTGGGCCAGACCTATTTCCTCAGATGAATTTGTGGAAGAAAATTGGCACGACCATATTTACCAAAGTGATACAATCAAAACTAAGGAAGTGGGTCTGGCCCACGAAAGCTCATCACCTAATAAACCATCTTGTTAGTCTTTAAAGTGCTGCATAGTCCTGTCTTTTATTTCAGCTAGACCAGACTAACAGGGCTGCATCTCTATCAGCTTTTATTATGACTACCTTTGAACTCCACATAGTTGAACTCAGTGTAACTCTGGCATCTTGCCTTACAGGTGCATAGATAGCAAACAGTTCCTAAATATTTTTTAAAACTAATATAATATATAATATAGATGAACAATATATAATAATATATTATATAATATAATACATAATAGATGAACAAAGGAACACTGAATGGAGTGGCTATCACATGGACATTATAAGTCCACCCAAACTGGAATTGGGGCAGTTAACAGACCCTTACAAATACAATAAAATTCCAATTGTCCGGCATCCAGTGGTATGGCACTCCCGATAGTCCGGCACCAACTGGAACCCGGAAGTGCTCCGGCCAGCTGGACAATTGGAGCTGCTGTGAGCCCCATGGGCGCTTGCAGCTGGGAAAGGGAAGGGGAGTAGAGGGGAAGGGGATTATACCCTTGTGACGGGTCTGCCGGGACCTGCACTGAGTCTTGCCGGGGGGTGGGGGCTGGGTGGGGAACTGTGCGGCGAGGCGCGAACCCTCCGCCGTTTTGCAGGAAGGCGGGGGAAGCCCCGCGCAGCCGCCGAGAGTTTCCGGGAAGGGAGCGGGCTCCCCACCCCCTAGACTGCAGTACTTATCGCCGAGCAGGGGGGTGAGGGGCAGCGCTGCGAGACCAACCCGGCAGCACCCCAGCTGCTCTGCTCCGCCGCTTCCCCAAGTCCGCCGCTGCTGCTGCTGAAACTGACGAGCGGCAGACTTGGGGAAGCGGCGGAGCAGAGCAGCTGGGGTGCTGCCGGGTTGGTCCCGCAGCACCGCCCCTCACCCCCCTGCTCAGCGATAACTACTGCAGTCTGGGGGGTGGGGAGCCCGCTCCCTTCCCGGAAACTCTCGGCGGCGGCGCGGGGCTTCCCCGGCCTTCCTGCAAAACGGCGGAGGGTTCGCCCCTCGCTGCGCCATTCCCCGCCCACCCCCAGGATGCAGTGCGGGTCCCAGCAGACCCATCACAGCCCCCTGCCAGAGTACCTCCCGATACTCGGGCATATCTGATAATCCGGCACCACCTAGGTCCCAAAGGTGCCGGATTATTGGAAGTCTACTGTAACCAGGATTATTTTAATTTCTTTTTTTTAAACCCTGTAAGAATCCAGATTTCGGGAATTTTATATCTTACCACAATGACAATATCATTTCTCCTAAAAACGTGTTGCAGAAATTGTTTAGTACTGCCTAAAAAGGGGAGGGGTGACTATTATGACCACTTGAATTATTAGCACTACTTTCTACAATATTAAAAAGGCATTGACTCTCCTCATGGCTGTCTCTACCCATACCCCAAGCCCACAGCTGCACAGGGCACCACAACATTTGGGGCACCAAATTGTCCCAAATGTCATGGTCCTCAGGCAGCTGTATGCTGCAGATGAGCTCCAGCCATGCCCATCCCTATTCCCTGGCTGCTTGTCCCCAGCTCAGTGCTGGTCTGGCCACACCCCAGACCCATCTCCTGGCCCTCTCTGCCTCATTGCTTGTCTGACTGCCCCTGCCCTCTTACCAAGCAACTCTCCCAGGGCTCAGAGCCTAGTCCTCACTCACTGGGAGGCAGAGAGAAGCCCTCATGGGCTGGAGGAGTCAGATGGAGCAGGAAGCAGCCACTCAGTCCTTAAAAAGTGCCACTTCTCTCCAGCCAGCTGCGTGGCTGCCTGCTGCTACTCCAGGCTACATCTACACTACAAGCCTCTTCCACAAGAGGAAATGCAAATGGAGTGCTCATTTGCATATATCTCACTTTCATTTGCATATCCTACTTGGAGCCCTTTTGCGCAAGAGGTTTTTGTGCAAAAAAGTGCTGGGTAGACATAGCGATCAAATCCTCTAGTCCATGCTTCCCTCTGGCCATCTCTCCAGGAGTGGATGCTGTCAGGGCTGTGCTCCACTCTGGCACTCCGAGTGCAGAAGATGAGGGCCTACAAGAGAGCTTAAAAACCTTACCTCTACAGGCTCTGGTTACCAAATACTGTAAAATCTCGAGCATAACGTGCACCGATGTATAATGCACACCCTGACTTTTGAATCTTAGCATAATGAAAAAATCTGAACTCCTATATATAATGCGCACTTACACTGCACCTATATATCTATACTCCTATATAGCTTGTGCATGGCCCGCAGCCAGGAGCCGACCTCCCAGCACCAAGCCCAGCCTCCCCCGCTTCCCAGAGCTGGTCCTGGGCTGCAGGAGAGCAGGAGGGAGGGATGCGCCGCTCCTACCTGCAGACTTGCCCAGCAAATGTGTGCGCAGCCTGGGGAGCCGGTGGTGGAGTTTGAAACCTGCCCCCCACCTCATCGCACTCTGCGCCGAGCTTGTATCTGCCACAGCCTGAAGGAGCACCGGGCAGGCAGCAAGCCAGGGTGCTGCAGCCTGGCGGTGCCGCCGGCTCCTCGCCTTGTCCATGAGCCTGGCGGGGCGGTGGCCCCCGCACCACGCTGCAGCAGGAAAGTTTCTGTGCAGAGGAGAGGGGGAGTTCCCCAGCCCAGGGCTACTTACAGGTTCGTTGGCTTAAAACTTAAAAAAATAACTCCTATATATAATGCGCACCCTGACTTTGACCCTCAAAAAATCAGGAAAAAAGTGTGCATTATACTCAAGATTTTATGGTAAACTTCCCCCCAGAATCACAATTGTGGTGGGTTTGAGGGCGCAAACTCCCCCTCCCGGTTGGAAGATGGGGCCCAGCGAGCCCACCGCCTAGACTTTCCCACAGGGGACGGGTTTGCAGGCATGAGCTCCCTCCCTCCAGCTGGAGGGTGGGGCTGAGCAAGCCCACCGTCTTAAATATCTCATGGGATCTCCGGGGTCTTTCAGCCCCTAAATCATGACCCTCCTCCCGTGGTCCGGATAGTGGTGGCCACTGGCCACTAGGCTGCTAGGCCTGCAGTACCAAATAGTCAGGCAAAGGAGCTTGAGCGTGCGGTGAGGTGGAGGGGGAAGTTAGGGGGAACCGGGCCCACCCTCTCCACCGGGTCCCAGCCCAGGGCCCTAAGGGTTCATGGTGATTGACCCCTACCTGGCTGACGGGATTCGACCCCGAAGCGCGTCAGCCCACAGGTGCCAAAAGCACTCTGCCCCGGGATGCTTCCTATCCCCCTCCTGGATAGAGACCTCCCTGTATTTGTTCAAGGGGTCTACCAGCTCATTGTCTTCTCCCAGTCCTCGGTCTCCACACCTGGTTCCTGAGGGACGCTGGCCGTTCCTCCACTGAGGTGGAGTCAGTTGTTCCCTGAGAGGCGCCTGGCAACACTTGGCCCGGGCGCCCCTCTTCTGCCTCCTCCTCAGGGCCTTTTCAAAAGGCCCACTGAGGGCTGTTGCGGCACGTCACCCCACCCCCTTTGTGTCCCACCACTCTGGGCCGTCACCGGGTTGCACCAGGACCCCTCCCCGTGCGCCGTGGCCATCCACCAGCATCCCTGCTCTTGCGGGGGCCAGCCTCCGCTTACTGGCATTGCGTTGCCCCACCCCCTTTCCAGCCAAGCAGCCGGAGTCTCAGCTGTTTCAGTGCGGGCCTCAGCGGGCCCATCACAACAATATACAGCTTTGGGGGAATTGCTGTCACCAGCAAGTGATTTTATCCCTAAACCACAGGTTAGCACTTGAACCCACCCCCAAAGGTTCCCCAAATTCTTTTGCCCCCAAAAGAGCTTGAAAAAAGAAAAGCGAAAAACAAGCTGCAGTCTCTGGTAGCTGACCTCCCAGTGTGAGGCATGCAGATACACCTGGACAGACCTTCCAGGACACAAGAATCAAATCATCACCTTAAAAATGATTTTTTTATTACAAAACAAAAGATAAACTTGATAAAGCATAATTGATTGTTAGATGTTACAGAACAACTAAGGAAAACAAATTAAAACACAGAGAAAAGTCTCTGGGCACAGTGCTAGGATGGTAAATGGGGAGGGGAGGCATAGATTCACACAGAGCAGTTCAAACCAAACCACAAAATAAAGAAAAAAATCCTGATCATGACTAGATCCACTTTTCCTTTACTTACTTCCAATCTTTTTTTTTTGTTCAGTCCATTCTCATGCTCCAAATTCCTTGGATGCCTGGTAGTCCTGCCTGGGTTTAAATCATTCTGTCTCTCTCAACTCTTGTTTTTTCTCTCCCACACAAAGAGGAAGGAAGGCAAGGAATCTTATACAATTCAAATTTCTCTTGATTGATTCTCTATTTCAATTGATTTTCCCGGCCCTCTGGCCAATACCTTAGCTAGCTATCTGAGCATAATCCATTAGTCACCAGGTGCTGGTCAGCCCTCCTCATGTCCATTACAGATGCATAAGATGTCACTGCAGTAATTGGCTTCTGGTCCATCTGGTCCAGGAGAGTTGGCAACCCCTTTCCTCCCAGCTTCAGCCTCTCCCCTCACTCCCCAGTGCAGAATGGCCACTCTCCTTGGGGGAAGAGGGGTGCCAGTGTTGGGCTGCATAGGGCACCAGCACTGATAGGGACAGCCCTGATTTTGCCCAGCCATGCTTAATTGATAAGCTGTGAGAGGATCAACACTTTGTGGTGGTTCAAAGGCAGATCACTGAACAGTTTATTAAATGGGAAGATATACATAATTCAGGTTAAAAAAAAGTCCATTCCTATATTTCTTCCCCAAATGATTTTTTCAAAAATATAATTTTAATTAGAAAATGGGTTTATTTATTAAATAAGAGCCTTTCAGATCCTCAAGTCTTTCAGTTTACCCTGAATATGCTGCCTTTCAGATTTAGACTGTGCTGCAAGCCTGGTGAGTTTTGGAAGTTAATACACGTCCAGGTTTTACCACAGCAGGCTCACCAAGTTTAAATGAAGAAGCAAATTTTAATTCTAATTGCTGCATGCTTTTAATCAAAACCTAAATATATTGTCCTAATGTTCACTAATATTCATGTTTATATAATGTTCCATGGCAGATTATATTCATATATTCAATAAAGATACATTAAAAATATCTCTTACAAAGAAAAAAAACCCTAAGGCAGCGACAAGATGTTCAAGGAAAACAATGCTTAAAACAAGTGAAGATTTGAAAAAAAAAACCCAAAACCCGAGAATACTCCTCCCAATAACACACACTTTAAATTATACAATCCTAAAAAACAGCAAAAACAGCAAACACCACTGAGACTCAAAGAAAAAAATGGCCATATGTACGTGAAGAGAATGTTAAAATTAAAAGGCTTTACTTCCCACCCTTAAGTACATTCTGTACAGATGCTCAAATTTTCATATTACTACAGAAGATAGGGTGACAGACATGCCCTCATTTTTCTCTTTCTAAATATTTATTGACAGCCAAATAATGAAGTATCTAGGGGTGTGTCTCCACAGAAAAGTTATTTCAGCCACTATTCTGAAATTACTTTGCAAGCGTCTACACAGTAAAACCGCTATTTAAAACTAATTTCCAAATAATGGCCACCTTATTTCAAGTTCTGTAAACCTCATTCTACGAGGAATAGCTCCTATTCCAAAATAGCTATTTCGGAATAGGGGCTGTGTAGACAGGGAATAGGGTCTATTTTGAAATAGGGGGCCTCCAGCCCTTCCCAGGGTGCCCTGTTGGCTGCTCTGTCCACACACAGGAAAAGTCTATCCTCCCATCCTCCCATGAAGCCCTTAAAGCTGCACACTCTGCAGACAGGGTTTGTGGCTTGCAGCAGGCCTGACAGCCCTGAGCCACCCTGCAGCTGCCCTGACAGGTCTGGTGCAGAGGTCCTGGACCTTATTGAGGTTTGGGGGGATGAGACAAACCTCCATGATCTCCGCACCAGATGCAGGAATGCGGACATCTATGGCTGCATGGCAGTCAGTCTGGCATCTAAAGGCCACATCTGCACCCAAGAACATGTGTGGATAAAGGTCAAGGAGCTCTGCCAGGCTTATGCCAAGGCCAAGGAGGGCAGCTCCCAATCCAGGGCAAAGCCCTACACCAGCCCTTATTTTAAGGAGCTCGACTGCATCCTGGGGGGTGGAGCAGTTCCTTCCCTCCCCCCCCCAATTATAGACTCTGGGCTGGTGATGCCCATCATTGTCCTTGCTGGGGGGAGAGACGGCAGCAAGGAGGAGGAGGAGGACCAGGACCTGGACGAGGCCAGCATCAGCACACAGCTGACCCAGGAGCCTCAAAGCCTCCCTGTGGATGTGTCCCAGGGAAGGAACATTGTATGAGTGCCATCACTTTCCCTTCATGCAGGGGTGGAGGGAATGGCCGGATGGGGGGGGGAGCTGGGCTCTCCACACTTGGCCCTTGCTGGGCGTGGTTCACACAGCAATCTGTGCATGTGGGAGCATGTGCCATGCCACTCCTAGGCACGTGGCCCCAGCAGGCTGCGACACAGGACCCTTGGGCTATTGGTCACAGGGTGTCTGGAGAGGTCTCCCATGCTCCTGACCCTGGAGTGGGACACCCTCCCTGCACAAGCCACCTCTAGAAGAAGGCAGGGGACATCTACACTGCAGAGGTAAGTCAACACAGTGCCAAATTTCAGAAAAAAGTCCTTTTTCAACACGTCCTTTCTTCCTTGTAAAACAAGGTTTACAGAGATAGCGAAAGAGCACGTCAACTTTTTTGAAAAAATTTCTGAAAAAGCAGATGCGTTCCTTGGACATGGCATTGCTTTTCCAGGATACCTCTGGTATCCTGGAAAAGCACTGCAGTCTAGACATAGCCTTAGTTTCTGTGCCTCTGGCTCTTACCTTTATTCTTTATCTCTTGGGAGTGTTGCAAACAAACAGAATAAAATTGCAAGGCACTCAGATATTTTGGTAATGGGGACCAATAAGTACTTAAAGACATAGAATCTATATAAATCCAATGATGTATTATATCTTCTCGGAAATAGCAAGAGGGAGCAAATTCACTGGAAAACATTCAGCCAATACAGAGAAAACCTTGGAGCAGCCCTGCTGCCACATTTTGCAATACCTGTAGAAAACCTCTTATTTGCAAGGATGATTCCAAATGAAGTGCATTGGAATAATATAGTCTGAACATCATGAAACCAAATGAAATTTCAGAGCTGCTAAGGAGAAAATGAGTTCAGCTCCCCTGTAAATAATATGAACAATATTAGAGATAGATACATGCTATCTCAGATTAAGTGTTACTTACATTTCATTGTAACAACAAACATACACTAGTAAGTGCTAGGAACTTCTCAGTTCCAATCTTGGGTCTGATACAGAGTCATTTATCTTCTGTCTCAGCGTCCTGTATAAAAAAGCATAATAATAGTATCTGAGTTATTGACAGGGTTACACTACTCAAGTAGTTCCATTGACCTTACTAGGACTACACATATAAGGCCCACTCAGATACATAAAGGTTGTCAGGATAAATCCCAATTAGTGCAGGCTGAAAAACAAGTTGAAATTTTCATTCAAATATCATTTTATTTTCAGCAAAATGTGTTGATACCATTCTAGTGCTAATGTGAAAAATGGAATGAAATGTGCACATCTGAGCTTTTTTTTGTAGAAAATCTAAATTTCAAGTACATATTTTCTCAAAATAGGAATTTCTATATGTTTCAACTAGCCCTGCTCCCAGTATTTGAAAAGTGCTAACAATTATAAAAATGTGCAGTAAAGGACACCCACAATGACAAAAAGAAGGTTAAGGGGTGAATTGATTCTTGTCTATAAGAATCTACGAGGGGAACACTATTTAATAGTGAGGATCTTCAATCTAGTGGAGAAAGGAATAACACAATGTAATGGCTGGAAGAGGAAGGTAGACAACTTCTTCCTGGAAATAAGGCATATGTTTTCGACAATATGGACCACTGGAACAATTTACTAAGAGTCAGGGTGGATTCATCATCCCTGATAATTTTTAACTCAAAGCTGCATGTTTTTCTAAAAGCTCTGCTCTAAGAATCATCTTGGGGAAGTCCTATGGCCTGTGCTATATAGGTTGGATAAGATAATCCCAACAGTACTTTAGGCCTTAGAATACATGAATTAGATGAGGGTCAGAGAGGTACATGCTGACAGTGAATAAGGATATGGAAAAGCTCTCATAGGAGAAGACTGGGATTGTTTACCGTAGAAAAGAGACAAATCAGAGGGACATGAGAAAAATACATAACACGAGTAATATAGAGATGGTGAACTGGAAGAAAAGTAGTTCCCAGTCTCAGAACAAAAGAACATGGGAACATTCAATGAAAATAAAGTATGTAAATTTGGAAACTGGAAAAAGGAGATACTTTTTGCATACAGTCTGTCATTAGACTCTAAGTCCACTAGCACTGGAATTCATGGAGGCCAAGAACTTCACAAGATACAAAAGATATTTGTATAGATAACAATAACCAGATGTTCTTCTAAGAAACAATACAAATTATTGAAGAAATATTAAACCTCAAACTTCAGGATATGAACTGATATCAGAGACCAGGAAGACTGCACAGTGGGAAAGGGAGAGTATGCCATGTCTGCCTAGTGAGTGTATCTTACACCTTACTCTGAAGCCATGGTCAAAGGCAGGATACTGAACTAGCTGGACTTTTGATCTGATCCAGTCTGGCAATTCCTATATGACTATTATCTGCAGAAATCAAAGCACTTTACAAGAGTCAGTTAACTATTCCTATATTTTATAATCATTGTGTGGAGAAACTAAATGAGACTTGGAGGAGCCACATCAATTGCAGAAATATGAATAAAACATCAGGGACTTTCCTATTGCCCGTCTGGTGCACTATTTACTAGATGCTATTACTCCCACCTTTGTTACATTTAATGGAATTGTTTCACATAAAAAGTTTGGTTAACTTAAAATAGTTGGCCTCCTCCGCACTTAGATTTCTTTCGGAAACAGAGGTATTTCAAAACTGCGAGAGACCATGTCACTATCTTTCTGCACATGAAACAAGAAAGTTCCAGAAATAATGATGAGGTTTAGATTTCACAGCAAGATTCCCAGATACAAATTTTGGGTAAACGAGAGTGTTTTAAAAAAATATAACCTCAGTGGCAAGATGTCATGAAAAAGCAGGAGGGATGATGCATTAATAACTTATATTTAATGAACTTGCAAGCCACATATAAAATCTCATTGTCTGTAATAGCCAAAAGGGGGGACAGGAATGGATTTGATACATTTTTGCATTCAGCATAGGAGTTAGTCACTGATTTTACAACACTGTGATAACACACAGCTATGTTTTGTTTTGACATGGGGTATGTCTGCTGATACAGTCCATGGGGGGTCAGGCTGTGAGCAGAGGAGGATCTGAAGTTCAGGAGGAAAAGAACGACTAATCACATTGATTATCTAATATGCTACTTGTTTGTAAATAAATCATGTCAATTTACACAGTGCTAGGTATTCACCTGGCTAATTAACCTCTGTTTAAAGGCATTCTGCATTGCTCCCATTCAAACTTGACGCTTATTTACTTAGCTGAATAAAGAATTTTAGTGTTACTGCATCACAATTCTGATTGCTGGATCCGGTGTTGGACTCTTGATATGTACTGTTAGATTTCTTACCCTTGACTAGCTTCTTACATGTCTATTATCTATAATTATTCATTTCCTAATGACCAAAAGGTAAATATGTATCTTCTGTTGCTGGAAAGGGGGAAAAAATGTTACTGCTTGCTAGTGTAGCAACTCTCCCACAGTGTGGCTCAAACTTTCTCACACTGGCTTGCTACATCAAGTGGCTTGCAACCTCTCTTTGGTTTCATCTTGGTTCATTTCTAATGCGTAGGCTGCGTCTAGACTGGCATGATTTTGCGCAAATACTTTTAACGGAAAAGTTTTTCCGTTAAAAGTATTTGCGCAAGAGAGCATCTACACTGGCATGTGCCTTTGCGCAAAAGCATCCATGCCAGTGTAGACGCTCTCTTGTGCAAGAAAGCTCCGATGGCCATTTTAGCCATCGGGCTTTCTTGCGCAAGAAATTAATGTTGCTGTCTACACTGGCCTCTTGCGCAAGAATACTTGCGCAAGAGGGCTTATCCCTGAGCGGGAGCATCAGAGTATTTGCGCAAGAAGCACTGATTTTGTTTACAACATCAGTGTTCTTGCACAAATACTCGCATCCAGTGTAGACAGGCGGCAAGATTTTGTGCAAAAGCAGCTGCTTTTGCGCAAAATCTTGCCAATGTAGACACAGCCCTAGTGTCTCCACCCAAGGTGACACCTTACTCTGTCCAAGACACAAGAAATGCTGCCCTTAGGAAAATCAAGAATGTGGCTAATGAGCAAGGATTATCAGAAACCAGAACACAAGAAAATAAAATATAACAACACAACTTCAGTAAAGAAATGAATTACCCACAAATAAATAACTATATAACAAAAACAGGACATTACTAAGAAGGATGAAAAGAGGATGTGGGGAAGGGAAATGTGGTTAACTAACAAGTACCCAACATTAACAAAAAGAAATTGCCTACCTCCCAATGCTCATAACCCTTCCCAGCCCTCAAATCCCTCCCTGGCATCATCCTGGGCAGATGGCTTGCTGAGGTTGAGGCCTGAGATGAGGGCTGTGAATGTTGACCAGCTAAAACAAAAGGATGTCTTTAAAATGTCTTCACTGGAGTGTAGTAGCATCCTCTCATGACTCCCACATCTATTGTCCTGTGATGTCTCAAATGGCTTTGCCACTCTGGATGAATGTTTCTGCAGGGCTGGAACAATTTGACCTGCACAACTTTCCCTCAGCCGTTCAAAAACTCTTTTTGGAGTGGGGAGTTAATCGGAGACTCCCTGAGCTGTTCTGCATCTCCCTCACCTCCTACGCTTAAAAAAATAATTCTGAAACTAAAGCTAGTCTCTGTCTGCCAGTCTGGCCCCTCACACTGAGGGGCCGGTACAGCCTTGACCCACATTAGTCCAGCAAACTGTCTAAATCATACCATGCAAATGCCTCTTTATTGCCCTCAGCAGAAGTTTCTAGTCCATTTTATCCCTACTCTGGACTCCAAACATGCTGGGAAATAGGATCTGAGTGCTCTGCTGCCCATTACTGCTGTACTCCATAAGGTAGGACTCCCTGGAGTCTCTGCTGGCATATTCCAAGGTGATGTTATAGTGCGTACTTGAAAGTATACACAAACATTGTAAACCTATGTATTGATACACTGTTATAATAATAGTACTAAAATAATGATAAATAAGATACATGGCTAAACATTTCAGAAGATATTATGGCTTAACAATCGTATTTGGATTAAAATCCTGAGTGGGAGAAAATAAGGGTTGGTGTTTGATATTTGTGGGTCATCAGATTTGTTTCATGTTGGGAACCTTCTTTCCTCCTAGCTGCTTGAGTCATAAATATTCAGAGGCAGAAATTATTGTTGGATAATTGTAATCGACATTGCATTCTCCACTTCTGCATTACAAGCTTCACAGTGTGATGGAATAGATGTGCTAAAGTTGCATCTCATCATCAGTAGAGATCTGTAGGAATCACTTTGGCCACAATCTGATAGTGCACTAATTGGCTATGAAAAAGTCTCTCTCTGTCTGTAAGCTACTGATTCTAAATTTTATTAATAGATCAGAAATATACAGCATTTCACTCTATTGCCTTTCATGCAAACTGTGATCACAGAATTGCCTGAATAGTGGTTAAAAATCTGGACTACTGTTATCTCTTCTTTTCACTGCCTTGTTACATTTTGAACAAGGGAAACCTGACTTCAATTGGATATGTTGTGTTGTGATTTTAAAAAAAATCTCAATTCCCCGCCAACTGTTTTAAAAGTCTAATAACTAAGGTATCCCCATCAGTTATTAATGGTGTACTAGACAACACATGATTCTCCTTTCATCTACATAATTCACGCCATTAATTTTTTGGTGAAACACAGAACACCACCAGCAGAGGAAATGTACACCTAGGTTGTGCAAGGTTATATTCAAATTTTATTTTTAAAGCACAACATACTGAGCCCCAGATGTAATGTCTAAGCACCAGGTAAAGACAGTCATGACAACTCTTGTGGTGATATACCCCTGTGACAGGACACACCGGATCCACATTGGTCCTGCAAAAGTTTACACCATTTTTTGGGCTGAGTAGAACACACCGCCATGGCCCTGCTGGGCATGCTCCAACTGGAGATTAGAATATAAAAGGGAGCAGCTCAGCTCATTCAGAGCTGACTGCCAGAGAGGAAGGACCTTGGGCAGAGGATCTAGTTACAGAGCCGTCCCAGTCTTTTTCTGCAGGAACCGGAGACACCTAAAAGACAGCCTGGCAGGGAGGGAAGCACTCATGCTGAGAAGCCTGGGAATCCTGATGCTGAATGGACTACACGTCTGGAAATGTGGTAGGAAGCGACCCAGGGAAGGTGTGTGAATGGTGTTTCCTATCCAAGTGAGGTTAATGTGTTTCAGTGAGAGTCCCCACTGACCCAGATGCAGACCATCCTGCCCCTTTTCAGGGCCCAGGATTGAGGTCCAGTAATGTTAGGTGGGCCTGGGCATACCCACCCAGGCTGCCATCTTCCCAGTGGTGGTCCTTTCTTCCCCTCTGGGTATTGGCCATTGGGCCACACTACCCTGCATCTTGGGGCTGCCGTATAGACTCTGGCCACTGGGCCACATTGCCCTGAACCTAAAGGCTGCTAAATAGACTCTGGCCAGTAGGTCGCACTTTCTACACCTACAAGCTATAATACTGACTCTGGCCATTGGGCTGCCTAGCCCTGAATGCAAGGACTATTGTGAATATAATTATTTCTCCTGACCCTAAGCAGGCCTGGGACATCTACTCCATGACAATCCCTTATAAATTATTTCTCCATATAAATGCTGTATCAAACTGACTAGATTTTTCATTTTACTGCATGTTTTGCTGTATGTAGATAATTATTGAACAAATACGAAGACGAGTATGTGGACAGTGATAACAAAAACTGTATCCAGACAATTCACAGTGTCAGCCTGCCATCTACTGGATTTCAATTTTTTTGCACTTTTCCCTTTGCTGAAGTTCTTGGATCACAAGAAAGCATATTAGTTAAAGATTAATGATGTTTACTTGTTTGTTTGACCTGTGTTTTCTTTTTCATTTATATGTTTTGGTTTTAAAGTTAGTATTCTCTATGCAAATTGCTTCATTGTAAGTTTTTCTTATGAGGACCTTTCAGATAGTTTGACTTCAAAATTCAAAACATGTTCTGAAATCCAGAATTTCTTATTTGTAATCAGTATGAACAAGCAATCTACTCTAATAAAACAAGCATCAACATTGTCTGGTTTTAAGAACACTTAACCTCAAGAAGACTTGTCACAGTGGAAAATCCAGCCATGACTGTTACTCCTCATTACTGTCTACAACTTTAGATTGAGCACCAAACATTATACTGTTTATGTTCTACTAAAGAATGCTGGTGTAAGCGTGTATGAGTACTGCTCCTCTGGACTACTCTCAAAGATTTAATAGTGTAGCTGACAATAAGTTCAGGCAAATTAAATTAATCCAATTCTTATTTGGGGAATAAGGAGTTTAAGTTAGGCTAGTTTATCCACTTTATTTTACCACCAGGAAAATGTGAAATATATCTTACAAGCATATTTTGCTCACTGAGATATTCAGCCTTCAGTGCATACATATAATCCCCTTTAGTCCCAATATTGATCTTTGTTATGACTATGTCCTGCATTCAAACTAGAAAAATAGTCCTTCCAGTTCCACATTGGGTCCAATTCTCCTTTCCTTTGCCACACACTGTGATTGGCTCTTCCTCTTTAAAGCCTCATTTTCTGACAGGATTTTGACTGCTGCCAGTCACCAGCTGGAACCAATGATCAGTAAGTATGTTTCTCCCATGGGGCTTGCAGCCCCCTCTCCACTAGAAACTGGTGATATCTAAGCTTGGCTGGACATGCTCCACCTGGCATGAGAGAAGGAAGCCTGGAACAAATTATTCTTAGGTGGCTCCTTTCAATTTTTAATTAAATTTAATGCCATGTGGTGTGTTTTAACAGTGATTAAATCTAAGGACCTGTCTACAAATACAGCCAAATCAGATAATCCAATTATAGCACATTATCCGCTAGCCCTTTAATAACAGAGTTAGAGCGTTCTGCATGGATGGAACTTTCCAGGTGTTGCAGCAAAACTGAAACTTTGGCCATGGAATTTCACAACAGCCAATCCTCCCTCCTTATTTTGTTAAAAACAATAAAGTAGAAATTTGCACCAGCAAAATTGAAATTTGTATTTCAGTTGGTATTTTTCTGTACATATTTATTTTATAGATTTGCTCAGTTACTACTGCTTCCTTTTGTTCTCATTCATGTTTTACCAATAATAAAAAAGAAAATATTGCCCATTATTCCCTACAGGTTTACTCTTATTTGCAATTCTGCAGCTCTCCTCTAACTCTTCCTTCCTATAGAAAGTCTATATTCTTTCTTCCCATTTCTCCAGTCTCCCCTCACTAAAAGCCAATTTCTCTTATAGAGCTTTTAATTTTCTTATGACACCCTGAACTCAGATGGTTTTCCATCAACCAAGCTAACACCTTGATCTCGGAGTCTCCTTTTCGGCTTTCAGGTTCAATCTCCCTCATTCAAGAGGTCTCTGAAAATCTTTCTCCAACCTCCACCTCATGGTCCCCTTTCTTAGCTCAGGATCAGGATAAGTTTTCTAAAAAACTCAATTTTTTCCAGAACTAAAAGTCCATTTCTCATTCAACACTAATTTACTCTAGCTTGAGTTAGCTATATTTATTTGTAGAACTGTTAAGCATTCCTATGTACTGCACTGCTAAAATCTGTAAGATCTCTGCTGTTTGAAAATATATACAATAAAGCTCTGCAGAAAATGTTTAACTAAACAGTTTTCCATCAGAAAATGCAGTTTAATCAAAACAATAGCATTTTCTGAAATCATTCCTATTTCGATGAACATGTATTTGAGAAAAAGCTCTTATTAAGAAAAGAATTAGAAAAAAATGTGCTTAGAAAAAATAATTCATTTTGATATGAAATTTTAGCTTTGACATTTAATTTATTTTATTTCATGGTGTGTCATCTTATACCACCTGACTTGTTATGCACTGCTGCTACAGATATGTCATGTGTGTTATTCTTGGACATCAATGTTGAAATATTTCACTTTTTTATTTTTATTTTTATTTCATTTTAGAAATACAGACAAGCCTTAAATATTTTTTAGGATATTAAAACAGATGCTCTACATCTTGAACCTCTGTGGTCCAGGGCTCTCTGGTCTGGCAACATCTGTGGTCTGGCAGGACCATGGATATTGCTGGACCAGAGAGCCCTAGTAGCAGAGGTTGCCAGTGGTTTGAAGGAGAGCTGGCCAGTGGGGCTATTGGGGCAGCAGAGCCTGCAGGGCAGCAAAGCTGGCAGGGGCCGCTGGACCCCGCAGGGCTGCAGAGCTGGTGGAACCACAAAGCCAGCAGGGCCACAGAGCCCAGTGGGGCCACTGGAGCCAGATAGGGCTATGGAGCTGTGGTGGGGCCAGAGGTAGCAGAGTCTGGTGGTCAGGGAGAGGAGCCCAGCAGGGAGGCTGGCACCTACACCTCTCCTTCCCTCAACCTCCTCTAGTCTGGCAAGCTCCCTTGTCCAGGACAGGTCAGGTCCTGAGGGTGCCGGACCAGGGAGGTCTAACCTGAACTAATTAGTACTGAGAACTTTTTTTTCACTTGTTCAAAGTACAAAAGCTGTTTTTAATAAAATAGAAGTGATAAGATGTGACATAGAAATTTGAAATTTTGACCAACTCAATAAAAAGACCTTTTGTGTTCAGTTCAGTTCAGTTCAGTTTGTAGAAGACGGGGACACACCATGCTCTTCTCTTCATAGCCTCTGTCCTCACCGCAAAGTGGGCAGAGTAGCTTTATGAAGCTACTCAGATTTAGCCTACACCCTCAAAGGAGCTAAGTAGCCAGGATTGAAAGCAACCCTACACTCAATGAGAAGTTTGTATATAAGAGCAAAGGTTAATTCTGAATTGAAGACATACCCACAGAGAGCTTTTCTCTTTCCTGCTGTGGTACTTGCTTCAGTAAAATAAAAGTTATTCTGCCTGAAAATTTTGTTTTGGGGCATTTTTAACATTAAAAAAAATGTAAATGAGATTGAAAAATGCAATATCATTGTGACTGGAAAAACGTTTAGATTTTTTTTTCAAAGTTTAGAGGATTGCTTTTTTATTTTATTTTTCTTTATTGAAACAACTCTGCACTCTGTAGCGATTTGTGAAATGTATCTCTGGAACTGGATCTACAGTTTTCACTGAAAAAAATTGGAAGAAAAATGTTGCCCAGCTTTAGGCACAACAGAGTGAGGGACGCATAGTCCACCTAGGCCCTGCAAGAATTTACAAACTAAGAGTAAATATGTTGCACTAAGAAGGGATTAACAAACAGTATATGAGGAGGCTAGAAAATAGATGAAGGTGTAGGAAGACATCAGTTAAACCAACAAAAACCATACAGTTGCTACCCATTCACATACTTAGGCTTAATTTCAAAGGTTTTATTCTGTTTTCATTTTCAAACATTTTTATATCATTAATGTTAAAAGAAGTATTGATGTAATTATTGTGTGATCTAGGGAAGAAAATCCTTTATATTACTACAAAATTATGGTTGACCCATAAAGTGTAGATTTTGAAAATGTGATTGTTTTAGATCAGTGAAGCTAATTGTCGTCATTTAAGAAGATTTTTTAAAAGACTTAACATCGATCTGCAATATTTTCTAGCCCACACATTCAAAATCATAAGCCAAACTCCAAAAATCATGAAATTTTAAAAATACTGTATATTCTTTGAGTCATTTTACATGCCTCAGGTTTTTTAAACTGAAAACAGAGCTGCATAAGTCCAGGAAGTGTGGATTTAGAAAAAACACTAAATATTGAGACTCGTGATCAGATTGGGAGAGTTGGCAATGTCACTGTTACCACTGAAGTCAATGGAAACTTTGCAATTAATTTCTGTGAAAGTACTGAGAACAGTGTTGACTGATTATAAAAATCCCATGCTAAACATATGCATTTTAATTGGCACACTATATTTCATAGGTGGTAGATTAAAAAAAACCAAGTCTGTATGCCATTTAAAATTTATTTCATGTTGTAGAATTCTGCCAAAAATCTCACCCCTAAGCATTTTTGTGACACAGACAAGAGACTTAAATTGGATTAAACAATACTGTATATTTAAAAAGTAAGCCACAAAATTATAGTGGACAAGTAAGGCCCATTAGCTTCAACTAACCTACAGCCATTTTACAGGCTTTTTTAAAAGAATTTGACATTTACAGTTTGACCTGATTCATTTCTACGCGAAACTAAATCAGTCCACAGGAATGGAATATTTCTACGTATTACAGAATGGCCTCCGATTTCCTATAGGTTTAACTCAAAATTTTAAATCAGAGCTGCTTAACTGATTATATTCTGAAAAGGGTAGGTAAAGTTTAGCTGAAGAAGCGACATGACTCTCTGCATCTCAGGGGAAGCAAACTATGTTTTTTAAGGACTGAAAAAAATTGATTAAAAGACACAGTGCCCTTCAAAATTTCCTCTTTATACTCTTTTTCATGCAAACATGCACACCCAACATTTTTAAAACATTGTTGCTTAGCCAATGATAAATAATAATGTATTATCTTTTCATATAAGCAGCTTGTCACATGAGCCATTTCAATTAGTCCAAATGAGTAGAGATGGAATGAAGAAGAGATGCTAAAATCCATCTTGGATTTTAAAATAGGGTTAAAAAACTATTTTAGGGCTAAGCTATGGATTAAATGATGTTGGAATACTGAGCACTTTCATTTTGCCCATATGCAAATAAGAAAAAACACAATAGTTTGTCATCTGCATGTAGCCAAAAAAAAAAAAAAAAGGGAGGGGCGGGGGGCTGACTTAGGAAATTTGAATCTGAACCCTGACAGGCCATTTTATGATAAGGTCCTGGTCTATATCTAAAGAAGACAGCAAGGAAACATGTAGCATTGCCTTTTTAAGCTACAAATACAGTAATACTCTAAAATAATAACGGAGTGATTATTGAGTGCATATGTAAATAGTTCCACATAACATTCTCTCTCCTTTTAGCAAATTGTTAGGTGAGCAATTCAATCAAGACAGAAACAGCTGGGGGCAGCTTCACAATTGAAAATGCATTGACACTAACTGGGAAAGATGCCGATCGGAGAATTTCTTAATATTTTATTGTGATGATTTCTTTTTTTTAAATTAAACTGTTAAAAGTCACTTTTCACACAGGGCTTCTTTTTACAAACACAGATATTGGTCTGTTTATCTGAACCTTCCAGTTCTCCTGTTATAGGTTGCATAAAATGGCTGGGTTGTTATCAATGAGTTAATTAGCTCAAATTATCAATATTTTAATTACTAATTCTTTGCCTGAGGCACACATATAAACCAGGGTTACTTAACTATTTATAATTATGTGCAAATTCACAACTTGAACATGCCCCAACAAGCTGAGCACATTCAGAATTTCAGTTCACTTGAACAGTCACATTTCTAAAAAACCCTCTGATCTACAGTCATCAGTAACAGACAATGGACTTTCTACAAATTGCAATGATAATACAGATCTTTTTTTCCATCCTTCTCTATTCTCACTCCCAAAAGCTATTTTATCACATCATGATTTCTCAGTTAGAATACTAAAACCATGTCTTTTTTTTTCAAATTTGTCACAGAGAATCATATAGGTCCATTTTGACATAATCACAAGATAATCTGGCATGTTACCGTTACTTCAATAGAACTAATTTTATTTTTATAGTTGAGAGACAATTGACCTTTAATAATCACTCAAATTGCCACAAGCAACCTCTTTCTGTGTGCGCACACATGCACATGCTCTCTTTTCTAATCGAGACTTTCAAACCTCCCTCATTTTGGGAAAAATGACAACCCACCGAATAATGTGTTGCAGTACAAAATAAATATTGCTATTAATGCAGTGCTATGTTTCACTAACTTAAAGTTTCTGTCAGATGCATCTGAGGAATTGGACAAGGTACAGAGAAGAACCATAAATATAATGCAAGGGCACGAAAAAATGCTTTACAGTGAGACTTTTGGAAACTGACTGGTCTAAAATTTTGTAAAAAAACATTAAGAGGCAATCTGATAATATGTATAAGTACCTTCATGTGGAGAAAAGACTATGTTCCTAGGGGGTACTTAGTCTAGTGGAGAAAGCAAAAAGAATCAATAGGGGTAAGTTAAAGACAATCAAGTTGAAATAAGAAATAAGGCACACATTTTGTATGGAACAGTAACTATTGGAATAAACTACTATGAGGAATGATGGATCTGAAGACTCACAAAGATGGAAAATCTAGAGCAGATGCTCTGAGACTTGATCACCCCCCACCCATTAAAGTTTCATGTAGGGTGAAACTAAGACAGTTCACCACAAAAATTGAAAGAATAGAATTTTCTGCTGCTGATAAATCACCCCCACCTCAGGAATGTCCCTAACAAGAGTTCTAACCACCAACACAGTAAAGCAGAGACACCCAGGTGCTGGGAAATTAGGGAGGAGTCAGAAAGAGACTCAATAAATGTTAAGATAAGATCCAACCAGCATTTTTATGCTGGCCATCATCAAAAACAGATAAGCTCACAACTAAGAGTACGTCTACACTGCATTGCTATTTCAGGATACCACAGTATCCCGAAATAGCTATCCTGTGTCTTCACAGCAAGCCCGTTTTTTGCGGGGGGGGGTGTCGCTATTCTGACATCCCTGTAAACCTCACTCTATGAGGAGTAAGGGACATTTTGGAATAGCACTTTATTTCAAAATTTCGTGCTGTGTAAACAGCGCCAAATGACAAAATGAGCTATTTTGAAATAGCATCGAAATAAGATATGGAATTTGCATAGCTCAAATTCCGTATCTTATTTTGAGTTACAGTGCTGTGTAGATGCACCCTCTGTTACAATTTAGGCATGAAAGATAAAATGTAAAAAATGTGAGCAGGAAGGAGGACACATAGGTGCCATTAGGGCATGGCTACACAACAGGGCTAAAGCCAAAATAAGCTATACAATTTGAGATACGTCAATTGCGTAGCTTAAGTTGAAATAGCTTATTTCAGCTTTTGGCACTGTCTACACAGCAGGAACTGAAAGAAAGAGCCCTCTTTCTCCAACTCCCCTTACTCCTCATACAATGAGGGTTACAAGAGTTGGAGTAAGAAGTCCTCCAGTCTCACCATTATTTTGACATTATGTTGAAATAACTGCTTGTGGTATAGATGCGGACTATGTTATTTCGGAATAATGTCAGTTATTCTGAAATAACACTGCTGTGTAGATATACCCTTAAAAATATTCCAGCTGACAAATTCCAACCCCTCCAAAAAAGTTTCATCCAAGTTTTTCAACCAGTTTTATGGTTTGAGATTACAAATCGCTACTAGAAACTGTTAACATGTTAACAAAATGGAGGTCCTGAGAATGTTGAATTCCCTTATGATCATGTAATCCCTGTATTTCTTCCTGAATCGAAATTTTGTCACAGGTATTAGCCATAGAAACACTGCATAGAAACTCTCCCTTAGAGTCTGTGTAACAACTTCTGTTAGTGTAAGTTTAAAACAAATCACCTTTCCACTTCATATTTCACCTCGGGATAATTTTGTCAAGTTGGCTTTTTCAATACTTGTCAAGGAAGCTAGAGCCTTGGAATGAGTCACAGTGATCCGTGATGTCATTTCCCCAAGGTTCTCTCCCACACAGATCATTTTAAAAGAGCAGACTACTGCTGGAAATAGGCAATAGCCACATGAGAACAAAAGTTATCTAGTAAA
Source organism: Pelochelys cantorii (assembly GCA_032595735.1). Taxonomy (NCBI): domain Eukaryota; kingdom Metazoa; phylum Chordata; order Testudines; family Trionychidae; genus Pelochelys; species Pelochelys cantorii. Next base: position 77,915,692 of record CM064326.1, read on the forward strand.
GAAATATTTATTTATGATCTAAACTTTGTATAACTACAGTGTGTGGTGACCTTTCCTATCAGTAAGATTAAGGAAGGTAAAAATTAGAAAGATTTTTTTCCCTCTGAATGTGATAGTTTTCTATTCTGTGGATAGCCATGGATGGAAGTCTTAGAAGTAATATCAAAACAACTTTTACATTTTCTTATTTTGACTCATTGGTATTCAGAGTAAGTTTTCTTTTGATTAAGCCTGGATATAAGAGGATAGGAACTGAAATATGAATAAAATCCAGGGACTAGACTACAAGTGTTATTTATACCTCCTAAGTATAAAATTAAACATTTTACATTACAAGCTGTAATTTCCTAACATTAGATGCATTTCCAAAATAGCTCAACCAGTGTCACAGGCAGATAAAACAACTGGTAAAAAAATGGGCAATTTCCCAGTACTTTAAAGGAGAAACAATGGGCCCAAACTGTAAAAATGATGGGCAGAGTAGATTAAAGTGTAAACTATGTGAATCCATCCACAAAAGGCAATTGGATATCCAGTAATCCTTTTGCATGTGCATTTAATGTATTTAATGTGCAGTAATCATAATTGTATGATCAAAGAGAAGGTGAGGTGTTGATCCTTCAATTTCTCAATAGTTTTCTCTACCTTCTGCAGATTTGTAAAATTGTCTTGAATTCTGTTACCCATGTGAAACCCAAGATCAGATAATAGCCAGCTATGAACAAGCTTGGCTGGACTTTTCTCTCAGCAGATCAGCACAAAATCTCTTCACCTCTCTATAAACACATGGCTAGATCTCCCAGCAAATGCAGCAGTAACAGACACCAATAACCAGACTGATTGATTTTTTAAAATGTGTCCTTAGACTCATGCACACACACACATATAAATATTTCTATGTCTAGATCTATCTATACATATAGTTGCCAAACTAAAATCTAAGCAGTCTGTAATTACAGTGTTAAACTATAAGTGAACAGATATATCACACAATCAGTACTTCACAAATTTTTGTAAGAGGCTTTAAAGTAAACTCTGAAGGTCAAAGACCACAAGCAATGTCTGATTTAGGGACTGACAAAATTCCAGATCTGAGCACCCACAACTGAAAGTGTCCAGTCTCTAGCCCTAAGCATTAACTCTCATGAGTGTATATACAAGTGTAATAAGTAATCTTACCTGTCATAATGATATATAAAGAAGAGGTGGAATTCCATGTTCACCGATAACATGCTCAGAGTCAGAAAATAGCAGGCACTGAATATAGCATATACAGCAATATCTGTGACAGGATCATTGTGTCTGTTCAGTGGACGATGCTGGGCTATCCTCCAAGAAAAGCACCCTGAGCAGATGGAAACATTAGGTTCACTGTCTGTCTTCACACAGATGATCAGTAGCTCTCTCGTTCCACTGCTGCTGTTTCATGGCTGATTCTTCTCGGGACCAACCTATTCTTTAAAAGTAACTTGGTTTCCCCTATTCCCAGCATGAGGATGAAAATCATAATGAACAGAAGTTAAAGACTGGTCATGTCAAGTTTGTAAATCATGGAGGGAAAAGGAAGAAGGAGGTACTCGGCCATGCCTTTCCAATTAGAGAATTAGATGGTTTTCTAAAGGATGAACTGAAGAAATTTTGTATAAAGAAAACACACACTTGAGGGGCTAATTTGAACCCATTCAAATTCACCTGTCATGATCCTGCATTATTTAAATGGGCTTTCTCCCTAGTAGCAATACTCACAATCCACATAATATTGGCACTAACCCCCCCAAAAAATTAAAACAAAAACACCAGATAGATCCGCTCATTTCATAAAAAGGGTGGGATAAAAAAGAAAGTCTGATAATTTTATTATTGTTGTTATTCTTCTATTGCTACTAGTGCCTGAAATGAACTTTCTGCTTTCCTGCTGAAGCTGTCTTGGGTGCATGCATCAAAAAAGCTATTGTACATAAGACCAAATGAACAGTAATATAGACTCACACTAATAACAGTTAAAGAAAAGGTTGTTCTGAAAAAAAATGAAAACTTAAAATAAAATTATATATGCTTATATATGATTTTCCTTTACAATTTTACCCCAAAGGTTCTGTATCTGTGCTGTTGTAGTAAACTGTATTGTCATTTTCAAAGTATATTTAAGATATCCCTTTCACTCCTTGCATTAGCAGCTAGCATGTAGAAACAACAATTTTCTTTATTTATGTAATAGAAAGAATCTTGTAACAATTATGAACAATTCTGTTTCTAATGGAATGCTGTCAGAAAGTTTAGGCTCCACATGTAGGTTTTGTAAATGATTTTTCTAAAACACTTATTATTTTAATATAATTCTTGCCAACAGGCAGGCCCACTGATGGGGAAGGAGGGCAAATGAATCAGTTGCCACGGGGCCTGGCATTCCAAAAGGGCTGAGAGGCCCAGGCCCTTTAAATCACCACTAGAGATTTATGAAGGGTAGTAGAATGGGAGCATTGGTAGAGAAGTGAAATAACTAGTCTACGGTCCTATTAGTTCCCACCCATTGGCTTATCCATTGAACTATGTTTACTCTCCAATAGAAATTATTTATGTATGCTTTCTTATCAGTGAAAGGGGGTGCTTTATTTGTTTTAAAGTAGTTGTGATAGTGGTAGAGGTTTTGCCTGAAATAAGCTTTCCATGATAATACTATGAAGATGCTATAATTGTGTCTCCGTAGTCCAGGCTGAGATGAAACTAGAGCCTCAAGTGTTGAGTTAAACAGGTACTAAATCCAATGCATGTATGCATGAATAATTTAATGGATCCTCCCAAAACATATAGCTCTTACTGAATTTGCAGAATGAATTTCCAGGTAAGTTTGTTGTACACATTTTAAAATATCTCTGTTTATAACTACCCATTTCTTTTTTGAGTGAGTCTAACCCTGTTAGGATGCCTCTAACAAAGAAACCTCTGAGGTATGAGACGTGAGAAGTGACTGATAGTATGCTACAAATCTAGTGTATGGACTTAAAGTGTTTTTTTTTTTAATGTGACACTTAGTCATACTCATTTTTACTCTCACTGCATTGTTTAACTTTTATGGTACTACTCACAGGTCAGAAAGCTAAGCATGTGCTTCATTGTTTGTATGACTGTTAGTAGTGGGTGATTCGATCATTAGAAACATAGATAGTTAGGTTTGTGATGACCGGGAGAACCGTATGGTCACTTGCCTGCCTGGTGCGAAGGTTGCGGATCTCTCGAGGCATCTAGATAGACTTATGTGTAGTGCTGCGGAGGAGCCGGTGGTCGTGGTACATGTAGGTACCAATGACGTAGGGAAGGGTAGGAGAGATGTCCTAGAGGCCAAATTTAGGTTGCTAGGAAAGAGACTGAAATCCAGGACCTCTATGGTGGCATTCTTGGAAATGCTTCCAGTTCCACGCGCGGGGCCAGGTAGGCAAGCAGAGCTTCAGAGTCTCAATGTGTGGATGAGACAATGGTGTAGGGAAGAGGGGTTTAGATTTATTAGGAACTGGGGACACTTTTGGATAGGGGGAGCCTATACAGGAAGGATGGGCTCCACCTAAACCAGGGTGGAACCAGACTGCTGGCACTAAACATTAAAAAGGCCATAGAGCAGTTTTTAAACTAAGAGATGGGGGAAAGCTGATTGGTGCGGAGATGCACATAAATCGGATGGAGACTTCTCTTAGAGGAGAATCCATTGATAGAGATTCTCTAAGCTGTAGTCAGAAAGAGAGGAGGGGAGAGGACAAACCATTGGCCAGAGCAGACAAACAACTGCATAAAAAGGAATCCAATGCATCAGGGAAGGGCAGACAAATAAGCAGTGGCAAATTTTTAAAATGCTTCTACACAAATGCTAGGAGTCTGACTGATAAGATGATAGAGTACCTCGTATTAAAGGAGGAGATTGACATAATAGGCATAACTGAAACCTGGTGGAATGAGGAAAATCTGTGGGACACAATCAAACCAGGATATAAAATATATCAGAAGGATAGAGCAGGCCGTGTGGGTGGCGGAGTAGCACTGTATGTGAAAGATAATGTAGAATCAAATGAAATAAAAATATTAAATAAATCAACATGTTCAATAGAATCGCTATGGATAATAATTCCATGCTCCAATAATAAGAAATTAGCAGTAGGGATATATTATCGACCACCTGACCAGGACAGCGATACTGATATTGAAATGCTGAGGGAGATTAGAGAGGCTACCAAAATAAAGAACTCTATAATAATGGGGGATTTTAATTATCCCCATATTGACTGGATACATGTCACCTCAGGAAGAGAAGCAGAGATAAAATTTCTCAATGGCTTAAATGACTGCTTCTTGGAGCAGCTGGTGCAGGAACCAACAAGGGGAGAGGCAATTCTCGATTTAGTCCTGAGTGAAGCGCAGGATCAGGTCCAGAGATAATCATTACAGGGCCGCTTGGGAATAGTGACCATAATATAATAACATTTAACATTCCTGTGGTGGGAAGAACACCTCAGCAGTCCAGAACTCTGGCATTTAATTTCAAAAAGGGGAATTACACAAAAATGAGGAGGTTAGTTAAACAGAAATTAAAAGGCACAGTGACTAGAGCCAAATCCCTGCAAGCTGCATGGAAACTTCTTAAAGACACCATAATAGAGGCCCAACTTAAATGTATACCCCAAATTAAAAAACATAGCAAGAGACCTAAAAAAGAGTCACCGTGGCTTAACCACCATGTAAAAGAAGCAGTGAGGGACAAAAGGGCATCTTTTAAGAAGTGGAAGTCCAATCCTAGTAGAAATAGGAAGGAACATAAACACTGTCAAATCAAGTGTAAAAATGTAATAAGAAAAGCAAAAAAAGATTTTGAGGAACAGCTAGACAAAAACTCAAAAAGAAATAGCAAAATGTTTTTTAAGTACATTAGAAGCAGGAAGCCTGCTAAAAAACCTGTGGGTCCCCTAGACGATCAAGATATAAAAGGAGCCATCAAGGATGATAAAGCCAATCAAGGAGCAATCAAGGACGAGAAACTAAATGATTTCTTTGCTTCAGTCTTCACGGCTGAGGACGTTAGGGAGATTCCCAAATCTGCACCGTCCTTTGTGGGTGATGAATCTGAGGAACTGTCCCGGATTGAAGTGTCATTAGAGGAGGTTTTGGAACAAATAGAAAAACTTAATATCAACAAATCTCTGGGACCGGATGGCATTCATCCAAGGGTTCTAAAAGAACTCAAATGGGAAATTGCTGAACTATTATCTGTGGTTTGTAACCTATCCTTTAAAACGGCTTCCGTACCTAATGACTGGAAGGTAGCTAACGTGACACCAATATTTAAAAAGGGCTCTAGAGGCAATCCTGGAAATTACAGAGCGGTAAGTCTAACTTCAGTACCGGGCAAATTAGTCAAAACAATAGTAAAGAATAAAATTGTGAGGCACGTAGAAGAACATAGTTTATTGGACAAAAGTCAACATGGTTTCTGTAAAGGGAAATCATGTCTTACTAATCTATTAGACTTCTTTGAAGGGGTTAACAAACATGCAGACAAGGGGGATCCAGTAGATATAGTATACTTAGATTTTCAGAAAGCCTTTGACAAGGTGCCTCACCAAAGGTTCTTGTATGATCTTGCCATGGGATAAGTGGGAAGGTCCTTTCATGGATTGAGAACTGGTTAAAAGACAGGAAACAAAGGGTGGGAATAAATGGTAAATTTTCAGAATGGAGAGGGGTAACTAGTGGTGTCCCCCAAGGGTCAGTCCTGGGACCAATCCTGTTCAACTTATCCATAAATGATCTGGAGAAAGGGGTAGGCAGTGAGGTGGTAAAGTTTGCGGATGATACCAAACTGTTTAGGATAGTCAAGACAGAAGCAGACTGTGAGGGACTCCAAGAAGATCTCACCAAACTGAGTGATTGGGCAACAAAATGGCAAATGAAATTTAATGTGGATAAGTGTAAAGTAATGCACATTGGGAAAAATAACCCCAACTATACGTACAGTATCATGGGGGCTAATTTGGCTATGACAAATCAGGAAAGAGATCTCGGCGTTATCGTGGATAGTTCCCTAAAAACTTCCACACAGTGTGCAGCAGCAGTCAAAAAGGCAAATAGGATGCTAGGAATTATTAAGAAAGGGATAGAAAATAAGACACAGAATATCTTACTGCCCCTGTATAAAACTATGGTACGCCCACATCTTGAATACTGTGTACAGATGTGGTCTCCTCACCTCAAAAAAGATATTTTGGCCTTAGAAAGGATTCAGAAAAGGGCAGCTAAAATGATTAGGGGTTTGGAACGGGTCCCATATGAAGAGAGGTTAAAGTGACTGGGACTTTTCAGTTTAGAAAAGAGGAGACTAAGGGGGGATAATATAGAGGTATATAAAATCATGAGTGGTGTGGAGAGGGTGAATAAAGAAAAGTTATTTATTAGTTCCCAGAATAGAAGAACTAGAGGACACCAAATGAAGTTAATGAGTAGCAGGTTTAAAACTAATAAAAGAAAGTACTTCTTCACACAGCGCGTATTCAACCTGTGGAAATCCTTGCCAGAGGAGGCTGTGAAGACTAGGACTATAACAGAGTTTAAAGAGAAGCTAGATAATTTCATGGAGGTTAGGTCCATAAAAGGCTCTTAGCCAGGGGATAGAAATGGTGTCCCTGGCCTCTGTTTGTCAGAGGCTGGAGAAGGATGGCAGGAGACAAATCACTTGATCGTTGTTTTCGGTCCACCCTCTCTGGTGCACCTGGTGCTGGCCACTGTTGACAGACAGGCTACTGGGCTAGATGGACCTTTGGTCTGACCCAATACGGCCATTCTTATGTTCTTATGACTGGAATCTTAGTTCTTCTCTGAAAAAAAAAAGCTATGCCACTATCTATGCTAAGAGAGTAAAAGAGGCAAACTGTCTCCAGTGTGGACAAAACTGTATTGTAACTGTGGCCACTTAGGAGGCTTTTTTGCTTAACTATGCTTGTTTAAAAATAAAAACAATCCTTCATACCCACCCACAAAGAACCATAATACCAGTACAAAAATGTGTGTAGACAAGGCCTAAGTCAGCAAAATAAGTTTAATGGGAATGAAAGTTTAACTATATAAGGTCAAAATTTAAAGTCTGTTTTCCCTGCCCCGTGTTCACCCATAGGATTATACACATGAGAAAGTGAAGCAGACTTTGCAGGGTAAGCTTTTCAGTTTCCATAGAATCTTACTATGTAAGTGAAACCCTGGCCAATACGGCAGAGTGGTTACAAAGTCATCCACAGCATGAGGACGAGCATGTGCTGTAGAAGGGAACTTAAGTTTTGGGACTTGCATAGTTGGAGACATGGAGGGTGCTGCCCCCCGCCACCACTAACTACAGTGTAAGAACACAAAAATCCTGTGAGCAGTTCCACATTTCCCTCCCATCTGCTCTCCCTGCCCCCTACGCAGGGTGGAAGGGGGAAGCCAGAGTCAGGCAGGTCAGGGAAGCTGTTGCTCTAATGTTAGCGCCATGGAGCAGGTAGCAGTAGTGTTCCCTCGCCTCCTGCTGGTGCCCCAGGCTGAATCTACCCCTCAGTTCCCAGCCCCCTTTGCTTCCATAAAGACATCCAGTAAGAGCCGCCCAGCTGGGGAGACCCCACTCTGTGGCTGGCAGGCCTCTTAGGGAAAAGGGACCACAGGGGAGCCCTCTTAACCCCTAGTATCTCTATACCTGTACTGTAAACAATGCCCATACTACATCCTGAGCTACTCCCCTGCCTGCACAGAGCCCCTAGCCACCCCCTCCCTGCACCTTGAGCTAGCCCTTCCCTGAATACATCCCCAGCTACTTCCTTTCTTCACCTTAAACTACTCCATCTGCACACAGCCCCTAGCAATCCCCTCCCTATACCCGAAGCTGTTTTCAAACTTTATGAGCTTAGCCTCCCTGCCCCCTCGCATCTAAGTTATACTTTTTGGTTGCCCCTCCCCACTCCGGGTGGCCTGATGAGGTGAGTCGGGGTGGAGGCGGTATTCTCTCCCTGGACTCTACAGTGTGGACCTGGCTTAAGCCCCACTGGCCCTTGGCCCCCAAAATAATGGCCAAACTGCCCCTGTGCCCAAGATCTCTGCCTGGGACCCCCACCCTGTGGAGTTTTGAATTGCATGTTGGAGGGACCTCAGAAGGAAAAAGGCTGAGAATCTCTGATTTATAGGACCCAATTCAATAGGGAATTCAGATGGATTCAGACAAACCAAAGGCATTACTTGCTTTACCTAAACCAAGGTATTTCTGCTGAAAGAAGATTCTTGGACATAAATCATTTTAGGTAATTCTTATCCAGTGTATTGTGTTTAACAAAACCCTTAACCCTGGTCTACACTAGGACTTTATTTTGAAATAACCCCTCCCTTACCCATCAAATTTATAAGCAGAGCATCCACATTACCAAACCTGTTACTTTGAAATTATGGGCCACAGAATTCAAACTCCGTATTCCTGCTTTTTGTCAGGAGTAATGTTAATTCCAAAATAGTAATTTCAAAATAGTAGTAGTGTGGATGCTCTGGTGCCACTAATTTGAAATAATTACTCTCCAGAGTAATTCGAACTAATTACTCCCCAGTACTTCCTGGAGCTCTAAGTCCGAGGTAGCGTGTCCACATTAATGGAGCCGGACTAATTTTGATGCTTCCCTTTAGTCAGGACAAGCTAGTTTAAATTTGTTAAATCAGGAGTTTTTAAGTCTAATTTAGTAATTTCAAAATAATTTCCTAGTGTAGACATGGCCTTAAAGATCTCTTTAATGGTCACATGTGGATCTGAGGGCGCACACAACAAAACAAATTTAAGAAAATTAAAGAACTACTGACAACTTCATAAAAACTGCTGACGTCATAATACTCTTTGAACTTTCCAACAATATTAGCAACAGATGCATCTTCATCTGGCATAGGAGCAGTGCTCACACAAAAGTAGCCTGAAGGAGACTAACAACCTGAGGCTACATTTAGACTACAGGGGTTTTCTGGGATACCAGAGGTATCCCAGAAAAACTCTGCCACATGCAGGGAATGCATCTGCTCTTCCACTTTTTTTTGCGGAAGAGCAGACACGCTTTTTCAGAAGCCCTGTCTTCCTCGTTCCACAAGAAAGAAGGGCTTTTCCAAAAGAGGAGGATTCTCCAAAATTTGGCCCAGTGTAGACGGACCAAATTTTGGAAAAGCCTCTTCTGAAAAAACTATCGGAAATAGGTACGCAAAATACGGAGTGCAATTTACGTACCTTTTTCCAATAGATCAGTGTAGTCTAGACATAGCCTGAATTTATGTCAGGAAGCCTCACAGAAAGCAGTAGGATGTGCAAGTAGAAAAGGAAGCTCTTGCTGTCACAGGGACTTGAGAGTGACACAGTGCATATCTCTTTGAGGCTTAGATTTTAAAATAGAAACAGACTACAAGCCCTCAGTGGTAGCATTATCAGGCTCATCAAAACACTGAATGATTTTCCACAGAGGATGCAAAGATTTTGACAATGGCTATGTGATATTCTCTTAACATTGAACATTGAAAATTGAAATTCAGTGTTGTTGTAACCATGTTGGTCGCAGTATATTAGAGAGACAGGGTAACCTGAAGAAGAGCAATATAAAGTTGAAAGCTTGCTTATGTCATCAACAAAAGTTGGTCCATACAAGGTATTATCAAGGCCAGCTCACAACATTTTGGCAGCTGAGGCGGGGAGCTCAAATGACACCCCCATGCCACCTTTTCTCCTGCCTGCCTGTTATATCTCTTGTGCCCTCCTTCCTCCAGCACAGCACTCCACCATCTCTGTGCATCTAGAGCCGAGAGAATACATATGCACCAGCAACAGACACAATTTTCTACACTCTGGGTATGTCTAGACTATATGCCTCTGCCTACAGAGGCATATAAATTAGACATACTGACATAGTCAATGAAGCCGGGATTTAAATATCCCCCGCTTCATTAGAATAAAAATGGCCACTGCGTTGTGCTGGCTCAGCTGTTTGTCAGCTCAAAGCAGCAGTCAAGACGGGGATCGGTCGACAAGGAAAGCCGTTGTCGACCGATCCTGTAAACCTTGTTTCACGAGGCATAAGGGATCGGTCGACAATGGCTTTCCTTGTCGACCGATCCGTGTCTTGACTGCAGCTTTGAGGTGACAAACAGCTGAGCTGGCACAATGCGACGGCCATTTTTATTCTAATGAAGCGGGGGATATTTAAATCCCCACTTCATTGACTATGTTGGTATGTCTAATTTACATGCCTTTGGCGACAGAGGCATGTAGTCTAGACATACCCTTCGGGTCCTAGTAGCGCCCCCCCACAGTCTGGCACCTGAGGCTGCTGCCTCAGTTCACCTCATGGTAAGGCCAGCCCTGGGTATTATCTCACCTACCTTGTCACTTATATACCTGGAAAAGCACCCAGAGCAATAGATATCATCTAGATTCCTGATGAAGCAGCAATCAACAGCAATCAACAGATGTCAAAGACTATATTCATTTTTTGTAGCAATTCCAGCAGCTGACAGCTGACTTCAACAGTTTAGAAATAAACAGATTAAGGATTAGACTTTCCAGAAATTTTAACTCGGGCTAGCAGCTTGGGATAGAAGGGGTCGATTTCGAACAAAACAAAACTATTACCTTGGTGATGGGATTGAAACAATGTTCACAAGACTGAAAGCCTGCTTATAGTACATTAGAGAGAGATCCTATCCAAAGTTCAGGGCATAAGTACAATAATCCTTATGGCGGGCAGGTGTGATCAGACAAATTTAGACTTTACTAGAGGACTGCAAGGTATGAAGGAAGGTATGTAAGAAATGAGAGGAGAAAAAAAAACATTATTCCCCAGAAAGGTATCTCATTGACTTTGGCATCACATAGCAACATCTTTGTTTTATTTTGTATTGTTTTTTTCTGGAAAGTACACATATTCATTATTGGAATAAATTAGTTTTCCAGATATATTGACTTGGCTATATTTTCACATACCTCAGCAATACAAGGCCATGCAGAAATGAAAGTCAATATTTGCAAGACATGAAGTTCTTGAAGCCTTGAACACATTGGTGGTTCAGTGATCAAATTCTCACTCGCCAGATGGGAGGCCTGTGTTCGATTCACTTGTTAAGGCAGGGGACTGGACTTGATGATTTCTCGAGGTTCCTTCCAGTTCAGTGATAATGGGCCTCAATTTACATCTGAAACATTCCTAGCATTTGCACTGGATTTTGTCTGACCATCATACTAATTGTCCATATTATTCACCCCTCCCAGAGCAACAGGAAGGAGGAGAAAGCAGTACATATTTATAAAAAAGATTTTTGCAAAAATCAGTGAATTTATATGGAGTACTCCCAAATTACAGGTATTGACTGTCATTCAGAATTGGCAAAACCTTATTCACCTAACACCAGACTGAATTACCACCATATATGTTAGAAATTATTGGAAGGGGGGAGAAAAAGAAGAAAATAACACTACCTAGCTCTTATGTAGCAGTGGTTCCCAACCTTTTTTATAAGGTGGACCAGCAAACCCATTCACAAACTTTTCGCAGATCAGTAACATTTTATTTTCATATTTGCATATTCATTATGGTAATTAATTTTAAGAGCTCAGGTGTTATTTTACATTGCATCTGTACGCACACAATACCTGTTGTAATGGATCAGAATTTGCAGATGTCTACAACACTAAACAAATTCACAGGAAGCTGCTGGATGGAGCAGCCCTTCCCCAGAGGCAATTGGTGCCTGCAGAGCAAGGGGCGCAGGAAGGGGCACCCACAGGGACAGTGGGCATGTGGGGCACCCTATTTAGGAACTGAAATTTTGTCAGGGGCATAGGATCTGGTGTCCCAAAGTGCTACCATCCTTCACCTCTGCCCTCCTCCCTCCTGCCCCATGGGGTGGAAGAGCTGCCATTGGATCTCCCTCATCTCCTTCTGTACAACCCCTGCCCTGTGTCTTCTTCCTTTCCCAGCCAGGCTGCTCTTGCTCCCACAATCCTCCCCCAGACTCTCCTCCCCACATCCCCCCTTTTCCTCCCTGTGACACCTCCCTCAGAGTTTCCCTCCATTGGACCCCTGCTCCCATCTGCCCCATAAGTCTCTTCTGAATCCCCCCAACCTCCCTTCAGCACCTCCCATATCCTCCTCCTGCCCCTGCCTCACACTTCCCTGTTCCCTCTCATCCACTTTCTCTGCCCCCAGCCCGCACCCGACCCTCCCAGGACTGGCTCCTCCCGCCCTGCACAGGAATGGCATCCATCTCCGTTGGAAGCAGCCCGGAGCCAAACTCTCCCCCTGAAGCCCTGGGGCACTGGGGGCACCACTCCCGGGGGGGCAGGTGGGTCTCTCTTACCTGCACCCCCACAAGCACTGCCTGCCCTGGGGCTGGGGCTGGGCTGGGCAGGGGCTGGCCTGGCTGGGGGCACTGCCCTGGGAGAGGCTCCTGGGGAGCAGCAGGATTGGCCTTGCTGGAGATTCCCCCTGGGCTCCAGGGGCCCAGCAGCAGCCCCTGCTGGGACTCAGGGATCCAGCCCGGAGCCTGGCAACAGAGTCACCGCAAGCAGTGGTTATGAGTCGCTTCCTGCTGCAGCTGCTGAGCCCAGCCCTGGCTGCTGCTCCTAGGTCCTAGAAAGCAACCCGCTGTGCTGCAGATCCTGGGCTCAGGAAGCATCCCCTGCATCAAGGGAGCCTTGGGCAGAGAAGTCTACACAGCTCTGGGCACAGGAAGAAGAGACAATTCCAAGGAGAGGAAAAGTGGGGCTTCTGGGCAGACATTGGCCTTACTTCAGAGTCCCGCCAAGCCAGTTATAGAGGGATGGGTATGGCCTGGCAGCCTGTCACAGCCCGGCAGCCAGGACTGGGTGGCCCAGCACCAGTCCAAGGATAGGTGGTTGGGATCCACTGTTGTGTAGCATATTTCATCTGTAGGTCTCTAAGTACTTTCGAAGGAAGTGAGCACCTTTATCCCAATTTTACTGTGATTCTGAGGTACAGATAGCTGAAGTGACTTGCCCCCAATATCAGAGCTGGGCATGAAATCCAAGTCTTAATGAGGTCACTATAATACTATGTCCACTAGGCCATGCTGCTGCACAATTTATCTTGGTTAAATATTGCTATGCTACATTCAGTGGATGACATTACACAAACCTACACATACAAAAATGGACTCTTCCTCCAACTCCCATCTTATAATTCCATATTATACATGAACAAAATTAATTCAGCATGGAAATATGAGTATTCATATCATCATAAACTTTGTATTCCATTCACAGAACCATAAATAAACAAATTTCAATTCATTAACAGCAGTAAGCCTTCAAAATATGCAGTTCCCAGCATGGCTCGATAAGAAGAACACAAGATTGCACTGAAGTATTGTGCATGGTAATATGCATAGTGGTAAAGTTGGCATTGTTTCCTAATTCCAGTTGTTTGGAAAGAATGTGGCCCTATATTGTTAATACTGCTGTTCTATTCCATTTGCAGAAAGCCATATTATTATTATACAAAACAGCTTTATTTTAAAGAAGGACTAAGATGTCAAACAATAAAGTAATGATGTTCTTCTCTATCTTCTCAAGTCTCAGAATCCTTTTATTGCTGAAAAAATCCTTCCATTGACTTCCCTTAATACAAGTTCCTTGCCCTCACCTATAAGACGGTACATATCTCTGCCTTATATACAAATTTGTCAACTCTTTCCTATTTACCTAGGCCTTGTGCTTGTTCCCAGTTCTTTGCCTTTATTTTACCCTAAGCCTCCCAGTCTCCATTTGCTATCCTCTATCATTATGTCCATTGTGCCTGGAACAAACATTCTTGTCCTTATCAAACACTCTCTCTCCCCTCATTAGACATCATATTTGCCCCTTTTCTTATCAGACTTATCTAACCTGAATTGTTACTAGTGTCTAATTTGTTTTGCATCTTTGAGACCAAATTCAGAGCCAGTACTATTCAATTGGAGTAAGGGTAACTCCACAAATAGTAACATTAGCTTCAGTGGGATAAATTGACATGCAAAACACTTTTCAGTTTGAATTTGTAATGTGCCATTGGACTGTAATTTCTTTGAAATATTTCCATATGTGATTTCACTTGATACTTACAGAGCACTCACGTGCGTTCTCTGGTGACAGCCTGTTTGAATGAGCAGAAGCATTCAGGTGCATATTAACCTAGGTGAGGAAGAGAACAAAAGAGGAACTTTTGTTTTACTCAAGCTATCTAATGCTAATTACAACAAACTAAAGCAGTCAGGGAATTCTGGAACTTCAAAGTGAAGTCTAAGATAATGTCAGGTTAAAACATATGTATACAAAAGCAAGAAAAACTTGGGAATAATGCAAGAAGAACCAATAGCAAAGATTTTGATCTAATTAGAACAACAGAAATTTGGTTTGATGCTCCACATCACTAGATCATCAATAGAGAGGAAAATCTGTATATACATGTTTTAAATAAGTAAGAAGGTGAGTAGGACAATTGTCCAAAATGTCACAATGGTATAGAAATTCAATTAGATAAAGAATGGTGAAGACATTATGTGGCTATGATTACAAACAACAAAAGCAAGGGAGAAGATATTAGATACCTAAGAGCAGATTTTAAAAGATATTTAGGTACTTAAAAATGTAGATGAGAGCTAGTGGTATTCTGAAAAGTACAGGTCGAACCTCCCAAATCTGGGACTCTCTGGTCTGGCAACATCTGTGGTCCGGCAAGGCCTTGAATGTTGCTGGACCAAAGAGCCCCGGAACAGTAGGGTCTATAGAGTCACAGCTGGCCCAGCAGTAGCTAGGCAGAGGAACCCTGGTATCAACTACACCAGACAGCATCTGGGAGCCCCTGCCCTGGCCACTGAACTCCCAGGGTAAGTGGGGTCACGCAGCCAGAGTAACCCCAGCTGGGGAACCCTGAGAAGTCCCCAGTGGCAGCAGGGCCACTCAGTGTCCTGGGAGGTCTGTCAAGGGAACCCCGGTGGCAGGGCCAGGCAGCAGCCAGTAATCTTAGCCCCAGCATAGGAATCCCCAGTGGCAGAGGGGCCAGCCTGGTGGCCTTGGCTGGGAAACCCTGGGAACCCCTCAGCAGCAGCAGGTTCAGTGGTGACCAGGCAGCCCTGGCTGGGAACCCCCCAGTGGGCAGTGGAGCAGGCCACATCAGTGGGGCTGGTGGCAGCCAGGAAACCCTGAGGAACCCATGGAGGTACTGGGGCCAGCAGTGGCTGAATGGGGCTGGCAGTGGCTGGGCAGCCCTCAGTGGGAAACTCCTGGTGGAAGTGAGTAGGGACCCTTGGCTGAGCCAGCATTAGTGGGGCAGCAGCAAGACGGGAAACACATCCTTGAGAGCCCTAGGGGGAGGAGCAACATCAGGGCAGCCAGCAGTGGAACATTGACCTCCCTGGTCCAGCAAATTCCCTGGTCCAGGACAACGTATGTCCTGATGGTGCCAGCCCAGGGAGGTCCAACCTGTACCTTTGTGACAAACTCCCAGATAGAAATGTAGTGCCAAAGCAATTTTAAAAGCCTCATTTGTCATCCAAAATACCTTTTATAAATCTGGCTTTAAGTCACCATATCAGGATGGGGGAATGTTAGACATCACTGAAACAAGTGTATTCAAAGCCAGTGGTTCTCAGCCTTTTTTCATTGTTGGCCCCTAAAAACTTCAATGGAAGTGTCCTTTTGGAAAGCTTAGATATAGTCTGCAGACCTCAAGGGATTTGCAAACCACAGGTTGAAAACCACTTCTTTATGCCATACAACACCATGGTTAAGATTCTGATGATACAAATGCCATCTAGGTAATAAATATAGCCACCAGGAATTATGAATAAGTTCACTAGTTGCTTAATAAACCATTTTACAATCCTGAAGGACTCCACCCAGAGACGCAATACTTGATCTTCAATATTTCTTACAGATGGCAAACTACTGTTTAAGAATTTGAGACTAATGAAGCAACTTGGCATTGGTTATTAGAAGCTGGTGAATACAATGTACAATCATAAGGAAAGTTTTTTTGTGGAATATAAGGGCTTGCCTATATGGGGCAGTTAGCATGCAACATGCTAGTATGCTTTGGAATTCATGTTCCTCTGATATAGCCTGAAGCACTGTATAGACAAGTCCTAATTGTATACAGATTGCAAAACAGAGATAATTAGGAAATCTAGTGGGGAGATACTTAAGAAATCTAGTGTGTTAATTGTAATCTTATATACCAGGGCTGAAGCAGTATTCCAAGGGAAACTATCATTAAAGTACAAGAGACATTTCCTATTGTTTTAGAAGGAAGAACAGCAAAATAGAGACAATGGATTTCAGGAAGGCAGATTTTGGTAAGCTCAGAGAGTTGGTAGGTAAGGTCCCATGGGAATCAAGACTGAGGGGAAAAACAACTGAGGAGAGTTGGCAGTTTTTCAAAGGGACATTACTAAGGGCCCAAAAGCAAGCTACTGCACTGTGTAGGAAAGATAGAAAGTATGGCAAAAGACCACCTTGGCTTAACCAGGAGATCTTGCACAATCTAAAAATAAAACAGGAGTCATATAAAAAGTGGAAACTAGGACAAATTACAAAGGATGAATATAAGCAAACAATACAGGTATGCAGGGGCAAGATTAGAAAGGCAAATGCACAAACTGAGTTCAAACTATCTACAGACATAAAGGGAAACAAGAAGACTTTCTATAAATATTATTAGAAGCAAGAGGAAGACCAAGGACAGGGTAGGCCCATTGTTCAGCAAGGAGGGAGAAACAGTAACAGGAAACCTGGAAATGGCAGAGGTGCTTAATGACATCTTTATTTCAGTCTTCACCAAGAAGTCTGATGATGAGGGAATGCCTAACATAGCGAATGCTAGTGGAAATGGGGTAGGTTTAGAAAATATGTATTTTTTTAAAAGAACAAGTTAAAAATCACTTAGAAGAGTTAGATATCTGCAAGTCACCAGGGCCTGATAAAATGCATCCTAGAATACTCAAGAAGCTGATAGAGGAGGTATCTGAGCCTTTAGCTATCATGTTTGAAAAATCATTTAAGACAGGAGAGACTCCAGAAGACTGGAAAAGGGCAAATATAGTGCCCATCTATAAAAAGGGAAATAAAAACAATTGAGGAAACTACAGACCAGTCAGTTTAACTTCTGTGCCAGGAAAGATAATGGAACAAATAATTAAATAATTCATCTGCAAACATCTGGAAGATAATAAGATGATAGGTAACAGCCAGCATGAATTTGTAAAGAATAAATCATGTCAAACCAATCTGATAGATTTCTTTAATAGGATAATGAGTCCTGTGGATAAGGAAGAAGCTGTGGATGTGGTATACCTAGAGTTTAGTAAGGCATTTGGTATGGTTTGGCATTATCTTCTTATTGATAAACTAAGCAAATACAATTTATATGGGGCTCCTTTAAGATGGGTGCATAACTGGCTGGATAACCATTCTCAGAGAGTAGTTATTAATGGTTCACAATCCTGCTGGAAGGGCATAACAAGAGGGGTTCCGCAGGTGTCTGTTTTGGGACCGGTTCTGTTCAATATCTTCATCAACAATTTAGATATTGGCATAGAGAGTATGCTTATTCAGTTTGAAGATGATACCAAACTGGGAGGGGTTGCAACTGCTTTGGAGGATAGGGTCATAATTCAAAATGATCTGGACAAACTGGAGAAATGGTCTGAGGTAAACAAGATGAAGTTTAATAAGTACAAATGCAAAGTACTCCACTTAGGAAGGAACTACCCATTTAACATATTCAGAATGGGAAGCGACTGTCTAGGAAGGAGTACTGCAGAAAGGAGTCTAAGGGTCATAGTGGACTACAAGCTAAACATGAGTCAACAGTGTGATGCTGTTGCAAAAAAAAAAAAAAAGCAAACATGATTCTGGGATGCATTAACAGCAGTCATTCCTTCACTCTACTCTGCACTGATTAGGCCTCAAATGGAGTATTGTGTCCAGTTCTGGTCACCACATTTCAAGAAGGATGTGGAGAAATTTGAGAAGGTCCAGAGAAGAGCAAGAAGAATGATTAAAGGTCTAGAGAACATGAGATAGAATCATAGAATCATAGAGCTGGAAGAGGCCTCAGGAGGTCATCAAGTCCAGCCCCGTAAACAAGGCAGGACCAATCCCAACTAAATCAACCCAGCCAGGGCTTTGTCAAACCAAGACTTAAAAAACTCTAGGGATGGAAATTCCACCACCTCCCTAGGTAACCCATTCCAATACTTCACCACCCTCCTAATGAAATAGTTTTTTCTAATGTCCAACCTAGACCTCTCCCACTGTAACTTGAGACCATTGCTCCTTGTTCTGCCATCCATCACTACAGTGAACAGCCTCTCTCCATCCTCTTTGGAACCTCCCTTCTGTAAATTGAAGGCTGCTATCAAATCCTCCCTCACTCTTCTCTTCTGCAGACTAAACAGAGGCATAAGGGATCTGTCAAAAAAGGCTTTCTTTCTCGACAGATCCCCCTCTAGATTGCCGCTTTTTGCCGACAAAGTGCTGAGTTGGCAAAACGCGGCGTCCATTTTTATGCAAATTAGGCACGGGATGTTTAAATCCCTGCCTCATTTGCAATGTCGACCTGCCTAATCTGCATCCCTCTGCTGACAGAGGGATGCAGTCTAGACATACCCTATGATTCTATGGTTCTAAATGTCAGTGCCACTGTTTAAACAACAGTGAATACCTTAATTTTAGAACAATTGTATTCAGCTTCTGAAAAGCTCTCCCATTGTCTTAGTTGTCCAGCTGTGAGGCAATCACTTAGATCTTATACTCTAATATTGCAATACAGCCAGGGATACGGCGTAAATTCTGCTTTCAGTTACATAGGTGTTACACGCAGAGTGTTTATTGATATGATTTTCTCCCACAGCACTGAGCAACAGTAAACTTGTCTACCAAATCCATTTAAATATATTATAAATCACCTATTATTAACAGAGACTTGGAAAAGTACCTCAGCTCAGTTATGTTTAAGTAAATAAAACAGAAAAGACAAAAGAAGCTGCCAGCTAATGCTTTTCAAGTAGAGACAGATAAGAATAGCACTAAATACAGTCAGTTATACATATATGAAAGGAAAGTGTTCAGTTGTCTAGGGAGTAGCACTGACATATGTAATGGAGTCATATAGCGTATTACTACGAATGCTCTTGAAAATTTCCAGATTTGAACTGTAGGAAAACCCCTAAGTGCACATTTTGCCAGTACTTGAAAGAAAAAAATGAAAAAGAAGACCATCTTTTTTTTTAACTGCCTTTCAGTTCTGTTTGGCACGAACATAAAACTTTGGGTAAGGAGAAAAACCTCTGTTCATAAAAATGCAGGCACATTTGAATCACAAGTACATAAAGCCCAGTAAAAGCATATAAGTAGTATGTGTGCAAATTCCGTGAGAGGTAGTTAAAAATCCAATCAATTTCAACAGATCTAAATTATTCCTACAGAAAATAAAAAGGAACACTTGGTTTGTTTATCTCACCACAGAAAATTAAACTAGTCAGAACACTTGTAGAAGTGAAGCAGAATCTTTGATTTCTCAACTCACTGGAAAACCAACTCCCCTGTGTTCTTATGAGGTCATTCAGGGAAACAAACAAAATATTTCTGAATGACATTAAACCTGAACAATCATTTTTTCTGTATTCATTATCAACAGATTCACATTTCTGCTGTTTGTATTAATGGTATTTTGAACTCTTTGGGCTGCTGTTTCATTCCTTTCTTGTTTACTTCTGATAGTCTGAAAAAAAAAGCATCACAACAACAGTCCTTATTAAAAAGGTACATTTTTTTCTTAAGAAAAAAGAAAATATCACAAAACAATTTAACTCAGAATATTTTAACAATGAATACTGTTTTCTGTGTGATTATTTTGGTAAAGTATCATTACATTCAGTGCTACACAAGATCCATGCCGTTGTGACCAACATCACAAAGAATATACATGCAGAACTCTGATGCTTATAAACACATACATTCTCTCAAGTAGTGAAGTACCAATGTAACTTCAGCAATCACTCCAGATCCAGTTTCAGCATGAAGCAGATCCAGAACTGGATTATTTTTTGAACTTTACATCGTAGAGTATAATCGGGCCATGAAAAGACAAAGTCAAAGTATTAATTTCTTCATAAAAATAATACAAAAATGGAATATGCCCCTGAAAAGTCACTAATGTTGCACCATGATGAGTTATGTGTAAATATTACAAGTTCCATTTTTCCTGCACCTCCACTTAACTCTCTGATGAAGGAAAGGCCAAATATTCCTGGACTTTAAAGACAAAGAGAGATTACACAAAGTAAAACTTCAGAGCTACGACAGATAAATCACGGAAGGTAGGTGTTAATTTCTGCCAGTGAGGCCTTGTCTATGCTTGGTGGCTAGACTGAACTTAACTGCATAAGATTGATTTTCTAAATCACGTGTCCATACTACCAAGCCTGTTCCATTGACCTTAAGGGACGCTGAAGTTGATTTTGGATTTTCCTGCTTTTACAAGGAGCAATGCAATTTCTGATATTGCCTGGGCGAATTTACTGTAGTGAAGACACAGCACTGGCAAAAGTTGAGGTTTTTGGGCCTCCGGGTGGCATCCCACAGTGAAACACTGTGACCATTCTGGCTTGAGCTTACACCTTTACTGCTCTCCAGGTGAACAGGTAAAGTCCTCGGAAAATTAGAATTTCATTTCCCATGTGGCCAGTCTTGCAAGCATACCTCAGGGCAGGCAGTACACTTGAGCAGCACACGTGGCTATGACTTCCAATATTTCAAGTCCCACAAAAGAGTGCCAGCATGCAGTGTGCAGGAAATCTTGGACCTGATCAAGGCATGGGGAGAGGAATCCATTCTCTCTGAGCTCCAAAACAGCAAAAGAAATGCTAATACTTACACAAAAATGGCAAGCTGCCTGGTGGCCAAAGGATGCACCAGGGACACCCAGTAGTGCTGAGTTAAAATAAAGGAGCGGAGGCAGTCCTATCACAAAACAAAGGAGGCAAATGGACGGTATGGTATATCGCCTCAAACATGTCATTTCTACGACCAGTTAAATGCAATTCTAGGGGGGAATCTGACCAACTTCCCAAGCCTGACTGTAAGTGCCACCCCAGGTGCTCCTAGTAGCAGTGTGGAGGACTTTGTGGTGGTGGAGGGAGAGAAGGAGGAGGACGAGGTGAATGGCCAGCCGGTAGTTGGCAAAAGCCAAGACATTTTCATAACTTTGGAGCCAGTCCTCTCCTCCCAGGACATCTCTCAGTTGAGCACTGATTCTGGGAAGGGCACTTCTAGTGAGTTCATTTTTTTTTCTTACTACAAGTGGGTTAAGGCAATTGGGTGTGATGTGCAGTGTGCTCTGTGTCTACACAAAGTGGGGGGTCTGGAAAAGCTTGCTGAGATGTCTGGAGATGGAGCAGGAATCCTCCTGAATATCTCAATGAAACTCTCATATAGGAACTCTTTGATCCTTCTGGGGAGGCCAGCCTTATTCCATCCTCCATGGTAGGACATCTTCCCATGCCAAGCCAGCAGCAAGTGGTCTTGCATAATTGCAGCACAAAGTATTGCAGCACAAGGCCCAGGTTTCTGGCCATATTCAGTCAGCATCAGCTCCCTATCACTCTGTGAATCAGAGGAGACTGATATTTTGCACTGCAACGTGGATGAAGTAGGAGGGGAAGCTATTAGCTACTGCCTTTGCTGCTAGCATGGCTTCAGTCCCTGGCACTCTCTTCCTCCCCACCACACCTTCTGCCCTCCCACCCCCAGGCTCCTGCGGAATAGGAAAGTATCAGTCTCACAGGAAGCAGGGTGTGCTGGGCACAGAGTGAAGCCACCTGCCCTGCCGGCATGACCAGACCTGGTCCTCCTCCTCCCATCAACAAGCCTTGACAATACTAAACTGATTTCTTTTAGACATAGACTCTTTGTGAGTTCCGTGTGAATAAGGTGCCAGATTAGTTGGTAGAATATATATGAGTATATAGAGCGATATTATTTTTAAAAAAGCAAAGGTTAGTGATATAGACTCAGCTATTTTTGGTTATGTATGTGCAAAATTGCAACACAAAATTTAAGAAAATTACCTCAGTACATCATAAAAAACAGTGCTCAAACTTGGCTTCACATGTTAAGTGAAAAAAAAAATCAACAATGTTAATAAAGATTTCAAAATCTTCAGCATATCATTGCAGTAAGTTAAATCCACGAAGGTGCTTGATTTTTAGCTTTCGATGACAATTGCAACACACACAAAAAATTGAAATAAATTGCTCAGTGACTTAAAGTCTATGATTCTTTTAAAATTGTAAATTGATTTTTTTTCAAAATATTTGAAAGATATCATCATCTAAGCTAGCTCTAACTTAGATGAGAGTGCTCACTTAGGCTAGGTCTAGACTGCACGTCTTTTTCGACAGAGGCTTTTTTGAAAGTATCTTTCGAAAAAAAGCCCCTGTCGAAAAAAGCATCTAGATTGCATTACACGGATCGAAAAATCGATCTGCATTTTTTAAAAAGAGCATCCAGACTGCCGGACTCTCTTTCGAAAAAAAAGGCACCAGGAAGTGCTTCTGGCAGGGTATGGGGGCAGCCTTTATTTCCAGGTACTGTTGCATGCCCTTTGCAGAGATGCATGCTTAAAGGGATCCCCCTGGACAGCCGTTGCTCTGCTCCTGCTTCTGGCTTGCCTACCTCCTAGAGGGAAAGCAAAGCTGCTTCAGTGCTTGCTTTGGTTGCCCTGCTCCCTCAGACACCACAGCAGTTTATGTGCAGGGTTTTTTTTTTTTTTCTTCTTTTCACTGTTTTTGGCCATAGAGCCTGAGCTGCCCCATGGGCAGGTGATGGCCCCATGCTGCCATGCTGCAGCCTCTGCTGCATCTTCATAACCCTGTCATGAATCTCCTGCCCCCATACGGACCCGGACCGCACCGAGGAGACCCTCCTCTGGGATGCAAGAGCTCTGTCCTTGCCTCCAAACTTTTTTGGGGACAGGCAGATTTGGAGGCACGAGATGAGTTCGGACTGGTAGGACTGGCTCATCATGCAGCTCTGGGACAATGACCACTGGCTCCGCAACTTCCGGATGTGGAAGGCCACATTCCTGGAACTGTGTGCCTGGCTCGCCCCTGCTCTGGAACACCAGGACACCCACCTGTGGCCTGCCATCCCCCTGCAGAAGCGGGTTGCATTTGCCCTGTGGAAGCTGGCCACCCCCGACAGCTACCGCTCTGTGGGACACCAGTTTGGCATGGGGAGGTCTACCTTAGGGGCCGTTTTGATGGAGGTAAGTCACTTTTGGGGGACAGGCCCTGCTGAGTGGGTGGGTGGAGAAAGGGGGACTGCCAGGCAAGGGCAAGAGGGAATGGGGGATGAAGTGGCACTTGGAGGTCGCTCCTCGGCCACCCCTGCACTGATGCGGGGGAGGGGGGCGTCCTGACAAGGGGAGGGTTGGGTTGCTGGGAGGAAGGGTTCTCCTCCCAAGTGCTTAGGTAACCTGTCTAACTCCCTGGTTTCTGTCTGTCTATTTGTCTCGTGCTGCAGGTGGTGAGGGCCATCAATGTGGAGCTGCTGAAGAGGCTCATCCATTTCGGGGACCTGGACAACATCCTTGCCAGGTTTGCTGCCCTTGGCTTCCCGAACTATGGAGGAGCTCTCAATGGGACACACATCCCAATACACGCACCGCCCCATCGAGAAGCCCAGTTTATAAACTGGAAGGGCTACTATTCCATGGTGCTGCAGGCCCTGGTTGACCACCGGGGACATTTTATGGACATTTGTGTCGGGTGTTCGGGGCGGGCGCATGATGCCCACATATTCCTCAACTCCTATATGTATCTCAGGTTGCAGGCAGGAACATTTTTCCCCCAGCTCGGGGACATGCAGATGCTCGTATGCATAGTGGCCGACGTGGCCTACCCACTGATGCCGTGGCTCATGAAGCCCTACACCAGCCACCTGGATGCGAGCAAGGAGCTTTTCAACATGCATCTTGGCCAGGCTCTCATCCAGGTGGAATGCGCCTTCGGCCGTCTGAAAGGGAGGTTCCGTTGCCTCCTCAAATGCCTGGAGATGGGCGAACGCAACATCCTGGAGGTGGTGGCCGCATGTTGTGTTCCATGCAACATGGGAGAGGAAAGGGAAGGCCCTCCTGCTGGGTTGGGGGACAGGTGCTGATGGTGAGGACAGGCCATTTGAGCAGCCCCTGAGGGAGAGATTCTCAGAAGGAGCCCACTGATTCTCCCCAGGGCCTCCTCCATGTTGGGGTTGGCTTGGCCCACCCCTACCTTTCCCAAGACAACCCTCGCTCTCTTCCCATAAATACATAAACACCCGGTTTTCTTTGGAAACAGAAATTGTTTTTTTATTAGAAACAATAGCAGTACAGAAAATGTGCTAACTGTGTATAAACCACCTTTCTCTTGGTACCATTCAACTGTTTATAAACAAAATAAATCTGTCACTCAAAAATAAAGAATTTGTTCCGTAACTGAAATGTCCTTTCACTGGGGTAGTAGGGGGCTGAATACTGGGAGGTGGAAGAGGGGCTGAACACCGGGAGGGCAGAGGGGGCTCAAGTAGGCCACTGCTTCACTGATCGCAAGGTCCTGACACCTTCCTGGCACCGCCATGGCTTTGGGTGAAGCAAGAGCCAGTCCTGACCCGGGCAGGAAGTGGGGGGCAGCTGTTGGGCCTGTGAGAGCTTGAGAGCAGGAGGGGCTGCGGGGGCTGGAGGGGCTGGGGGAGAAGGGGGGCTGGAGGGGCTGAGGGAGCAGGAGGGGCTGGGGAAGAATGGGGGTTGGGGGAGAAGGGGGGGCTGGAGGGGCTGGGGGAGCAGGGGCCTGGTGTGCAGGAGGAGTGGTGCCCGTGACAGGGGCAGGCAAGGCTAGGACCTCCCGCATAGTGGCACAGAGAGAAGTGCGCTGCTAGACCAGCTCATCCAGCAGCCTGTGCGCCACTTGGCCTCTGCCTCCGTCCTCTGCTGAAGGGTCCTGTTGAGGTCCTGCAGGGCCACTACATGCTCCTTCAGCAGGTCTGTGTAGACACACCAGTGCCTGCGCGTGCCACGGGTCCGGGATGGTGGTGGGGCGGGTGTGGTGCTCCCCTGTTGGACAGAGGGTCCAGCTGTGGAGGAAAAGAAGAGGAGACAATCAACGTCTATGTGCACCCCTGCTGTCCCCGAGGGCATGCCATGGCTGTCAGAGGCTCTCCTTTGGACAGGAGACTCAGGTATGTTACACATGAGTTGGGCAGCGGCCTGAAAGCATCACAGAGGCCCCAAAGTGGCAACTGGACTAGATGGCCCCCCACGCTGCCAACCCGGCTGTGTGGGGTGACCCCTCAAAACACTCACCTGATGATCCCTCCCCAATGTCCACGGATGCCTGGGAGGCCTCTGGGGTCTGGAGGACAGGCTCGTGGAAAAGGTCCCTGTTGCATCCTCTTCCTCCTCATCCTCCTCCTCCTGGTGCAGCACTTCCTCTGCTGTCTGGTCATCCTCCCTCAGGGGTCGGTCCATGATGTGGTGGGGTAACCCAGACTACACCACACGTGGTGGAGTCTGGGCTTCCCCACTGCCCAGGATCTGCTCCAGCTCCTAGTTGTAAGGGCAGCTCTGTGGAATAGGAACTCTGGTCCCATGCCTTGGCATATCCCTGCCGCAGCTCTTTCACCTTGCCCTCACTGGTGCCCGCCTTTTGGTGCCCCTGGGTGGGTTCTCCTCACTGTCCTGAGAAGGGCCCGGGGGGCCTTGAGTCTGGGACATGGCTAGCACGGCTGGCATGGGTGTGCTGGCTGGCTTCCTGACAGCAATGCCTGTCTGGGTGCCTGTGCCTTTAAGAGGCTGCGGACAGGAACCATAGAGGTGCTCAACATGTAAAGGCTAGGCTGTCCAACAGGGCTTCTTCCTGGAGGCCTTTTTTTTTTTTCGAAAGAACTGGCTCCCTGCATCCACACACACCTTTTTTTTGAAAAAAAGCCACTTTTTTTGAAAAAAAACCCTGTAGTCTAGACACAGCCTTAGGGTGAACTTCATGGATTTCTTCAAATGTGGCTTGTTCTGTTCTTTGTGACACTTTAAAGTCATCCCTAGTGTGAAATTGGGCAGAATATGTAACCCTATGAGTAAAGCAATACTTGTAATTGTTAAAGCAACCAGCTAATTATTTTACACATTATTTATAATATATGTTATAAAAAGGGAGCATGTTTAAAGCATAAGCCCAAGACATGCAATGTTAAGGCTGCTTTTTCTCAATGTGTTCAGTTTCTTAACATTTCACTGATTAATGATCATTTTAAAAACAAATATTTATGCAACCAAATGAGTGTTTCATATCTTCATTTTTATATTAATCGGAATGTTTTGCAAATACTGGCCCAAGCTTCACACTGGAATCCATTAGTTCACACCCCAGCATCTGTGCAGGTCTCATTGACTTTAATGAGAATTTGAGCTAGTGGATCCCAGAGGCAATACAGGCCAAAAGGATTGCAGTGAAATCAATAGCCTAATTCAGCTCTTCTCATACTGTAGTTCGAAAAGAATAAGTCAGTTTATATGACATTCCAACCCCCCAAATGATGTTTTCCAGGTCTGATCCCTATAAACTCAGCCTACTATCAGCATCTTGCTCTTCCTTCCTCATACATTTATAGGAGCTTCTTTCAGTTGTGTGTAGAGTACACAATTGTGTAGCTTCCCCCGGTGTAGAGGTGAAGCATGCTTTAGATAAGTACAGACTGGGTGTTTATTATTGTACTACACGCTTTCTGCTAGCCCAAACCATGACTTCCTTTGTGTATTCCACTGACTCTCTGCTACAGTACTGGAGCTTTTCCCCACCATAATAAAATACTCCAGCAGAAGGGAAAGACTCTTACAGCTCTCTGTTGATATAGCTCCTCCCCACTAGAAAGGCTCCAGCAGCTACACTGCCTTGCTAAAAATAGAGATGTAGACAGAAGGCATTGCTTGGGTAGGTGTGCTCAGGGTTTAAACACAGGCACATACCCACACTTTTCAGTGCATCTTTTCTCTGTTCCCCTTAAGACATGCCTCACATCTACACTGCTATTTATATGCATGCCTGGGGGCAGCTACAAAATATATAAACTACCCATCATGGAGAGAAGCATGCAGTGCATATGCTACTATAAGGTGGATGCATAACTGGCTGGATAACCATTCTCAGAGAGTAGTTATTAATGGTTCACAAACATGCTTGGAGGGCATAACAAGTGCGGTTCCGCAGGGGTCTGTTTTGGGACTGGTTCTGTTCAATGTCTTTATCAACTATTTAGACAATGGCATAGAGAGTACGCTTATTCAGTTTGAAGATGATAACAAGCAGGGAGCTGTTACAATTGCTTTGGAGGATAGGGTCATAATTTAAAATGATCTGGACAAACTGGAGAAATGGTCTGAGGTAAATAGGATGAAGTTTAATAAGTACAAATGCAAAGTACTCCAC
Source organism: Pelochelys cantorii (assembly GCA_032595735.1). Lineage (NCBI taxonomy): Eukaryota > Metazoa > Chordata > Testudines > Trionychidae > Pelochelys > Pelochelys cantorii. Next base: position 77,943,220 of record CM064326.1, read on the forward strand.
TTAGGAAGGAATTACCCATTTAACATATTCAGATTGGGAAGCGACTGTCTAGGAAGGAGTACTGCAGAAAGGAGTCTAAGGGTCATAGTGGACCACAAGCTAAACATGAGTCAACAGTGTGATGCTGTTGCAAAAAAAAAAAAAAAAAGCAAACATGATTCTGGGATGCATTAACAGCAGTCAATTAACAGCAGTCATTCCTTCACTCTACTCTGCACTGATTAGGCCTCAAATGGAGTATTGTGTCCAGTTCTGGTCACCACATTTCAAGAAGGATGTGGAGAAATTTGAGAAGGTCCAGAGAAGAGCAAGAAGAATGATTAAAGGTCTAGAGAACATGAGATAAAATCATAGAATCATAGAGCTGGAAGAGGCCTCAGGAGGTCATCAAGTCCAGCCCCGAAAACAAGGCAGGACCAATCCCAACTAAATCAACCCAGCCAGGGCTTTGTCAAACCAAGACTTAAAAAACTCTAGGGATGGAAATTCCACCACCTCCCTAGGTAACCCATTCCAATACTTCACCACCCTCCTAATGAAATAGTTTTTTCTAATGTCCAACCTAGACCTTTCCCACTGTAACTTGAGACCATTGCTCCTTGTTCTGCCATCCATCACTACAGTGAACAGCCTCTCTCCATCCTCTTTGGAACCTCCCTTCTGTAAATTGAAGGCTGCTATCAAATCCTCCCTCACTCTTCTCTTCTGCAGACTAAACAAACCCAGATCCCTCAGTCTCTCCTCATAGATCATGTGCTCCAGCCCCCTAATTATTTTGGTCACTCTCCACTGGACCCGCTCCAATGCGTCCACATCCTTTCTATAGTGGGGGGTCCCAGAACTGGACACAATACTCCAGGTGTGGCCTCACCAGAGCTGAATAAAGGAGAATAATCACTTCTCAAGATCTGCTGGCAATGTTCCTCCTAATGCACCTTAATATGCCATTAGCCTTCTTGGCTACAAGGGCACACTGTTGACTCATATCCAGCTTCTCATCCACTGTAATCCCCAGGTCCTTTTCTGCAGAACTGCTACTTAGCCATTCGGTCCCCAACCTGTAACAATGCTTGGTATTCTTCTGTCCCAAGTGTAGGACTCTATACTTGTCCTTTTTGAACCTCATCAGATTTCTTTTGGCCCAATCCTCTAATCTGTCCAGAGAAGAGCAAGAAGAATGATTAAAGGTCTAGAGAACATGAGATAGAATCATAGAATCATAGAGCTGGAAGAGGCCTCAGGAGGTCATCAAGTCCAGCCCCGTAAACAAGGCAGGACCAATCCCAACTAAATCAACCCAGCCAGGGCTTTGTCAAACCAAGACTTAAAAAACTCTAGGGATGGAAATTCCACCACCTCCCTAGGTAACCCATTCCAATACTTCACCACCCTCCTAATGAAATAGTTTTTTCTAATGTCCAACCTAGACCTTTTTCTAATGTCCAACCTAGACCTCACTCTGGACCCTATCCCTGCCCTTCAGCATATCTACCTCTCCCTCTAGCTTAGTGTCATCTGCGAACTTGCTGAGGGTGCAATCCATCCCCTCATCCAGGTCATTAATAAAAATGTTGAACAAAACCGGTCCTAGAACAGATCCTTGGGGTACTCTGCTAGTAACTGACCGCCAACCTGACATCTAGCCATTGATCACTACCCGCTGGGCCCGACAGTCTAGCCAGCTTTCTATCCATCTTACAGTCCATTTATCCAATCCATACTCCCTTAATTTGGTGGCAAGAATATTGTGGGAGACCATATCAAAAGCTTTGCTAAAGTCAAGGTATCTCACATCCACTGACATTCTCATATCCACAGAGCCAGTTACCTCATCATAGAAGCTAATCAGATTGGTCAGGCACGACTTTCCCTTGGTGAATCCATGTTGACTATTCCTGATCACTTTCCCCTCTTCCAAGTACCTCAAAATGGATTCCTTGAGGATCCGCTCCATGATTTTTCCGGGGACTGAGGTAAGGCTGACTGGTCTGTAGTTCCCTGGATTGTCCTTCTTCCCTTTTTAAAAGATGGGCACTACATTTGCCTTTTTCCAATCATCCGGGATCTTTCCCGATCTCCACGAGTTTTCAAAGATAATGGCCAAAGGCTCCGCAATGGCATTTGCCAACTCTCTCAGTACCCTCGGATGCATTAAATCCGGACCCATGGATATGAGGGAAGACTGAAAGAATTGGGCTTGTTTAGTTTGGAAAGGAGAAGACTGAGAGGGGACATGATAGCAGCTTTCAAGTATCTAAAAGGGTGTCACAAGGAGAAGGATGAAAAATTGTTCTCCTTGGCCTCTGAGGATAGGATAAGAAGTAATGGGCTTAAACTGCAGCAAGTTGGACATTAGGAAACACATCCTAATGTTTTGGACATTAGGTTGGACATTAGGAAAAATGTTCTAACTGTGTGGGTGGTTAAACAGTGGAATAAGTTGCCTAGAGAGGTTGTGGAATCTCCATCTCTGGAGATATTTAAGAGCAGGTTAGATAGACATCTATCAGGGATGGCCTAGAAGGTGCTTGGTGCTGCCTTGAGGGCAGGGGACTGGACTCAATGACCTCTCAAGGTCCCTTCCAGTTCTAGTATTCTATGATTCTGTGATCTGTGGATACGTGAAAAAGAAAGATCAATATGCTGATCTGAGGCTGGATTTATATGGCTGGCAGTTAGAAAACATTTTACAGATTTACTCACTCCTACAATACAAAAGTAAACAACAATTTTCACTTATGAAATGCTGGAAACCACTTTTTTCAGCATTCATTAGACTCACACTGAACGATCCATTTCATTATTCTTGCTCAGGTAGATAATTCCCTGAATGTTAACAGTATGCAACAGAAATAAATAGTCCAGCCTTAAGGATCTTCTGCAAGCTGAAATAAGTGCTCTCCTGAAGCCTTAAAATCCTTCTCCTTTCACAGGAAAGATTTATTCTTTTCACTGAAACTCTATTTTCAGTGGATCCCTCCTACAAGACCTATGGGGAGTTTAATCTTATGAGCATATAAAAACTTCCATGAGCCAGGCTCTCCTAAATACGAGTCTGGCTAAATATCCCGATTAAAAAAAAAAATCAGAGTTCTTTTTACTTGTCTGATGATTTTTGACTCTTTCAAAGGTTATCTTGGCAACCAAGCACTAAAAACATAGTTGTATTTTTGGTGCTTGTATTGTTTTATTTTTTTTCTTAAAGCCCCAGTACCTAAGCGATTCTATGAGAATATCAGCTTACTTTAAAAAAAAGTATCAAGAGACAATACATTCTTGAGAGCTGGCAACTCTGAGGACTGTCAGAAATACGTGTGTCTTCATTTTCATAAGCATTAGTTATACACAACTTTTTTTTCTCACCTCCATGTCTAAAACATACTTGAGACAGATTCACCAATCAACAAGAATTGGCCAATTTTGATGAAGAAAGGGGAACAAAGTTTGATTTTTGTTCTCAACTACTTCAGCTGGCTCTAGTTATATCTACTCTATAAACTAGGGATGTGACTCCCTGATCAGATATACATACATATGTGTGCTATTGTAACCCACACACCTACTGGGTGTGGTTCACTGCCCCATGTAGTGGCATTCAGACCACTTACAGAGATAGATTGAGAATGAGTTTACTCTACAGCTTTAGCTGAGAGCCAACTGGCTTTTAGTGCAAGATGTAGAGGCTCATGCACTAAGCTCCAGAGGTCCCAGGTTTGGTTTGTCTGTGTTTCACTATCACTCATTGAGCTAGGGCTAGTATATATACCAGGGCAGCTGCAGTAGCATGGGTAGCAGCAAAGGAGGCACAGCTGAGCCAGGCCAAGTATATACTCATCTGTTTCAAGCAGAAATAACCGATATTGTAGCCTTCTGGATTCATGTCACTCTTGGGGAGTAGACTTAACAGGATGTATTTGGATGAAAAAATTTAAAAACTCAGTGATGTATTGTTATGACCAATTTCAGACATCATACATATTCCCCTTTTCCCATTTCTAACAGATTGTCATCAAATAATATAGCATCAATTGCTATATGGACTGTAGCCATAGTGACCTCTTTATTCTCCCCACTATACTTGGGCCCTGCTCAACCAGGAGACTTTAGCTACCAGAGTCCTGCTCATAGGTGCTATAACCAGGAGTTAGGGGTGGGGGGAGGGAGAGCTGCAGCACCTCCTGGCTTGGAGTGGTTTTTATTATATAGAGGGTTTATAGTGTTGTTCAATGACTCTCAGCACTCTGGCCTCATTTTAAGCCTCTACTTTGAACTAATAGATAGAAAAATATCAGTGAATGACCCATAAATATTGAACACAGTGAACAAGAAAATTGGTTTGGGCCTTCAGCATATGCTGTCAGACATTTGTTTAAAAGGATTTCATTAAACAATGATGTAGTAATGATATCACACTTATGGAATCAGTTTCTTTTAGTCTATCCCTATGGGGAATTAGCTTAATAGGAGAAGAGGAAGGTAATGTGAGGAACCTTCTCATGAATTATTAAGATACTATGATGATGAAATAAACAAGTGATTCTTGGGATTTCTGGTAAAAATATAATCGATTTCCTGGTTGAGTCACCTGGTATATGCCAGAGTAAAAAGGTTAATGCTATTGTTACAATGACAATGAGTGACATTTACCAATTCCAGTAATTACAGTTACGGAGCGTCAGAAATGCCTATAATATGTAAATGGCAAGTACTCTCATACATTTCCTCCTCCTTCCCAGTAATTTTAAGCCAAATAAGCAGGATATAGCTCATCAGTTAATTATAATGCTGAAAATTCATTGTTACAGAATGGTATTTTTCTTTGCAACTTTTCTACCAATTTTGTAATTATGTCTTTTTCTAATCCCTGGGAGTTTACAGCTTCTAACACAGGAATAGCTTCAGGACTTGTAATAGTATTTTGACCATTTTGCATTTTGTATGCAGATCATAGGATGGTGTCTGCCATAATTGATTGCCCTTCCAAAATTTCTTCCAAAGTAGGTTATAGTATCTGATAGGCAATAAATTATAAACACCTGAGAATATTTGCATCTGTAACCTCTGTCACTATTACTGAATTCACAAGCTCTTAGATTTCTCTAAGGGGAACTTTATATGGCAAGACACTTATCCAAGAAAGCATTACCTGGGGTTGAAGATGACTGATATGAATTGGTGAAGCTTTCCTCACAAGTATTTCTTTCTTAGTTAGTTGGTTTGAAATTATTTCATTATGTAGAAATAAAATTGAACTGTAATTGTGTACTTGATTTTTAAAAGAAACTGAACATTATTTTGCATCAGACAATTAAATTAAGCAGAACAACACATTGTGATCCAAAATGTGATTCCCTTATAGGGATGAAATATTACTTTAGAATAAATACATAAGAAGACATTTATGCACTGATATCCATCTCAGTAAATTTAAGAGCTGAACTCACAAGAGTTGGGGGAAAGGGAATTATGTATAGTGAGCAGTTTCCAATTCTCACCTTCTCAGTTCTACAATATTTTTAGTGTTAATTTTGTATTAGCTGTTCTAGTTAAGTAAATATTCCTTTTGAAAGCACCAATAAACACAATTTGAAAATATTTACGATCAAATATTGGCATATGGTATATTCCCTTTTAAAGAAAAGAATCAAAATTGAGTTTGCTTGCCCAGCTTCTTCTTGTTGGAAAATAAAATAAAAGCCCTCTCAAGTTGAGAATCTGAAATAAATGTTTCATCAGAGGGAACATATTATGCCATAGAGTTGTACACTTTTAAAAATAGATATCTGGTTCTCCTCTCATGTTGATATAATGCAGGAATAACTTCACTGCTCTGACATATTGCAGTTGTACTGGTGTAAAATGCATGTGATAAGATAATAAAAGGGCCATTAGAACTAGAACTAGGTGAATAACTGATTTTTCAGTTTGCTGGCAATTAAAAAAAAAAAAAAAACCAAACAAAAATTCAGTTCAGATTGAACCAATGTGAAAAATTCCAAAAATATTCAGTGATTTAAAAAAATCATTATGAACTAAACAAAAATGTTTTGGTCAACCAAATATTGTTTCTAGGTGTTTTTAAAGGGTTAGATTAACAAAACAGCTGGAGCCAGTTGGGGAGAAGTTAGCAATACTCTTATAAACTTTACTCCAGTGGTTAAAGCATTGGGTTGGAATTTGGGAGACTTCTTGCTTGAGATGTTTTACAGTGTATAGATTAATAGTCATTGGTGTAGGGAATTGAACTTGAGTCACTTTTTTCCAGAGTATAGAATACACTGTCCAATTGGTACAGCTTCAAAAGGAGAGAGACCCATATCAGAATATCCCATAGCCAGATGGTTAAGGCATTGCCTATAAAGTGGGAGATCTCAGGCAGAGGGAATAATTGAACCCACATCCCAGATGAGTGTCCTTACAGCCCAGTTAAATGCCTGAACCTCTGGTACAAAATTTATGAGGGAGATTGTCATGGGCAGCCGGTATGTTAGGCAGGGGAAAGCACAGCCTTCCCAAAATGCCAGCCTGGCATTGCCCACACTCCACCCCCAGAATACCTGCTGTAGGCATTCTGGAGCAGAGTGTTTCTGGCTCCAGCGACTGCCCTCCCCGTTATCCAGGGCTGGAGAGGCTCAGGCTGTGCTCCTTCTCCAGTGCTCTGGACTGAGGAGGCTGGGACACATACCTACCCATCCTCCTCCCCATGGAGGTGGTAGCGCACAGGGCGCTGCCCCACCTCTCTGTGATGAAGGGGACAGGGAGGCAACTTGGCTCCCATGGAGGGTGGGGCTCAGCAGAAGGGGCAGGACTGGGATGGGACTGAGGGCTTGCCTCCCCCAGCCCTAACTTCACCAACCACCCATGAAAGTGGCACCTTCTTCCCCCATCATATATAACAGTTACAAGATCATATAGATTTTTTGCACAAGACCTCTGCTTCATTTAATGAGCACAAGAGATGTATAAGGGGGAAGAATGAAAGTAAGACAAGCAATTAAGAATGTACATGCATTCTTGATTTTTGCTGGTTTTCTAAAGATTAGCTTTCTTTTTGCTGGTTTTCTAAAGATTAATATTATGAATACTTGAGACTAGGATACATGATGAATGTGTCCTTCCACTTTTTTCTCTCTTACTAAGGAAATAATATATTTCTGATGTCCAAACAGACTTTGTGGGTTTTTTAAAAGCCATGGCAACTGCAGAGTTTCAACACCAGCTCCCACTCTGCAGTCTGAGGAATTGGAGAACGCATGCAAGCATAGGCAGTGAGCCAGTAACAGCAAGGTTTTTTTAAAAAACATGCTGCCAAACACAGGCACTGCATTTCTCTGCCCCCCCCCCATCTTCATCCCCAAGGCCCAACCCACTTCTACCCAAACAGTTCCACCCCCTTCCTTGAGTGCACCACATCCCTCCTCTTCTACTTCCCCCTCAGTGTGGAACAGCTGATTGCAGTTGAGGGGAAGAGTTGGGAGAGAGGGGGAAGAGTTGATTGGTGGGAGTACAGCCACACAGGAGACAATGGAGAGGGGAGAAGGGGATCCGGTTGCTGGCTAAGCATTCACTAATTTTGTGCTGGAGTGCCCATGGAGTCAGTGCTTATGTTGACAATGGCCCAAAAATCCTCATTCCCAAATCTATAAGATTTCAGCCCAGATTTCATATAATCTGGGCATTTGTTAATCCATAGCCAACCACAGAGATGTCAAAACTTTCCTTGTAATGATATGATGAATCAAGAATTAACATTCTGAAGAAGAACTTCAAAAAGATCTCACCAAACTGAGTGATTGGGCAACAAAATGGCAAATGAAATTTAATGTCGATAAGTGTAAAGTAATGCACGTTGGAAAAAATAACCCCAACTATACGTACAGTATGATGGGGGCTAATTTGGCTACGACAAATCAGAAAAGAGATCTTGGTGTTATCGTGGATAGTTCTCTGAAAACATCCACACAGTGTGCAGCGGCAGTCAAAAAGGCAAATAGGATGTTAGGAATTATTAAGAAAGGGGTAGAAAATAAGGCACAGAATATCTTACTGCCCCTGTATAAATGTGTACAGATGTGGTCTCCTCACTTCAAAAAAAATATTTTGGCCTTAGAAAAGGTTCAGAAAAGGGCAACTAAAATGATTAGGGGTTTGGAACGGGTCCCATATGAAGAGAGGTTAAAGCGACTGGGACTTTTCAGTTTAGAAAAGAGGAGACTAAGGGGGGATATGATAGAGGTATATAAAATCATGAGTGGTGTGGAGAGGGCCGATAAAGAGAAGTTATTTATTAGTTCCCATAATAGAAGAACTAGAGGACACCAAATGAAGTTAATGGATAGCAGGTTTAAAACTAATAAAAGAAAGTTCTTCTTCACACAGCGTGTAGTCAACCTGTGGAACTCCTTGCCAGAGGAGGCTGTGAAGGCTAGGACTATAACAGAGTTTAAAAAGAAGCTAGATAATTTCATGGAGGTTAGGTCCATAAAAGGCTCTTAGCCAGGGGATAGAAATGGTGTCCCTGGCCTCTGTTTGTCAGAGGCTGGAGAAGGATGGCAGGAGACAAATCACTTGATCATTGTCTTCGGTCCACCCCCTCTGGGGCACCTGGTGCTGGCCACTGTTGGCAGACAGGCTACTGGGCTAGATGGACCTTTGATCTGACCCAGTAAGGCCATTCTTATGTTCTTATGTTTTAATGTTCATTTTCCCTCTTTCTGCATATTTATCCAAAAAAGGGGTTATTTTACCTCCTTGTCACTGAATTTAATACACGGTAAAAGCAGCTGAACTCATTGTCCAGGACAGTGACATTGAAAGGATCTTGTGGTTAAGAACATGAAGGGAACATGAAGCAAAACAGCTGAGTTTCTGTCAAGCTTGTAGGATATGAAATTATAGTCATCTTTACTGAAAACCAGCCATTGTCGTGCAGATGCTGTGAAACGCACTAAATCCAAATGAGAGAGTAATTGGAAAGATGGAGCAGAGATACAACATCTGTCAACTATTTTCTACATCTGGTCTGCTGATATAATAATTGGGTCTACAGATTTACCGTAATTGTGTGTTCAGCTTTAAAAAGTGAGTGAAAGTTCATAAAATGTCAAAGTAATCTATAACAACAAATGCTGATTAGGATAGGGTATAAAGGGGAGACAGAAAGACTGAATTAGTTTAAATAAAAAGGCTTGCTGATATAATTCAAAAACTGTGTTAAGATGATGCCTAGTAAGCAAAAGAAGTATGGGACCAAATGAGTGAAGCAAAACTGGTGAGCCAGAAATTAGATCTAATTGGTTAACAAAATAATCAAGGGACAGACTAATCAAGCTGGCACTTCCTTTTGAGATCTTTAAAAGAAAAGACTTTGGAGGGGATAATTAGGAGAGGAAGCAAATGAGAACAATTGCTGGCTAGAGAAAGCATGGAAGTGAATCTCAGTGTTGTTAATTTCAATCCTTTCTCCCATGTGCAACATGTAACAAAATAAAAGACAGGTCTTTACTGTGCACTATGAAAGAAGAATGATTATTTACCAGAGTTCCCCTTGCCTCTTCAGGAATGATGGTATCAGACTTCTGGGACTGGTCAGACTGCTCTGGAATCAAAAAGAAGTCCTCACTCTCCATTCCACTGGACAAGCCTGTCACCTGTCCAATATCCTCCTCCAACTTGACCTCCTTGTTCACCTCTTTATCCCGGGGATTGACTCCACAGGCTGTTTCCTCCAATTTCCGGGTACAGCTACACTAGCTTATTAGTTCGAGCTAGGTAGGGTAATGAGGGCAAGCGGAGTTGCAAATGAAGCCCGGGATTTAAATATCCTGGGCTTCATTTGCATGTTCCCGGGCATCGCCATTTTTAAATCCCCCTTAGTCCGAACTCCGTGCCCGCGGCTACACGCGGCACGGACTAGGTAGTTCGAATTAAAGATCCTAATTCGAACTACCATTACTCCTCCTTTTTCCTTAATATCATGAAATGGTCGCAGGATCAAAAAAAAATTCCAGCCCTGTTCTAGTAATAATGTTCTGATCCTAAACCTCTATTGAGATATTTTCATGATGTTCATCACCATAATAACTATAATTTGTTACCCAAATTCCTATGACATAAGAAAATAACCTCACTTTACTACTGGTAGTGGCTTATGTTATCGCTACCAAACAGAAATCCTAAATCTTTGTCTGACCTTCAGCAGGGAATCCTTCCTCAGTATCAGATTTAATTGAGCCATTAAACCAAGGGTGGGGAACCTCCAGCATGCTGACCACACAGGATTCATCAGGGTTAGACACTTATGGCCTGTGAGACACTTTGTTTTCCTGAGAGTCCTCAGGCATGGCCACTTGCAGCTCCCAATGGCCACAGTTTGCTGTCCGTGGCCAATGGGAGTTACAGGAAACAGTGCAGGCTGGGCCACAGCTTCTCACAGCTTCCATTGGCCCAGAATGATGGACCACGACTATTATGCTTGTGGACACTCAGGTAAACAAACCATATGGCGGTCTGCCAGTGGCTAACCCTGGTGAACCACGTGTGGCCAGCCAGCCCCCTTGCATTAAGCATTAGCAAAAACTGAAAGATGAGAGCTTTTATAGATAGAACAGGTTATCTTAATTAAAATAATAATATAATAAAATTACATGCGACTAAATCAAATCAAATCTTTTGTGATATTTGCAGAATTTCAAAATAGCCTTATATAATATACCAGAAAAAAATTGTTTGGAATGATTTTCCAATTATAATTTGCTAATGAAAGTATCATTGTAATTAGTAATTAAAATTATTTATGGATCTTTCTGTTTTTCTGCTTGTTTTAAAATCAATAGCTGTACTTGCAAATCCCTTTCTGTAGTCACACTATCTACAGTGAGCTATATGGAAATTGTAATTATAGGGCCAAACGTTGCTCTCCCTTGCACCCAAGCACTGCTTTTGAAATCAATATATTTCGTGGCCCCTTAGCTATTTGGGAAGTTTAAATAAAGTGCTTCCAGCTGTTCTCCTAGATAGTAGCAGAGAGCCATGGTTCTCAACTGGAGAACCACAGCCCTTCTGAGTCCTTTCCTGGGGCTGCAGAACCCTATAACTGGAACTCAGAGCCTGAGCCTTGTTGCTCCCCCACCACAGGTCTGAAACCCTGACCCCTGGTACCCCTCACTCCTCACCCTAGGGCTGAAACCAGGAGTTAAAGCCAGGAGCCACGGTGCTGAAGCCCTCAGCACTGGTTGCCCATCCTGCCCACAGTGTCCACAGTGCCAGAGCAGATCTATTCCAAGGGCAGGTCCACAAACCCACTCTTTCTCCTATCCCCACCTCCAAGAGTAGGTTGGAGCACAGAAACAAGAGCTGGGCAGTCTGGGCATGTGCTGCTTTGCTCTGGCTACAGCTCTGGCAACCACAGCGTTCTGTCTCCTACTGCTGGTGCCTGGGGTTTTGGCTGCTCTTCAACCCACACAGCTATGAAAGCCACCTAGGCAGGGGACCCAACTCTGTTGCCAAAAGAGACCTTGAGGAGCAGTGACCATAGGGAAGTCCTCCTGGCACACAACCCCTAGCTACTCTCACTGCATCCTGAGCTACTCCTGCCCCCACACAGCCCTTACCTTCCCCCACCCCACATACACACAGTCCCTAGCTATCCCTTCCCTTTGTCCAGAGCTGCCTCCTGTCTACACAGCCAGGATATCCCCTTTCTGCATCCTGAGATACCCCTCTTCCCACTCACAGCATTAGCTACCCCTGCCTATACTCAGCCTCCAGCTAACCACTCCCTATGCCCTGAGCTCCTCTCCTGCCCACGCACAAGCCTAGATAGCCCCAGCCCACAAAAACACCTAGATATCTCCCTTTGTATTCTGAGAGGTGTTTGGACTTTTTGAGTCTAACCCCCATCACACATAAACCAGGCAGGCTGAGGGGAGTTGAGGATGGGGATGGCACTGCCTCCTTAGACTCTGCCATGGGGAGATGGCCCAAGACCTGCCAGGCACAATCCCAAAATAGTAGTCAAACTATGCCTATGCCCAAAGGCCTACTGCCATCCTGGAGCCCTGAGTGCCCCTCTCTCTCTTCCCTAGCTGGGCCCCAAGTTATAGCGTTTTTAGGGGGACTTAAGAGAGCAAAAGTTTAAAAAAAACGCGTATGGAGTTTGGGAGATCTTTGAATGCAGAGACTGCTTGCTTCTTCTGTGTTTCAGAAAAACAAACTGCCTGTGAAGAAAAGATCAGTAGCCAAACTGACAAGCAGAGCAACCGATTGCTTTTCCCAGAGAGGTTTCATATAATTTTCAACTGTTCTGACATGTGAGCTGACCCTGGATGACAGACAGACCCCACAACTGGGAGCAGGAGGAAGATAAGGAAGAATTATAGGGCAAGAGCATGTTTGACCTACGCACGTGATCACCTGCAACCCCAGAGAGTCTGCATGTGACAGTACTATTCCATCATGTGCATTGCACCTCTCAGTTGGAAGAGAACTGGCTGAAAGTATCTGGGTTACAAGAACTGGAGAAAAAGCAGCTCCAGAGTTGCTCCCATTTTGTGTGTCTCTGCCAGATGTATTGGAGTTTACCTACAGACCCCCAACTCTACCAAAGAGAGATTGAGCTCCACCATTCCACTTTGTCTGGGAGGGCTGACTGTCAGTTGTGCTTGGTAGGCCACCACATTAGACATCAGGGGGTGGCCAGATCTTGTAGCCATCAGAGACCTATTTCCCCCAAAAGGGAGAGCTATCTGCTTTTTAAGAAGGAACACTGATACCACTGGTTACTTTATTCATCTAGCCACTGGGGAGAGGCATCAACCACAAAGAACCCAGGGCCCATTGCTGTCAGGTGCTTAGTGACTCTACTTAAGAAGGGAGGATTAGAGGACTTTTCCACATTAGAGATAAGGGGCATATCAGTAGGGGGCTACATGACTGAAAGCAGAATTTCTCCTGTGCTAGGTGTTGGACACCTTCAAAGCAAAACAACAGATTAAGACCCAATTTAGAATTCAAATGGGAAACATTAACATTTATCTTATCCTGACACATGCCTGACACTAATAACTGCTTTAATTAGTGAGTCCCTGGCAGAACAACTCCAGAAGCTCAGAAGCGAACAAAGATCTGGTTTAAAGGTACACAACTTGTTTGGCTCTCTGAGGGTGTGTCTAGACGACAGGGTTTTTTTGAAAAAAAGTAGCCTTTTTTCTAAAAAACGTCACCTGCATCTAGACTGCAGCCGTATTCTTTCAAAAGTAAATCGAAAGAACGCGGCAGTTTTTTCAATCATGGTAAACCTCATTTTACAAGGAATAACGCCTTTTTTTGAAAGTACTTTCAAAAAAAGGCACTATTGAATGCAAACTGTGCTTTTTCAAAAGAGAGCATCTAGACTTTCTTTCGAAAAAGCGGCTTGCTTTTTCGAAAAATCTGCTTGTAGTCTAGACGCTGTCTTTTGAAAGAGGCTTTTTCAAAAGATTCTTTCGAAAAAGCCTCTTTCAAAAGAGGCTTGTAGTCTAGACGAACCCTGAGGTTCCACTGGCTTGGGAAGGCCTACTGATAATTCTGAATGGAGGTTGTGTATAATGTCTTCCCTCCTGGCCCCAATTCAACACTTGCCTATGTTAGGGAAAAGATGACCAAAGAAAATACCCTGAAGAGGAAATAAAGTGAATGAAGTTCACAAAAGCAGGACGATAATAGAAGCAGGGAACTGAACTATTAGATCTCTATTATTTATTTATAGAACCCAGAAGTACACTGGATTAGACACTTTACAATGAGATATAAAAAGATTCCCCTTCCCTAAACAGATTACACTCTGTTTTCCAATCTGTGACCAAGAGGATAATATATGATGGGGAAAGAAGGTGAAAAGGCATATAGTCACATTTCTTTCAATGAAATTACATAGATTTATAGCTTTGATTTTTCAAAAGCAATAGCTAAAACCTTTTTAGTGAGAAATAGCGGGGTGAGGAAACTCCGTGTGCCAGCCGCATGTGGTTCATCAGAGATAGCCGCTGCTGGGCCATCAGATGGTTTGTAGTCATCATCCAGATGATCATCCATAGGCATTCACTATTTGCAGTCAATGAGAGTTGTGGAAAGTGGCATGGGCTGGGCTATGTGTCAGATACAGTAAAAAAAGTTTAGGTATAGAATAAAACTTTTGCCCCAAACCCCAAGCACTAGCAAAATATCACATGCATCTGATGAAGTGGGTCTTTGCCCAGAAAAGCTTTTGCTCCAATAAATCTGTTCGTCTATAAAGTGCCACAGGACTCCTCGTCGCTTTAGCAAAATATCTATATTTCTTTAGGCAATGCACAGTTAGTCTGTAAGACCATGTCTCGACTACATCCCTCTTTCGAAAGAGGGATGTAAATTAGACCAATTGAAATTGCAAATGAAGCCAGGATTTGAATTTCCCGAGCTTCATTTGCATAATGGCAGCTGCGCATTCTTTCGAAAAAGGGCTTTTTGAAAATAAAACTGCCATCTAGACGTGGTTCTTTTGAACAAAAACCCCTTTTCAAAAGAACTTGTAAACCTCATTTTTTCAGGCATTACGGTTCTTTCGAAAAAGGGTGGTTTTTTTCAAAAGAACCGTCTCTAGACGGTGGTTTCACTTTCGAAAAGCCCTTTTTTGAAAGAATGCATGGCCGCCATTATGCAAATGAAGCATGGGAAATTCAAATCCTGGCTTCATTTGCAATTTCAATCTAATTTACATCCCTCTCGCAAAAGAGGGATGTAGTCTAGACATGTCCTAAGATGAATATCATTTTAATATGTAAGTATTAATGTAATTATTTTATAGAAATATATAAGTATTAATGTAATTATTTTATAGAAATTAGTCAGTTTGCTATGTGCTTTGTCCTGCAGTACTTACGCTATCAAAGACTGCATAAGAATTCTGCTGAAGTACTTTGTATAGGAATGGTGCAATGCCATGTAACAATATTAATGTGTTAGCAGAGTCTTTCAGGGAACATAGAGTTTCCTGGGGTAATGTTCAGAAGGGACACCTTCTGGAGAAATGCCTAGGAAGACATAAGGCTGAAGAAGTTTATTCTAAGCAGCCCCAATAAAGCTGGAGTCAGTTAACCATATGTCAAAGAGATCTTGCTAGGCAGATGATTGAGGCACAAGGAAACATAAAACATGGTGGCTTGCAGTAATTAAATCCTAAGCAGCAGCAGAGACCATCCACAGCTGTACTACAGAAAGCAGTATACTTCATTAAGTGCACTATTTATTTTAGAAGACAAAGCTGATAACAGAAAATAGAGGGTTTGAAGCTCCCAGGGACATTAAACCTGCAAACTAAGAATTTAGGTCAGATGTGAAAGAGCTGAAAAGAATTTAACCTCGATGGCAGAGAAAGAGAATGCCTTGAAAATAAACCTGTTTTGTTACATGATTGGAGACAATGGGAGAGCGATAAGTGAATCTCTGGTTGCAGAAATTCCCAAAGCTCAATTCAGCTTCAGAAGGAATAATGGGTTGTTTTCATACTTCCAGTAACCCCTTGAAGAAAGAAATAGTTGACAGATATAACTTCTTTACTTTGATCAAGCAGCTTGTGAGGAAAAAGAAGAAAATAATACCCATATAAAAGTGAAAGCAGCTGGTTGCAACTTTGGAAGTATTAGCTATTCCTTGATAAGAGACCTGATATTTTTTGGGATATGAGACCTGCAAGTATAAGGGTAGTTGCTTGGGGAAGCTGATTTTACATTGGTGAAAAGCATTGAGATATACGGGGTGAAGGACATTCATCAAAAAAATTATACTACTACTACTACTACTAATGTCCATTCAATACACAAGAAAAAAGTGAAAACCTAAAACAACATTGGCAGATGACAAAAGTACAGAAACACTTTAGGAGAAATAATGTAAGATAGAAAGAAGTGTTTGGCTTTGGGGGAAAAATGCTGTAAAACAAAACCAAGGTAAACCACACAAAAGAGCAACAGTTAGTATGAGGGCATCATGTGTGTAACCAAAGATCTGGTAATCACAGTGTGAAAAGACTCTAGTAAGCACTAGCAAGAGTTATTTATGGGCATGTTACTTGGGAACAATGTAATGCATTTCAATTAAATTGTGGAACAAGTTGTAACGTTATCCTGATCAGCTTGATGAACCTATGGTTAGAAGACACTCTCCAGCGGTTAACAATGAACAATCTTATCATATTAAAGGCCATGAGGAAATATAAAATTGAAATTAAAAACTCTAAGGAAACACATAAAAAGAAAAAGAAATATAGACTGGACTTTCTGGTCATAGATGAGACAGCAGTACCACACCACAGCTGCTCAGGACATGAACCTGATAAACATACAGTTCCTGAACATAGTGGATAGCAGCATAACTGTAGATACCTTGGATGGTTTTATCTGGGTCCAATATACGATATGTAAGGAGTACAGGAACGTGTTTCAGGGAGATGGCATATATAAAATAAAGGTTAAATACTAGTATGAAGCCAATTAAAATGGACAAAAAGAAAAAAAAGTTTGAATTCCATCAGGCATTGAAAGATGAACTGCAAAGTCTACAAAATTGTGGAATTATATAACCTGCAGAGAACAGCACTGACTGGCTGTTCAGTCATGCACTGGTAAAATAGCTGTCTGGCAAACTGAAAATATGCATCCATCTAAAGCCTTCCAAAGCTTTGTTTAAAAGGAATTCATTCCCTCTTCCTAAAATTGAGGATATATTACACATATATGTGTAAAGCAAGACTTTTTGGCAGTATATGATGCAAAACAGATTCTGGAACATCAAACTGGGTGAAGAATCTAGTTACTTGACAGTCTCTGAAATGCCATTTGCATGATACTGATTGTTAAGAATGCCAATGGGAATTAATCCTGCATCAAAAATATTTCAGCGTATAATGACCGAAGTAATGAAGGACATGATAGAAATTCAGATAATAGCAGGCTGATAGCAGAAGAGGATAACAATCCAGAATATTACGATTACAAATTACTAAAATTTGTACAGAGACTTTGAAAAAAAATAATATTAAACTGAATTTAGACACACTCAGGTTGCGAATAGCCAAGGTAGCATATACTGGACATTTTTAACGTCCAAAGACTTTAAAGTAGGTTCTGAGAAAATGGGGACAATTAGAGAAATCCAGAGACACAGCAATGTTAAAGGAGTCCAGATACTTGGGAATGGTCAACGACATAGCAAAGTCTGAAACCATCTATCTGAGAGATGCAAGATTTTGATATAGCTGCAACATAAAGGATGCATCTTTGCTATGGACTAACCTGGGGTGGCCAACCCATTCCAGATGAAGAGCCACAATCGCATGAAGAGCCGGGACAAAGTTGGTGAGCAAAAAAAAAAAGGGGGTTGGGGAAATAGGTGCGGGTACACCGTCCCACGGCTGCTTTTTTTTTGTTTTGTTTTGGTAACAACTTTTCTCCGGGTCTTTGTGGTCCTGCCTTTTTTTTGTTTTTGTTTTCTTTTTTTGGTTCAACAACTTGCCCCGGCTCTTCACGCTGTCTCCACTGCTATTGTGGCTCACAAAAAAAGCACTGGGAAGGGGTGAGAGGTGCAAGCTCTGGGAGGGAATTTGGGTGCAGGAGGAAGTAGAGAAGAGGATGCTGGCTCAGGGAGGGGGTTCCAGGCTGGACAGTGTTGGGGTCAGGAGGAGGGTTGGGGTGCTGAGCAAGCCGCAGGCTTGTGGCTGTGAGGGTGCAGGAGTTTGGGCTGGGGTGCATGAGGGGCTCAGGGCAGGGAAGCTGGAAGTATGATGGGCTCAGGACACAGATTTGTAGTGTGTGGATGGTGCAGGAGTGTTGTGGCAGAAGACTGGGGATGTGGGGGTGCAGGAGTTTGAGGATGTGAGAGGCTCAGGATAGGGGGTTCCAGTGTATGATAGGCTCAGTGTTGGGGCCTGAGGGGTACAGAAATGTTATGATGTTGCGGCCAGATGGGGACTTGGCCCCAATTGGGGGCTAGTTGGCCAGGCTTCATTTTTAAATAAAATATTATGTCAAACACAAAATGTTTCAGCATTGTCTTTATTTATGAGACTGGCGGGGAACCTGTTTTGAGTCAGTGCTCACTGACCCACAGAAAAGTCAGTCAGGGCCACACAAGTGAGATGCAAAAAAACAACCCCTCCAAACCCCCCCCAGGAAACCTCACTAATGTGGGCCCAACTGTGCTGGTGAGGGCAGCGGACAGGGTGCTGGGGCAGGATACTCGTGCGGGTGGGTTTTGCCAGGGAGAGGGGACAGAGACAGCTGGGGCCAGTATCTGGAGATCCCAGGTCTCAGGAAGCACACGGGCGGCTCTTCCCCTCCTCTAAACAGCTGGTGCACTTCCTGAAATGCCCAGTCTGTTGCTCCACCAGGGACTTCCTGCCTGCCTGTCTGCTCAGGGTGTGTGTGTGTAGAAGTCCCAGGACTGCATGCCAGCTCCAACTTCTCAGGAAGTGCATGCTCTTTCTCTGCTCCCCACACATGCTTCCTGAGAAGTTGGAACTGGCATGCAGTCCCAGGATTCCTACTCCCTCCCCCCTCCCCCCTGCACAGGCAGGCAGCAGGGGAAAAGTCCCCAGTAGTGTGACAGACCCAGCATTTCAGGAAGCATGCCAGCTGTTTAGGGGAGAAGAAGAGCAGCCTGCTCTAACCCAGTCCCCCTCTCCTCCCCTTCCCCAAAGCCAGGCACACACCCCCAACCCAATCCCGCTCTCCTCCCCTTCCCCAAAGCCAGGCACGCACACACCCCAACCTAATCCCCCTCCACCCACTCTAACCTAATTCTCGGGTCCCAGAGCTGCCACCACCGCTGCCACTACAGCCGTGCGTCTCCCTTCAGGCACTGGGGCATGTGTTCTGACCAGTCGGCTTTGAGCATGAGCTGGGATGCTTGGATGCCGTGCACAACCCAGTCCCCCTTCCCTTCTCGAAAGCCAGACACCTCCCCTCCCTGCTGTAACCCAGTCCCAGTCCCCCACTAACCTTATGCTCGGGTCCTGGAGCCAGAACCGCTGCGCTGCATCCAGGACACCATGCACACCACCCCCCCTGGCCTCCCTCCCCTTACCTTCTCTAGAGCCCGGCATCTCCCCCCCAACCAAACCTTATGCCCAGGTCCCGGAGCCACTGCCAAAGCCGCTGCCTGAGCACAGTGGCCGGCTGCTAGCATGTGCAGGCTGGGATGCTGTGTGTGAGACCCGGCCTGCACGTGCAGGATATGACGTAGTGCTCTGGGTGCTGTGAGCAGAACGGCGTGGGCCGTGAGCATGCATGCGGCTCATAGCAGCCCAGCTGTGAGAGCGGCTGACCTGATCAGTTCCAGGTTCCACCCCGGTTCCATCAGGAGCTGCAATTTTTTTCTTCACTAGCCGCATGCGGCTCACAAGCCTCGGGTTTGCCACCCTTGGACTAACCAACACAAATAAGCATTATAGAATGTAAATTATAGGAATGGGAAGGTTCCCCTTATGTTGCAATATAATGCATCCAAGGTAGGTCAAGGGATTGACATAATAAAAGGGACCAATCTATTTTGTTCATAATCTGAAGTATTGTCCATGAAAGTGAAGGGCTGTGATCAAATTGTAAGAGATGCTAGCAATATTATTTGAATGAAAAAAATAATCTTCATCTGTCTAAAGCCAAGAGACAAAGTGATTATACAACATTAACAAAAGAAGAAAAGTTCTGGGCCAAAGCTACAGCGATGCAACCCGAAACCAAGGATCACATCAGATTCCACTAGACCAGTGGTCTCCAACCTTTTTACACCCAAGATCGCTTTTTAAATGACAGACCAAGCCAAGATCTACTGCCCCGCCCTGTCCTTGAAGCCCCGCCCCTTCCTTGAAGCCCCACCCTCTCTATTCTCCTCCTCTCCATCACTTGCTATCCCCAATCCTTATACTGCTGCTTTTTTAAAAAAAATTCTTCTGTAGGAAGAGGTTTTTCCAACATTTGGCCTGTCTAGACTGGACCAAATGTCAGAAAAAAAACCCTTCTTTTGGAAGCCCCCTTATTCCTCGTGGAAAGAGGAATATAGGGGTGACCAAAAGAGCATGTTTGCTCTTCCACTAAAAAAAGCGGAAGAACAAACGCAACCCTGGATGCAGAAGAGTTTTTCTGGGATATCTCCAGAATCCTGAAAAACTCCTGCTGTCTAGCCAGACCCTTGCTGGGTTGAGACAGGATGTGTAGTCTCTGGGGTGGGAATGAGGGACTTGGGTGTGGGAAGGGGTGAGAGGTGCAAGCTCTGGGAGGAAATCTGGATGCAGGAGGAGGTGGAGAAGGGGACACTGGCTCAGGGAGGGGGCTCCAGGCCGGGCAGTGTTGGGGTACTAAGCAAGCTACAGGCTTGTGGATGTGAGGGTGCAGGAATTTGGGTTGGGGTATGTGAGGGGCTCAGGGCAGGGGGTTCCAATGTATGATGGGCTCAGATCTAGGGTCTGGGGAAGGGGGAATGCAGGAGTGGTTGTGGCCAGATGGGGGCTTGGCCCCAATTGGGGGTTTGTTGGCCAGGCTTCATTTTTAAATAAACTACTATATCAAACACAAAAAAGTTTCTGCATTGTCTTTATTTATGAGAATGGCAGGGAACCTGCCTTGAGTCAGGGGTCACTGACCCATAGAAAAGTCAGTCAGGAGCAGGGGACACAGTACTGGGGAGGGATGCTAGTGGGTTCTGGGGCAGGGAACAGGGTGCCAGTGGGGACAGGGGAGAGGGGGCAGGGTGCCAGTGGGGGACAGGTTTCTGAAGCAGGGGACAGGGTGTCGGGGGGGGGACAGGTTTCTGCAGAGGGGAGCAGGGGGACAGGTTTCTGCAGTAGGGGACAGGGTGCTGGTGGAGACTGGTTTCTGCAGAGGGGAGCAGGGTGCCAGGGGGGCAGGTTTCTGCAGGGGGGGGCAGGTTTCTGCAGCGGGGGGGACGGGGAGGAGGGAACAGCAGGGCAGGAGGGCGGGGGACAGGTTTGGGGCAGGGGAGAGGGAACAAGGTTCGGGGGCAGGGAGTCCAGCCATAGAGGGAAGCCTCCATCCCGTGCTTCCTCCGGGGCTGATCCTCCCTCCCCTGCAAAGGAAGGAAGCCCCGTTGCGCGCCTCTGCCAGGCCTGACCTCCCCCTCCCACAGAGCAGGGAAGTCCACTCAGGTGACCCCTCGGGGGCAACCCCCCCCATGCGTGCCTGCCCTGGGGCCGAAACCCCTGCGCGTGCCTGCCCTGGGGCCAACACCTGCCCCCCCCCCGTGGCGCAGGAAAACCCCCACGTGTGCCTGCCCCGGGGCCAAAACACCCTCCATCCTCCCCCGTGCGTGCCTGCCCTGGTGCCAACTCCCCCCCCCCGGCGCAGGGAAACCCCGTGCATGCCTGCCCCGGGGCCGAAACACCCCCCTTCCCCCCCACGCACGGCTTCTCTGGGGCCGAAACACACACCCCCGTGATGCAGGGAAACCCCACACACGCCTGCCCTGGGGACAACTCACGCCTCCTGCGCCGGTGCAGGGAAGTCACCATGCTCCTCTTCCAGATCCAGGGCCCGCTCCTGCAGTGCACCTGGCAAAGCAGCCAGCTCACTTCCGGAACTCCCAGAAGTGGCGCTAAGCTGCAGGACTTCTGTCCACCCGCAGGAAGTCAGCACTACCTCCATTTTCGCTGGAGGTAAGTACTGGGGCTTCTCGGGGGTGGGTGGAAAATGGGGGGGCCTGGACGCCTCGCGATCAACTGGTCAAGGCCTTGCGATTGACCAGTCGATCGCGATCAACCTGTTGGTGACCACAGCTCTAGACAATAGAAAGAGAGTAAAGCAAAATCACAGGCACTTCAGGAAAACAAAAAGAAATTTCTACAGATAGTAGAAACACACATCTTAAGGTTCTACAAAAAGAGAATCCCAAGCCAGAGTTGTAAGAAGAAGACAATGCCAGAGGCATGCAAGAAGAAAGATGGGAGGAAAAGAGTGTTTCAGAGACCATAGCAACACCACGCCTATACACTGTGGTTGACAGGATAGGTGGAAATCAGCACCAGGAAAGCACCTACCTGTAGGACAGGAGGACAATTGTTAAAAGGCCTGCTCATCAGAGGAATTTTGTGTGATAGACTTCCAAGTGGTACAGGTATACAGCCAGAAAAATGCATAAGGTGATGAATACAGTAACCACAAGGATGGTCAGCATCTGAGAAATGTGTTATTTAATCAATTACTATTGAGTCATGACATAGTTTCTTTAAAAAGGTATATCGATATGAAAGTACAACAAAATGGAAGTGTTAGCAGACACTTTCAGGCAGCATACTGATTCCTAGAGCAAACTGCTTGAAAGGGATACCTCCTGCGGAACTATCTAAGAAGGCCTAAGACTTAAGAGGCCACACCATAAGCAGTTGAATAAAATTCAAGTTTGTTAATTAACCTTATGACAGAGTGAGCTTTTATATGGAAGATGATCTAGATACAATGAGCTTAAAACACACTAGAGGAGTATGATTGATTTGGAGAATGGGCTGCATTTATTTATCATAGAGAACAAGATATTAATGTTTGTATATGGTAAAGAACAGCAAGCTATAAAAAAACTCTTCTGGGAACACCAGTTCCTAAGCATGAGCTCTTCTGGAAGTAATTATATTCTTCAAAATAACTACTTGTCTGCTAAAGAAAAGGAAAGAAACAAACTCAAGTTTAAATATAACTACTCAGTCAGTTTCTCATTTGCTTCCACGGCAACAGGCACTACCTACTCTTCATATCTTAAAAAAAGCTCATAAATTAGGAAGAAACCACAAGAAAATTATATATGGTGCCAAAAACAGATGAATGTATCTTTTCTGAGGCAATAATATGAAGTCAATTTAAAAAACAGCAGCAGAATGTGGAAGTTAAACTGTATGGGTTCTATGCGTAATGGAATGCTGTAAAGCTTTTGCAATAAATCCCAAATCTGTGCAAAGCTTGTTGAAAGAAAGAAAGAAAGAAAGAAAGAAAGATTTGGTGTAACCCACAGTTTCAGTGGTGCCTAAATTTAATCAAAATTCAAAGCAAAAACAACAAACAGCAACATACCTGCATGGTCTTTCAAAAATATGCTTTTATGGTTTTATTTTAGTTTTGTAACTAAACCCATCAGACGTGTCCACATGCAGAATTTTTTAGGATGAAGCAATCTTTAAAAATACCTGTGCAATGAGCACAGTTTCACAAAACTCAATAGTTTCCTTTTATTTTCTCCAGTTTAGAGTCTAAATGAACTCAAAATAAAGAATAGCTCTAACAGTCAATTCCAGAGTGTAGGTAATCTCCTGCCAGTGAAATCGATTCCACTTACATCAGATCTGAATTTGTCTCATTATGAATTCAAACTAATTAAAAAGTGTTTCACAACCCATAACAAAAAATTAAACTGCCACAGCTCCACGTATTACACATCAGCGTAGTTCATCTCTACAGTTTTCCACTCAAACCTGATCCCACTTTTCTAAACAGTGGAAACTAACCAGTTTTAAATGTCCACAATCTAAGGGTATGTCTACACTACAGAGTTTTGCCAGAAAAACAACCTTTTTTTCTGAAAAAACCTGAGTTATGTCCACACTGCAATCACATTGTTTCAAAAGTAAATTGAAAGAACGGGGAGGATTTTCTGGCATTGGTAATCCTCTTTCTACAAGGAAGAAGACTTTTTCTGAAAGAGCTGTTTTGGAAAAAGGAGTGTGTGGACGGGGAGGAGGGTTTTCTTTCGGAAGAAGAGGACTCCAGGGCTACGTCTAGACTACATCCCTTTTTCGTAAAAGGGATGTAAATTAGATGTATCGCAATTGCTAATGAAGCGGGGATTTAAATTTCCCCCGCTTCATTAGCATAAAAATGGCTGCCGCTTTTTTTCCGCACGGAGCTTTGCCGGAAAAAAGCGCCAGTCTAGACGCTGATCTTGTGGAAAATAAAGCCTTTTCCGAAAGATTCCTTATCCCTTATTTCATAGAGGGATAAGGGATCTTTCGGAAAAGGCTTTATTTTCCGCAAGATCAACGTCTAGACTGGCGCTTTTTTCCGGCAAAGCTCCGTGCGGAAAAAAAGTTGCAGCCATTTTTATGCTAATGAAGCCGGGGAGATTTAAATCCCCGCTTCATTAGCAATTGCGATACGTCTAATTTATATCCCTTTTACGAAAAAGGGATGTAGTCTAGACGTAGCCCAGGGTATGTCTAGACTACATCCCTCTTTGACAGAGGGATGTAAATTAGACACTTCGAAATTGCAAATGAAGCCAGGATTTGAATTTCCTGCACTTCATTTGCATAATCGTGTCAAAAATGAGGTTTATAGGATCTTTCGAAAAAGGCTTCTATTTTCGATAGAACCGCGTCTAGACTGCGATTTCACTTTCAAAAAAGCGCTTTTTCGAAAGAGCGCCATGACACGATTATGTAAATGAAGTGTGGGAAATACAAATCCCGGCTTCATTTGCAATTTCAAAGGGTCTAATTTACATCCCTCTGTCAAAGAGGGATGTAGTCTAGACACACCCCAGGAAATAACACAGGTGCCCTGGTGGACACTCCATCCATATTAATCACAACTCTATAGTCCCTGTCTCCTGCCAGCTCTTAAAGCTGCAGGCACCCTGGAAAAGCCTTGTGGAAGGAAGCTGGACAGAGAGCAGCACCCTGACCATGCGGCTCTTCCTGCCACAGGCCTTCTGATGCATGGTAGAGCCACAAGCTCTCCGCGACCTCCCTGGCCCTCGCAGGAAGCAGCCTCAGAGGTCCCAGGACCCACCTAGGGAGACCAAGAGGTGGGTATCCTCCTGGTGAGGACCAGAGATCCTGTCCCTCCTCGAGCTGTGGGGTGAGGAGGAGACATTGCAGGATCATGGTGGACTCCGGCCTTGAGACCCCTGTCATCACCTGGCCAGAGGTCACTGTGGAGGAGGAGGAGGACCAGGGCCAGCAGGAGATGGAGGAGATGGACACCATCATCCTGTCCCTGGAGCCAGTGCTTGTCAGCCAGGATGTTTCCCAGGCCTCGTCTGATGCTGGGGAGGGATCTTCAGGTGAGTGCTCTCAGTTTGTCATACACACAGGGCAGGGGAGGTGGGCGCAGAAGGGTTGGGGTGCAAGTGTCACTGGGGCTGCTCAGGCTGGACATCATGCTGCAGTCTGTACACGTGGAACCATGTGCAGCATTAGTGTGTGCCACGCAAACTCAGCAGGCAGCCCCTGAGCACAGGTGGGATCCTGCTGCCAGGATCAGGGGAGGCCACACACATGTCCAGCACCTGCCACGGCTGGAAGCAGGCTAGCCACAATGGTGCAGGCATGACCCCAGACACCCTGAGGAGTGCTGCACACAGCATGTGGGCATGCCTGTACGTGCGAGGCACCACCTATTCCCGCGGATAGCGCGGTGAGCCGCAGGTGTGTGCATGGACACCAAGGAGGGCCAAGCTGCTCCCAGCTCCTCTTCGGACCACTGTGTCTGGACACTTCCCTTGCCTTCTTGTCCGTGGGCCGGGGGGGGGGGGTGGGAGGGGAAGGTTAGCAGGCAGTATGGTCCCCTGGGTATCTCGGGGCCCCTGTGAGGCAGGGCCTGCTATTTAGGCTACACATGGCCTTGCTCCCAGGACAGCTTCTCCTCTGGCCCAAGAACTGTTGGTCACTGCTCGCAGAGGAGGGCATGGCCTCAGGAACAGTGTCTGTATGGATGACTGACTGCCTCTCCCTCTTTGTGTTCTCTACAGCTGGACCAGTCGGGACCAGAGGGGTAAGCCACACTACCCATGCCAGCTGCCACAGCCCAGGGGACCTGAAGATGCACCAGGGTCCAGGAAGACCTCATGCACCTCCAGAAATGCCTCTCCACTGTGGGGTATGGTTGCCAGATTGTAGCTCCTGCACCTAGCAAGAGGGTCCCCAGAATGAGTTTGGGGTCGAGCTCATGCGGGACCAGGAAGGCAGCTGGCACAAAGTGCTGCAAAAACTGCAGCGTGGTCATGTGGGGCCATCGCATGCCTGGGGGCAGCTTTGGCTCCATGGCACCAAGAGAAAAGTTGTTTCATGCACAAAAGCAGGGCAGCCACAGCAGGCACTGTGAGAGCTTTGCTGTCCCTCGAAGACGTAGGCAAGCACGCAGCAGATGCAGAGAGACGGCTGTCCAGTGGGGGTCCCTTTAAGCACGTGTCTCTGCAAGGCTCCGGCACCAGCATTCGGAAGCAACTGGTGACCTAAAGCCCTGACTGAAGTGGTTCCGGGTGTCCTTTTATGCGAGAGAGCGTCCAATCAGTTTGGATGCTCTCTTTCAAAAATCAGATTGTTTTTTCGATGCACTTTTTTGTATGGACGCTTTCTTTCAGAAGAAGTTTTTCAGAAGAGATCTTCTGAAAAAAGCTTCTTCCAAAAGAAGCCTGCAGTCTAGATGTAGCCTAAGAAGTGGGTTGTGCCCATGAAAGCTCATGATACCATCTAAATTTTTGTTCGTCTCTAAGGATGTGTCTAGACTACAGGATTTTTTCGAAAAAAGTAAATCGAAAGAATGTGGCAGTTTTTTTGACTGTGGAAAACCTTGTTTTATGAGGAAGAACACCTTTTTTTGAAAGCGCTCTTTCAAAAAAAGGCGCTATGTAAGGCAAACTGTGCTTTTTCGAAAGAGAGCATCCAGATTGCCTGGCTGCTCTCTTTCAAAAAAGCGGCTTGCTTTTTTGAAAGTACTGGTTGTAGTCTAGACACTCTTTTTCAAAAGAGGCTTGCAGTCTAGATATAGCCTCAGATGCAGCAGGACCATTCATTGCTTTTTAAGTTTTCACAATCTAATAGTTTTTCTCTATGGTTTGTGCTATCTACTAAGATATACAGAAAAAATTGTTCTGATGAAATCACTTAAATTATGCATGCGTTTAATCATCACAAATAGACAATCCTAACATCATTCATGTCTCATACAATTTTAATATATACTTGCATACGGATGCTTGCATACCATGCTGATGGATATGATACTGAAACCTAGATTAGAATTTCAGACACAAAACTGCCCCATTAGTATAAAATGTCAGACACAACTAATTCTGGGCGTACTTATACACTTGTCTTGCTTACAAAATATACATGGCAATGAGAATTATATGTGCTAAAACAAACAAAACTGTGAATAGTTAACAGAATACTGTATTCTGATATTTAAGGGATACATGCTTAAGCATCAAAGTTAAGTGATAATAAAATCATGTCCAAGAGCCAAATCTTACTTATAAAATGCTTAAACAAAAACATAGAAAAAGTATCTACGGCAATAAACTTAATTATCTGTGAATGAGTCCTCTGTCACAATACTTGCTTTGCTCTAATTTTCTGTCAAGGTTATTTCTACACTACAAAGTAAAGTCAACTTCAGTTACATTGATATACAGTTTCTGCAGTAATTAAACTGCTGTTGCATGTTGAGACTCTTCTCCTTGTGTCTGTGGAGAGCTCTGAAGTAGCAGCTCTTGTATCACCTTGATTAGCAGTAGTAGTAGCATAGGTATTTATTCCACTGTGCAACTGGTTGCATGGTGATTTGGGAAGGGTTTGCAATAACTCATGAGGGCAGTTCAGTGTCACATGATGCAGGTTTCTCAATCCCATCATTCATGGGCATCTTGCTAGGTTTCCAGACACTTTTCAATGCCCTTGGTAACCTAAAAGCTAGCCAGCTCTGTCAGAAAGCATGGATCCTGCATGGCTTCTCCATATTGTGCTGTGCATTATGAACACAAGGCTACCAGAGGAACTCAATGGGGGAGAGAGGGCTATTCAGCTGAGGGAAGCTTTGAAAGAGCATTTTAACACTGAGCCACAGTAATGTGTGTGGCTGCAGTGTGTTGACCCTGGGCATTGTTTGTTTGTACTGTGCTATTAATCTTGTAATGTCTGCTGTGTGTGTGCAAGCACTTGTGCTATTGTGGATGTATATTGGCAGCAACCACCATGTGATGAATAATAATAATGATAAATTCAGTTTTTCATAAGTAGTATTTTTTTCCGTATCCATGCAGATATACCCTATGTAATACTGAGGTAAACCACATACATGGAAGGGAAAGTATTTTTAAAGAGGGAGGAACAAAGAATTCACAAGCACATACACCAATAAGGGTCTGACAGCTCAGTCTAAGTGTATGCCTTTGGTTACTGCTGCAATCCCGGAAAATACCTGAAATAGGGGGAAAGGGGGAGAGATAGTGTGGGGAGGTGCTGGAATGCTGTTTCTTTTCTAATTAAGCTTCATATGATTGGGTGAGGTTTCAGTCCGAACTAAAACAAACTTCAAACATGTGAATTTGTTTCAGATCAAGATTATTTACATTTTACTTAATGATTTGTAGAGTGTTGTAACTCACATGCAGCACACTGAAGTATGAGGTGTTCAGAGAAATCTCTCGTGATTCTCTCCTCTTGTCTCCCCATAGAGATTCTTCTCTCTATCTGGACTTGTGCAATAGTAGAAAGAGGAAAGGATTTGATCCCTTTTGTTTATGATTGTTCTTCAGCTACTAGCTCTTATGAATTCTATTGTAAGTACATTTCAGTTCTTCCATTGCAAACCAGAATTGAGCAATACTTTCAAGAGCATACCAGAGCAAAAATAGCTACAGGTGCAGTAGGAAGAAAGGGAGTCTTCAAATTGGAGGCACTGGTACAGAATTTTTTTCTAAAACCTGACAGCTTTTGAGACAGCCTCCCTCTCTCCCTGGACAGAGGTAAGAGTCTGCAGGATACTACTGCATGTGTGATCATTGTGGCGGTAGGTGATCAGTCTTATTGTCCAAATAACAAAAGCTCCTTCCAGTTCTGAATATGTGCAATGTAATGGAAATACAGGATTGGTCTATATGACATTGACTCACTTTTCATAATGCTGGATAGAGCCATGTAATGCTGACATTTATGTTAATGTAACATATTTATTAAAGTAAAAGTGTTTTGAAAATTCTGTTTTGTTTTGACACAAAAACCTTCCCCAGGAGAAGTACATCTCTTTTCTTAAATGAATAATATGCAGTAAGTGTACTAAAATTATACCTATTTCCCACCCTCCATCAGAAATTTAAACCCACACAGTTTACATTTATATGAAAAAGTAAATGCCAAGTATCTGTTTTCACTTGTCCAGGGAAAGTTTTAATTCTGTTTCTTTTAATTCTTCCTTGAAATCTTGATTTCTGTTCTTACAGCCTGTGACTAAGTGCCCTAACCCCACCTCAAACTGTTACTCCCCACCAGACTCACACCCATATATCACAACCTGACCCCAACCTCCATCTTGTACAAGCAGTATTTCTGCAGCTCTGCACTGGAATGACTATCTGCCTCCCTTTCCTTCTGCTGTGCCTGTTGCAATTCTTTGATTTTTTTAACTTAGCACTGCTGTGTGTTCCTTTCACATCCCTTTTCCTCCATGCCTGGAGCAAGTTCCTGCAGTTGGAATGGAGCTATGCCTGCACAGCCTCTTCTCCCCAGCCCCAAGAGATTCACCACCTCCCATGTACTCCAGGAAAGAGCTTATTTGTTGCAAGGAGCCGCTCGCTCAGCTTCTATGTGAGCTTTCCAGTCTGAAAAGAAACAGGAAGAAAAATTGTAAAACTCCCGAGGTCTTTAAAAGGAGAGGAACACGTACTGTGTTCCTCGGTCCAGGCAGCAGAGTTCAAAAAGGAGATCAGAGCAGTTATGGTGGGCTTTGTGGGGCATATCCTGGAGGCCACTTAGGGTAACATAAGAAGCTCTATAAATACATCACTCTAAGTGCTATGCATCTTGTTGAGGTGCTTTTATTATGTTGGTGTAGCAGAACAGTTAAATTGGTGGTAGGAACATTGCAGTATTAATATTCCATAGTTAGATTGACCTAAGCTGCCTTATGTCCACTTAACTTTGTAATGAAGATGAGCCCTAAAATTCCACTGAGATCAATAAAATACTGAAACATTCACCAACATAACAGGATGATTCAGTCTAAACATACTTTAGACTTTCAAGAGTAATTAAATGGTAAAAGCAACTACAAATGTGATAGATGGACAATATATTTCTTGTTTCATGGTGTGACATAGGATATGGTCACCTGGAAGACTAATGATATTGTACCAGTTTTATAAATGGTATGTATTTTATAAGCTAGCAGATGTATTCTGGCCCAAATGAAGAGTTACAGGGTTTCCTACAGGAGATAAAGTCAACTTCTCAGTTGAACTGAACATATATTGACACTTCAAGCTGGAGGCATAACGTACATGTCGGATAGACAAACTCCTGATAGCTTTAATTGGACTTGCATTCTAAAAATATCAGTGTCACTGTAGTGGGCAGGGCTAGCTGCTCCAAGTACAATCCTGCCTGGGAGCTTAAGTAGCCAGTATCAATGTTCCTATTTTTGGCATACTAGCTTCATCAAAATTATCATATCAAATGTGGATTACCTTTAGACCTGCTAAGGTGACTACAGTGAATTGCAGGAGGAATTGCAGTCTAACTTCCCCATCTAAAGGGAAAAGGTAGTAGGATTTGGCACTGAGAAAGGTGGAATCTTGAATCTGTGTGCCCTCATGGAGGCTACATTGAGATCTTTGCGTTGTAGAGATCCAATATTGTGAGTAAACAGAGCTAGTGTCTTTTCACTTGACCAAAACACATTCAACAATCATTCTGCAGCTGTAAAGGTGGCCAGTATATGGCTTGGTGAGCCAATGGATCAAGAGGTTGACTGGTTTCCCCAGAATCATTATTGGCATTTCAGCACTGCTGGTGATGATCCACCAGTCAGGGATGAAAGTCCCTGCTTGCAGCTTTTTTGAAAAGTCCTGAGTGCTTAAAGATGTGTCATGTATGTACCTTCCCTGACCAAGCCACAGTGATATTGCTATAATAATGGGATATGGAAAGTATTATGGGATAAAGAAAATAGTGTTGTGAGAACCTGACTCCTTGCTGTCAGGACCCCAGTTACAGGGGATTGAGGTTGGGGCCTTGATTGGAAGACAAATGGTCCAGGTTCAAGCTAGAGGGTCAAGTAGCAGAGCATACTATGTTCATGCTATAAGATCAGCTCAGAGTTGTGGTTGATGTGCCACACCAGGGGCACATCTACACTGCAAGCTTCTTTTGGAATATGCTTTTCTGGAAGATATCTTCTGGAAAAGCGTATTTCAAAGTAGAGCATCCACACTACAGGGAAGCCTCAAAATCAGTCCAGCGAAGGTTCTCCTAATGTGGACATGCTATCTTGACTCAGAGCCCCAGGAAGCACTGGGGAGGAATAACTTTAGAATGGTCCTGGTGAGGAGTTGTTTCGACATAGCAGCAGTGAAGTGTCTACACACACCCTTTTCTGAAAAAGCTTTTTTGAAAAGGGGTTTATTCCTCGTGGAATGAGGTTTATCTCTGTTGGAAAAGGCCATCCGTTATTTTGATTTTCTGTCGAAATAATGCAATTGCCATGTGGACGCTAGCATAATTTTTCCAGAATAATGGCCATTATTCCGGAAGAGACAGTGCAGTGTAGAAGCACCCCAGGTTAAAATCAAGTGAATCAGCTGGAGTTGGGCTAGTGGCAAAGAGGCAAGGTGAGTAGTCATGAGCAGAGCAGAGGGCCAAGAACCAGAAGTGAGGTCAAGTAGCAGAATTAAGGCTGGGACAGGAACAAGGGAAGGTATTATGAATGGGCAGCAGAGCCAGTCTGCAACAACAAGCAAAGGAACTGCTTAATGGCCATACAGCCTACATGTTTCCCCTATGCCTAAAATAGAATGTCTGGGCCAGTCAAAGAATGTACTAAGCTCTGTTAGTCAGGACTTCCATAGGTGGGGCATCTAGTTCAAAGAAGAGAATTTGGGTTCAGAGGCTGCTCTTCCCCCACAGCTGTAGGAGGGTCTTATGGACACAGCAGCCACCCAGGAGCCAACAGAACTAGGTTCCAAGCCCCTGAATCCTTATTCTATCTCCCAGAAATCCTTGGCTGAATTGATGATATCTTGCAAAGCCCTGAGAAAGGGTCCTACAAGAGGCATTGAGCCAAATTTCAGCATGGGGCACACCAGGATATCTATCCATGATTTGCCACATTATATACTGACATATATGCATCGTATACTTACAAAGGAGTATGCCAACACAAGAAGCCACGCCTGCATGCTCCCATGCAATATACAAATGTGGCTGTTCAAAGGTGCAACTTACATCAACCAAACATTGTTATGTTGACAGGGCCTAAAAATATCTCTGAGCAACAGCTACACTAAAGTCAGAATTGTAATTATAGGCATTTTCTAATTGCTATTCTTATTCGATTTCCTTTTTTCAATCATAAAATAAAATTACATAAATACTATATGTTCTTACAATTCAACATCAGATAAAGTAGAGCTATGTTACTAATGGGATATGAGGCTAAGGATCAGTAAGATATAACAGAAATTAAGAATCTATTCCAAAATATGATCTATTTTCAACTTTTGGTTTTTTATGTGATAGTTAATGTTCTTTATTGCATGACATTGTGTCCAAAGATGCAAGATATTAGGTATATTTCGGATATATAGGTGAAATAGAAGAATCAATTAGTATTTTAATACAGGGCCTATAGGACTGAGACATGTAAAATATTTTGTTTAGCAAAATTAGGATTTAAGGCTTTGGATAAGTAAGGCAGTAGCAAACCAGCTGAATTTGCATCTATGTTTATTATATCTGGGGGTTTTGAAAATAACTGTTGATTTTGAATGATATCTCTAATAGATCAACAGACATCATTGGTAGTGCAGGTAAAATGTTAGGGTATGTCTACACTAGCCCCCTAGTTAGAACTAGGGAGGCTAATGTAGGCATTCGAAGTTGCAAATCAAGCCCGGGATTTAAATATCCCATTCTTGATTTGCATCTTCCCGGCCGGTCGCCATTTTTGAAATTTACATGTCCGGACTAACTGCCCGCATCTACACGCGGCAGGGACCCGGTAGTTCGAAATAAAGCCCTAGTTCGAACTACCTGTTATTCCTCCTGGAATGAGGTTTAACAGGTAGTTCGAACTAGGGCTTTATTTCGAACTCCTGGGTCCCTGCTGCGTGTAGACGCGGGCAGTTAGTCCGGACTTGTAAATTTCAAAAATGGCGACCGGCCAGGAAGATGCAAATCAAGCGTGGGATATTTAAATCC
This sequence comes from Pelochelys cantorii, assembly GCA_032595735.1. NCBI lineage: Eukaryota > Metazoa > Chordata > Testudines > Trionychidae > Pelochelys > Pelochelys cantorii. Next base: position 77,976,425 of record CM064326.1, read on the forward strand.
CGGGCTTGATTTGCAACTTCGAATGCCTACATTAGCCTCCCTAGTTCGAACTACGGGGCTAGTGTAGACATACCCTTAGAGAGAATTTTTGAAGTAACTGCCTGTTCTTATACTGATAAAGTGATAAGTGCTAATGGGAAAAATTAACAAGTTTGCCTATAAAAAACTGACAACCCCAAAAGTAGTGGAGTGTGGACATTCAAATAAGGAAAAGGGGTTAAAGCCTTCATAAATATATATGAGTCCTAGTGAACCTCTAATACATAATCACAACCATATCTTGGCCTTTGTGCTTTGATCTGAATGTGAGGGTTGGGGGCAGATAGATGCCAGCATGATGACCTCTGGTGGTGGTGGTGGTGATAGTGTTGAGGATTAATTGTGGGTTTTTCCACAAGGTATGATGGGAATGATGCAAATACTATGCATTCTGTTCTGGTCCCTTCTACCCTTACCAGATCCCAGTGTGCGTATTGTTTGGTTGGTTAATAAAAGTAATTATTATAGAGAAAACTCTATACAGTCTTCTTTTGAAACATGCAGTCCTCTTGCTTTTGATAAACTCTCTAATATAGTCAGCCTTTCAGGCTGAACTCTCACAGATTAAAGCAGGTAGCATAAACCCTCACTGTGGGGTGAGCAATTGGTGAAGTAACCTATAACTATAAATAAGGCTATGATAAGTAGTTGCTACTGCCAAATGAAAATTCCCATCGGCTAACAATGAAAAAGAATGGGGACAGGATTTTCTAACTTTTAAAAAACTGTTAGTTAAATACCATAATTTACATAATGGTCAGCAAGGATGTGTTTGGCTCTCAGTGTAGCTTTGCACCACCTTCAATTCCTCAACAGTTACTAGTAAAGAGGGACAAAAGGGTGAATCTCTAATCTAACATGCACAATTGTGCTTTTGAGAATTACTTATATGTAACCAGAATTAACGATCTCTGTAGTCACATTTACACAGTTCACAAGCAGAAGAGGTCTGCAAGTTAGATACTAAGAGGCAAATGTAATATTCCACAGTTGTTTATGTAGGTGACAACAGGAGAATAGTAACAAACATTGTCTGCTCTGAATAGGACAGCAGAATCTCAATAGCTAGCCCTGTGGATGAGGTGTAGTTAAAAATGTATTTCCTCACAATAAAGTAGAATGAAATATTGTATAGACTACAGATCTCTAAATAAATCCCAACCAATCCATTGCCTTTTCTGGTAACAAAAGAGTCCCATCAATAATCAGATTTTGTGATCAATGGTTTCAAACATGAAATCCATATAAAAACCCACTAACAAACTCAGTTCTGGAGTTAGCTTTGTACTGCTGTGATAATGGCTGCTAACTTTATTAATTTGAGGACTGTAGCAGATATAATTAAAGAAAGTGACTGTGGAGTGTTGATCCTCCGATATATATTTATTTCCCATGAGCCACAAAGAGTGAAAACTACAAATGAGTATTTTAAATTGCCATGGATTTAGCACAAAAGCAGGGTTTTGTGAATCTTAATAAAACAAGAGTAATGTAAATGTCAACTTCCTTAAATTTATTTTCAGAACCATAATTTTTTTCAAGTTAAAAATGTATTTGAACACATTATCTAAAATGATAGTTCCACCTGAAACTTTTCCTCACATCTTGTTAATCTTATTGCAAAACACCACCTACTGTATATTTGCTATATTTAGTGGCAAATAGTTTTTACTGACTACAGTTAAGTGATTTATTGGCGGTTCTAAAATAAGATACTCAGGCTGTTATCTCATTGTGAAGAGATATTTGATTTTAACTTAGGGAATGTCAATCACTGCAGCAGGTGGTGCCCCTTTATGGATGAAACTGCCATGTACTTCCTATTATAAACACCCTTTCAGTTGGCAATGTTGCCAGATTGAAACCATTCAGGATGAAAATGATCATGCCAGATTTCAGCCGCAGGCTGGATTTGTTTGTAAATATTTATAAAAAATGATGCAGACATTTTTGAGAATGTGATTATTGTCCATTTAAAAAAAATCTTGCAACTGTCTCACTGAAGATCTAGCACACCTATGTTTTAGAGCGGATCTTGACATTTGGCAGAGGAGTCATTCTGGTGCCCATGAGCTGCCTTTTGCTGTCCCAGGAAAACCCTATCCAAGATTAGTTAGGCCTTTGGAAAATCTCAGTTTATATTTGTTAGTGCATGTCATGTAACTATTCCAGTGATTCCTTCTGCACTGAGCATGCCCCTCTCCCTCACAACTGCCCACTGGACAATGTACGTGCCATCTTCACAGAGCAAAATTAGCCACCGTTGCCACCTAGGGATTTAGGGGCTGAACAAGACTTTTCTTTCTATTCCTTCTTTGAGTTGCTGCAGCACTAGGCATTGGAATTCAGACCATCTCTCCCATTCTCACTGTTATCCTGCTGTTTCCCAGCAGCATAGAAGAGGAAGGAGCACAGTGGCCCAAATACAGAGAGAAAAGAAGGGTGGATGTGTAGGAAATAGGAGAGAGGGACATGCAGGGACAAGAAGTCATGGTGAAATAGAGGGAGTGAGGGGTAATATAGAAGAAATGAGGGAGAAAGCAGGAGGTTGAACAGGAATCAAAGTGTTGGAAGTAGGCAGGAGATAAGAGTGACCAGATGCCCCAATTTTATAGAGAGTTCTGATATTCAGAGTTTTGTCTTATAAGGACACTTATTACTAGGGCCCTACCAAATTTTCGGCCATGAAAAATGCATCGCGGACTGTGAAATCTGGTCTCCTACATGAAATCTGGTATTTTGTGTACTGTTATCTTATAATATACAGATTCCATGGGGCAAATCAGAGTTTCTTCAGTTGAGGGTCCTGACCCAAAAGGGAGTTGCAGGGAGGAGACAGGTCAGAAGGTTATTTTATGGGGGTTGTGGTATTGCCACCCTTACTATTAGGCTGCCTTCAGAGCTAGGTGGCAGGAGAAGGGCGACTGGTGACTGGGCATCCAGCTCTGAAGGCAGTTCCCTGCCAACAGCAGTGGTACTGCTACCTTCAAAACTATGCAGGCAGAGAGTGGTGGCTTCTGACTAAGAGCCCAGCTCTGCAGGCAGCAGCACAGAAGTGAGAGTACAATACCATACTTTGCCATCCCTGCTTTTGAGTGTTTCTGGCAATGGTTCTGCCTTCAGAGCTGGGATCTTGGCCAGCAACTGCTGCTCTCCAGCTGCCCAGCTCTGAAGGCAGAGCTGGAGCCAGCAGCAGCACCAAAGAAATGCTAGCAGTACCATAAGCCCACACAGTAACCCAGCAATCCCCCCAACACACACAGAGCTCCTTTTCAATCTGGACCTCTACAAATACAACACCATGACATTTCAGATGTAAATAAATGAAATAATGGAATTTACAATTTTTAAAATCCTATGTCTGTGAAATTGATCAAAATGAACCATGAATTTGGTAGGTCCCTAACTATTACCCCACACCTCCAGTCCCCTTGTTTTCCACGCTATCTGGTATAGCCAATTATTTTCATTCATTATTCTTTTATTGTGTGTGTTATGATTATGTTATAGCATATGTATTCATTGCATGTCTATTGGAGTTACTTTGTAGGGTTATACACATATAAGGTATATAAGGTAGTTCTTCTAAGCATAATGCTGACAGGTGGAACTGAATCTGAGGAGCTCTGGCACTTAGTGCATGAGCCTCTACAGCTTGAGCTAAAAGCCAGTTGGCACTCAGCTAAGGATTTAGGGCACACTGGGGCTATGTCTATACAGAAGAGTTTTTGTGCAAAAACTCACGGAGCGTCCACACTACAAGCACATTTTTGCACAAGAAAAAGTACAGTCGATTGTCAGAAGACAGGGCTTTTTGTGCAAGAGTTATTCCTCTTTCTATGAGGAATAAGCCTTTCTGTGCTAGAGCTCTTGTGCAAAAAGGCGTGTGTGGATGGACAACAGAGGTTTCTTGTGCAAGAAACCCTTATCGGAAAAAGCACAGGTGCTCTGATCAGAGCTTGCTTGTGCAAGAGCGTCCATGACAGTGTGGACACTCTTTCACGCAAAAGCACATGGCAGTGTGGATGCGCTCTTGCGCAAGAACTTTTTGCGGAAGATCTCGTCCACAAAACGTTCTTGAGCATGAAGCCTGCAGTGTAGACATAGCCTCAATCTTTTTATCTGTAAATGGTCTGAGTACCACTACATGGGACAGTGAACCATACCCAGATGGTCTGTGGGTTACATAAGTACTGACCTATGTACTGGAAATGGGTAAGACAAACTGAAACACAAGAATTTGAAGGTTAATCTCTTGAAAACTTTAACTTAGCTATTTAGGCCTTGAAGACAAGAAATGATGACATAAATGACCAGAAAATAGCCCCATGCTCTATGATTATGGGAAAAGAGGTATCAAGTGATAATATTGTAGAGAATTACCCACAAGATCAATATTAGCTCATAAAACGCCATAAAAGCACATTTGTCTCAGATATTGTCTTAATCATAGCATAAAGGTTGTGCATCAATGCTAATGAGAATAAAAGAAACTTACCTAGCCCATAGAAAATTGGGGGTCCCTTAAGTTTCCAAATAAGAGAAAAAAGGGTAAACACTTTTATGGACATGCAGAAAATATAGGTGTAGACAGTATCATAGTATAAAAAGGGGATGCCCAGAATGGGAAAACTGAGCTCCTTTTGGGAGACTCCAGCAGGAATCTTTCCCGTATTGACAACTAATGCACGTGAGGACCAGCAGACTTTGAGACTGTTGACACTTTAAAACTGCCTATGAGGATGTGAGTGTGTCTACAGTTATAGTTAGGGTTCAGCTTTTTTGGAATTATATATGCTGCCCCATTTTATAACTTTCTTGGCAGTTTTATTAAAACTACCGAAGAATAGATGATCTTCAGATTGTATGTATTATTTGCCTACAAGTTCTTGTGTTCCTAGGAGCAGGAGGTCTAGAAATAACAAAAACAACTCTGGTGAACTTGAAGTTGAAGCTGAAGCTGCCAGAGTGGAACTGAAGGAAGTATGATTAACTATAAACAGAATAAAAGGCTATGCTTGTCACTGTAACAGTAGAGGAAGGGGAGGAGGGCAGAGTCAAGGCATAGAGGGGTCTGGATGAATAGGTGCAGGTGGAAGGGGACACAAACTGGGGGAAAGGGTAAGAGCAGAGAGGAAGAGTAGCTGATGGGTGGGGGGCTGGATAGGAACAGAAGCAGGAGATCTGGGTGTCAGTAGGAGGAGAAGGGATGGGGATAGTCTGGGGGCACAAGGTCAGAGTGGTCAAATCACTAGAGTATGCTCCCTTTCAAATTCTGGAACTGAACTCAAAAGTTCTGAATCTGTACATTCCTCTTTAGTCAGCAAGTATATTATAGACATAAAACTCACCACTGGCAAAAGGTATATTTTCTCCTCTTCTAGTGCCTGGTCCACATAGGAGATAATTACCTTTTGTTGCTAACAGTTACTCTGTCAGCTCAAGAGCTAGAGGTCTGTGTATGGGTTAAAAGGTCCTAACCCTACTGACAACTGAAGTTTGGGGTCAATATGACTGTACATCGTCACAGTTCAAGGGTGAGCCATGCCTTAGAGCCCCTTCTTCCCCCCGCCCTTATAATGGTACCACACTGGTTGCAGATCTGGCTTCCTGCACCTCACTCAAGTTGGAACCAAACCGTAATCACCCAGGCTTGGTCTCTAGGCTGCAATCCCCTTGATTCCCAACAGTGTTAACTGAGGAGGCCCACCTGGGTTTGATACCTCTGAACCCTTTCCTCCAGGGTCCTGTGACAGTGCCTGATTGAAGTGACTCAAACCTTTTTTTTCAAAAGAAAGCATTATTTATTCTTTCACCAAATGTTCACAGCACTCAATGCAAGTAGATAATAAATGGAAGAGGCTTGTATGTATATCTCCCCTTACCTATACATCAATCATTCATTGTAATCATTTGTAATTTTCCTACCATCAGCATAGCTAGTCCCCATCTCTGGCTGGGAGAAGCAGCCTCCTGCTCTTAGAATCATTTCTCTCTGAGTCCTTACTTGCTTGCCAATTCTCACTGATATACCCGAGGCATCCCCCTAAAAGCACACACACCACCTCTCTTTTATAGGTCCCAGACTGTACAATGGTTTTTCATCCTTCTTTGAGCCAAGGTTTAACCTCTAGGGGTACGGCTACACTAGCTCGTTAGGTCGAGCTATGTAGGGTAATGAGGGCAAGAGGACTTGCAAATGAAGCCCGAGATTTAAATATCCCGGGCTTCATTTGCATGTTCCCAGGCGCTGCCATTTTTAAATCCCCCTTAGTCCGAACTCCGTGCCCGCGGCTACACGCAGCATGGACTAGGTAGTTCGAATTAAAGATCCTAATTCGAACTACCGTTACTCCTTGTGGAATGAGGAGTAACGGTAGTTTGAATTAGGATTTTTAAAATAAAATAAAATAAAATAAACCAAGAAGCCACACTAAAAGAATGAGCATTAAATTTGCAAATCAAGCACTCAGAAGTTAGGAAATGAAGTTTATTGCCATTTCAATATAAATTTGCCCTCCCTCATCTTTTTTGTGCCTATGAATTTTGATGCAACATTTAGTTACTGGTTCACATACTATTTTTCCAACTGACAACCTAGATTCTGGCATTTACTAATTTTTGTGTGTTTGATGTTGCATCTGTAACATCTTTGTAACAGTTGTTTTAGATATAATTTATATTATATTGATGAACATTCCTGGGATTTTAATGTCAAAATACCAAAAGGAGCTCATAAAAACAGGTGCAAATGAAACTGGAAAGAGGGGGAAGATTGATTAATAACTAAGAACCAGACAGAGAAAATCCAATTTGAAGAGTGCAACTATACTTTTTACTCTTTCAATAAGAAAATGGGGCTTAGCCACCCCTATGGTAACTAATTACTATTCTGGATGAGGAGAGACCAGGAGTGACACATACTTTCTATTCCTCTCTCTTATCCTAAGGTTATCTAGCCTCAGGGATATTAGGAGCACCTGCAGCCAAGGAATGTCAGAGATCCTAGGGAAACACTAGGAAGCAGAGAGAGTGGATCAGTCAAAGATCTCAATGCAGATTGCCCTGGTCTCTTAACACTGTTCTCCCGAAATGTAGGAGTTTGTCCCAAAATCTAGCTGTGTGGCAGAATTTTGCAAGAGATTTTTCATGGTAAAAAATTGAACAGCTGCCTCTGTCATCTTTTAAAATGGGCAGGGACATTTTAAAAGATTACAGACCTCGTTATACATTGCATTCTATTATAAAAATTAAAAAAAATATATTGTGGGTCCAGATTTTGGCTACTGTATTTTCCATTGTATTTGAACCAGTTTATCCATACCAATCATCTATGATGTAAATAATGGTTTCCTGCCTTTCAATAAACTAAATAATGTAGAAAAAGGATCAAGTGGAAGTAATACAATCTGTGACTTCTTACTTAAGTGACTTGTGACTTTAGTTTGCAATTGTATGGTTTTAGACTGTTGTTTTATCATCAGAGGGCCAAGTTATAATCCTGCCTTACTACTGTGCACATATTATCAGAATATGACTCTCTTCTCTCAGCTATATCACAGAAAAGGAAGAGTAAATCAGTTGCCCTAAACATAGTAACTCTAGATTTAAACCTATGCAACTAAGAAGAGAATTTGGTTCACTCTTGCATAGGGAACATTTGCTAGGGAAGCATGCACAGATTTGTACACCCAACTGAAAAGACACCTAAATCTGTTTCAAGCTTGAGAAAAACCTTTTAATATACAATCACACTCTTTCTCTCTTCTATTGATAGGTTTGGAGACAGGACAATTATATACTATACCGTATGAATGAGATTCTTGGGGGAAGACTGTTCTTTAACACTTGACATAAATTTTCTAAAATGTGATTCCATATTTTATTTTATGTAGTTTACTTCCTAAAGCATTTTCCACTTAATGAATGAACTTTTAAATAAATATATCCTATCTGTGTGTCAGACATTAAAAATAGCTTCCCCCATTATCCAAAAAGAAATCCTTCTCATAGTCAGACTTCTAATTCACAATGCAGATGGAATTTACTATCCTCCCTCCCCATACTGCACATTTCCACTTTGTTGAGGGGTGCAGCCCCTCAGTCAGGGTCTCCCCATCAAAGTCCCCTGTGAGTCCACGTATCAGGGTCCACACAACCCAATGGCCAACATCTGTGTAATGCCGCCCCTCTGCCTCCGTCAATCTGGCCCTGAGGCTCAGTCCTTATAAGGCTCCCCTCTTGGGGTAAATATGGCCCTGTGTCCTAGTCTTTAGGCTTTTGGGCCTTCCTCTGCTCCAAAGTGCTGCAGAGGGGGAGGATGGGGGACCCGGGCCCTCCCACTCCACCAGGTTCCAGCCCAGGGCCCTATTGGCAGTGGCTCGGTCCACTGCTTGCTCAGCAAGGGGTTTCTCCCCTCAACCTGCCGAGCAGTGGCGGCCCATCAATACAGGCAACCTAGGCGGTCGCCTAGGACACCAAGATAAACTGCCGTTGAGGGCTTTGGAGGCGGGGGTGCCGATCGCGCATTTTGCATAGGACGCCATTTGGCGGCAGCTCGTCTTGGGCTGCTCCTGCCACCGAGTTCTCGGGGATCGCCATTCCCTGCTCTGGGCTGCTTCCTACCTTCCTGCGGTTCTTTGCTGCCGTACTTCTCCCCTCTCTCTGAGGCTGGGGCCAGGGCTGGGGCTGGGGCTGTGGCTGTGGCTGTTGTTGCTGGGGTTGCAGGGGCTGCAGTGTCAGTTCAGTCTGCGTGGGCTCCTCTGACTCTTCAGCTGACTCTGCAGGTCCTTCCCCTTTGGCGGTCCACTCTGAGTGAGTTATCTCAGGGCCTTTTATAGTGCTGCTCACCAGGGAGCATGCCTGGCAAGGCCGTGGGGGAAGGCTGCTCTCAGCCAGCTGGGCCCCGTCCACGGGCTGACCTACAGTGCGGGGCCAGAGCGTCACATTACACACTTCCTAAAGAAATACCAAAGATCCAGTATCTCATGTTGAATAACCTCAAATTTATTTAAATTCCAAAACCTTAATTTGTCAGAAATATTCCACCCTGAATTTACACCAATTTTCAAGAGTACGATGAAATTTAAATTAAATGAAACTAATGTGCACTATTTTCTTTCCTGGAAACTCGCTAGTTGGGAATATGTACATTTTATTTGATCACAAGCATGGTAAATTACACATTCTGAGCTACCCCATGAAAATAATTAATATGGAGAATGAGAGAATTAATTTATCTTCTCATATTTTCTATCATTCCCATAGGTTTAATACTATTATTTCTATACCATTGTTCATTCATTGGATTAAATTATTATAACTATTCTGTACATTTAAAAATAGAAAGTTGAATATACAGAAAGGCTGAAGAGAAAGATGAATTTCAAGTAAATACTGACAACTAAGTAATGTCTTTTATTTAATTTTTCATTATCTAATTGAAATGACATCTCCAACTTTTTAATGTATGTCTGGTATTGCTCTAATAATTTTTTTCTTGAAAAAATATGATTTTGCAGTCAGGGAATGCATTCCCCTGATTTTAGTCCTGTCACATCATTTAAAAAATAAAGATAACCTATTTCCATTTTCCCCAAAGATTGCATAAGGTTTAAATGAAGCTGTCATGACAGAAATGTAAAAAGTGAAGAATAGCCTAAAAGATTACAAAAACTTTCACTTATGCTATGGTTCTTCTATCAGAGGCTATTTGGTCCAATTTTCATACCAGCAGATGATGTCGTGCATGTCATTGTGAGTGGGGAAAAAACTCAGAAAGGATAGGAGTGTAGGTGGGGGACAGGGAAAAAGAAAAGTATTATAGGATTGAACAGGAAAAACCTGAGTTAGTCATTGAACTTCACCTACTTCACCTATGAATATATTGGTTATTAGGATACTCTGTGAATATAATCTGTTATATGTTAAACAGATGCTTTAGCTATACTTTACATAATTATTTTTCAAGTGGTTTGCTGAAATTATGGTTCCCAAGGGGATATTTTCTACATATATTATATGGCTGATATTCTAGGAACTCTCTGAAAATAGCATTCTCTATTAATGATATAGATTTTCTTTTCAGCTTACTTGATGAATGTGTTAAAATGATGGCATTACTACATTTGCAAGCAAGTACTGGACATCTTCCTCTGTGCTGTACCATAATGACTGCTATCTACTCTTGAAGATGCTGCTTCTTTCTTATCCTCAGAAGCTCCATGAACTAGAACTGATTCATAAATTAAAGTGCAGGATTAAAAGATAATAAAGGCCTCCATAAAGAGCATCTTTCTCCTATTACAAAGGGCCAATTGCCATATCAACTGAGGATTAGTTAAGACAGCTTGTACAAATATTAACTATCCCCACACTCATTGGGCAGCATACAAGCCGGCCAGCCTACAAGTTGGGTTTAAGTGGGTGCAGTTCCTTTGACTTTGATGGAATTATGCTCATTGATATCAGAGTGGCATTTGAAAGTGGTACTGCCATCAAAGAAATCAAAAGTGCAACTCCAGCACAAGAGCCAGTGATAACTAGCTTTGAGATTTTATGGAAAGATGAAGATGATCAAGAAGATAAACTTTTCTGCTTCCATCATATTTAATTTGATTCTACTGAAATGCAGAGAATCAAGCTCCTTAAGAAATTAAAAGAATCTTTGAAGATTTCCGGTGAGTATCCCAGCTGGTAGGTGGAACCAGTCGGACATGACCCCCTCCTCCGCTCCTCTCCACTGGCATCTAGCTAACTGGACATATTCCTCTGCTTTTCCCTTCTTCCCTGACATGGGCTTTCTTAGTTATAATTTATATTAAGCTTTTTATCATGCCTTTGGTATGTTATCTTTAGTACAATGCAATTTCTTGTACTCAAGGCCACGAGGCCCAATTTTGCCTAGAAACCATGTTGCTTATGAATATATATGTAAGATGTGGAATGTGTGTGAGGTGTGAATGAGGAATACCTAGTCAAAGGCAGTTTAGGATCTCTGACCTTTTCAGGCAGACAAAGACCCCTGCAAGCAGATAAATTAACTGAGAAGTGGCCAGAAAAGCTCTCTCTCTCCTGGACAAAATGTAACTTCATAGCCCAAACCTGGGTCTGGCCCAGGGAAAGTAAAGCCTCCTGCAGATCTGAAGGGATCTCCCAAGGAACATCATGGTTGAGTATCTGGGAAGCTGACGCCTGGCCAGCACTCCAGCCACCCGCAAAATCAAAAGTAATCTACACTGCACTTGCAGCCTGCCTCCAAACTGCCAGCATGAATGTGATGCATGTGTGTGAGTATCACTTTACTCTTAAGAATCTGTGCCAATAAACAACCCCAAAAGAAATATTGTTCCAGCCCACCCTTTGTCTGGGTTTGTTCCTCAGCAGGTCTGAGGAAGTGCAACAGTAGGGAAGGGACGTGTCCCTATGGACTGAAAGAGACTCACTCTTCTGTTCTCAGTAGGGAGCTGCTGCTGTTGCTGAGGGAGAAGTGTCCCTCCCTCAGCCAGGCAGCTCCATGAGGGAGTTCCTGAGTCTCTGGATGGGTGGAGCTCATTAAGCAGATGTAGGGCTGTGCTGCCACACAGCATAAAGGGAACCTTATCTATAACTCTGTGGTTAGCCTGTTATTGTACTTCAGGGCTACGTCTACATTGTGCGTTCTTGTGCAAGAACATATGCAAATGAAGTGTGGTGATATTCAAGTATGCCTCATTTGCATAATTAATGAACCACCATTTTTGCACAAGGGGCTTTTGTGCAAGAAGGAGCAGTCTTCACGGCTCCTTCTTGCACAAAACCCCCCCTCTTGCGCAAGATCTGTTCCGCCGCTTCTTTTCAGGCAGAACGGCTCTTGCTCAAGAGGGGGTTTGTGCAAAAGCCCCTTGCGCAAAAATGACAGCTCATTAAGTATGCAAATGAGGCAAATAACCCCAACTATACATGCAGTATGATGGGGGCTAATTTGGCTACGACAAATCAGAAAAGAGATCTTGGCGTTATCGTGGATAGTTCTCTGAAAACTTCCACACAGTGTGCAGCGGCGGTCAAAAAGGCAAATAGAATGTTAGGAATTATTAAGAAAGGGATAGAAAATAAGGCACAGAATATCTTACTGGCTCTGTATAAAACTATGGTACGCCCACATCTTGAATACTGTGTACAGATGTGGTCTCCTCACATCAAAAAAGATATTTTGGCCTTAGAAAGGGTTCAGAAAAGGGCAACTAAAATGATTAGGGGTTTGGAATGGGTCCCATATGAAGAGAGGGTAAAGTGACTGGGACTTTTCAGTTTAGAAAAGAGGAGACTGAGGGGGGATATGATAGAGGTATATAAAATCATTAGTGGTATGGAGAGGGTGAATAAAGAAAAGTTATTTATTAGTTCCATAATAGAAGAACTAGAGGACACCAAATGAAATTAATGGGTAGCAGGTTTAAAACTAATAAAAGAAAGTTCTTCTTCACACAGCACATAGTCAACCTGTGGAACTCCTTGCCAGAGGAGGCTGTGAAGGCTAGGACTATAACAGAGTTTAAATAGAAGCTAGATAATTTCATGGAGGTTAAGTCCATAAAAGGCTCTTAGCCAGGGGATAGAAATGGTGTCCCTGGCCTCTGTTTGTCAGAGGCTGGAGATGGATGGCAGGAGACAAATCACTTGATCACTGTTTTCGGTCCACCCCCTCTGGGGCACCTGGTGCTGGCCACTGTCAGCAGACAGGCTACTGGGTTAGATGGACCTTTGGTCTGACCCAGTATGGCTGTTCTTATGTTCTTAGTATGCAAATGAGGCATACTTGAACATCGCCATGCTTCATTTGCATATGTTCTTGCACAAGAAAGCGCAATGTAGACGTAGCCCAGGAGTTCCATTTGTTATTGGGTTGGTGAAATCTAGTTATAGAACATGCTACCAGTTTGGGGGGTCTGCACACTTTTTGGCAGTCTGCCTTGAGTTTAGAACTCCCAGTCATGAACCAAGTATCATGACACCAATAATAAAAAATATTGCAGATAAAGTGTTCACAAAATAATTTCTCCTCTTTCTGCATGATTATGGAGAAAATGATTGCAAGGAATAAAAATTGTTAACATAAAATACTTTTCTTGCTTTCCCCTTTGTTCTTTTGCTGAGTCCTTTTATACCCTGAGGATGTGTCAACACAGCAGGGCTAAAGTCAAATTAAGCTATACAACCTGAACAACGTCAATTGCATAGATGAAGTCAAAATAGCTTAATTCGGCTTTTGGTGTTGTCTACATGGCAGGAAGTCAAAGGAAAAACACTCTTCCTTCGACTTCCCTTACTCTTTGTGAAATGAGGGTTACCATGAGTCAGAGTAAGAAGTCCTCCAGCTTGTAGTGTAGATGCACACTATGATATTTCAGAATAATCTCAGTTATTCCAAAATAACACTGCTATGTAGACATACCCTGTGTGCCCTTTGAATATGCATATTAGGCAGATAGGGTAGTGAGAAAGGAGAGGTACTGACCATTGTCTCCCTTTATTGGTCCCAATGTTGCCTGAATTGTTCATGAACTGATGCAATAACATTGTTCATCAATGAATACATTCTGTAAGCATTAAATCTCTGTGCAAACAGCTTGAACATTTGATTTATTCAACACACACACATAATTAGAGAGTATGAAAGTCCCTATGAGTGAAAGATTGTAAAGACACTTATGCATCTTTAAAAATGTTTTTTAGCAGTTGGTGTCAATCTCATCACATCTGTTGAAATCCAAACAAATAACACCATTTACTCAAAAAACACATCTAAAACTAAATGGAAATCATCTTTTGAGTGTGTTTTTCCTCTACAGTTCAAAAAAACCCCCAATGCATTAAAAGAAAAAAGAGAATAGAAAAAACTTTATATATAAAGGATGTTGAAAAACATTTGTTTCGCGGAATTTTACTTGTGCTGAATCTCTGTATAATCACAACTGATGTGTTTAGCATTAATGAGAGCCACTTCTTTCAAATATTCTGACATGCCCAGTTAGATGAGTTCACATGCTAACATCAGAAAAATCATTACCATTATAACCATACTCTTACAAAGAACTCAAGAAATACTCAAAATCCAATGCAAGAATGAGCTCTCAGAAACATCAGTTAAATGTACAGCTTGAGCCATATTTCGCTAAAAACAACACTGAGGTTTCCTTTGAAGCTATGTAGTACTTTATACCCAAAATTCTTAACCTTCTTTGTTCAAGTATTTTTTCATTTTATCCCCATTACAGAAGGGAAAATAGACACTGGGTACGTCTATACTTCATATTCCTTACGGATAGCATACACAGGACATATACTGCATGCTCCCTTAGCTTACTTATAAATACCACAGTACACAATGGGGGACTGATGAGGTGCATGGAGTAAAAATATTGCAGAACGCTGGGTATATACTTTACATGTCTGCCTACATGCTCAAGCAGTGCCTCCCACATCTACACTGCTGTATTTAGCTGTGTACTGACGAGTTGCCTTCCAGTTGCTGGAGTCTTTCCCCACAGCAGAGAAAAGCTCCAGAAATAGGAGGATGCTGGGAAAACCTCTGGAAGCTCCCTGCTGTTAGAGACTTTTCCCACCACCTCACTTTGACCAGAGCCTTTCATTGACATGCGTAGATACGCAATGCAGTGTGGACAAAGCCTACTTTTCACTGAAGTATGTAGTTACTCATGCCATACATGCTGCCAGTGTTGTGCAGTTGAGACGTAATCACAGAAAAATGAAGTAACATACCTGAGGTCACATAGCAAGTCAGAAGCAAAGTCTCCAGATTCTCAGTCCAGAATCTCAGGCTCTACTTTGTCTTGTATAAATAAAACAGGTCCCCCTTCACAGGGAGTCAGATACTTGGCATCAGTTTTGTATAGAAATGATAGTACAAAATAATGTGAGTACCAATTATTATGTGGCGTAACCACATAGTATATTATGAAAAGATATTTCTCAATATAACCTCTTTGAAAATTAATATATAGTCTGAGTTATTGCAGTGTATAATTGCAATCCAAATTAGGTTTGATTATCCCCTCAGCTAATAAATTAACAATTGCCATTGATGGATGACTAAGTGAGAATTTTTTTAATAGTTAACACTTTCCTACTTATTTATAGAATTAAAGAAAATAATAAACGTTATTGAAACATGGAACTTGTTTTGATGTACTCTGCAAGTTGAATATTGTTCTATCAACTACTAAAAGGAGCCAGATATAGACTTATTTTAAATTAATTTGCAGCTACAGCTGTGGTTTGGAGGGCTGAGGAACAGAGATGAATTATCCATGCCACAGTTGCTGGAAATATTCTATCCCTGTAGCGTGCTTAGTTCGGCAAAAGTCCACCAGATAGTGGCAGAGTTAATAGGGAGGCTGAAGGGCTGACACTACTTCCCAGGTCTGTACTGATTCCATGACAGGGGAAGACACTTCCCACACCTCAAAAATGGGGCTGTAGGTGCGCTCTCCAGAACCTCCCAAATACCCCCTCCAGTACCCTCAAGTACACATGAACACACTCGTGACTTCAGCACACTCTCCAGTACTTCCCTCTAATATCCCCCGCTGTACCCCCTTCTTCCTTCCCTTCCTCCCCCTCTGGTAATGTCTTTGTTTGAGGAACCTGAAATAAGGTATCTTTAGTCTCTGTAACTTTCTACTTCTGAATGAAGAAATGCATTTTCCATTTATGAGATACTAAAATTAACTGATTGAATTACATCTCTGTTTACCTCTAAATGTATGTAACAGGTAGATTTGAATCTCTTTCTTTTAATATCATAATCAAAATTGTTTATAACATACATTGTTATAGAGTAATTTTGCTCCAGCTGGTTCTCTTAATTTTGTCTAGAACTGAAAAAGTTTTATGAAAGACCTTTCTTGGTGTTTTCAATCGAAGTACTGTAAACCAGTTTCCCTGCTCACTCTATAAATTAGGCCAGTATACAAGAGAAACTTTTGCCAGTAATGCCATTAAATGGTATGATTTTTAATGAGACTTTTACATCCCCATATGCCTTGCTGTAGATCTACTTATATCAGTAAAAAATGCTTTTGACTGTACAGCTTGTTTGATGTGGGAAACTGGAAAAACTTATTTGGGTCAAAGTACTCTACTCCTGGCAGAAGTTATAACTATGCTGGAAGGATTTGTTGGTGTAACCTTTTGGTATAGACAAGGCCTTGGAAAGTGCCACCAGAAAAAGAACATTTTTTCATATGCAGTCTGAAAAATCTGTGTACAAACAGTATATTTACATTTTTTTCATCTTCCCTTTCAGTAATTGTAATGCTAGGCCAGCAAAGGTTGAACAATCAGCAAGCTGGGTTACTAGCAAACAACCCTTTCAAGCAATCAAAAGTGTATTGCAATGGTAAATAGTTTCATTTTTTGTAGATAGGTATCAAAGCTATGTAAAGTAGACGAGAATCTTTAACCTGTTTGTCTGTTTTGTTACAGAATCAAAGCGTAAGAGTTACATGTGTCTGCTTACCTGCATCCCCTTATAAATCTAACAATGTGATTTAATTAGATGCTAAATCCTGTTCAAGTCTCATAATGCTTCATTACTGTATTTTGTGGACTCAAAGATCAAAAGGGAGTTATTATCTTCATTTAAATCATACTTGTGGTACAATATTATTGCCCTCAACTCTCTTTGAAATCTGTAATTCCACATATTAAGTAACCTATGAACTGTCTTCATAGTTTGAATGGCTAATAGCATTGTCTGAGAAAGGACCCACTGAATACAAATCACAAACTGTTGGCTTCCTTTAATCAAAATGCAGGTGGGGGAGTTGCTTTTAAAGATCCAATCTCCTTCAATTATAAAGAAAGCCTGAGGCCTGGTCCTTACATTTCTAGTCTTCTTAAATTTTAAATAGGGAATATGTAAGTTGTAAGATGAAGATGTTCCAAATAAATCTTTGGAACACTGTGGAAAAGTGAAGGAAGGACTTAAAGAGCCCCCACACATGGCTTGCCTAATGCACTATAGCTTTTTAAGTTGATTTCAGAAAGAAATTTACAAATCTGCAACCTCACCATCTCAGCCATGACTCTGATCTAAGGGCTTTATCTTTATTTGTATGTATACTGCATCCTTTAACTGTTCCAACTGTCTCCTTCCTCCCCCTGCCTTTAGTCTGTTTTAAATGTAGATTTTCACCTATGTCCTCTTTTCTGGCCACTTAACCAGGTGATGGTGATGGTCCATCTGACTATGCTGACATCTGGCTTGGACATTTATCTCTAGGAAGCTGGTTTGTGGCTACCCCCCAACACACATATTTAGAACATATCTAGTGATGCCATACAGAGAAAGCATATAGTTTTACATGCAATGTTGCCACACGCATTTTATCCGGACAATAATGATCAGCAGACTATGAGTTTTCGGAAGATACTGCACAATGCAGACTTTGTACAAAAGTTATCACAGGCTTGTAAAAAGAGGTGAATATGGGATGCTGACTCTTAGTGGATGCTGAAACCTTGCTTAGACATATTAATTGATACCTTTCTTTGTTGCAAGTTTAGTTCAATTACTACAGACTAGAAATAAGTATGTTACTGTAGACAGAGTATTCTGGGTGTCTGGGGTAGAGGTCTTTGCAAAGGGAAAGACTAGACAAGGATGCTGAGAGAGAAATCATATGTTGATATCTAGGTTATCTTATTGTAATTTGAGTTACCAATAAAGCCAAACTTCAAGAAGGGGTGCAAGTTTGGACTAAAGTATGTATGGAATCTCTTAAGAAATTAGTGGGATCTCCAGCTGCTTATGTTTCTTATATTAGGCCTGAAAACATGAATCCTACAGAAGTAGTTATATATCTAATCACCACCATCCATTCATATATGTCATGGGCTACTCTTATGAGATGGACTGGCCAAAATGGCAAGATGACATAATATTTCACGAGGCATAAAGGATCTGCCGACAAATCATTCTGGGGTCGGCAGATCCCCCTCTAGACTACTGCGCTGAGCCGTCAATCAGCTGATCGGCACAGCACGGTGGCCATTTTGATTTAAATGAAGCCGCAATTATTTAAATCACAGCTTCATTTCCCTTTGCCATCCTGACTAATCTACATGGCTCCGTTGATGGAGCCATGTAGTTTAGACACACCCTTAGTGTCTCTAGAGACATAGGCAACAGGCACAAAAGTAGAAAGCAGTGGCAGCAGTGATCACTGGCTAAAGAGGAAGGAGAAAATGATAATTGGCCAAGGTAGAGGAAACCAAGTAGCTGACAGGCCGAAATGTACTTCCTAGTAATGGAAGATACTGTAGAGATGATGGTATGCTAAAGGAGCATGTTCTAAAGAGATTCACGGTATGTCTATACAGCAAAGTTATTTCAAAATAACAGCAGTTATTTCGAAATAATTTTACCAGCGTCTACACAGCCAAACTGCTATTTCAAAATTAAATCGAAATAGCGGAGGGCTTATTTTGAAATTGGTAAACCTCATTCCACGAGGAATAGCACCAATTTTGAAATTGCTATTTTGAAATAAGCATTGTGTAGATGCTTATTTCGAAATAGGGGGCCTCCAGCCCTTCCCAGGGTGCCCTGGTGGCCACTCTGGGCACAACCAAGAAAACTCCTCTCCCTACCCCTGTCCCTGGAGCCCTTAAAGGGGTAGACTCTGGCCACAGTGCCTGTTCCAGCTCCAAGCCTGCCAGTCCAGAGCCAGCAGTCACTGCACCTGACCCAGTGGCCCCAGCATGAGCAAGGCAGCCAGTGCCAGCCAGCCCTCCACCGCTCCCCAGGACCAGTCTGCCAGCTCCCAGGAGCCTGCCAGGGGCCAGAAAAGGCAGGAACCTGCTGGTCCAGTGCGGAGATCAGGGACCTAATTCAGGTTTGGGAGGATGCCTCCAACGTCCATGATCTCTGCACTAAACAGAGGAATGCAACCGTCTACAGGCAGATGACTGCCAGCCTAGCCACCAAAGGCCACATGCGAACCCAGGAGTATGCTAGGGCCACAGGGGGCAGCTCCCAACCAGGGGCACACCCAGACCCCTGCACCTATTCTGATGCCATGGACTGCATCCTGGGGGGCAGGACGGTTTGTGCCCCCCAGGTAGTCATCGACCCTGGGGCAGAGCTTGCTGCCTCCTGCTGCTCCAGCCCCTGCTGCCTCCCCAGCTACCACTCCTCCTCCCACTCCTTCTCCCCTCCTGCTTCTTCCTCCCCACCCTCCCCACACCCCCAGGGATTCTGAGGCCCCTGCCCCCACAGTGCTGGGAGAGAGTTGGTCCAGCGAGACCCCCAACCCTGAGCCCTGAGATTCTCCTTCCCTTTCCTCCCTTTGCCTCCCCCTGCCAGCTCCCTCCTCCCAGGGTTCCCCCTTCCCTCTCCCACCTTCCCTCCTCCCCTCTCCCACCTTCTTTCCCCAGTCTCACCTCAGTTTCATTCCCCCCCCCACCCCAGTTTTGTTCAATAAAGAGGCTTTGTTGTAATGAACATGTGTCTTTTATTGTACATCAGGAAGGGGGGTTAGGGAGGGGTAAATGGAAGGATGTGAGGGAGGAATGAGGCATAAGCTCCCAGTGGGGCACACCAGGGAGACTGTTACTGCCTGCAGAACGTGCTGCCAGGCTCGCAGCAACACGTCCAGGAGAAGCACTAGAGTGCCCAGGAGCGGCTCCGGCTCTATGCTGCAGAGTGCTGTGGTGTCCTGAGTGAGGGCAACCAGAGCAAAAAATGCTTTGCTGTCCCTGAGTGAGGTAGTCAAGCAAGAAGGGAAACCTTAGAACCGGCTGTCCGGGGGGAGGGAGGGGTCCCTTTAAGCACAGGTCTCAGATAGCCTCAGGCAGCAGCCACACAAGGTAACTCCTGACCTGATGCCCTGCCAGAACCGGTTCCAGCCGTCCTTAAATGCGATTCAGCGTCCTATCAGTGTGGACTCACTATTTTGAAATAGCAAAATGCTATTTCAAAATGCATGTTGTATCTAGACACGTTATTTCGAAATAAGATATTTCGAAATAACGCTGTAGTGTAGACATACCCTCAGTTGCCTAGACTTATGGATCAGATTTTTATTTTAATTTACATGTGTTATTTTGCATCAGTTGCTATATTTCCACTTGAATTCTCTTTCCATTCTTTAACAGGAAATTATTTGGCTATCTTGTCTTCTTGGCTGAGTCTTGGCTTGTGGTCATACTGAGCTATATTTTCAGATAATGGATTTTGCACTAGGGTGTAATTGCATAAATGCAAATAAATGGAAATACTTTCATACAAACAATTCAAGTTACTAGTGCAAGTGGGCATTAGCTGTAGGGAATTTTTTGTGAGTGTCCAGAGTTCCATGCCTCATTGAACAAGCAATTGCCAGTGGGCTTTTAAAACTTGCTCAATTGTCCATATAAAATAATTGTACATATAATTTGGCTCTGTATTCCACCATGTTTCATGGGAATAATTCACATTTTATGCATTTGCATTTATTCTTTGAGAAACTATTAGCCTCTAAGATGTTATTTCTACCTGAACATTTTGGCATTATGACTTCTTTTTGTTTCCCATTAATGTGTGTGCTAGTAATTTCCACTTTTCTTTATGTAATATTTTCAGCTAGAAGAGGATGAAAAAGTATTGATAACTTTTTAGCATGCTCTCTTCTGTATCTCATTTTTCTTAGATCATTATTCTTAAAATTAACCAAAAATCAAATATCTTCAGCTAGGTATTCATGTCAGCATACAAAGAAATCAAATATTTTTATGCTGCTTAGTTAGTGCAAAATACTCATTTATAAGTGGTAATATATCATACTGAGTACTACCAGGTGTGAGACAGACACACTGGCTAGTTAAAAAGCTTTTAAAAATCATTTCACTTGGGGAAAATTCAGCCATGATATTACTGGGGCTGGTAAGTCTTATCCAGTTTCTCTGAGCTAGGAAGAGGAAACTATTCCACTTGAGCTCCCTGTATTGTTCAGAAAGAAGTAATCACTCTGTTCCTCATTCCCCCTCCCCTTCCTCTCCAGAATAAACTTTGCTTCACATGACAGGTCACTGATAACAATGTTTACTTACGTGCTATAAGAGACTCTCTTAATAACTCCTAAAATGCAAGTGACCCAAGCTTCAGAGACACCGAACCGCCAGAGCTCTCATTTATTTCAATGGAAGTTTATGTCATGATTCTCTACTGCCTAGCACAGTAGTAGTCATTGATTGTAAAATTTTACCATTCTGATCTGCTAACTACTTACATGCACTTTGCACAGGGGTAAATTAATATCCAATGTGCAAAGCACTATGAGAATTAGAGCCTTGAATTTTAATTTAGTTTAGTTTACTGGAACTTAAAAAACAAAGGCCAAGATTTGGGTGCCCAACATAAGATCATTTTAAAAATTTGATTTTTAGAGTTTTTTAACATGCTGCTCCTTGTAAGGTATCTCAAGTTCAGTAGCTGAAAATCGAGGTACCTAAAATCACAGTTGAAAAGTCACTTTTGAAACCTCAGCCAAAGTTCTTATGCATAACTCATTCACTTAGAATATGTCTAGACTGAAGAGCTTTTCCAGAATACCAGAGGTATCCAAGGAACACATCCGCTTTTTCGGAACAGTTTCCAAAAAAGCAGAAGCATTCTTTCAGAATCCCTGTATTCTTCTGTCATTTCCTAATGTCATTACCTCACAGAAACTTCCCCTATTATCACCCCATGTCATTACCTCAGAGACACTAACCTTCCCCCCTCACTCCCACTCTGTTCTAAAATTTGATTTGTCAGTTTCACATGCGTTCATTTTTTTGATTGTATCACTTTGGTCTATATGGTTGTGCCGATTTTCTTCCACATATTGATCTGAGGAAGTGGGTCTGGCACACGAAAGCTCATCACCTAATAAACCATCTTGTTAGTCTTTAAAGTGCTACATAGTTCTGTCTTTTGTTTCAGCTAGACCAGACTAACACGGCTGCATCTCTATCTGTATTCCTCTCAGTGAGAGGATTAAGGGATGATCCAAAAGAGGCCTTTTTTTCTGAAATTTGGCCCCGTGTAGATGGGCCAAATTTTGGAAAAGCCTTTTTTGGGAAAAAAAGTGGAAAAAGATACGTATCTTTTTCTGACTTTTCTTGGCAGTCTAGACATAGCCTCAGAGTAGTAAAATAAATACATTAAGTGATGCAAAGATATTAGCGCATAGAAATTTCTATCATTTCATGGGAGTCTTGTTATCATTTATACATAATTTTGCAACAGGATTTTATGTCTGCTGAAAAGGCCAAAGATAAATAATTTGAAGCCTTGTATACAAATGGTGTAATGACCTTCTGTAATGGTAGTAATATTTATATTCTCCTCATTATATTCTCTTTACATTAGCCCACTTCATGTATAGTGTGCTAATGTAAAGGGGGAAAAAACCCTTTTGTTAAGTATTAAAACATTCCCAGGATTTACATAACTCTGTAATTATTGCTCTTCATCGTTATTCTGAGGACTTGAAATTTTTTAATTGTATTTCTGGAAAATAAGGCATTTGTTCAAGGATAATCAGCTGACTACATACAGAACTACACAATAATCATCCTTATACTGATGAAAAAAGGGTGCATCTACACTACACCCGTAGCTCAAAATAAGGTACGCCATTTGGGTTATGCAAATTGCATAGCTTATTTCAAGTGTATTTTGAAATAGAGTGCTATTCCAAAACATCCCTCAATCCTCATGGAATGAGGTTTACAGGGACATCGGACTAGTGAGCCCATTATTTCAAAAGGTATTTTGAAATAATGGGCTTGTTTAAAAGTTGTGGAATAGCTATTTTGGGATACTGAAAGTATCCCAAAATAGTGCCGCTGTCTAGAGGCACTCAGCGAAATAAAAGTATAAAGAGAATGTTGTGGGCTGTTTCAGAAAACAAAGTCAGCAAGATCATCTTTTTCTGTACACTTACAGTGTACATTTTAGTACATATTAATGTTATCAATTCAAAGACAGCTAAATATGTTTCAACTCATTATTCAATATCACTATGCAATAAGAGCTATTTTTAATTATTGGTTATTGCTCGGGTAATATCTAAAGTGTAATTAATCAAGGACAGCTCCATGTTATAGAGTTTTTTATAAGAGTTTATCTATTTGGCATATACCAGAAATGAAAATACTGATGAAGTAGCCAGATCTCTATAGATATGTGGATCATTACTGTGGCATCAACCACATCCATGCATTAGAGTGAGCTCCAGTTGTCAAGAATTCATTCTAGTTTTACTGCAAGTTATGGAGAGATAACACATCATATTGAAATCCTTTTAAAATCACTACAAAGAAAGAAACTGACCTTTGTTGATTTTTTAAGAGAGGAAATGCAGAACAATGGGACGTGAGGGGAGAGCTATTACTAAAAACAAAGAGGATATACAGTATCAGTTGACACCTGTACAATATTAAAGAAACTTTTGAAATGCTAAGTTGTAGGAAACAAGAACCAAAATGGTTTGATTAGGGAAACAGATATATATTGTGTGTTGCAGTATCTTTCCAGACTAGGTTGGGACAGATCTAGTGAGCCATACCAATATATTGTATATACCTGAGCAACTTTCTGTTGAAAATGCAAATGTCTTGACTGCTTTCCTGGCTGATATGATAATGAGTAAAGTCATGCATCTTACATCAAATACTTTCCAGGGTACAAAAGGGGGGAAATTGACACATTGAGGATAGAAATTCATGGGCTGGGTTTCATATGCTGAGCTGAATGATTCTTGACAAACTGTCAAGATGCCTGGCAGGCTGAGCAATTGAAAAACTGAAGCCAAGAGGCACCTTTGTTTTCTCATGATCACACAGTTGTGCCATATTTAGCTCTCTTCTAATTAAGGCAAAATATAGCTTTGTACTATTTATAATTAATGTATCCTGATTTGTATATATACACTTAAGATCTTATGGTCTCGCACAGCTCAAGATACTTATTAGATCATCCATCCCCTGGGAAAGGTACAATGAATCTTCAGGCTTTGAGAAGCCTATAGCAAAGGGAAGTCGGGAGTCTAAGCCTGATTTGGGTTGTTAATCAAAGATTTAAACCAGAGGATCCTGTCCCCAGATGTTATCGATGATGCTAGGGACTGAGATTGGCAACATGTTCAAATTTGTGTATCCATATTCAAACTAGCAGACCCTGAAAAATTTTAGAGGACCACACACTGTTTTTATTATCTCCCCCCTGTGGATCAACTCAATTTTTCCACTGTATTTTCCACTTCACTCTCTTTAGTGGTGAAAATAGGTACAATATTGTAAATGAGACAAATTCCACTCTCAGTTATGCACGTTTAAGAACCAGATTCTGGCCTCAGGTACACTGTTGCTGTTCTGTTGTCTGCAAAGGACATCCCTTTATATTTACACAGGAATAAGTGAGACAAGAATTTCCTGCTGTTGGATTTTACAGGCCTGATGTTGATCCCATTCTAGTGAGAATCAAGAATAACTTTGCTGAAATTATTGGTGTTACAATGGTGTAATGAGGAAAGATCAGGCCTAACAAGTAAAATAAAGATTTCTTGTGGACTACGGTTGTCCTGCTTCCTAATTTAAGTATGTTAAATAATTTCTCAACAAATTATATGCTGTTAAAGATTTCTATAAGATTTTAGGATGCATTCTCAAGTAGTCCCATAAGAAAAGAGGTAATGAATGTATTACTAGATAACCTATTTTTCATGGCCAGAGCTATATTAAGTAGGTTATGTATAAGGAGGAAAAATGACCCCCAAATAGCTAATTAGCCATATATGGTGTCATCCTGCTGATTAATACTCTGCCTGAAAAATATAACAACATATCAGCAAAATGCATCCCATTTTCAACAGGTAATAGATCTATTTTTTGCTCTAATCACTTTAGGACATCTAGATAATATTATCAATCAATCTTGATAACCAGATGTAGCCTATTCTGAACCTACTGTTAATGCCATCAATATATCTCCTCTTAAAAGACTAGATTTCCAAGGAAAGAGAAAGTAATGCCTTTGGAGACTGAAGTTGATTGGAAAATACATCACAGAATAGTAAAAGCCCTGAAACTTACTGGCTATACCAACATGTTTTCCAACAGTCCTTGGTAAGAGGTTAGAGGTATTGATGTTAATGATGATAATATTCTTTTGGAGTTTTAAGTAGAAATATAAATAAAGTACAGCTCCCCCACCCTCTTCCTCTGCAGTGTACAGATTAGTTGCTGTCTTTTCAAAGGTATTGAATAGCTGCTTAGCATCAGGCCCAAAATTACTTCATTTCCCTATAATAACTCCTAGGAATAATATCATGAGAGTTAGACCTGGTTATTCTGAGTAAGATAAGTAGAAGTCCTCATTGGGGTACTTTTCCCCTTACATACATTTCCCATCCTTGACCTGCTATAACTCAGTATGTACACAACTTGTCTTTATATCTGTGAAGTCTCCATTCTTCAGCAAAGTTACAGCAGGGTAAAATTGGAGTAATGGTCTTGTTAACAAAGCCTTGTGTATTTGAATATAACTTTGAGCAAGTTTAAATGAAACCGAACACCCATAAACCTTACACACACATGCAACTACAGCATATAATTAATTGTTTCCTGCCTAAGAAAGAACAAGTGGTAGCCCATGTACATAACTTTGAAAACTAGATTGATTCGCAATAAGATGACATGTTAAATATTTCATTCCTTAGATGCTCGGTATAGTTGAACAATCACAAGTATTGTTGGGAAATATGAAACATTTAAAAATTTGGGGGACTTCAAAAATAAAAAAAAGTCTTCAAAAATATGCACAGAACTTTTCCATTTTTATAAGAAACTAAACAAAATAAAAATATGTGATTTTTTTACTACCTGGAAATCAAACATGGAGTTTCATATGAAAAGTGACATAAAAGATAAAGAAAAAGTGTTTAGAAAAATAATCAGCACAGCCAAAATGGATAGACCATTTGGGGGAGTTTTATATCACTTTTACAATTTTCAATAAGAGTGAAGAGCAAGGGGGGATTTTCAAAATACTTCAATGACTTGGGAGCCAATGTCTGAATGTTTTTAGAAAAAGCAACTTAGACACTTGAGAGCTCAAGATTTTTGCTCTTTATGTTAAGTGCCGATGTAACATCTAGAATTTAGGTTACAAAGTCACTGACGTGCTTTTGAAAATTCTACCCCAAGTCAGTTTTAACAGCAATTACACCAGGGAAAATAAAGCAAATGCCATCAGGACTAACTCCAGAACAGAAAGAGTCTAAAACAGTCAGGACTTTCAACCACCTCCAGAAAAAGTCAATGGGACCACGAGGTTTTAAATTGCAGTGTAATGAAATTGAACAAAAAGTGAAAAGGGATTAAAAAATCTGAACAGCAGCATAGAATCATAGAATCATAGAATACTAGGACTGGAAGGGACCTCGAGAGGTCATCGAGTCCAGTCCCCTGCCCTCATGGCAGGACCAAGTACTGACTAGACCATCCCTGATAGACATTTATCTAACCTACTCTTAAATATCTCCAGAGATGGGGATTCCACAACCTCCACGGGCAATTTATTCCAGTGTTTGACCACCCTGACAGTTAGGAACGTTTTCCTAATGTCCAACCTAAACCTGCCTTGCTGCAGTTTAAGCCCATTGCTTCTTGTTCTATCCTCAGAGGCCAAGATGAACAAGTTTTCTCCCTCCTCCTCATGACACCCTTTTAGATACCTGAAAACTGCTATCATGTCCTCCCCCAATCTTCTCTTTTCTAAACTAAACAAACCTAATTCTTTCAGCCTTCCTTCACAGGTCATGTTCTCTAGACCAGGGGTTCCCAAACTTTTTGACACGGGGACCAGTAAATCCATTAACGAGCTTTTGGAGGACCAGTAACAGTCATTTGCATATCTGCATATTCATTAAGCAAATGATGAATATTCAAATAAGTTGTTTCTGGTCCTCCCAAAGCCCCCAGTGCCAGCGTTAGCAAAGCTTTTGATACAGTCACCCACAATATTCTTGCCAGCACGTTAAGGGAATATGGATTGGATAAATGGACTGTAAGATGGATAGAAAGCTGGCTAGATCAGGGTTTCCCAAACTTTTTACTTTAATTGGAACCCGTTTTCTTTTCAGTACTGTTTTTTGGAGCCCAAAAATATAAACACATATAAAAAAAAAGAATGAAAAATGAATAAATTTTCAGCGTTTCACCCGGCTGCATCCTCCACCCAGCCTGGGCCAGGGCTTGGGGGACCCGGTGCAGCATGAGCACTCCAGGAGGCGGGAGCAGGAGCAGATTGGGGGTAGGGTATCTGGCTAGGAGGGAGAGTGCAAGGAAGGGTAGGGTTGCCAGGTGTCCGGTTTTGTACCGGACAGTCCGGTATTTGAAGGTTTTGTCTCGGAAAGAAATTGAGAAATTACCAGACATATAAAATGCCTGGTATTTTCTAATTAGGTAAGTTTTATTATAATTAGGTGTATCAGTCCTTAGCTGCGAACTGCCTGGCTGGTAGATGTGCTCATGGTGCCTGAGTGTGTCTACCTGCCAGGCAGTTCGCAACTACTCGAGGGAGGGTATGTGTGTGGGGGGGGGGGCGGGGTGGCAAAATGGAATCTCCGGCCAGACTCACTCGTCTGCCAGGGTCTGCAGGGTCTGCACGTGCCCAGGTCAGTTCTGCTCCTGCCCCCTTCTCCTCCCGATCTCCCCTGTCCAGCCCTGCTTCCAGTGTCCGGTTCCCCCCGCTCCCCACCAATCTCCCCCGACCAGCCCCGCTCCCCCCAACCCTGCTTCCTAGTGGCCAGTTCCCCCCCCCCCTCCTCCCAGCCCGCCTCGCTCTGCTCCCCTCCCGGCAGCCACACTGAGGCCCAGTATTTCTTTCCCACAGCCTGGTACCGGACTGTGGCCCATAGTTTGGGAAACGCTGCTCTAGACCTTTAATCATTCTTGTTGCTCTTCTCTGGACCCTCTCCAATTTCTCCACATCTTTCTTGAAATGCGGTGCCCAGAACTAGACACAATACTCCAACTGAAGCCTAACCAGCGCAGAGTAGAGTGGAAGAATGTCTTCTTGTGTCTTGCTCATAACACACCTGTTAATGCATCCCAGAATCATGTTTGCTTTTTTCGCAACAGCTTCACACTGTTGACTCATATTCAGCTTGTGGTCCACTATGACCCTTAGAGCCCTTTCTGCCGTACTCCTTCCTAGACAGTCACTTCCCATTCTGTATGTGTGGAACTGATTGTTCCTTCCTAGTGGAGCACTTTGCATTTGTCTTTATTAAACTTCAACCTGTTTACCTCAGACCATTTCTCCAATTTGTCCAGATCATTTTGAATTATAACCTAATAAACTTGATGCATGGATAGCAAAAAAAAGAGTATGGCAGTATTTTCAGAAAGGTTCCCAGTCTCAAAAGCTAAATGCAATAGAGGTTATATAAATAAGAACATGATGTAAATATTCTGAGGAGGCCGAAGTTGTACATGGTGAAAAAGGAACCGGAGAAAGGAGATATACCCATAGTGGACATATGTGCAAAAAACACTACAACATAGCATATCCTGACCAGAACCCCTCAGCTGATCTGCTCTAAATATAAGCCATTTAGTTATGTAGGTGTACTAAAGATACAAATGACTAAAACATTTGCACTGTGTCATAGAATATAATTCATAACTTCTGGCTCTGATACATAGCTTACTTGCTTTCTCCACTTTAGGATGTCCTGGCAGGACTGCAAATTATAGCCTGTAATGTATAGTAATTGATATCAATCTTCATGAGACACTTTCACAAATAAGTCTGCTTATATAATGCCCCTTTAAAAATAATGGTCTGATAGAAATGTATTTTAAACAGCTCCTCAGGAGCATGATGAACTATTATTACAATCCTGGAGTATTAATCTGCTGGTGGTGCTGAACCTTGCTATTCAAGAACAAAGGACACATAGTGGCTCAAATTAGCAGCTAAGTAATTGTTATGTACTGGTGCTCTGCAAGTCAGAAAAGCCAAATTTCTTCTCTGGGATTGCCACTCTTGCTTACCTCTTCAAAACTCAGTTCTCTTACAGTTGTCTCCCCGTGTCTGTTGCTACATATAGGTAGATCTACAGTAAACAAAGACACCCCTCAAAGGCTCATCTCACTGTCAAAATTACAGATTCTGTTACACCTCAGGGGACAGCAACTTCAAAAACTGCCAAAGATATCAGATAAAGCGATTAATATTGCAAATTAAATAATACACCTAGGCAAAGCACTTCAGCCCAACTAGAAGGTGAAAAAAGCCTATGTTTAATTAATGACTATACTTCAGTGTGATGCATAATTCATATAGTACACAATCATTTATGACTCACACAATTTATAAGTCATTTTATAAATAAAATATGACCAAAGCCTGGTCTGCAATGAGCTCCTCACAGTGTTAGTCTTATCTCTGTGACCATACCCCACCCACTGATTTTTAATAAGGCTCCTCAGGAGTGCAGTTATTAACTCATACATAGTGCCATTGCAAAATCTGGGCCCAGCAAGAAAACAGACAGTATGAATGTAATTTTCTTACTTTGATAAAGCTTCATAGTCTTATTCATACCATCTTCAACAATATAAATACTGGAACATTATCTATCCAAACAAACTTACAGGCATTTTTCTTGTGTCTCTGAACGTACTCAGATCAATGCACTGGGATGCTGACTTGCAGTAATGTCCCGCCACACTGCAACAACTTTAATTTTACTTACTGTGTCCATATAATTCTAAAATTGACATTTCAGCCTATGGATTCCATTGCAAAAAAAAGGATCTTGTATTACTGAGTGTTCACAAACATCCATTAGAAATCAGCCACTAGATTACACAACATTTGCTATGAACAAAGTAATGTATATGATATATTCCTAACTGCCCAGAGATTTGATCCTACAGCTCCTAACATGCTAAGACAGTGAAATAAATGTGGTCAACACCACACTTAACATTTATCATCTTCTCAGTACCAAGAAGGTGAACACTGTTGAAAATTACATCAGGGTATGTCTACACTACAAAGTTAATTCGAAATAACAACGGTTAGTTTGAATTAACTTTAATAGCGTCTATACATGCAAACAGCTATTTCGAATTAAATTCGAAATAGCAGGGCGCTTAATTCGAATTTGGTAAACCTCATTCTACGAGGAGTAACGCCAAATTCAAATTAGCTAATTTGAATTAAGTGCTGTGTAGACACTTAATTCGAATTAGCTGGCCTCCAGCCTTTCCCAGGGTGCCCTGGCGGCCACTCTGGATACAACCAGGAAAACTTACTCTCCTCTCCCCCAGCCCTGGGGCCCTTAAAAGGGTAGAGTCAGGCTACTGGGCACATGCGAGCCAGAGGCCTGCCTGTAGAGAGCCAGCACTGCCAGCTTCATCATGAGCCATGCAGGCAGTGCCAGCCCAGTGTCCCCCCGCCCAGTTCCCAGGGGCCAGCCAGGGGCCGTAGACAGCGCACGCCCGCCTGGACTGGTGTGGAGATCATGGACCTCAATGTCCATGATCTCTGCACCAGGTGGAGGAATGCGGCCGTCTATCGCCGCATAGTGGCCACCATGGCCACAAAGGGCCACAGGCATACACAGGAGCAGGTGCGCCTCAAAATAAAAGAACTTCGGCAGGGGGACACCAGGGGAGGTGCCACAGCATGGGGAAAACACCTGCCCCTACTTTCCCACCCTAGACCGCATCCTGGGGGGTGGGACAGTCTGCACCACCCCAAGGGCCAGTGAGCTGGGACCAGAGGGGCCAGCACGGAGGGTGCCACGCCACCGGGACCCCCGAGCTGTCCCAGCACCGGAGTCAGCAGGGTCATCAGGGGAGGCCACACCAGGTAAGTGCCATCGCTGTCCCCTACCTGGAAGGCGGGGGGAACCAGGCACCACGCGTGTGGGCCATGCCTCTAATGGATCATGCAACCACCTGTGCCTGTGCGGGCACATGCCGTGCCACCCTTGGGCAGGTGGCTCCAGCTGCGTGCCACACAGGGACCGTGGCCTGATAGCCAAACGCATGTGTGAAGAGACCTGACACGCTCCCGACCCTGGGGCGGGACACAGAAGGACGCCCTCCCTTCACACGCCCCCTCTACACAGAGGCAGAGGACATCTCCCCTCCGCCAGACATCCCGACCATGGCCTCTGTGCAAGCACGTTGGCTATGGCAGTGCAGGGCACGGTCATCCTCATCTCGCAGACAGGGGTTCGGCTTCATCCACTCTGTCCCCAGGGAGAACTGACCACTTCTCTTCTTTCTCCACAGCCGCAACAGCTGTGGGTGCAGGGCACACCACCCCGCCCGGGACCTCCTCCTGCACCAGAGGGTTCAGCAGATCCACCACCACAAGCCACGGGTACCATGAACAGCACCTGGGGGCCCTGTGAACCATGCACCGCACCCTCGAGCAGTGGGCACAAGACGACAGGGAATTCCACCAGGAGCTGCTTGCCCAGGGTCGTGCCCTCTTTGAAAATCAGCACATCCTGGTGCAGAGTATGCTGGCCCGTGCTGCTGAAGCGCCTGCTTCTTATCCTATTTCTTCTCCCCCTCCCACCTCTGCCTCCTCAACCTCCTCCTCCTCTATCTCCACACCCCCCACCTCAACCTCCACACTCTCCTCCCCATCCCCCCGGGGACGCCGAGGCCCCAGCACCCACGGTGCTGGGAGACATGTGGCCCGGCGAGACCCCCCACCCTTGAACTTCCCCTCCCCCCTCTTCCTCTTGCTTCCCCCTTCCAGCTCCCTCCTCCCAGCTGCCCCCTCCCCTCTCCCACCCTCTCTCGCCTCCCCTCTCCCACCTCCTTTCTCCAGTCTCCCCAGAGTTTCATCCCCCTCCCAGTTTTGTTAAATAAAAAGAGAGTTTATATTTTTGAAAAAACTTGTCCTTTATTTTTTACATCAGGAAGGGGGGCTAGGGAGGGGTAAGTGGAAGGATGTGAGGGAGGAATGGGGCATGAACTGGGGTGGCTCTCAGGGCTCCTCGTGGTGGACGCTCTCCTGCAGGGCTCCTGGATCCTGACAGCCCCCCGATGGACCCCCCCAGATGGAAGCCTGCAGCAAGTGCAGCCGGGCTGATGGCCAAGTGCTGTGGTGTCCCAAGTTCGGGCACTCAGGGCACTCCAAGACAGGACTGCTTTGCTGTCCCTCATCGAGGTAGACAAGCAAGCGGGGAACCCTGAGAACTGTCTGTCCGGGGTGGGGGTAGGGTCCCTTTAAGCACGGAGCTCAGTTAGCCTCAGGCAGCAGCCCCACACACTAAGTCCAAACCTGATGCCCTGCCAGCACTGGTTCCGGCCAGCCTTAACTTCGGTTCAGGGTCCACTCAGTGTGGACGTACTATTTCAAATTAGCAAAAGGCTAATTCAAAATAGATTTTGTGTATAGACACGTTAATTCGAATTAGCTTAATTCGAATTAACTATTTCAAATTAAGTTAACTCGAAATAGTGCTGTAGTGTAGACATACCCTCAGGTATTTGCCTCCAAGAAGAGATAAAGATTCAATACTCAGGTACAAAATAACCATACAAAGGCTACGGTTGTTTGACTCTTCTGAATGTAAAGGGCAAGTCCCAGAAAGGCATGCTGGAAAGAAAGTTCCTATAAAAGGTCAGCCCTTCACAGTACTTACTTATGAGAACCTAGGAAATTGTTAAGGAAGAAGGAAAAGAGCATTTTCTATATCATAGTGTATTCTATGAAGTAGGAAACAAAAGGGAGACAATTAAATATTAATAAATAACATTTTAAGTGCCTAAGTTTCTTTGAAAGTCAACAGGAATTAAGCTTGTTAGACACTGTTGAAAATTTTATCCAGTGACTGTTATTGACAACTGATCACATATGCTTCTGTAATACTGGAAGTGTGATATTAAGTGTTTCTAAAGTTACATAAGGGAAAAAATTGGATAAGATAACAATTTAAGAGATAATAGATTCAGGAATTTACATCTAACACATGTATAATGCTATATAAAGTTTTCCAAGTATTGCCAATAGTTAGATGCAGAAGAAAATAAAACAGAGAAATTGTAACTGGGGCAAGGACAGAGAAATACAGTTAATAGAGCCAGTATGTGAAAACAGTTCTTTACATACAATCAACATGGAACAGGAAATAGAGAGATACATAATATATAATTCCTTTCACAAAACAAGCCAGCATTATGTTTCATTAAAATGCTGCCTAGACAGATCACTAAATGAGCTTCTTGATCTTATCAAAATGTGAAACCTCATTTAAAAAAAATGATAAACTATCTTTCATGAAAATTCCTCAGTCAAGAAGGTTAAAGACTTATTGTACAGTTATATAGCCAAATCTGTATGCAGCAGATCTAAAGACTAAATATTATCTGGAGATTTATTCACAAAGTATGCAGAAATCTGCATATATACTTGTCCTTATGCTGGTCCCATTGACTTTTGCCAATGTAGAGGAAAATATTCATGACAGGTTGTGTTGATTTGGCAGAGGAGGAACCAGTTCAAGGAGCTTCCATCTGCTTTAAGTGTAATAAGCTCATGATTTATTCCTGGGAGTGTTATATGTATTTTCCACAAAGCAGTATTTCAAGAGTCTCTTTGAACAAGGGGCCCCATTCTATTACTAATGCTCCTGTGGCAAGATATAGTAAGAGAACACTTCCAATGCTTCAGCTGAGAAAGTATTCAAAGATAGCTGAGTTCCACTCTCAGTTTCAAATCACCCTTTATACTTACCCTGCAATATTTAATGGAAGGCTACAAGAATAGAAAGATAGCAGCCTCACTCAGAATCTTTAGCTCAGAGGTTAGGGAACTGGCATGGAATGTGGAAGGCACCAATTCAACTCCCTTCTCCCCACTTGGAGGAGAAGGGATTTGAACAGGAGTTCCTCACCTTCCAGATGAGCACTCGCACTATTGCACTCTAGAGTCTTTCCCAGTCTTTTACCAGGCCCCTTATTATTCAGCTGAATGGGAGATACTGAAAAAGACCCATAACTGAATATTCTGTGACCTCTTCCATAGATCTGAACTGGGATCTCCCACATCTCATGGGACTACCCTAAACACTAGGGTAAAAATTTAAAGGAAGGCCACCATTGCCTCCTCCCCACCAGCCAAGCCATTTTGCATGGAGTAAGGTATACTCTATGCATGCCTACCACGTTGGTCCTACAGGCAAGGTAGGCATTACCTCACCTATCCTTACCTGGTTTGAGAATCTGGCTTAAGTGTGAGACAGGTATTGGGCATCTGCCTGAGACAGAAATGTGGATAGCAAGAGGCAGAAACGTGGATATCAAGAGACAGAAACTTAGATGCATAGGGGACCTTCACAAAAGAAAAATGTAGACAAAAATTGAGTTTAGGTGCCTGCAGGGATAGTCAGTAGTTGTATTTTTGTAGCTTGAAGAATTGCCTTAAGTTGGGACTTAGATACCTAAGTCCTTTTGTGGTTCAGAGCCACAAATGATTACATTTCAAATAACAGATGGCACTTAGACAATTTCAAACATTTATTCATTCTGGCTGACCCCCCTCGCAAACAATATGAAGCATTCACTATGAGTCCATTTGTTCAAGAACACCTACTAAATGGTAAGAGCTAGGACCACCTAATTTGCTTATCAATACTTAAAGCAAGATAAGTGGCTGTGCCAGGATAATAGGATATGTGTGGAATTTGATTATTTCTCATAAAACGGAAAAAAAAAGATTATTTAGTCCCAAGCAGAGCATCGAACCTGGTCCAAGAGATGACTATAGCTGAAGCACTTGGAAATAGTGACCACAATATAATTAAATTTAACATCCCTGTGGTGAGATAGGTCCATCCATGGCTATTAGCCAGGATGGGTAGGAATGGTGTCCCTAGCTTCTGTTTGTTAGAAGCTCGGATTACCTATTCTTTTCATTCCCTCTTAGGCACCTGGCATTGGCAATTTGGGGAGACAGGATAACGGGCTATATGGATCTTAGGTCTGACCCAGTATGGCCATTCTTATGTTTTTATGTTAAGGGGACAGCTATACTGCAGAATGAACAGAGGGGAGCAGCAAGAGGACTGGAATGCAATTGGGACAGCAAAGAGCACGGGTGGAGAAAAGGGACAGCTATCTCCTATATATTTCAAACAGTTTGTCTGTTTGTTTGTCTATTTGCCTGTGTAGCTGTCTGTCCCTCAGCTGGGGAAAATACACTCCTTCCCTAGGCTATTCAGGGGACAGGTGCTTCTCCCCTGGCTCCAAACTGCTGCAGTAAGAGTGCTGGGTTTATCCTCTCTCCCTGGGGCAGCCTTCATACTAATCCTCTCATCTTCAATCCCATCCCAGAAATATGATTTAAATGAAGAAAAACAAAACTTATGTGATTTAAGGACCTAAGCAATATTGGGTAAATCATACAGTATGTACTATAATTAGGGACGTTAGAAATAACTCAATAACTAAGTGAATTTTCATTATACTTCAAAAATGTTCTTAACAGTCAAGTATTTTACAGTAGCAAACGTTACTTTGCTATACATCTGCAGATACTGTGTAGCTGAGGCATGAATCCTATTTATTTGCATTATGTTAGAACCCAAAGGCACTAAGCAGGATGAGAGCTGCATAGTGCTAGATACTGAACACAGAGAGATAAACTCTGGTCTCTGAAACAGCTTATATTCTAGAGAGACACAAAAACAGATATAAGTTTCGGGGGAAAGACCCATATAATCCCCTATTTTGAAACTATGACCCTTGCTCCTGTCAATGTATTCTCATTCTTTCTACTCTGTAATCAATTGTTTTCTTGCTTCCATGCTTCTCCTCTATCAGTTAAAGCCTTCCATTGTATGGCGATTATGTCCATACTCCCAGGATGCAAATCAGCCTGTGTTACTGCTATTGTCTGATGCAGGAGGTGTCACAATGGCTTTTGTGGGCTTGCTCCACACCATTAGGACCTGTATAGTTTCCTCCAACTGATATGTAGATAATAAGGAATGCACAGCCTCAATTAATATGAAGTGATATTATCGAAAATCATATTTAATATGAATGCACTATTTTCTTGCTATATGTATTTTTTCTGGGTTTTTTTTACAGAAAACAAAATAACACACAGCACTGCTTTGCTGAATAGGAAATCAACATTCAACAATACCTCTGTTATAACTTGAAATAAATGATAATCGTAAAAAGCAGATCGAAAGCAGAGTATTGTTTTTGCATTTTCTAGTGTTTCTAAGAAAACCAGAATGAAATAATTTCTTCTAGCCTTAAGTTTTAATTTATAAAATGGTGATTTTGCAATCACTAAATGGTTCATATTTTTATGATTTACAACTGTATTTAAATAAATCCATCTAATTTTACTAAAATCTCCCTTATAATCATAGACTGATCCCTTTTGCACACTTACAGAATGATAACAGTGAGCTCCCCTGGACTACAAAGGTTTAGAAAAACAAATTGGGGGGTTTCCCCATGAATCCTAGTTGTTGTTTTTTTTAATCTGGATTTGTTTGGCTTTCTGATTCAAAACTATCATGTTTATGACCTTAAACTCAAAGTAAGAAAGACAGATAAGTCAATTCCTGACACTTCCCCACAAAGACCAGACCATCTGGACTCTTTGTATTTGTAACAGGTGCTTTTGGGACTCAGAGCCTAATTTTGGCCCAGATTCCGTTCTGTATGGGTGACTCTGCTCCTATGTGCAATTGTGCTTTGCATTAATTGAAGAGACTGGAAAAGGCCAAGTACGGTAATTAGTCAGTTGGTCATGCAGAAAAAAGACTCGTGGCTGAGTGCCACTAAACATTGAATGCACAGATGTACAGAACCATCAACTTTTGCTCTCTGTGGTACCCAGCTAATCTATGGCAGGTAGAGCAAAAGATCTGTCTTAGTCCAGGTTTTTAGTCTCTTGGAAGCAACAACATAAATTTCTTAACCACTGGGAAGAAAATATGGTGTGTTTGACTGAACTAAAAACAGGCCACATCAGCAGAAAATCATGAAAATAGTAAAAACACCAGATGAGCCAAATATGCTAGTGAGGATTTTAGGTTTAAGGCTGAACTCGGATTTACCTAAAAATCAGTTGATGTGCATAAAGAAGTTCTGGAACTTGTACAATTCCAAACTTAGCAAAATACTCTTTAGTAATATGGTACATTTTTGTAAGCATTCTTAGCTCCCCTTTACTGACCAAATTAATTATTTTCTATCCTTCTTTTCCAAATATGTAAGTTATATTAGGAGCCTAGAATTACTTATTATAACAATTTGTTCACAATAAAATTAAATTTACATATATGCCCCACCTGATTCCTAGATCTCAGTGAATCAGACCCAGGCATAACGTTCCATACAACTGGCAATAAGAACTATAATCCTAAACCCTCAATTTTGCAAAAGTCTTACCAGGGTACAAAATATATCAGAAGGACAGAACATGTCCTGCTGATGGGGGAGTGGCACTATGCATGAAAGAAAATGTAGAATCAGATGAAGTAAAAATCTTAAATGAGCCAAAATGTTCTATAGAATCTCTATAGATAGTAATTCCATGTTCCACTAATAAGAATATAGCAGTAGGCTATATATCGGCCACCTGATCAGGACAATGATAGTGACTATGAAATGCTAAGGGAGATTAGAGAGACTATCAAATTTTAAAAACTCAATAATAGTGGGGGATTTCAATTATCCCCATATTGATTGGGTACACATCACCTCAGGATGGGCTGCAGAGATAACATTTCTTGATACCTTAAATCACTGCTTCTTGGAGCAGCTGGATCTGGAACCCACAAGGAGAAAGGCTATGCTTGATTTAGTCCTAAGTGGAGCACAGGATCTGGTTCAAGAGGTAAAATATATATGGACCGCTTGGAAATAGTGACCATAATATAATAAAATTTAACTTCCCTGTGGTGGGAAAAACACATCAGCAGCCCAACACTGTGGCATTTAATTTCAGAAAGGGGAACTACACAAAAATGAGGAAGTCAGTTAAATAGAAATTAAAAGGTACAGTGACAAAAGTAAAATCTCTGCAAGCTGCATAGAAACTTTTCAAAGACACCATAATAGAGGCCC
Organism: Pelochelys cantorii; assembly: GCA_032595735.1. Taxonomy (NCBI): domain Eukaryota; kingdom Metazoa; phylum Chordata; order Testudines; family Trionychidae; genus Pelochelys; species Pelochelys cantorii. The sequence goes on from CM064326.1 coordinate 78,014,633, forward strand.
AACTTAAATGTATACCCCAACTTAAAAAACACAGTAAGAGAACCAAAAAAGTGCCACCATGGCCTAACAACCAGATAAAAGATTCAGTGACAGATAAAAAGATATCTTTTATAAAGTGGAAGTCAAATCCTAGTGAGAAAATAGAAAGGATCATAAACTTTGTCAAATGAAGTGTAAAAATATAGTAAGAAAAGCCAAAAAGGAGTTGAAGAAGAGCTAGCCAAAACCTCAAAAAGTAATAGTAAAATGTGTTTTAAGAACAGGAAGCTGGCTAAACAACCAGTGGGGCCCTTGGATGATCTAAATGCTAAAGGAGTACTCAAAGATGATAAAGTCATAGCAGAGAAGCTAAATGAATTCTTTGCTTCAGTCTTCACAGCTGAGGATATTGGGGAGATTCCCAAATCTGAGCCATTCTTTTTAGGTGACAAATCTGAGGAATTGTCCCAGACTGAGGTGTCACTACAGGTGTTTTTTGAACAAATTGATAAACTTAACAGTAACAAGTCACAGGGACCAGATGGCATTCCCTCAAATGGGAAATTGCGGAACTATTAACTGTGGTTTGTAACCTATCCTTTAAATTGGCTTCTGTACCTAATGATTGGAAGATACTAACATGATGCCAATACTTAAAAAGGGATCTAGAGGTGATCCTGGCAATTACAGACTGGTAAGTCTAACATTAGTACTGGGCAAATTAGTTGAAACTATAGTAAAGAATAAAATTGTCAAACACATGGAAGAACATAATTGGTTGGGGGAAAGTCAACGTGGTTTCTGTAAAGGGAAATCATGCTTTACTAATCTGCTAGAGTTCTTTGAGGGGGTCAACAAACATGTGGACAAGGGGGAATCCAGTGGATATAGTATACTTACATTTCTAGAAAGCCTTTGACAAAGTCCCTTACCAAAGACTTTTAAGTAAAGTAAGTCGTCATGGGATAACAGCGAAGATCCTTTTGCGGATTGATAACTGGTTAAAAGACAGGAAACAAAGGGTAGGAATAAATGGTAAGTTTTCCGAGTGGAGAGAGGTAACTAATGGTGTTCCCCAAGGATCTGTCCTGGGACCAAACTGCTCAAAATAGTTAAGACAAAAGCAGACTGTGAAGAACTTCAAAAAGATCTCACCAAACTAAGTGACTGGGCAACAAAATGGCAAATTAAATTTAATGTTGATAAATGTAAAGTAATGCACATTGGAAAAAATAATTCCAACTATATATACAATATGATGTGGCTTATTTGGCTACAGCTACTCAAGAGAGAGATCTTGGAGTCATTGTGGATAGTTCTCTGAAAACATCCACGCAGTGTGCAGCGGCAGTCAAAAAAGCAAATAGAATGTTAAGAGTCATTAAAAAAGGGATAGAGAATAAGACAGAAAATATCTTATTGTCGCTATATAAAACCAGGGTATACCCACATCTTAAATACTATGTACAGCTGTGATCACCTCATCTCAAAAAAGATATCTTGGCATTGGAAAAGTGTCAGAAAAGGGCAACAAAATGAGTAGGGGTTTGGAACGGGTCCCACAAGAAGAGAGATTAAAAAGACTTCAGCTAAGAAAAGAGGAGACTAAAGGGGGTATGATAGAGGTCTATAAAATCGTGACTGGTATGGAAAAAGTGATTAAGGAAAAGTTATTTACTTATTCCCAAAATAAAAGAACTAGGGGCCACCAGGGGAAATTAATAGGCAGCAGGTTTAAAACAAACAAAAGGAAGTTTTTCTTCACTCATTGCACAGTCAACCTGTGGTACTCCTTGCAAGAGGATGTGGCGAAGGCAAGAACTTTAATAGGGTTCAAAAAAGAGCTAGATAGATTCATGGAGGTTAGGTCCATCAATTGCTATTAGCCAGGATGGGTAGGAATGGTATACCTAGCCTCTGTTTCTTTGGAGGTGGGTGACAGGGGAGGGATCACATGAGGATTACCTGTTGTGATCCCTCCCTCTGGGGCATCTGGTATCGGCCACTGTCGGCAGACAGGATACTGGGCTAGATGGACCTTTGGTCTGACCTAGTATGGCCATTCTTATGTTCTTAACGTTCTTAATTCTGCAAGCACAAACACATTTAATTTGCTACCCTAATCCCATTGATTTCACCAATTCAGGGTAGTAATATTAAGCATTTGCATGTTTGCAGGTTTGGGGCTTTAGTTCTTTTCTTCTTCAAATCTATTTTGTCTCCCTCCCATTTCTAATGTGTTTGAGGATGAACATTGGAGTCACCCACATCACACAATCAGTGTTTAAGGGGAACTTCTGACTGATTTCAGTTGGAAATGTATCTTATGAATGATATCAAATCTAACTCCCAATTTTCTTCTTTTTGAAGATTAGTTTAGCCATCTCCATACTTCTTTGATGGGGCTTAGGAACATAATGCTCTCTAGAAAGTGGTATGGAATTCAGTAGTGCTAGGCCACTTTATTCCAGCAAAGGACCCTTAAAGAGTTCTTTGTTTACAAGGTCATTCTAATTCTTTTCTCTGGGTGTGTCTAGAATACAGGGTTTTGTCGACAAAAGTGGACTTTTGTCGACAAAACTATACCTGTGTCTACACTACCGCCGAGTTCTGTTGACGGTGGTAAACCTCATTCTACGAGGAATAACGCCTTTTGTCGACAGAGTTCTGTCGACCGAAGGTGTTATTGCATCTACACTATCCTTTGAGTCTACACTCTCATGTCGACAAAGCAGCTTGCTTTGTCGATAGAACTGGATGTAGTCTAGACGCTCTTTGTTGACAGAAGCTTTGTTGACAGCATCTGTTGACAAAGCCTCTGTCGACAAAAGCCTGTAGTCTAGACGTACCCTCATTGTCCCCTGGAAAAATAAAGATTGTGGACCACTTTTTCTTTTGTCCTACATGGAAGAAGCCAGCCTCTTCCTGCTGTATAAGCCCTGGGGTTATAGAAGGAGGTAGCCTGCATTTCAAAATAGACAAATATTTCTTTAAGCAATACATTCTGAAATGGAATATTTAGAACTGTTCATTGTTATACCTTCAGAATATAGCTTTGCTGTGGGAGCTGCATCTTTAATAAAGAAGCCAATAGCAACTGAAAGAAGAAGCAAATTAGTTGAGCTGCCAATATTCAGAATTATTTTACAGATCACAATGGAAGATTAAATTATGTCTGGTCAGTTAGAGAAAGAAAGCTAAGGGAAAAGGTTGGGGGAGAGAAGTGACCCATAGAGTTAAGCTTCTTTGATATTTTGAGATTATACATTGCCTTTCTGCTCTATCTACTTGTTTCCTTTACATGAACAGGCAGGGGATTCAAGGACTCAGAGGGCTGATCATCCTGGAAAACTTCAGTGAGCATTGTGTATATCAATTTCCAGAGATTATTTGTCATTTTATGCGACATATTTCAGTCCTCCACCTAGTAATATGAAAAACTAATCTGAGCGACAGTACAAGGAGATGATGTATTACTGATTGAAACCAGAATCCCAGATCTTATTTTAAACTCATTGGTCTTGAAAGTTTCATACCATCCCTCTATTCAGCTAGATGTAGATATAGATATATACAGATACTAGTATTTTTCAGTCATGATGCAGTTGCTGGGGATATATATCTATATAACCATGGACAGATTCCCAGCAAATGTATCGTGAGTGTAAAAATACTGATTGCTTCAGTCAGAAGGCAGATATTAGGAGCTGGTTTCTTCTGCATAATATTCATTTGACACCAAAAATTTGCAGGCATTGCAGGATTCTGCTCTCACCTAATACTAGAATGAAACTAATAAAGCTCCATTAAGGCAATTGAAGTTCACAGTAATATGTAAATAGGATAAGACTGACTATCATGAATTGCTGGGAGTGCACGTGATGACCAGGAAAAGCTAGCAGGTTGTAGTGTAGGTATGAACAGTGAAGATGTAAACTACAACCTCAGCTTTTATTTTTCAATCCTTTGCTTGACAGAGGTATTTGCTTTATTTTATCCATATCTGTAAATTGGAAGATATTAATACTAGCCTAATAATTAAAGTATAAAGGTATATATAGCTAAAATATTTTGTTACACTTGTATAAATCTGGAATAACACCATAGATATCAATGTAATTATTCCAGATTTAAACATGAATATAAAGAAAAATCACATTTTCAGGGTCTTGGCAAGAATTGTTGTCATATCACTCTATATTTTGGCTCTGCAGACTCACAGTTAACCAGCCCAAACACTTGGGATCAATATTAAAAAAAAATAACACCAACAATTGCCGAGGAATACAAGCTATGTAGCTCCCTCTTTCAAATTCCTGGGCCATAGCGATTTTCATGCCCACTCTGAAGACCACCAATGTCAGTGATTACCAGTGTCTCTTATTATTGTGTCACTGAAGTTATCCTTTATTAAATGACATCATTACTGATAACCCATCATGACTGCTTGAGTGCTTGACACCAGAAGACATCGGATGGCCATTGAATCAAGACCAGCACTTTGGTAGGTAATGTTTGCTCTCTAAACTTTGTTACAAATTTTGGGCCAGCTATTCAGCTGGTATGGCCCCAGTGATTTAATTTACCAGCTAAGAATCTGTTATTTTGGGTTTTAGAGGTACCTTTACAAATCAAATAATAATAATTGGAAATGATTAGTCATTATATATTTGTTAGGTGTTCCATATCCAAAATGGCCAACATGATATAATACCTAAACACAGTAATATCAAGAAAAAAGCAATATGGCCTGATAGTAACCAGGGAAAAGTTACAGGAAGTTCATTAAACATATATTTACAAACATACATGAAACAAACATATGGAATTCTTTCAAAAAAAGTACATCTAGTATGGAAACAATCTTGAATCTCACTTGAAACTGTGCCACAGTTATACAGTAATATGCACCTAGTGAGAACATGACACGGTTCTGGGATCTTGATGGAAAAGGCCCTACTGTTTGTCCCTTCAAGACTACATTTTTTAATCCTACCTGACACATGATCAGAGATTAGAGGTCCTGAAACAAATCTCTCAGAATAGCCTTGAAAAGTGGGGAAATTTGGATTCCAATCCAAACATCACAAACCAATCTCTGGCAGAGATTAGATATATATTTCCTTTGGTTCTCTTAAGTTTCCATGGTTAATTGACCTGGCAATCACAAGAAATTCAGAAATAAAACAAGTTTATTACAATTTGGGATTCTTTAGATGGATAAAACTCAAATTAGTCTGAATGTCTAAATGAGTTCACATGATTATTCTTTATGTTTAAATAACTCAGCTTATTGTCGCCATTGCTATTATCAGAAGTTATTTGTCAGTGCTTAATTTGTAATGAAATGCCCAAACTCAAAGAATTAGGTGCTGCGGCTCAAGCTATTTTTTTACATTTGTAATTGATGCAGCAGGCCTTTGAATGACCAAGCCTACTGGTGCTGGGATTCAGCTCTGTTGCAAGCGCTGTTGCAAATTAAGCACTCTTATTATTAGCAACACAATTTTTTATCACTGATGTTTAAAACATGGCTTTTCAAGAAGGCAGACTAGCAAACTCAGGGTATGTCTACACTACAGCACTAATTCGAACTAACTTAGTTAATTCGAACTAAACTAATTCGAATTAGTGCATCTAGACCTAAAAACTAATTTGAATTAGCGTTTTGCTAATTCAAACTAGCATGTCCACATAGAGTGGACCCTGAACCAAAGTTAAGGCTGGCCAGAACCAGTGCCGGCAAGGCATCAGGTTAGGACTTAGAGCATGGAGCTGCTGCCTCAGGCTAGCTGAGGGCTGTGCTTAAAAGGACCCGACCCCCACCCCAGACAGACAGTTCTCAGGGTTCCCCGCTTGCTTGTCTACCTTGAGGGACAGCAAAGCAGTCCTGTCTTGGAGTGCCCTGAGTGCCCACACTCGGCACATCACAGCACTCGGCCATCAGCCCGGCTGCACTTGCTGCAGGCTGCCATCCGGGGGGGGTCAATTGGGGGGCTGTCAGGTTCCAGGAGGCCCTGCAGGAGAGCTTCCACCCCGAGGAGCCCGCAAAGCCACCCCAGTTCTGCCCATCGGGGGCTCGTACCCCATTCCTCCCTCACCTCCTTCCACTTACCCCTCCCCAGCCCCTCTTCCTGATGTAAAAAATGAAGGACACGTGTTCAAATATAGAAACTCTCTTTATTTAACAAAACTGGGGGGGGGGATTAACCTCTGGGGAGACTGGGAAAAGGAGGTGGGAGAGGGGAAGAGAGAGGGTGGGAGAGGGGAGGTGGAAACCTGGGAGGAGGGAGCTGGAAGGGGGAAGCCAGGGGAAGAAGGAGGAGGGGAAGTCTAAAACTATGGTACACCATATCTTCAGTACTGTGTAGAGATGTGGTCTCCTCACCTCAAAAAAGATATTTTCGCCTTGGAAAGGGTTCAGAAAAGGGCAACTACAATGATTAGGGGTTTGGAACAGGTCCCATATGAAGAGAGGCTAAAGAGACTGGGACTTTTCAGCTTAGAAAAGAGGAGACTGAGGGGGAATATGATAGAGGTCTATAAAAGCATGAGTGGTGTGGAGAGGGTGAATAAAGAAAAGTTCTTCATTAGTTCCCATAATAGAAGGACTAGAGGACACCAAATGAAATGAATGGACAGCAGGTTGAAAACTAATAAGAGAAAGTTCTTCTTCACACAGCACATAGTCATCCTGTGGAACTCCTTGCCACAGGAGGCTGTGAAGGCTAGAACTATAACAGAGTTTAAAGAGATGTTAGATAAATTCATGGAGGTTGGGTCCATGGAGTGCTATTAACCAGGGGGTAGGAACGGTGTCCCTGGCCTCTGTTTGTGGAAGGCTGGAGATGGAGGGCATGAGACAAATCACTTGGTTATTGTCTTCAGTCCATCCCCTCCGGGGTACCTGGTGCTGGCCGCTGTTGGCAGACAGGCTACTGGTCTAGATGGACCTTTGGTCTGACCCGGTATGGCCGTTCTTATGTTCTTATATTCGAAGCTCAGGGCTCAGGGTCGGGGGTCTCACTGGACCAACTTGATTTTCATGCGAACCTGCTCCTGGGTTCACATGTGGCCTTTGGTGGCCAGGCTGGCAGCTATCCTGCCCTAGACAGCCGCATTCCTGTGCCTAGTGCGGAGGTCGTGGACGTTGGAGGCCTCCCCCCAAACCTCGATAAGGTCCACGATCTCCGCGCTAGACCATGCGGGCGCCTGCCTCTTGCAGCCCCGGGCAGGCTCCTGGGAGCCGCCAGCCTGGTCCTGGGAAGAGGCAGAGGGCTGGGTGGCAGCGGGTGGCTGGCTCATGCCGTGCCAGGTGCAGGGTCTGCTGGCTGGGTGCTGGCAGGCTTGCAACTGGCACGAGCACTGTAGCCAGACCGTGCCCCTTTAAGGGCTCCGGGGCCGGGAGGGGGGCAGAAAAGTTTTCCTGGTTTGGCCCAGAGTGGCCACCAGGGCAAGCTGGGAAAGGCTAGCCTCCAACTAGTTCGAATTAAGTGGCTACACAGCCCTTAATTCGAACTACTTAATTCGAACTAGGCATTAGTCCTCATAGAATGCGGTTTACCTAGTTCGAATTAAGCGCTCCGCTAGTTCAAATTAAGTTCGAACTAGCGGTTTGTATGTATAACCGCTATTAAAGTTAATTCGAACTAATGGCTGTTAGTTCGAATTAACTTTGTAGTGTAGACATACCCTCAGAGAGCTGGTTGGTAGAAATCCATGGGAAGCAAGTCTAAGTGAAAAAATTTCAAGAGAGTTCGGAGTTTTTCAAAATGAAAATATTAGAGGCATAAGGGAAACTATCCCACTGCACAGAAAAGATAGGCAGTATGGCAAGAGACCATCCTAGCCTAAGCAGGAGATCTTGAATGGTCTAAATATAAAAAGAGAGTCCTATAAAAAGTGGAAACTAGGTCATATTGCAAAGGGTTAATTTAAACAAATAACATAAGTATGTAGAAATAAAATAAGAGAAACCAGAGCACAAAACAAGTTCGTACTAGCTGGAGACCTAAAGGGTAACAAGAAAACATTCTACAAATATATTGGAAGCAAGGGAAAGACCAAAGATGGGACAGGGCAGGGTGGAAGAGTAATAAAAGAATGATACGTGGAAATGGCAGAGGTGCTTAATGACTGTTTTGGTTTTCACCAGAAATGGTGGTGGCTATTAGACATCCAAAATCGTGAATGCCAGTGAAAATGAGGTAGGATCAGAAGCTAAAACAGGAAAAGAATGTGTGAAAAATTTCTTAGACAAAAAAGATGTCTTAAAGCCACCAGAGCCTGATTAATCGAATCCTAGAATAGTTAAGGAACGAATTGAGAAAATATCTGAGCTATTAGCTGTTAGCTATTAGCTATGGAAAAGATTCCAGAAGACTAAAAGAAGGTAAATTTAGTGCCTATCCATAAAAAAGGGAAATGAGAACACATGGGAATTACATACCAGGCAGTGTTACTTCAATCTGGAACACTAATGGAGCAAATAATGAAGTAATCAATTTGCAAACATCTGGAAGATAACACAAAGATAAGTAAAAACATGGATTTGTCAAAAATTCAGTCAAACCATATTAATAGCTTTCTTTGTTTCATAAACAAGTTTGGGAAATGCATCCTCAATGAAGCTATAAGATGTGTGCAAAACTGGTTGGAAAACCATTCCCAGAGAGTAGTTATCAATGGTTCACAGTCATGCTGGAAGGGTATAATGAGTTGGATCCCACAGGGATCAGTTTTGGGTCAGGTTCTGGTCAATATCTGCCTCAGTTATTTAGATAATCACATAGGGTATGTCTACACTAGCCCCCTAGTTCGAACTAGGGAGGCTAATGAGGGCGACCAAAATTGCAAATGAAGCCCGGGATTTAAATATCCCGCGCTTCATTAGCATGTTCCCGGGCGGTCGCCATTTTGGAAATTGACTAGCCTGGAAGAACTGCCCGCGTCTACACGCGGCAGAGAAGGGCGATTCCAAAATAAACCCCTTACTTCGAATTAACAGTTAAACTTCACTCCATTCCATGAGGTTTAACTGGTAATTTGAAGTAAGGGGTTTATTTCAGAATTGCCCTTCTCTGCCACGTGTAGACGCGGGCAGTTCTTCCGGGTTAGTCAATTTCCAAAATGGCAACCTCCTGGGAACTTGCTAATGAAGCGCGGGATATTTAAATCCCGAGCTTCATTTGCAATTTTGGTCGCCCTCATTAGCCTCCCTAGTTCAAACTAGGGGACTAGTGTAGACATACCCATACAGAGTGCACTTGTAAAGTCTGCAGATGATACCAAACTGGGAGAATTTATAAGTGTTTTGATGGAAAGGATTAAAATTCAAACTGGAGAAATTGTCTGAGATAAATAGGATGAAATTCAATAAGGATAAATGCAAAGTACTTCACTGAGGACGGAACAAGGGATGAGGGGGTCATAGTGGACCACAACCTAAATATATGTCAATAGTGCAATACTGTTACAAAAAAAGCAAACATCATTCTGGGATGTATTAACAGGATTGTCTTAAGCAAGTCACAAGAAGTCATTCTTTCAGGGTGCGTCTACACTGCACCCGTAGCTTGAAATAAGCTATGCAATTTGAGCTATGAAAATTGTATAGCTTATTTTGAGTCAATTTCAAAATAGCTTACTTCAAAATTTGGCGCTCTCTACGCAGCAGTTATTTCAAAATAAATTTCTATTCCGAAATGTCCCTTAATCCTTGTGGACGTCGGAATAGTGAGCATATTATATTTTGAAATAACAGGTGTGCTCAAAGACGTGAAATAGCTATTTCAGCATACCTCAGGTATCCCAAAATAGCGCTGAAGTGTAGATGTAACCCCACTATACTTCATGTTGATTAGGCCTCAATTGAATTATTGTGTCTAGTTCTGGTCATCACATTTCAGGAAAGATGTGGACAGATTGGAGAAAGTCCAACAAAAATGATTAAAGGTCTGGAAGACATGACCTATGAGGGAAGATTAAATTAATTGAGTTTGTTTAGTCTGAAAAGAAAAGATTGAGAAGGGGACATGATAACTGTTTTCCAGTATATAAAAGGGTGTTAAAAGGGGGAGGGAGAAAAATTTTCTTTTTATCCTCTGAGGCTAGGACAAGAAGCAATGGGCTTAAATTACAGCAAGGGAGGCTTAGGTTGAGTAGTAGGAAAGCTTCCTTCTAACTGTCAGGGTGGATGACCACTGACATAAAATGCCCAAGGAGGTAGTGGAATCTGCATCACTGGAGATTTTTAAGAGCTGGTTAGACATACACCTGTCACAGATGGTCTAGATCAGGGGTTCCCAACCTTTTTCGGTCCCTGTACCCCCTTGGCTTTTAGTAAACCTTCCTGTACCCCCTATTCAATATGAAAGGAAATAAATTCAAGACTCTAGAATCCACAACTTTTTTCACTAACACTACTACTTTTGGAATATTTCAATTAGAATAATCTAGCTATTTACCAAATATTCCCCATACCCCCTTGACAAGCTTCTCGTACCCCCTGGGGGTATACGTACCCCAGATTGGGAACCCCTGGTCTAGATAATATTTTGTCCAGCAGTGTGTTCAGAGGACTGGACTAAATGACTTCTAGAGTTCCATTTTCTGATGGGTTGGATCACAGAGACCCCCACAAGACTGTCACTTGATGGGTTGATCATACTACTGAGCCCACCTACCTGCCATATGTGGCACCTTACCATCCTGTTCTGCTAAGCCAGAAGCTCTGGTCTCCCCCAGAAAAGGCACAGCATTTGGGTAATGCGGACACTGATAATAGCTCAGTTTTGGGAGGGATCATTTACAGGGACTTGACAGCATACAGGAGAATAGCCCTAATGGGATCAACAACCCAAATAAATCCGTCTTACTCTGTATAAAAGTTTTACACAGATAAAGCTCATAAATAGTTTGCCCTCTTTATCATAAAAAAGAGAGATGGCCAGTTGTTCATTCTCCCTTCCCCCCCCCCACACACACCCGGCCAGGTAACAATTATTTACACTGCATTTGATAATAAACAAAAGTGATTGTATTAAGTAAAAAAGATAGGATTGAAGTGGTTGCAAATGATGACAGACAGATCAAAATAAGTTACTAAGTTAAAAAACCCCACCAGCTAAGCCTGAATTACTAAGAAAAATTGTTTCAAATCATAATTTATCACACTAGTCCTTATTTCAGGTAAAGTTCTACAGGCCAGAACCGATTTCTTTCCTGCCCTGGGTCAAATAGCTCATCTCCACCCTTATTGTTAGATTTATTTGTTTCCTAGTGCTTTCATATATCCTTTCAGATTCTGTAGCAATCTGTGAAGCTACATGAAGACAGTCATTGTTTGCTTCCCATCCCTTAAATAGAATTTCCCGGGGAAGAACTCTCTTCAGGTCTAGAGCACAAGGCCATTATGTCCCTTAAGTACCACTAATGACTTTTATTACAAGATCTAGATTAATAAACAGGTTTGCACTTTATATTTCTAACTTCACATACAGGTAAGCTACATCTACACAAATAGAATATCCATATTCAGGAGGTTACAAGCTCTTGAATAATAGGTAACTTGCCCTGTTTTGCATAAAGCATACTCAAGTTATGTGTATTCATATTTAAAACATATTTCCATACCAAATATGGGAGTACAGTATCATACCTTCTAGTTCTATAATTCTATGTTTCTAGTCTATGATTCTGTGGTCTGTATTTTACATGTGCCAGAGTAAACTGAAAGCGTCCCAACTTATTCTAGAAATCTTTTACCATTTTAAAACTAAAGTGAGATTGGACTCAGGCACCATATATTTAATTAGAAAAGTTAATAACTTAACATTCTGTTTTGCCTTTGCTTAAAGATAATGTCATTTATTACTGAATTGCAAACAATGGTATTTAAAATGCATAATGCAGAAGTATTTAAGCAACAGGACATGAAGTTTATTAAATTAAATATTGTATAAGTGTTATTCTAATGCACAAAATTTATGTGTCATGTGTCATTCAAAAACTGGTATATGAACATAAAAAGAAAAAAGATTAATTTAATATAAAATCAGGTTCTGTAAATTCTAGCAATTAACAAGAGGACCAGATTCTTCTTACAGCTTGATACGTGTAAATCAGTCACTTCAGTTGCATTAATCTGGATTTACACTGGTGTGACTGATAGCAAAATCTGTCTTATTAAATCAAAATTATACAAGCAGTGGCAGTTCCCTTACTCCAAATAAATGAATAATTTACTAATTAGGTTTCTAAAATAATTTTACCCATATAGATTTACTGAAAGATTTACCATATTTGCTAGGTATAAAAATAATGTTTACCATTACTGTACTTTGGACTCATAACTAAAAGGTATCTGTTTAATTCTGTATTCCATGGCCTTCTGCTTCAGAGGTGCTTAAAGAGACTTCACTTCCATTTTCAATCTGATGATATAACAGGCCAAAGTTCAGAATATAGCCTCCCCCACACCACCCCCCAGAGGGCGCAGCTAAGTGACAAAATGCTTGACTTCAAGGATGGCAAGTGGTTAAACAACAGCAGCTCTTTCCATCAGCTTCCCCCGTCCTCCAACAAGGTGCAACATAATCAAGATCTCCGAAAGGAGAATCAATTTCTTCGAGAAGAGAATCAAGTCCTCCGGGAAGAGAACAAGGCTTTCCGTGTGGAGAATAAGGTCCTCCACAAAGAGAATCAAGAACTTCAAGAAGAGAACACAGCCCTATCAGAGGAAAACAAGATCCTCCAGGAGAGGAAAATGGGTTCCTTTGAAGAGCAAAAGGTTCTTGAGAAGCAAGAAAAGGCCCTTCGAAAACAGAACAAAGCCCTTTGGGAAGAAATCAAGGCTCTCCAGGAACAGGATATAGCCTTCAAAATGGAGGAAAAGGCACTTCAGGAGGAAATTTTGGCCTTGTGGGAGGAGAACAAGGCCTTTCAAGAGCTGATTAAGGCTCATGGGAAGGATGATATAGCCCTAGCCCTTGAGGAAGAAGAAGAGGCTCTTCAGAATGAAAGAAAAGCCCTCCAAGGGGAAAAAAATGCCCTTCATGAAGAGAACAAGGCTCTCCTTGAGGCGAACAAGGCCCTTCAAAAGGAAAAGGAAGCCCTCAATGAGGAGAAGAAAGCCCTCCAAGAACTAAAGAAGGTACTTCATGGGGAAGAATAAGTTCATCTGGGAATAGAAGTATCTTCAGCAGGAGAAATAAGAACTTTATGCAGGACAGTGACTTAAAACTGCAACCAGATAATGGTCCAGTTTGCATACTAGAAGAACAGCATGAACAAAGGGAGATTAACTGTTTGTAGATAAGTAAGTTGGGCTCCGTACTAAGACCTAGAAAGTACACACGTGCTGAAAGAAATTAGGTTTCTGCATTCTTGATCCCAGAAACTAATAAAGTCCTGCTGGAGGTGCAGAATGTGATGCATGAGACTGCTGCTTTATTTATAAATTAGTTCAATTTTATTTACAATTGGAAGAATACAATTTGAGTATTGAGGTGAATGTGCTTTTAGTGGGCTTATATTCTATTGATACTTGTGTAACCCCTCTGCCAGACAGTGCCAGCTGCAGTCAGGACCGGGTTCAATATCTAGGGGTTCCTTTTCATCCATCCCACACAGAACTGGCTCAAGCCCCCACCCAGTAACCTGGGAAATTCACACACACCCTTGGGCGCCGTTGAGAGGCAATGCTTCCCCACTTGCAAGCACAGAGTCTGAGCATAAAAAAGAAACATTTTAATGAAAGCGGGAGGGAAATAACATGGCATTAACTTGGGAAAACACCACAGACATAGTTCATAACCAAACCACGAGTAAACGTCCCAGCTCAAGTGGATTGAGCAATGTCCTTTGCCTTTCAGGCTCACAAGAACAGCAATGTAAGTGTTTCATTCACATGCCCAACCTTTCTCTGTACCCCACTCACAGTTGCTCCCTTGGTGAGGGCAGACCTGAGCTTAGAGGTGCTTTGTAGAGCTCACCTCCCATCTCCGAGGGGGTAGTAGGAGGGATCTCACCCACTCCATGGGACACTCGCCACTGCTCCTGCCTGCCGCTCTCGCCGGTCATTTACTCCTACCAGCCACCCTGCTGTCCACCTGCTGCCGACGAGTTTGGATCTGGGCCAAATCTAGTGTTTTCAGCCCTCTGTGATTCCAGCTTCTCAGGGATTTCAGCTCTTGACTTGCAGCACAGGCCAGTAGAAAATAAAGAGGTTTCATAGAGAGCCTGTGTTAGTTCTATCATTAGCACAGGGGGAGAGGGGAGAGAGAAATAGGGTGAACCAGTCTTAAAGCTCATGACTGGGGGGGCTGGTTTAGAGCTCAGCTCTGCTCTCCGCAGCCCCCATGTCAATTCACTTGACTCTGGAAGGGAAAGCCTTGTCCATCCGAGATTCTTTATAATGACAGTGTCTCTCCTGCAAGTATTGGTGGTCATATTTACAATTTCTACATTTAGGGTTAACATGGTTTGTAACCCCCACAACAGCCAAATTAGTTACAATAGGCAAAATACCATTCTAACAATTGACCATCCATCAGGCCTATAGCTCTGACTGAACTAGATTTACATAAGCACACCCAGGATTTCTTTCCCATTCCACCATGAACTGTATTTACATAATAACAGTTGAATACCTTACAGGGCTAAACATAACCACACCCAGGATTCCTTTCCCATTCCAGTCACCTGCATTGGAAGCATTGGTTCAGACCCTGCTTACAATTGCTTTTCACAAATATACTCTAGCATTGATGGCCAAAACAGTGTTTTTTAGTGAGAAGATAGTAAATGGTCCTGGAAAAAAGATTCTTTGATTTTGTGACTAGTGAGTTTTTGGGTAAAGGATGGGCGCAGGTCACTCTGCCATCCTTCCATTCTTCCAGTCCAGACACATTTAGTATAGAAATCTGTTTCTGAGAAAAGTCAACACCAGATACTTTATAAGAAGGGTAAGGAACTTTGTAGTGACAATGTCTCCAGAACTTGCCTGTTTGGGAAATTTCTTCATGATTTCCACAGTTAGGTTTTGGCTTGTCTCCTTATATCCCTTTTAAAATTTCCAAATCCCTTTCCTCAGGGATTAGAGCACATGTGATAATATGAAACACCAAAAGATAAAGACAGTGACTTGTGATCATTTCCAGCCAAGGTGTTTTCCTTCAAGTTATCTTCCCATATTTCCAGCAGTCCCAGAGCCTATCCAGTATTGTTTACATAGAGATGGAACAGTGGTACAGAGTCATGAGAATTTTCAGTCAGACTTGTTAATGGCATTGTGTCATAGCACAGCGAGGGCATGGCCACACTGGAAATTATTTCAAAATAACTTATTTTGAAATAACTCCTGAAATAACTATTTCAGAATAAGCGTTATTCCTCGTGCAAAGCAGAAGATTCAAATAACCAGCCCCTTATTTTGAAATAGCAGGTTTGGTAGTATGGATGCTCCACTTGTTATTTGGAAAGAAGGGGAGTTATTTCGAAATAACTCCTTAGTGTAGACCAGGGCTGTCAGCACTCATTTCACTATTTTATGATTGCTATCCCGTAGAGAGGCACAAAAAGCAAACACATATGAGTAAGATGAGGAAATGAGGTGAAAGTCCTCTCAAAGGCTACATCTAGACTACAGGCTTCTTTCAGAAGAAGCAATTTTCAGAAGAGATCTTCTGAATAAACTTCTTCTAAAAGAGAGCGTCCACACTGCAAAAGTATCCAGAAACGTAGTGTCCAGACTGAATGGATGCTCTCTCGCATGTAAGCTGTGATTACTATGGATGGAATGGCCACCAGGGCACCTGTGCTTTTTCCTCTTTCTTCTTCTTCCGAAAAAACTCCCTCTTCCCCGTCCACACATGCCTTTTTGCGAAAGAGATCTTTTGCAAAAAAGCTTCTTCCTCATAGAATGAGGATTACCAATGCTGGAAAAACTTCTCTGTTCTTTCAATTTTCTTGCAGAAGAACACAACTGCAGTGTGGATGTTCCTTGAGTTTTGTCCGAAAAACGGCCCTTTTTTCCAACAAAACTCTGTAGTGTAGATGTACATAAAGACTGAAGTGGCAACAAGTTGGTCATATTATCAACATTGTCATAATTACTTTTAAAGGAAAACAGACAAAGGAATGCAGAAAAATGGCAGTGAGAGAGGGTTACTCAGAACAGAGGGGTCAGCAACTAGCCTTTGCAGGATTAATATTCACTTTTAATCAGGGTGAAGGAGCAAGACAATAACTCCACAAGACAGTGCACCAATGCTGATGGTTTTCTATTTCAAAAACACAGCCTTTGCTTTGTAATTGCTTGAAGGGTTATTTCCATTCTGAGGTTGTGTGTTTAAATAATGAAGAAATATGGCACTCTAATTTGTCTTTATAATATTAATAAGATTAAATTTATTACATGCAGAGAAATTAATTATCTTCCATAAATACATTATGTTTAAAACATTAGTAAATTATCATGTGTAATTGGAGACTTCAAGTATGATTAACAGCATTTAAAAGTATTTTAAGTAGGCTGTTTATTTCTTGTGAAAAATTAAATACCATTGTGGCACTACTGGTGATGATGAAGCTTCAACTTAATGTATACTAACAGCTGTATATTGAACAAAATGTATCACTGATAGAAAGGGCTGACCCTGCCAGACACCGAGGATTGCCTGGTGAGTACTGAGTACCTTATGCTCCCAAACTCTCATTAGGCTCTCGTTTTAATTAGATCTGTAGGGTTATTTATTTATTTATTCTTTAAATCTGTAGGAGGGAGCTGGGCAGGAAGGAGAGGAAAAGACTGGCTGGCTTTAGGGAAAATACTGTTGTTGCTTTCTTTTCTTCATTCTAATTAAATACCTTGATTAGTGTTAGAAAGTACCATCTTTTTTTCTGAGCTGTTCAATCATTCACATGCCACCCTTCTCACCTAACTGGTCTTCTAAAATGGCAAAGAAAAAAAATGCAAAATCTTGTGAATTGTCTAAGATGAAACAGGTAACAGGAGGTAAGTAGAATGCTCAGCATGGAAAGCTCTTTAAAAGCCAAAGACCTCCAGGGATGAAAAAGCAGAGACTGGAGTACTTAGTGTGTACTTCTAAAATCAGGTAAGCAAAACTAAAGATGATCTAGGCAGACTTACATACTTAGATTTTCTCAGGTACAGGGATGACAGCAACAGAGATCTCTCCTCCACATTCCTCTGCTCATAAGAAATCCATTCAATGACCTGGATTTGTTTAAAATTATTGTGCTAACTTATATCATGTCAGAAATCAAACGGAGCACTAGCTTTCTTAGGTCAAAAGAAAGAAAGACCCCCTGGCAATATCAAAAAAAAGTGGTGTACCTGACCAGAAAGAACTGAGCTAAAATTAAGTGGAGAAATGAATAATTCTTTGAGATATTTGCCACTTGCCAACTAGCAGACCTCTAGTCCAATGCTGTCAAACACCCACTTGCAAACAGCCAGAATGGACAAGGGACTTTGCTGAAAATCCAGTTATACCCACATAGAAAAGTGAATTGTCAGAAGACTTGATTCTTTTACAAATATGCTGTCTGCCAGATACCTCTGAAGGGATGGTTGGGGACATTGCTCAAGTGCTGAGATTATATGAACAATAGGAAGAATAAGGCCAAAATAGAATCCTTGCTTTGGAAGGGGGGAGGGAGGGAATAATATCCATGGAAACCAGAAATCCAACACAAATTATTCACTGTCATATTGTAATATGCATGAGGGCTCCAATTTACCTCTAAAGATTCAGTCAGTCCACTGGGCAATAACATCACATAGTCTCAATTTCTTTGTCTTTCTCCCTCTAGGGGCGAAAAGAAGGCATGTGTTACTCACATCACAAGAACTGCACACATCTGCAATGTCAGAAATCTGCATGATAGTCTTTTAAGGCCAATATACAATTGTTCCTCAGGCCTCAGCCAATAACAAACTGCAGAGATCAAAGTGACCAGATCACAATTAACATTGCACATACCCTGTCAGTGTCACCATGTCTTGGCCATGCAGTTCAACACGTGGCTTAATGGAGGGAAGGTGTTCAATAATATATGTAATTTTGAACACCAGATATGAAAATACCTCTGGTGCCTATGACTATATTTGTCCAACCTTTCTAATCTTTTCTACTTATGGAAATGATTCATTTGTATATGCCCGTGAGAGCTACATGCATACAGACCCACTCAGTACACTAGATGGAGATTTGTAATTGCAAACGCCCCTGGCTGTAGAAAATGAATGGGCAAGAGGCAAGGTAGAATGAAGACTAGGTGCAGGTCACAGGACAGGGTTAGGATTGAATGTGAACAGTGGGGATGAGAGGAAAACTAACAGGGCAAAATGAAAATAGAAAATTCAGCTATGAAAATACAGGTCCTCGCCCTCAGAGTGTCTTCCTCATAATGAGTTTCTGGGCTTTTAGGGCTGAAACACCTTTGCAGCACCACCAGTGGCTTTGGGGTTGGAGCCTCAAAAAGTAGGAGCAACAGCAGGCAGCATATTAAATAACAAGCAGGATATTAAAAACACTGGAAAGACTCATGGCTTGGAGCTACTTTAAAATGTAAATGAAATGCATATCAAACAACATTTATATACATTGAAATATATGGTACGGATAAATCATTAACCAGTTGCATTAACAAATGTGCCTTTACTCTTTCCTGCAGCAATAATAAAGTGGGAATATTAGATGTTAAAATTTTAAAGAGTAGTATTTCAAAATTGTTCCATCTGGTGGACACCTAAATATACTAGTCACGCCAGCCTGATAAGCAACCTGAAATGGTGGCAAAATTCAAATGCTATCTTGGAACAGTGGGCTAATCTAACTGAAATTCCTGTATCTGAACATCTTGGCCAAAATATTCAAACATGACTAAAGATTTTGTATATCCAACCTGAGTCCTCTTAAAGGGACCTTATTTTCAGAGTGTGAGAGCTTATCTTAGTAGGATTTAAGTGTGTGCTTTGCTGAATAGGGATGGATTTAAGCACATGGGTAAGTATTTTGCTGAATTTGGAGAGTAAATTAAAAGAAATTATTTATATCATCATGAAGAACAAACTTGGAAGGCCAGTTGGGGCTTTTAGCAGTGAAATCAAGAGGAGCAAGACAAGGCTATGCATTCAAAATAGCCAAACTGGAGTGCAAAACTGTGGAACCTAAAACAGTAACTAAGTACTTTAAAAAGAAATCTTTTTTACAGAGATGTTAAACACACAGAGCTGCCCTTCACTTCATTAAGAACTGCAGGGTGCTGAGCATCTTTGAAAAGCAGGTTTTTATTTAATTGTGTAAATAAGGATTTGGTCCTAAATGTATGTACACATATTTGTCATTTTTGGCCTAACTAGATTATGTATTCTATCTTTTCCTCTTCTTAATCATTATAGATTCTTCTTAATTTCCTTTTTATCAAATTCCCTTTGCCAGCTAATTAGCATTACAGGAGTCACCTAAACTGAGACTGAAAGTTTTGAAGTATGTGTCTGAGGTACTGAAAGAATCATGTTCATTATAAGCTGGGGGAATATAATACCTACCTTTGGGATTTAGTGTTCTATATCTAGTGTTTTGTCCTTTGTTGTAGAGAATATGCCTGGTGAAATTTCATTTCCAAGAACAAAACAGAGGTAAAGACTTTGTTCTACTTGTATATGTTCCAAGAGCCTAGGCCTCAATTCAACACATGCATAATTCTAAGTACATGAGTAGTCACACTGAACTCAGTAGGATTGCTCATGCACTTAAAGTAAGGAATCCAATTAAGTACCTTGGTGAATTGGGGCTCTGGTGGCTAAAGATGTATGTTGATCTGCAGAACTGAATCTACAGCATAAAAATGCAATATTATTCTCTCTATTATATCAAATGTGAACTGAATTTGACCACAATCAAGAGAGTCGCAGCAGTACCCCAGATGACAGCATTACCCAAACAAGTCGAAGGAATGCTTTTTATCTAATTTGTCTTGGGCTGCATTTGATGAAAGACACCACTTCCAATGAATCAAAATAGGGGAAGACTTTTTTTCAAATTAATGAATCATGGGTATTTTAAGAAATGCAACTCAAAGATGGAAAGCAATTAGATTGTGGAAGAATAGGGGAAATAATGAGATCAAAAAGGTGATCTATTTTTGTCACTATGAATGGTTGTTATTTTAATTCAATATTTATCATACTGCAGCGACTTGAAAAGGAGGAATTTAAAGAAAATATGCTTAGATCTTAAGTACCATCTGGCAAGTTCAGTTCAAGACAAGTACATAGGGAAAGTAATGAAATTTAAGAAATGAAAATGTTTATTAAAACACTTTTTTTTCTTAAATCAGTTCAAAACGAAGCAGGCATTACAATTTTCATGATTAGAAATTATCAGAATCCTACACCCCTTTAAATCACTAGGGTATGTCTACACTGCAGCACTATTTCAAATTAACTTAATTCGAAATAGTTAATTTGAATTAAGCTAATTCGAAATAACGCGTCTAGACACAAAATCTAATTCGAAATAGCGTTTTGCTATTCCGAAATTGTGCGTCCACACTGATTGGATGCTGGATCACATTTAAGGGCAGCTGAAACTGGTTCCAGCAGGGCATCAGGTCAGTAGTTGCTGTCTGAGGCTATCTGAGGCTTGTGCTTAAAGGGACCCCACTGGACAGCCAGTTCTCAGCTTTCCCTGCTTGCTTGCCTACCTTGCTGAGGGACAGCAAAACATTTTTCTCTCTGCCTACTTTGGTCACTCTCATTTGGGATACCACAGCACTCGGCACCATGGAGCTAGAGCTGCCCCTGGGCACTCTGGTGCTCATGTTGAATGTCTTGCTGAAAGCCTGGCAGCAATTGCTGGAGGCTGCCTGGCACCATCTGCTGCAGGCCAGCCCCCTGCCCCTCCCCCTGCCCACCCCCGGGGGCTGTGGAGGAGCAGCGCCCGGACGCCAGCGTGCCCCACCGCATCTGGCGCCTGGACACCAGCAGCGACTGGTGGAACCACATTGTCCTGGAGTGCTGGGGAGACCAACAGTGGACCCAGAACTTCAGGATGAAGGAGGACACCTTCCTTGAGCTCTGTGAGTGGCTTGCCCCTGCTCTGCAGCAACGGGACACATGTATGACGCCCGCCATTCCCCTCCACAAGTGGTGGCCATCATCTCTGGAAGCTCTCCACGTCAGATAGCTACCGATCCGTCAGGAACCAATTCGGCGTGGGGAGATCCACCGTTGGAGCGGTGCTCATGCAGGTACAGCAGTCACCGGCCACTGGGCCAGGAGGGGGGCTGCAAGGAGGAGATGGGCTGCCCCAGGGAAAACGGGTGGGGAGATGGTGTAAGTGCCCTCCCTGGGAGGGTTCTGTCTGTCCCGGCCATGCTACAGACCGCCCACGGTGGCCAGAATTGCAGTGGGGGTTGCTCCTGGGAGTGGGGCATGGGGCAGTGGTGGGGAACGAACACTCCCAGCCACCCAGGCACTCCAGTGACCCTCAGTTTTGTGTGTCTCTCTGCAGGTGGTCAAGGCCATCAACAGGGAGCTGCTCTGCAGAGTCGTCTGCCTCACCGACCTGGATGAGGTCATCCAGGGATTTGGCGCCCTGGGCTTCCCCAACTGTGGGGGGGCAATCGACGGGACACACATCCCCATCCATGCCCCAGAACACTAAGCCTCCCTCTACATCAACCTCAAGGGGTACTTCTCCGTGATCTTGCAGGCTATGTCTGACCACCGGGGCCAGTTCAGGGACACCAGTGTGGGCTGGTCCAGCAAGGCACACGATGCACGGGTGTACCGTAACTCCTCCATGTGCCAGAGGCTGCACACCGGGACTTTCTTCCCTGACCGCCACATCAGGGTCAGGGACATGGACATGCCAGTGTGCCTGCTGGGGGATGCGGCCTTCAACGCCAGGCTCAGCAGGGCCCACATTGTGGTTGAGGGGGCCTTCGGCTGACTGAAGGCCTGATTTAGATGCCTCCTCACCCACCTCGACCTCTCAGAGCACAATATTCCGCACGTGGTGGCAGCGTGCTGTGTGCTCCACAATTTATGTGAGAGGAAGGGGGAGGCTTTCCTGCCAGCCTGGACAGCAGAGGCTGACTGCCTGGCTGGCCCGTATGCACAGCCCTGAATGGCCGCCAGCCAGGAGGCCCTTCAGGGGGCTGTCCATATTCAGGAAGTCCTGCGGGAGAGCTTCCAGGAGGACGAGGACTGAAATCTCCCTGGCATGCCCCACTGGAGTCTTGTGCCTTACATTCCACCCCCACCTCCTTCCCCTTTCCCCTCCCTAACCCCCTTTCCTGATGTACAATAAAAACACTCGTATTGCCACAAAAAGCTCTCTTTATTTAACATAACTGGGGTGGGGGGAAATGAGGGGAATGAGGGAGGGAGAGGGGAGGGGGGAAACCTGGGAGGAGGGAGCTGGAAGGGGGTGGCAAGGGGAGGATGTGGGAGGGGAAGCTCAGGGTTGGGGGTCTTGCTGGCCCTCCCATCTCGCAGCACTGCGGGTGCGGGGGTCTGGGCGTCCCCAGGGGGGAGTGGGTATGGAGGGTGGGGCAGGAGGTACAGGGGGGAGGGCGGAAGAAGCGGGAGGGGGAGCAGAGGTGGGAGGAGGAGCAATAGCTGAGGCGGCCGCAGGGGCTGGAGCAGCAGGAGGCAGCCATCGTTGCACCAGGGTCTACAGGTGCTCGCGGAGGGCACGGCCCTGCTCCCGCAGCTCCCGCAAGCTCTTCTGCCACAGCTGCAGGTCTTCTTGCACCCAGTGCTCCTGGCTGTGGACCTGCCTTCCCTGTAACCACTGGTGATGCTGCTGGTATTCCTCCTGGTTGCGGGTGTGCCTGCTGGCCCGGGTTCCAGGTGGGGTGGTGCATCCTGCACTCGCAGGTGCTGCGGCTGTGGTGAAACAAGAGAAGTGGTCAGTTCTCTCTGGGGACACAGTGGGTGAAACCCAGCCCCCCTCTGCACGGCGAGGATGGCAGGTCTCTGCACCATCACATCCTGCTATCCCCGGGAGTGTGAGCTAGCCCAGGACTGCACCCCAACCCCTGTGTTGCCTATAGTGTGGTGTGGGGAGGGGGGAGGGGAGATGTGCCCTGCCTCTGTATAGAGGGGGCATCTGGAGGGAGAGCAGTGTGCAGTGTCTCTCCCCAGGGTCAGGAGCCTGTCATGCACCTTCACGCGTAGATGTGTGTGGGGAACAGGCCAGGGCCCCTGCATGGCACCCAGCTGGGGCCACATGTCCCGGCTGGAACGGCAGATGCACAGGTTGCTGCCTGCTCCATGGTCGGCAAGGCCCATGCTCATGGTCCCTGAGTTCCCCCTCCCCCCTCTGCCCCACATAAGGGGACCGTGATGGCACTCACAAGTGGAGACCTCCCTGGCCTCGGATGAGGCTGCTGACAGGCTCTCTTGAACAGCTCAGGGGTCCTGGGTGCAGGGCACACTCCCTGGAGGCTCCTGTGGCTCCTGGCTGCCATCCTCCTCCTCTTCCTCCTCTTTCCCTGTGTCAGGGGCAGGGCCCTGTGCCCCAGGGTCAATGACCACCAGGGGGGCATGGACCATCTGACCCCCCAGGATGCGGTCCAGGGCCTCGTAGTGCGGGCAGGCCTCTGGGTCAGCCCCTGGTTGGGAGCCCCTGGCATAGGCCTGCTGCAGCTCTTTGATTTTAGTTCGCACTGCTCCTGGCTATGCATGTGGCCTCTGGTGGCCAGACTGGCAGCCCTGCGGCTGTAGACGGCTGCATTCCTGTGCCTAGTGCGGAGATCGTGGGCATTGGAGGCCTCCTCCCAAACCTCAGTGAGGTCCACGATCTCCATACCAGACCAGGAAGGCGCCCGCCTTTTGCAGCCCCTGGCAGGCTCCTGGGAGCTGCCAGCCTGGTCCTGGGGAGCGGTGGAGGGCTGGGTGGCAGTGGGTTGCTGGCTCATCCTCTGCCAGGTGCACTGTCTGCTGGCTGTGTGCTGGCAGGCTTGCAACTGGCACAGGCACTGTGGCCAGAGTCTGCCCCTTTAAGGCCTCTGGGGGTGGAGGGGTGCAGACGAGTTTTCCTGGTTGTGCCTAGAGTGGCCACCAGGGCTCCCTGGGAAGGGCTGGAGGCCCCCTATTTCGAATTTGGCATTACTCCTCGTAGAATGAGGTTTACCAAATTCGAAATAAGCGCTCCGCTGTTTCAAATTAAATTCGAAATAGCGGTTTGCATGTATAAACGCTATTGAAGTTAATTCGAAAAAATGGCTGTTATTTCGAATTAACTTTGTAGTGTAAACATACCCCTAGAGTTTTGTCTTTGACTTCAGTGGGAGCAGAATTGAAATGAATATAGCACATGCATCAGAAGTAAAAATACAAGAGGCCTAATTATTTCATTCAATTAGTTTGTTTTGAGCACTGTAAACATAAATTGGCCTTAAAATGACAGAATATGATCACTGCAGAATTCCCCCTGTTCAGACAGATAATGCTGGTGGAGACAGCTCTGTTGTATGTGGCATATCAGAGTTTTATGAGGGCATCGTGTGGTTCAGTACATCTCTACTACCCCCACTTCTCCACTGGCATAAGTTAAAACTGTTGCTTAACCTTCAGATATAGTTTGTCCCACCTTAATACAAATGTTTACAGAGAGAAATTCCTGTTGGTTGTTCCTGTTTCCCCTCTTCCAGAAAGAAGTTACTGGGGAAGCTGCTGAACAACTACAGGATTTCTGAAGAGAACAGTATTAGCTTCTTTATGTGCTGCTGCAATTGATTTGGGGAGCCTGTTGGAAAGTGTTTCCTAGTTCAGAAATATTTTTTGGGTGCTTGCCAACAGCTGTGGAAACTCTGCAGGGAAATCCAATGGTTATGCTCCCAAATCCTAGTTAAAAAAGCATTAGTACGGGGGGGGAGGACGACCCTTTTTAGGTTGGGGGCTGCTAACCTATGGAAAAATCAAGTGAGAAGCCAACAAACCCCTCTCTCCAAGCCCCCACTGATGTGGCCCCTGACTGAGAAGGAGAAAGACACTCCCCACTTTCCCTTTGCACACCAGAGCCCAATGAGGCTAGTAGAGTTTGTGTGCTCTAATCTCTCAGTAGGCATGGGCTCTCCAAAGCTTGAAGGGGAGCCCTGAGCCTTGGGGGCTGGATCCAGGCAAGCTGGGGGCCACATCTAGGCCCTGGGCCTGAGGTTCCTCCCCACACACACATTAGTGCACATGAGTACAAATGCTATTCCTTTTCATTGCCACTGGAGCTAGCCGTTGGGGAGCTAAAGACCAAGACCTTTGACAGGAATTTACAAGCCCACACCCTAATACCGGATATGCTCACTCTCACACTAAGGCAGGGGTGGGCAATAATTTTTGATGGGGGACCACTCCAAGATTTTGGAAAGTGGTTGAGGGCCACACTCTTCCACAATATTAATAGAGGAGGTGTGGGGCTGGGATGGAGGATGAGTGCAGAAGGGAGCTTGGAGTCAGGGATTGGGGTTCAGGAGTGAGAATGGGGTCTGGGAGGGAGTTTGGGTGAAGGAGGCAGTTGTGACCTAGGGCAGGGAACTAGGGTGCAGGATTTTGGGATGTGACCTAGGGTAGGAGAGGATTCTGATCTGGGGCAGGAGACTGGGGTACCAGATCTGCGAGGGATATGGGTGCAGGAGGGGGCAGAGAGTTTGGGTATGTGGATGGGGGGGGCAGAGGTTTGGGGAAGGGAGGGATTAGGGTGCCAGAGGCAGGCTCTATCTGGAAGGAGCTTACCAGTAGAAACCTGTGCAGGCTGTTCCACCTGGTTCCACTCCATGCATGAGGGGAGGGGTTGGAGGAGGAAGGGAGAAGACTTCCTACACTGCCCCTGCTCCCAGCAAAAATTCTCAGCTCCTATTGGCTGGAAATGGAGAGATCGGCCAATGGGAGCTGAGAGACTTTGCTGGGTGGTGGATACAGCATGAGAAGTCTCCCTCCTCCCTCCCCAGCCATCTGTAATGGAGAACAGCTGGCTTTTTAAAGTGTAAGCTGTTCTCTGCCTAAGGGTTCTCGGGTGGTCACTGCAGTCCAGATCCAGTGGCTTGGCAGGATCTTGCCCACTGGCAGCCTCTTGCCCATCTCTGCACTAAGACCACATCTCCACCCTGCAGAAGATCAGCGCTGCTGCAATCAATCTTTCAGAGTTTGATTTAGCAAGTGTAGTTAAGACTTGCTAAATTAAACTCATAGGGTGCCCATTCTGGCTGATGGTACTCATGCTTATTCAAGGAGCAAGGGAGTGTTTGCTCCTGTCGGCCTCCAAGGTACATTGACTCCAGCTACGTAATTAACATAGCTGGAATTGCTTATCTTACTTTGATGTCCCCTTTTAGTGTAGACATGGCCTAAGTGCCTAACTCATCCAGCTGTAAATACTCAAGCAATATTTTTTAAAAAGTAGCTTTAAAACTTATTTCTGAACTGCTTTCACAGAGATTGTGGCTGGCCTTCACCTCAGTGTGCAATGGTGTGTACCAAAAATACAAGTAATTTTATTCACCTGAAATCAATGAATGCACCCCACTTCTCTAGGAAACATTCTAGCTGGTCTGAAAGGATTGGAGAGGGCAGGAGATAGAATCATAGGGGGAGGGGGGACCCTCTGTGCTGTGTAGCAGAGTTGCCCAGGCATGATAAACAATATATGCTACACCCTTTAAAGAAAAAAAAATGTTGCAGAAGAGCTGCCCCCTTTCCTTTGTTCCTACTGTACCTGTGTAATATCCTACTTCATCCCTAACTCCCAAACAAGACTGTAACTAATAGGCATGATGAAATGCATAAAGGGCATCTGAAGGAGCCTTCAAGACAAATACCACAGTCCTTTACAAGGCTGATATAGTTTATGGAGACTGATGGTGCCAGTTCATGCCATCTTATATTGGACTCACACTATAGTATTTGCAGGTTTTTTCCACTTTATGGCTATGGATTAATTAGGAACTATTGAATAGAAATCAAATTGGATGACAAAAGTTTGTCAGTATTTAAGAACTTAGATGTGTTCAAGTTATGTACTTGTTACTGAATTCAATGAAAAAAATAATGTATTAATTCTGCATAGAGCATTGTAAAAGTGAAATACTATAATTAAACTAAACACCAGTTACTGAAACTTATTTTTTCATTATCTGCATGCAAATTGTGCTCTTTTTAAAAGCTATACTATATATTTTTACAAGAGCTCACTCTTGTGGACATAAAAGTTTCTGCATTCTCACCAGGTATAGCATTCCCAGGGTTGTTAAAATAAGTTTAGATACTGCAAATGCATGCTAATGCAGAGAAAAATAATAATCATACACAGTCCAAATAGGCAGCAGTTAATAATATCACCAATGCCACAGTGAATTATCTACCAATTTGTTTGTTAACCAAGGAACACAAGACACTGTTATTAGTGAAATCCTTGAATAAGATGAAAGGAACTAGGGAATAACTAGTGCATTTGAAGACAGGGAATCAGTTAATAAAATTAATGGAATTCTTGGACAAAGAGATTTGTGAGGACTGAAAACCAGTGTTCCCTGTGCATTTATATGGCCACTCAGGAGACAATCAAATGCCACCCCGCTAATTGGCAGAGCATCCACAGCTAGATTTGTTGTTTCTACTGCTGGTGCACATTGCACATGCTTTGGTGCACATACAGAAGTTTATTCTGTAAATGCTGATCTATGTTTTCCTCTTATATTGTGATACAATTGGTCAGGTGAGACTATAGCTCAAACAATATTTAGTCCTTCTGGTGAAATTGACCACAAGGGAACTAATTTGTAACTTTTCACCTTTAGAAAATTTCTTTCCAATCCACCTTCAAATGCCCTTGATTATCACTAGAGAGCAAACTCCTCACCGTTAGTGCAGGACAAAGGGCCCAGCACCACAAAGGGCTACGGTATTGTAATATTAAATGTTGCAGTGTTTAATTTTTGGGTGCCTAGAAAATCATTGAAACACCAGTGATAGCCTGCATTAGGCACAAAAGCTCTCTGCAATGAATAGGGAGAAGTAGGTACATAAGAATGGGATCCACTCTAGACCCAAAGCAACCTAAGCCAGCGTAATTATTTTGCATAATCAGTCAACTATGGTACCTATTGTTATGGTTAATTCATATGTAATCGATGTGTGTTTAACATACTTAAATTGTAGGAATAAATGTAAGAATATGTAGGATAGTATTGGATTTATAAGCATATATTATTGCTTCAGAGGGTAGCTGACTTAGGCTACATCCAGACTACAGGCCTCTTGCGCAAGAAGCTTTTTTCAGAAGAGAGCTTCCGAAAAAACTTCTTGTGCAAGAGAGCATCCACACTGCAAAAGTGAATAGAAAAAGCTATGTGCTTTTTCAAAAGATAGCGTCCAGACTGCCTGGATGCTATCTCGCATGTGAGCAGTGATTGCTATCAACAGAATGGCCTCCAGGGCACCTATGCTTTTTCCTCTTCCCTCTTCTTCCAAAAAAAACTCCCTCTTCCCCATCCACACATGCCTTTTTGTGAAAGAGCTCTTTCGCAAAAAGGCTTCTTCCTCGTATTGAGGATTGAGGATTACCAATTGCACACAAAGCCCTCTGTTCTTTCAATTTACTGTTGAAAGAACATGCTTACAGTGTGGCTGTAACTCAAGTTTTGTAGGAAAAACGGCTGTTTTTCTGACAAAACTCTGTAGTCTAGACATAGCCTGAGTCTGTAACTGGAAAAACTTAAAAAACAACAAATAGTCTAGCAGCATTTTAAAGACTAACAAAACATGTATATATATCATAAACTTTCCAAGTGGGTTGTACCCAGGAAAGCTCATGATACCATATACATGTTTTGTTAGTCTTTAAGGTGCTGCTACACTAGTCATATATTATTGGTAAGAATGTGTTCAGTATATTAGTAAGATCCATTTGTAAAACAGGTTCCATGGGACTCAGGCTTGTCAAATTTCAGCGTAGTCATAATAAGCCTTAGGTCTGAGAAAAGTTAAGGCTAGTTGGCCCAGGGTTAACACTGTATCTGTAAAATTGCAAAATTATTATGAAATTAGAAGATTTGCCCAACATTGTTTAGGTCCTTAACTCAAATATGTTTTGTTTTTCTTCACTTCAATCATTGCTCTTGGTTGGGGTTGAGAATAAAGGGTTCATTATTCAGGCCACTCCAGGGATAGAAGACAACTCCAGCCTTCTCTCGTTGCTTGGGGCCAGGTGAGAAGCTGGGAGACAGACAGACACACAGACAGATACACAAACAGACACACACTCTGAATTATATAGTAGATAGCTGTCCCTTTCTCTACACCTGCCTCCTGCTGGCCCAATGGGGTTATAACTGTCCTGGTCCCCATCTCTGGCCCTTTGTTGCTCTCTTGGGGTATAGATGTCTATAGACATCTACACAGCACCATTATTTCAGAATAGCTGAGATTATTTTGAAATTACAAAGTGCACATCTACACACAAGCAGTTATTTTGACATAATGTTGAAATAATATCCAGCTGGAGGACTTCTTACTCTGACTCCTGTAATCCTCACTTTACGAGGATTAAGGGAAGATTGAGGAAGAGCGCTCTATTTTGAAATAAGTGTTGTGTAGACATGCCTAAATTCGAAATAAGCTATTTCGACTTAAGCTAGTCAAGCTACGACTTTAGCGTAGCTCAGGTTGCATAGCTTCTTTTGATTTTAGCTCTGCTGTGTAGACATACCTTTGTAGTCATTCTACAGTATAACATCTTGCAATCAGACCTCTCCCTTTCCATTTTTGAGAAACAAATGAAATCCAAGCACTTCCCATTATCTTGGCACAACCAAACCCTGTTCTTGCTTTAAGTTATAATATGAGTATGCTGCATACTAAATTTGGTGATCCTAGTTCTAACTGTTTAGGAGGAACTCTTGAACAAATGGACTCACAGACAGACAAACCTACACATTTATAAAATATATTGTAAGATATATACTATTTGGTGACCTTTGAGGAAAATATGTAATAGTATGCCCATCTCTACTGGGAGACCCTTTCTTTTAATATCATGGGGAATTTTGCAATGAGCATAAGTTACAATGAGGTTTTGTTGATGTAAATGTTAATGAATCTAAGGGAAACAAAGAGGATAGCTAATGAAAATCCAGGAACCCAGAACATTTGTTTTCCCAAGCCCCTTATTTCCTTTTCTGGACTTCCATAAATGTGAAAGTCCAGACAAGGAAAAAAAGGGCTTGAACCCCGTATGCATATCTAGAAAGGCTATGGATGTTAGTGTAACACAGGATAAAAAGGGTTCTCCAGCATGAATAAGGAAGACTCCATCAGGAGGTTCTCCACAAATGATCTTTTTTTGGAAGATACACCCATCTCCTTGGGTTGGGAATACATAATCTTTGATACTAGACATCTTATAGTTTCTGTCTTTCTCCGTATGTCTCAATAGTTTCAACTTTTTTCATCTGCTTAATGAAATTGTTAATAAAACGATGACTTATATCTTATGAATGTCATGACCATTGCTATTGTTCTTCCTGTGCTCTTAGAATTTCTAAGAGAAGTTCTAATATAGCTGTTAGCGAGTCTCTCTCCCACTAATTCTAATAATGTAGCTGTACAGACGCCTGTGGTTTAAGGTAAAATTTGGTAATACCAATCAATCAATATTATAAAACAAGGGGCAGGAAACTTCCTGCGGGCCACAAACAGTTAGTCAGGTTAGCCGCTGGCAGGCCACAAGATTTTTTTTTTTACCTCGGTGTCCTTTGGATCCCTGTAGTTCTCAGTGGCCGCAGTTCACCGCTCCCAGCCAATAGGTGCTGCAGGAAATGGTTGCCGGGTACATGCCTACTGTGACCTTTGGGAGCTGCAAGTGGCCATGCCAATGGACCCTCAGGCAACCAAAGCATCTCATGGCCTTCCAGCAGCTAATCCTGATGAACCAACTGCAACTGGTGCACTGGCGGTCCCCCCATCTCTGTTACAAAGACTACAGCAGCTCATGGGAGATTCTAATGAGAGGGGTATATTTATGTCCTGCCCCTCTCATGGAGTTGTGCACCTAAGTCCAGTCTGCAGGATGGCACCTTTTATTGCTTGTAATATACAGGTTTGAACTCCTCTTCTGGAGGTAGGTGTTATTACAGATATGGCAATTTCCTGCCACATCCATGGGAGACCTTAATAAATTAAATTGAAATATCTTTGGAGATCATTATATTAAATTGATGCTTTAGCTATTATTGTGGGCCAGGATAGCATGCATCCTTTTGAAGGAGGAAGTGCAACGGATGTGACAGATGGGGACTCAAAGTACTATAATGAAAAACCTGTCAGACAGGAATGGACCTTTGGAACAAAAAGCATTAACTTGTTTTTTCTAGGAATATATAGGGGAGAAGTATGTGCAAATTCCCCACTTCCAATTATACAAAATCCAGTCTTTTGAAGCTACATCCAAAAATGTGACCTGTTATTTCCTGTTCAAGTGTTACATGAGGACAAGTTTAAAGGCCCAAGTGGTTCACAGGAAAGTCTGAATTACTCATGGTTGTTCTGGTTCTGAACTTGAAACAGTTATTAACTTGCAGACACAAAGAAAACCCATTTGTGGATTTTGAAGGACTGACACCTATAAGAGCCCAACGTTAGGTTTAAGGTTAGCTTTTTACCATGAGTGTATGTTCTTATATTCTTTTTTCTGAAATTCTTTCATGTTAAGAATTAATGTGTTTATAGAGAGCTGTGTGGTAACATGTAACTGAAAGCAATTACACTTTTCATAATCTCTGGAGAGAAAGCAAAGCACAGAAGCTGGTCTGTTTGGGTAGTCTGGTTTGCTGGGAGAATCACAGGATAGGTAGGGAATTATGGAGCCCGGAAAAAGCTCTGCTCAGGAGGGAGCAAAAAGCAGGTCTTCACCCAGGAAAGTTGATGGCCATGAGCCAGAAATCTTTAAGTGGGTGCCCTGATTGGTCCACAATGGAGGAATACAAGTGCAGTAGCTCTGCTTTGTGGCAAATGGCTTTGGTGCCCAAGCAGTTCTTGCAAGAAATGACAGGTGATATTGATACCCTCTTAATGCTTAGCCAAGAGGTGAAAGCACTCAGCTGAGATTTGGGAGAGACAGGTTTAATTCGCTTTCTGCCTGTTTAAGGAGGAAAGATTTGAACAAGAGTCTCCTACCTCTGCACCAACTCTCCTGGCCTCTAGGCTATGGGACACAGCAACATGGTGCTTCTTCTGTCTCTCCTGCTGAAGCTAAACTGCACGTTCATTGGAATAGGAGAACTGGACACAGGGTCCCTTGCCTCTCAGGCAAGTGCTACAATCAATGTAACAACAGAATCATTCTTATTCTCTCTTGGGACCAGTGACTATTTCCCAGGCTACATCTACACAGCGGAGCTATTTTGGGATACCTACAGTATTCCAAAATAGCAAGTCTGCACCTTAAGATCAAGCCTGTTATATTGAAATATAACAGGATCGCTATTCTGAAGTCCCTGTGAACCTCATTGCACGAGGGATAAGGGATGTTTCGGAAAAGAGCCATATTTCAAAATAACATTGAAATAAATTACACAATTTGCGTAGTGCAAATTGCATAGCTTATTTTGAGGTAAAGGTGCTGTGTAGATGCACCCTCAGATATGTTCCCCACACAAAGATTTTAATATATAGAAAAAAAGCTATATATTGTGTAGGATTCAAGCTTAGGGGAAATAATTAAATAAAGTGTTTCCCCTTTCTTTGTGGAAGAACTTTTAGCTATCTCTTGCAAATCTTATTTAAGGTATGTGATATCCTGAACAATATCCTTTTTGTCTTTCCATTCTGTTACTAGTATCTCTGGGGGTTCCTAGAAATCAATTTTTTATCATTTTGGTATTTCTTCATGGTCCACACAACTTTATGGCAGAACGCTGAGTGATTTTCCATCAGAAAATCTGACCTGTCCTGATAGGTTAGCTTAGATCTGCTACCTTCCAGGTTTGAATGCCAAAATCTCTTTTCCTAAAAGACAACCTGGACTCTATAATGTATTTGCCATGGTGAGAAAGAAATTGAATACGTTTTGACTGCAAACCAAATACTTCATGCTGGCTTCACGTTTCAAATCCTGCTAACTCAGATATTGATGGAAAACTAACCACTACATGCATCTGACAAAGTGGGTCTTTGCCCACGAAAGCTTATGCTCCAATACATCTCTTAGCCTATAAGGTGCCACAGGACTTCTCATTGTTTTTGCAGATTCAGGCTAACACGGCTACCCCACGGCTACCACAGCTGATTCCTTACTATATTTCAGGTCATGTCTGCACTGTGGACAAGAGTGGAACAGCTGTGGCGCCACAAACAAAACTATGCAAAAGAAAATAATATTATACCCATTTTGTAGATGGGGAACTGATGCACAGGGAAACTCAGATTCTGATCTTCAAAAATATTTAGGGATCTAAATCCCACTCAAATAAATGGAAGATAGAAGCCTAACTATTTTTTGAGATATGGTGTCTACATGATTTCACCACTACACAGGAAATTTGTAATGGAGTTAGGAATGTAACCAAGATTAACTAATCTAGTGCCTTAAGTACTAAGACATTATTCCGATGACTGTTTGATTTTGTAATACATGATTATTTTCATTAATAGATCCCTGTCCAATTTGTAGATATATTTAAACAGGTAAAATATTAGCCATCACTTAGGACCATTGGAATTCTGAGTTCGGCATTTTTAAACAAAGATTTTTTTATGAGAATTTATGCGGCAAACTTGGTGAAAATGTTTTTCATTTTTCTCCTGCTTTCAAGAAAACAAAACCAACAGTTTTTGTCGAACTCGAACAAAAAAAGTTTTGCATTCAGAAACCAATTTTGGTCAAATCTCTCAAATGTTTTGTCAAAGTTGCACTTCATTCAAAATATACTCATAGTTGCTATAAAATCCTATGTTATAGCAGTACATGCATAATCAGTACAATACAGAAATATCTGTTTTTCATACTAGTCACACAATTGTCCCTTTACAGCAGTGGTTCTCAACCAGGGACTTGTGACCATCTGGGAGTCACAAGTAGGTTTCAGAGGGTCCACCAAACAAGGCAGGAATGAGACTGCTTGGGGCTCAGGGCAGAAAGCCAAAGCTGGAGCTTCACCGGGGCTGAAGCATAAGTCCCTTAGCTTTTTGGGTCTCCACTGTGGAGTGGCAATGGCTCTGTTTGCTACCCCTTACACTGGCCCTGACTTTGATATGTAGAAACACAGTTGTGACATGGTGGGTTCAAAGAAAAGTTTGAGAAACACTGATTTTAGGAACCAAAATATAAAATAATATCTCATATAGAAGCTGAAATCAATATGTAATTCCCTCTTTAATAACTTTACCTTTATTGTACACAGCCATAGGGGAAAATTATGTTAACCTCAATTGAATTCATTTTTATTTCTTCTCCTAGACTGGACAGTAATTTTGAGTATCCCTAGTAGTGTGACATTCCATGAGGTGGATGAATCTAATTAGTTTGCGTTACACATAAAATTTTAATCAAGATATCACTGATGTTTTGTTTACCGTGACTTGACTTTGTTGTTTCTACAGAAAAGCAAAATGGTAAAAGTGAGCCCAGTATAGAGTGCTGGCAATTGTGTCAAATGACAACTTGGCAACTGACACTTCTTTTAAGAATCTTACCATTTTCCCTCCTCATTTCAACCTTGAATAAATGCTACATAATGATTCATTTTTCTGGCAAGTATAGTTGCAACTCAGCTGTCTCATTCATTAACATGATGATGCCTCTCAGGAGTGAAACATCACCACAAAGCACTCTAAACTTGGCTCTGAAGTGAAGGATATATAATTTAGCTGGTTGAAAACTTTCTGATCAGAAATTTTCCATTAGAAAATGCTGATTCAATTAAATATTTTTGGGAAAATTTGTTAAGATGTTAAAAAAAGTTTCATTTTGATAAGGTTGAAGCAGTGAATAGAATAGAATAGAATAGAATAGAATAGAAACAAAGTGGTTCAATAATTTGCTGGAAATTTGAGAATTACATTCCATTTTGGCAAGAATGGAAATTTCAAAATGTCAGACAGTCCCATGGAACAGAATTTCAGTTTCAACTAACTCTAGCTATAACCTCATTTTTATGTTTTTCCTGTTATCTAAAGAAAGTAAATAAGCTATGTTTTTCTCTTCAGTGTTAGCTCAAACCTGGCATATCATGGCCACCATGCTTTCAGCAAAAGAGGTCTTGAATTACCCATCAAATTTGAGCCTCAGCCGATTGTAGGGTAACCATATTTCCCAAAAGGAAAGTAAGATAGACCCAGCCACTTGCCCAAGCCCCTTTCACTATCCCAAAATTCTCACCAACAAGCTGGCTGCATCCACTGACTAAAACACTTCTGCTTTCCCGCCCTTCCACAAAGATGTTGCTGGTCACTGGAACACTGGCTACCCCTGCATACTGGAATGCTGCCTTCCTCCATTGGCCCTAACTTCCACTTTGTATGGGGCTGACATCTCTGTTTACCCTTTGCATGTTCCTCTGTTTTGACAAAAGTGGTCATTTGTCCCATTTGTTTTTGACAACTGATCAAGTCAGAAAAAGCAAACAGGACAAATAACCATTTTTGCCAAAACAGTATGGGTAGTTGAGACATGGTGTAAAAAAGGAGACTAACTGTCCCTGGCAAATTGAGATATATGGTCACTTTCACCAAAAGGAGTAACCTTGTGCAATGAGGAGTAACAGTTAATTCGAGGGAAGGGTTTTAGATTGGACTACCACATCTACACGTGGTGAGTTAATTCGGGCTACTGGCTTTTTAAAATGGCGACCGGCTGAGAATATGCTAATCAAGCGTGGGATATTTAAATCCTGCGCTTCATTAGCAACTTCAGTATGCTTTGTTTGCCTCCCTAGTTCAAACTAGGGGGCAAGTGTAGACATACCCTTTGGGTGTTCCCCAAGTCCTATAAAGTCCTTCTTCTTCTCACTAAAGCAGGAAAATGGCCTGTATCACATTTTCTAATCTTTCCCAGAGTTTCTTCTGACATGTCAAAATAATTTTCAGAATTGTGTTTCTTAAACCTAGAATAACAAAAGAATACAGAGGTTTCCATCTTCCTTCAGGTTACTTCAATAAAAAAATCATGCCAATCTCACATGACTTTGAAATTCTCTCAGCTTTTAGAGCTTTCAGGAGTCTTTGTTAAAAAGAAGAAAAATTGTCCGAAAACAAATCCAACCAAGATGCTTATACTATAATGAAAAATTTCCTACACCATCTTAGCATACATTTCCTTCCACATTGTGCTAACAAGCTATTTTCTGCAAAGTATTCAATAAGAAATTATTTTTAATATCTACTGTGTTTCTTCCAAATGATGCAAAGTTTAGATGAAACAAACAGCTAATGATGCCAACCTTTGATTTCACTGAGCTGAGAAATAGAAACCAGTGGTGACTTTTTCCATCCATTGCCTCCCCTTCTTGCCTGGAATACAACACAGTCCATAAAATATACAGAAGGTTAAACAAAGTTTCTGTGCTCATGCAAAACTGGATAAGCCAGGCTACATCTAGACTGCAGGCTTCTTTTGGAAGAAGCTTTTCTGGAAAAGATCTTCTGAAAAAAACTTCTTCTGAAAGAGCGCGTCCACACTGCCAAAGCGCATCGAAAAAGCAATCTGCTTTTTTGAAAGATAATGTCCACACTGAGGGTACATCTAACTACTCCTCTTTGTTGGCAGAGGGATGTAAATTAGATGTATTGAAAATGAAAATGAAGCGGGGATTTAAATATCCCGCACTTCATTTGCATAATGGCGGCCGCTGCTTTTTTTCGAAAAGGGGCTTTTTGAAAAAAAATGGCAGTTTAGATGGGACGTTTTTGACAGAAATGCCCCATTTTGAAAGATCCTGTACTCCTCATTTTTTGAATAAAAAGAAAATTACAGATGCAAACAAGAAAATGAGAGAAACAAAATGAAATGGAACAAGAGAAAAAATGAGGCTGATGGGAATAATTAAAATGAAAATGGTGGCATTAGAACTCCATTAAGGGTCTCCTTATTCTGCACATTCAAAGGAGTTCTTCAGGGGCAGCAGCCAGCAACAGAATCAAATTGCCTAGAGCTGGGGAAGGGCCCCAGGGGATGATGTGGCAACACTGAACTTTGTGCATATGATCCCACAATTCAGAAGATCTCAGAAGAACTGCAGGTTTGGAGCTCCAAACCCCCTGATTCTGGACCCCCAACACAACAAAAAACCTGTGTAAGGAAACCTACCCTAATTGTCTTCCTCTCAAGACAGCAGGATGTAGCTATAGATAAATAAAGCATGTAGCTTATCCTTAGATGTCAGTATGGTTGCTTTTATAACTATCCACCAGATGTCAGTGCTTGCTTGCAAAATGGCTTAAAAGTTCTAAAGTATGTTGCATGTACAAATTTCCTCTATTCTTAGTATAATATTGAAGTACCAAATATCAGTATGCAGCTACTGCTACTGCT
Organism: Pelochelys cantorii; assembly: GCA_032595735.1. NCBI lineage: Eukaryota > Metazoa > Chordata > Testudines > Trionychidae > Pelochelys > Pelochelys cantorii. The sequence goes on from CM064326.1 coordinate 78,052,171, forward strand.
AAAAGGAACAGCCTGCAAATACAAATCAGAGTAAGACATTCTTTGGCCTTTCTGAATTAGAGATTTTTAAAAATAAAGGGCTTTGATTCCAAATTGCTCCACATCTTATGGTAGTTGAGCAGTGCCAGTTTGCTGCATTTGATAGCTTTTTATGCAACCTTTGAACTAGTGCAGATGACTACAAAAAGTGCAGGACAAAGAAAAATCAGAGTCTGGGAAAATATAAAGTAGTATAAATCAGGAGAAATTCCACTGAAGTCAATAGAGCTACACCAATCTAATGCCTAAATAGAGTAAAGAGCAAACCAGGCCACAAGATGCTTTTTGGAATTCCAATAACTTCCATGTACATCGTGGTTTAAAATGAAATTTGGCAGGCTATTAGTCGGTAAAAGGTTTTCAGACAGGAAATTAGAAAGATTTACTGCACATACATGCCAGTTTTTTCACCTAAATTTTTGTAAGAATTTAACACATTAGTAAGCATATGCAGAGCCAGCTTGACAGAATAAGCTGTGAAGTCTCTTTCCAAATGTTACCAAACTATTGTACGGTGAAAGAGTAGTAAAGACTGTGGGATGTAAGGGGCATCTGATTGAGTCCATAAATAATGATTTTTTAAAGACTGTGTTCTCTAGGACAGTAACTGTCTCTACCTTCTTCAGGTGACCTGAAGAACATCTCTATGTGGCTGGAAAGCTTGAGTCTCTCACCAGCAGAAAATGGTTCAATAAAAGATATTACCTCACCAATCATGTATCACTCATATACTGGGTCTGACATGGCTAGAACTACACAAACAAGCTTGCTGCTTACTGCACCCAGGTACTTCACCCTCTACACTGCTGGCAGCTGCACTGAGATGCTCCACTGATCTGTATTTCTTTGCATGACACATTGATTCATACACTAAATAGTCTGTTCAACTCCTCCTAATGTCAGTTTTCTAAGTTTTAGAACACGACCACTTTGTTTTTGTTTTGTTGCACAATTGACACCTTTGCTTCATTCTCTCATTTCCTAAAATATGTAAATTAGGACACTGCCTTTGAATGTGGCCCAATGAATATATATTTGAATGTGGCCCAAAGAATATACATTTGCTTTGTATGTACACAGCACCATCTCTATGCCACCCTATCCCTCAGTAGGATATGAAGCTATACCAATGAAATAATACTTCTGTCACTCAAGGTGATGTTCCTACACTGATGGGAAAAAATAAAAACAAAACAAAAAATCAAAAACCTTTGCTGTCAATGTGGGCTACATTATGGGTTTACGTTGGCACAGTAATGGAAACCTAGCTATGCTAGTATAGTCTCCATACCATAGGCATACTATTAGGCAAGAAAGCTCTCTATTGAAATAAAGTCTGATAAGCATAGTCTACCGTAAACTGACAGCCATTTTACCTCAAGTATCATACTGTTTTGTTTCTTAAGATTCCAAATAGCCTCTGACTGCTGACTTCAAAAAACATTCATAAGAAACAAGCTTTCTTGGTTACACCACAACCCTCATTCTTTTCCGCATCAGGCAACTGAAATCCCATGTGATCAACATTCTAACCATTTTATTTCCTTCATTTATCTGCATAAACAATTCCTAGTCTGCCTTCTCATTTTGCCCTGGAGATATAACTGGTTTTTATGTGAAACTGTCTTTTACTTCAGTTCAGTTTGTTTCTATATTTTCCAAAAACATCGTGCCACACAGCAATGCAGCTTTATGTTTCACTTTTATTATTGAACAAACATCATGCTACACAGCTGCTATTTACCACTACAGAAACCTACATTAAAAAGCCTTTATTTGGACTGTGAAGACCAACAATCAAAAGTTAGGAAATGGTCCTCCAAACTAGTGTGCATTGCAATGAAGTCTTTAGCTCTCTAATCACCTTCCTGTCCTAGGAGCTATGCATCTTCCAACCACACAGTTTGCAGTGTTTATTCACCTGTGAGGCTCAAGGCATTTGTGAAGATGAGTATGTAGAATTAGATCTAACTAAATAGCAAGCATAGTCTAAACACTGTGATGTAATATTTTCATTCTTAAGGAGTAACCTTCCTCAGGGTGCAACTTGAACTGATGTGTCTCTTTAGCTCTCCAGCCTGGGTTGCCTTTTTCATTCTTTCACTGTAAGAACAGCAACCCCTCCAGGCTGTACTTGCACCCAGCCACTAGCATGTAAAGTCATTTCCAACTGAAAATGTGAATGCTCTCCCAGAATAGATACAGGCAACAACCATATAGCCCATAGTACCAATCTTTCTTCCCAGAAATATATGTCTTGTACTGTTCACTGGCTCACTGGACAGTACAAGCTCATAATACATTGTTCCGGCAATGGGTAATGAATATGCACCAGCCTTGTTGACTCAGTAGAGATTTCCCAAACACTTCAATCAAACACACTGGTTTAGACAAAACAATAAAACAAGTTTATTAACTAGAGAAAGATTTTAACTATAAGCGATGAGATATAGGTTAGAATTGGTTACAAAAGAAATAAAAAGATAAGAATGCAAGTTATTTCCTAAACTTTACCAAGATATGTGATCTTGAAAACAAATAAACTATTTTTTTTCTCTCCCAAAAGCAAATAACAGTCTGTTCTACAGTGTTTTTCAGTGAGGACCCCTCTCCCCAAGTTCCAAATGCTCCCTTTGATTTTTCAAGGATTGAAGATGGTGTGAGTGAAGGTGTGAGGGAAGAGTTAATATGTGTAGTTTGAGTTCTCTATTCTTATAACCTTCTCATTCTCTGAGGATTACTTTCAGCTGTGCTGTAGACAAAGCAGTCCCCTGTCTACATGAATTTCTACTTGTTTTTAGGTGAAGTATACATTTCTTGTGTATACCTTCTGTGCATGTGAAGTTGGAGCCATCTCAGAGGTCACATGTAATATTTTTGTTTATAGTCTCTCCTGCTGGCAAATGGTTCCTTTAGCAGTTAATAGTTTGCTATACTTGTGCTCCCCTTCCTTGTCTCTGAGGTACTAGTCTGTGGATAGTGCCAAAAATTACAACATATTTCAGTAACAAACATAATAAAATTGCACAGATTTACACAATGTTATTACACATATTTTAACAGGACAATGATGTTCAGCAGATAATGAGTTTTCAAATGATAGCTCACATGTCATATTTTGTACAAAATACTTCATAAACATAGAAAAGTAGCAATCATAGGGTCCAGGTTGTCACAGAGAGTCAGTATGGCTAAGAAGTTGAAACATGAATCTACCATATTAGCGATCCAGATTCTATCACCAGGTCTGACAGAATGACCTTATGCAACCTCTCAGTTATCTTTTCTAAAAAACTGAAGAAATAATACATGACAACCTCCTAAATTAAGGGTAGAAGGCATTGTTGATTCATGAACACTAGCCAATATAAAGGTGAAATAAATACATGGTCTCCTGGCATCTTCTCCAAAGCCAAAAGATGTCTGTATGGGAAAGCAGACATATTAGTAGAAAGAATTTTGCCTGTGTCCCATCAGAAGCTGGAACTGTATTTCGAAAGAATAGTAGGAGGATTAGTGGGAACTCAGTTCATCTGAAGTGAGAGGAACATTCAGAGAAATTAGAGTAAACATCTGTCAAATGCTACCAAAACTTGAACTAATGTGGAAGGTTCTCACAGAGACAATGAAAGACACCTCTGCATCCTGGGGACTATATCCTTATCAAAATTTAATTCTGAAGTCAATAATACTATTTGCGGACAAAGTTTCTGTTCAATACATAAAGTTAGCACAATCAGGTCTAAGTCCAATGTGACCATGAATGTCAGGGGAGGAGATAGAATAATACAGAGCTCTGACAACTCCCAGTGTTCCATTGTAGTCACTGGACCTCTGTGGTTACATTTAAAAGATTTATTTCAGTTTGAAATATTCCAACTGTGGATATTTGCAATAATTAGAATGGTGAATACCACTGGAACTGATAATATCTAGAATTAACTTACGAGTGAGGCTACCGTATTCTACTGTTGCACATAGTTACAAATCTTTTAAGTGAGACACAAGGGTTTTCAGATACCAAAGTTGATCAGGCAGTTTGATGTTGTAAATAATTTAAACTTTAGTCATTGTTACATTTAGGTCTTTTTTCAGAAGTTTGAGAGAGGTTATCTATCTATCTATCTATGTATCTATCAATCTCCCCCTGTAGTCAACCGTCTCAAGGGTAAAGGCTTCTGTTTTACTGCTCTGTAGATGCTTGCTTGAACAGTAAAATCTTGTTTTATTGATTCAGCACTAAAACAGAAATTGTCATGCTTGAAACATCTGATTACATGGGAAAAACAGGTATTTTTCAAAGTTCACTGAGTCTAAGTTACAAATGACAGTTTATACCTACTGGGAATGTGACCTAGTATGGCATATGGCCAGTTAATTTGTGCGTGCAGGCTTCCTGATACTTCTGTAATCCTTTACTGAGAAGAGCTTTTTGACAGTAAGCATATTTCTAATCCTCTGATATGCAACCCTCTGTGTGGGGAGATACCAAGCCACCACCAGCTTTATATCACTAGTATATTTCTGGTAGTGCTCATGTTAAACTAGATGTGTTTAAATTAGGTATTACACTTGGATACATAAAGAGGAAGCATTTCAATATGCAGCCACCTTATTTTAAAAGTAGAATTTTCATGGAGTCCAATAGATTAAAACTAGGAGAATGGAGAAAGCAGAAAGTACTGGGTCTCACAGCGGACATTGAAGCTTGACCAAAAAAACCCATCCCTAACTAGTTTCCCTTTCCCCTAAAAATTCAGCTGTTTTCAAGTTATCAAACCATTCACAAAATTGATGTCATTTTGTGACAGTTTCAAGTTTTTTGAGATGTTGTCATTTGCAAAAGATGACAGCAAAAATACTGTGACAGCTGTTCTGGTAATTTTTCTGTGCTCAAAATTGTACTGGATAGTTATGATTGGTTGCAAAGAATTATGAGCATTAATAAATAATAATAATAATGATAGATTTTACATGTCAATTTTCGTCAGTAGATCTGAAGGTGCTTTTCAAAGGAGGTCAGTACCATTGTCTACAAATTACTAAGGGAAACTGATACAGAGAGGCCAAGTGACTTGCCCAGCGGGTCTGTGGCTGAGAGACAGGGTATGTCTACACATCAAAGCTATTTCGGGATACCAGAGGTATCCTGAAATAGCTACCCCACATCTTCACAAGCCACACCTGACTTTAAAATATTTTCATTCCATGAAATAGCTTATTTCAAAATCAACTGCATATCCTATTTTGAGTTTAGAGTACTGTGTAGACATAGCCATATAGGGTGTGTCTAGACTACAGGGTTTTTTCGAAAAAAGTGGGCTTTTTTAGAAAAAACTATACCTGCGTCTACACTACTGCCGCACTCTGGCGACAATAAGTCGACAGAATGCGGCAGTTTTGTTGACGGCGGTAAACCTCGTTTTACGAGGAATAACGCTATTTTCAACAGAATTCTGTCGAAAAAAGGTATGTATGGATGTGGGGAAGAATTTATTTCGAAAATAAAGGCCTCCAGGAAGAAAGCCTGGTGGATACTCCTGCCAGAGCTTTCAACTCTATTGTTCCTGCCTGTAGCCATCTTTAAAAGGTACAGGTACCCAGGAGTAGCATTGTGGCAGCAAGCCAGCTCCAACCAGGACCCTGACTGCTCAGCTCTTCCTGGTAGGGCCACTCAGGGTATGTCTACACTACATGGCTCCGTCAACGGAGCCATGTAGATTACCTTTGTAGACATAGGAAAATGAAGCGGCGATTTAAATAATCGCCGCTTCGTTTAAATTAAAATGGCTGCCACACTGTGCCGATCAGCTGTTTGTCGGCACAGTGCTGTAGTCTGGACGCTCCGCGGTCGACATCAAAGGCATTTGTTGACCACCCCGGTATGCCTCGTGGGATGAGGTTTACCGGGGAGGTCGACAAATGCCTTTGATGTCGATCGCGGAGCGTCCAGACTACAGCGCTGTGCTGACAAACAGCTGATCAGTACAGCGCGGAAGCCATTTTAATTTAAATGAAGCGGCGATTATTTAAGTCGCCACTTCATTTTCCTATGTCTACAAAGGTAATCTACATGGCTCTGTCGACGGAGCCATGTAGTGTAGACATACGCTCAGAGCCATGTCCCAGGGACAAGCCCCTCAAAATCCCTCTGGCCCTTCCAGGGACACGTTCCCCGCAGCAAGCCAGGGGCACCAAACGCTGGGCACCGTCCTGGTCTGGGCCCGAGATCAAAGCCCTCTTGGAGCTCTGGTCTGAGGAGGAGTCTCTTCAGGCCCCACAGTCCAGGAGGAGGAACGTGGACATTTATGCCAGAATGGCTGATGGCCCTGCTAAGAAAGGACACATTAGACCAGGTCAGAGCCAAGGTGAAGGAGCTGCGGCAGGGGTATGTTAGGGCCCATGAGCACAGCTCCCACTCTGGGGAAACAGCACACTATTGTGCCTATTATGAGGACCTGGACCAGATCCTGGGGGCAGGGGAACCCCTGCCTCCTGAGAGGGTTGTGGAGCCTGGGTTGGAGACCCCTGTGCAGCAGCCACCGCAACCCCAGGATGAGACCCCAGAGGCCCAGCAGTTCCAAGAGGAGGAGGAGGAGGACACCAGCAGGAGCACTGTGACCCTGACCCAGGAGCCAGACACCCAGACACAGAAGGCCTCCCAGACACCTTTGGACACCAGGAAGGGAACATCAGGTGAGTGCCGTGAGGGTCCAACACACACAGGGCAGGGGAGGCAGGAGCAAAGTGGATGGTGCAGTGCTGTGACATGTCATGCTGATCACAGCCTGGGGCAGGGGGGCACACATGTGGCTGACCTCAGGGAGGGCAATCTTACCCCTGCACCCACATGGCGGTGAGGCACCACCTGCTCCTGCAGGCAGTGATGCCAGGTGCAGGCATGAGTTGGGGACGCTGGGATTGCCACACAGCTTCAGGCCTCTCAGCAACCTGTGGGTACCCCAACTGTGGCCTGACACTTGTCTGTGCTGCTTGGCTATGGGGTGTATGTGAAGGGGGCAGGATGGTGGCCTGCACACCTTCTGGGCTCCAGGGAGGCTGTGGCTGCTGGCCAGGCCACCCCATGCCTTACTGAGACCCACATGAGCATCCCCTGACCTTTGGACAGGCACTGATTGCTGAGAAGGAGGGCATGCCTTCTCAGGAAAGTGTGAGCATGCATGAGTGACAATTTTTCCCTCTTGTCCTCCACAGCCGGACCAACTGACCAGCAAGGGAGCGCCATACCAGTCCCACCACCCAGACGGCTGCAGGGAACCCATCAGCACTGGTGCGTATATTTGGACCTGGTGCGCCAGCACATCTCGGTCCTGCAAGGGATGCAGGACACATTTAACGAAAGAATGCAGGCAGAGGCAGAGTGGCACAGGTGCTTGCTGGACGAGATAGTCCAGCAGCGCACTGATATTTGCACTGCTATCCGGGAGGCCATGGCCTTCCCCGGTCCTGTGCCTGGTCCTGCTTTTCCTGCTCAGCCTGCTTCCTCCTCACCCCCTGCTCCCCCCTCAGCTCCCGCCCCCCCTCAGCCTCTGCTCCCCTCCTCACCCTCTGCCATCCCAGACCAGGTACAGTCCCACCTTCTGCCAGCCCCCTACTGCCCCAGCCCACATGCGTGGCCGTCTCTGAGAAGGCCTCCGCAGCCAAAAGTGCAAGGGGCTCTTCATCCAGGCGGCACCATCAGCCCTGAGCCTCCCTCCCCCCTTCCAGGTTGACATGCCCCTTCCCACCTGTGAGAGTCAGTAAGGGAAGCACTTTACTTTGTTAACAAACAATTTATTTTTCTGAATAAAAGAGTTTTATAGTTTTTGAAACAATCAACAGTGAAATAAACTGTAAACATTTTTTCAACAACACCTGTCTCTGTTCTTGGTGTGAATGCGTACAATGTGTGAATGTGGGTCCAGGAGGAGTTTGGGGGAGGAAGGCACTAGGGGCATGGGGCAATCCCACATTTGGAAGCACTTGGGTAAACTCATCAGCCTCCTTGGGAGAATTGCTCCCTCAGGGCTTCCCGAATGCGCAAGGCCAGCTGGTGGGCTTGCCGGATGGCAGCTGTCTGGGGCTGCTCAAAGTGCCTCCCCTCCACATCAGCCCGTGTCCCCCATGCTTGGAGGAGGGCTTCCGCTTTCCTCTCCACTAGGTTGTGCAGAACACAGTATGCAGTAACGACATCTGGGATGTTGTGTCCCCCCATGTCCAGCCGAGTGAGGCATCTAAATCTGCCCTTCAAACAGCCAAAGGCGCACTCCACCTGGAAGCGAACCCAATTCAGGCGGGAGTTAAACAGTTCCCTGCTCGCATCCAGGTGTCCCGTGAATGGCTTCATGAGCCAGGGCATAACAGGATACGCCACGATGGCCACGATGCACATAGGCATCTGCACATCCCCGACTGCATAGTTTTGCTGCAGGAAGAATGTCCCAGCCTGCAGCCTGCAGTACAGGTTTGAGTTCTGGAATATTCCGGCATCGTGTGCCCGGCCTGACCACCTGACACAAATGTCTGTGAATTCTCCCCAGTGGTCGACCAGCACCTGCAGCACCATCGAAAAGTAGCCCTTTCTGTTAATATACTGTGCTGCTCAATGGGGTGGTGCGCGGATTGGGATGTGAATCCCATCGAGTGCTCCACCACAGTTCGGAAAACCCAGCCCTGCAAATCCGGCCAAGATGGTATCCAGGTCTCTGAGGCAGACAGTCCTGTGAAGCAGCTCTGAGATGATGGCCATCACCACCTGCAGAAAGGGACAAATATAAACACACATAACAGGACATTAGAGGATTTGCATGAGCTGATGAGAGGTGATTTCCCCACCCCTCCCCTCCCAGACCCTAAGCGCCCCCCCACCCAGACAACCTGCCTGTGTTCCCCACACCACCTCAGGGTGAGGCCAGGCGGGCTTCCACCACTCCCACCTGTAGCCCCCCAGAGTAAGTCTAAAGTCTGACACTGGGCTCTCAAGGTACAAAATACGCCACACAGGTATCTGTCAAACACAAGCAGTTTATTTCCTGACAGCTAACAGCTGTGCCCCATAAATGGAAGAACAATATAACAAAGAAGCGGCATATCTTACGTCCCTTCCTGCAAGCCTGGAACCCTGGGTAGGCTGTGGACGAAGTGGGAGGTTGTCTCAGGTTCCGAGGCACTGGTACCCAAAGCCCATCAGTGAGGTCCAATTTGCTAGGCTCTGAGGCAGCCTTAAATACAGTTTTCCTGCCTTGTTTGGCAGCTTGGAAATTTCCAGAGATTACTCCTTACGTTCTGATGTAGGGCTTAGCTGTTAGTTATCAATCTGGTTCTGTTCTGGATCTGCTTGTTCTTTGGCTCTGCTTTACGTGATCAGTACTTTAGGGTAAACAGAGTTGTTTATGCATTCTTGCCCTTTACCCTTATCTTACACTTATTCTTGCTATACTGGCAACAATGCTTATCTTAAATGACGTATGTTCCCAAAGACTTGCTTCTGGCTCATCAGATATAGGGAAAAGAGAAAGGGAGGAAAGAATGCAGGCCTCACCACCCCTAAACTAGCATGTACAAAGTTCTTCCGCAATTGACCCCTACACCACCTCATCCCCATTCCCTGTGCCCGGTCCTGACCATCCCCCTTATCCGCCCGCCCCCGCCCCAAAGGACTGTCCCCCGAGAGTGACTTACCTCCATCAAGATGGCCCCGACAGTAGACCTCCCCATGCCAAACTGATGTCCCACAGAGCGGTAGTTGTCAGGGGTGGCCAGCTTCCACAGAGTAATAGTGACGCGCTTCTCCAGGGGGATGGTGTGCCGCAAGTGTGGGTCCTGGCATTGCAGGGCAGGGGCAAGCCAGGCACAGAGCTCCTGGAAGGTGGACTTCCACATCCGGAAGTTTCAGAGCCACTGGTCGTCGTCCCACTGCTCCATAACAAGCTGGTGCCACCAGTCTGAACTGGTGTCCAGCCTCCAAACTTGCCTCTCCAGGAATACGTTCGGTGGCAAGGACAGTGGGGCTGCAGCCCGAGTGAGGGGCTCAAAGCTGGGCTCTGAATCCAGCTCTGCCACAAACATCATGATGATCTCATGAAGATGCAGCAGAACTTCCAGCATCACAGTGTGGGGCCATCACCTGCCCAGGGGCAGGTCAGGCTACATGGCCAAAAACACAGTGCAAAGTACAAAGACAAACCTGAAAACAAACTGCTGTGGTGTCCGAGGAAGCAGGGCAACCAGAGCAAGAACTGCAGCAGTTTTGCTTTCCCTCTAGGAGGTAGGCAAGCCAGAAGCAGGAGCACAGCAATAGCTGTCCAGGGGGATCTCTTGAAGCATGCGTCTCTGCAAAGAGCATGCAGCAGCACCTGGAAATAAAGGCTGCCCCCATACCATGTCAGAAGCACTTCCAGGTGCCTTCTTTTTTCGAAGTCTGGACACTCTTTTTCGAAAAAGCGGTTCGATTTTTCAATCCACATAATGCAATCTAGATGCTCTTTTTCAACAGAGGCTTTTTCAAAAGTATTTTTCGAAAAAGCCTCTGTTGAAAAAGGCGTGTAGTCTAGACGTACCCATAGAAACCAGGTCTCTGAGGGTGTGTTTACACTAGGAAATAATTTCAAAATAACTACAATCAAAATAATAACTCCTGAAATAACAAAATAAAATAAAAATAGCACATCGTCACTATGGGAAAGCATCAAAAGAGATCAGAATTATTTCAAAATAGCTTTGCTGCCACAGGCTTCCCCGACTGCATGGGAGCCATAAACAACACTCACATTCTCATTCTGGCCCCCAGCCACCATGCCTTAGATTATATAAACAGGAAGAGGTACTTCTCAATGTTGCTGCAGGCCCTGGGAGACCACAAAGTTGATTCATGGACATCAGCCTCCTTAGTGGTGGCTTGTCATGGGAAGGTGTCCCACCACAGAGGCTGGAATAAGGCAAGCCTCTCAAGGAACATTGTGAGAAGGTCCAAGGGGATTCTGTGTGAAAGCGTCATGGAGCTGAGCGCACCCATGTGCAAAGGCTGTTGTGTGACTCCTGAGCCAAGTAGGCCAAGCAAACAGAGCCCAGCCCCTCACAGCTTGCCGCCTGCTCCCACGTATATATATAGAAAGTTATAGGACCCACCTGAAGTGCCTTCCCCAGGTTTCCTGGGAGGGAGGGACTGGCTCCAGGGTGATGAGCAGTTCCTGGCTGGCAGGTATGGTTGCCTGTCTGGCCTGCTCCTCCTCCTCCTTTTCTTCCTCTTCCTTCTCACTGTCAACAATCCCACCCTCATGAAGGCTGACGCTGGGCATGTTCTGGACAGAATTTATGATGACGGTGGGGGATGAGGTGATTGGCCCCCCTCCTAGGATGGCATCGAGCTAGTGGTAGTACTGGCACATGTGCTGTGCTGCCCCAGAGGCTATGTCTAGACTACATGGCTCTGTCAACGGAGCCATGTAGTCTAGATGTAGCCAGAGTGTCCACTCTGCTCCCTGTCCTTATTGTAGGTCTGTTGGAGCTCCTTTATTTTCATGCGGATCTACCAGTGTCAGGCTTGGTAGTGTGGATGCTCCACTTCTTATTTCAAAACTAGCCAATTAGCCCGTCCGATCTCTCCTCCACGTTGGTCTTCTCTCCTGAGCCTCCGATGTCTCTCTCTCTCTCTCTCCTCCTCCTACTGCCTCCTCCTTTCTCTCGCTCAGCTCTCCTCCACCTCCTGCCTTTCTCTCTCTCTTCTCCTCGCCCTCCTGCCTCTTTCTCGGGGGACCACGGAGCCCAAACGGCTGTTTGGGCTCTGCACTCCCCGTGCTGCATGGGGAGCACAGAGCCCAAATGGTCGCTTGCACCACTTGCTCCCATGCAGAAGCCCGGCTGAGCGGCGCAGAAGTCAGCCGAGCACCACTGTGGGAGGTGAAGGGGGGTGGGGCAGTGACATTCATGGCCAGGGGACGGGGCCTGGAGCTGCTGTTACACCGCATGTCACCGCCCCGCCCCCCCTTTGCCTCCCGCTGTGGTGCTTGGCTGACTTCTGCACCGCTCAGCCAGGCTGCCATGGGGGAGCAAGTGGAGCAAGCGGCCATTAGGGCTCCCCCCTGGCGGCCCAGCTGAGCAGCGCAGAAGTCAGCTGAGCGCCACGGCGGGAGGTGAAGGGGGGCAGGCGGTGACGTACACGGCCAGGGGGCGGGGCCCGGCCATGTACGTTAGCGCCCCAATTCGTGCCCCCCGTCACCTCCCGCCATGGTGCTCGGCTGACTTCTGTACTGCTCAGCCATGCCACCGCGGGGGAGCAAGCAGAGCAAGAACGGCCACTTGCACTGCTTGCTCCTCTGCGGCAGCCCAGCTGAATGGCACAGAAGTCAGCTGAGCGCCATGGCGGGAGGCGAAGGACATGACTCAGGCAACAGCGCCGCCCAGAGGGAACAGCCAGGGAGGCAACAGTGCCTAGGTATGCACAGGTTAGGTATGCACAGGTTTCTACCATACCTAACATATGTCTATGGAGAGGACATATTTGAACATAATATTATCTCCAGATGAATGTCATAAACAATTAGGGTTATGAAACAGTGATCATCTCTACGGGCTCAGATCCAGCACCAAGGTAAGCCACTGGCAAGACTCCCATGAGGCACCATCAGACATTAGTAAATGACCTCTCCCCAATGCAAGTCCTGTTATGTCCCATATCAGAGAATGATGGAGCTCTATCATGTCCATTTGGCCATATCATTCATATTATCTTCTCTAGCAAGACACAAATGTTGCAGGTATTTAAGATGTAGATATTTAAGATGAAGGTGTCAGAGTGACATGGAAAGTGGCTAAGATTGAAGCAGGAGACTGGCAAAGATAAAAAACAGTTGGGACGGTCCTGTGTTGTATATGAAATAAAGACACATAAGGAAAAGAAAGCAAATTTGAAAGGTAAATGTGTCAAATTCCACAATAATTGCCATTGTATATCATGATAATCAATAGCTGAATTCTGCTTTTATTTATACCTGTGAATTGCTATATGGGTATAAATGAGGAAGAACAATATATACCTTATTTATAAATACCTACATTAATCAGAATACCAATATGTCGATTACAGAAATATATACATTAATTATAAACTGTTTACCTACATAGGCAAATTAACCTGTAGGACTGGAATACAAATATTTCTTTACATTCAGCACAAGAATAAAAGGATGACACTCAATTAGAATTTTTTACAAGTTAATCTATGATAGAAACCATGGCAGCAAAATTACAGGAAAAGAAAAATGCATATTTCATATATTATAGTTGTTTAAAAATAGCATTTTAACACACATATATAAAAAGATAAGTAAAAATAACTTGTGAAATATTCTGAGGTAGTGGCTTTTAGCTAACCTAAACAATCTTTCAGTGATAAAACCTTTGATTCTTTCTACAGCAAATTACTGCTCCCAAGTGGGGTGGACACATACATACAAGTGTGAATAAGTTTGTTTTGTAAAATAGTCATGAATGGATGTCAGGTTGAATTAACACAGTTGGGGGGCAGGGGAGTGAGAGAGAGAGAGATCATGGATAGAGTGAGATTGAAAAAGGAAGTGCTGATACAGGCAAAGAAGTAAAAAAACTGAAATGAGAAAGAAAAGCAAATCAGATTTGGTAGAGAGTGGTAACAAAGTTAGAACTATGGCAATATTGTAGATTGGAGGCATGTAAGACTAAGAACACAGAGCTAGAATGGATATGTTAGCTTGACATTTTATTACTTTGAGAAGTAGAAGCTCCAGCATGCCCACTGGAAGAAAAGCCATTCACTTCAGAGTAAAGCTGCTAAAAATACAGTCCAAATTGACCTGCTAGAAATATTTGTTCCAGATGAGGTTATGAACCTTAATGCAGGACACAGAAAGCAGGTTATCTCTTTCTCTCTTCTGGCACAAACAAAACAAACAAAAAAGCTCCTTGAATACCTGCCTACTGGCTGGCAAATGTGTGCAAATACCTTACGGGCAGCTAAAGAATTTAATATTAAAATATTAGTGTGTGAGGTATTGTTCCTCTAGGATCTGCACATTCAGGAAATTCTCAACATTTTTTCCTTCCAAAATAATATACCTCCTCTATACCATCATTCCTTCATTTGCTCAGGTCAGGGATCTGTCTATATGGAGAAGGTAGGGATCGGGAGGAAACAGGGGCATGGCTAGGAGGAACAATCTTAGACACCAGTAATTCCATCCAGAAATTAATGCAGCTTGAGGACAACATATTTTTCAATGGAATTTGTCAATTCAAAAATGTTGAAATCAAAACATTTCGCAGGGCTGTTGATTTTGACAACATTCTCTAGGAAACTGGGCAGTCTGCTAACAGAAGCCTCTCTGCCAAGCGGGTTTTGAAACAGTCAGAAATCTGCCTGGTTTCCTGCCAGCTCAGCTATCCAGGGCCTTGGCAGGGCTCCCAGGGCTGCAAAGCTTCCAGCCCTCTGGCTCTGGGGGAATAGATCTGAGCAAAACATGGTAATTCCATTTAATGGAAAATTTTGGATTTATTTTTGTTCTGAATCAGAATAAAAACAAAATCTAAAATCTCAAAATCCTCCATGAAAAGGAATTACCATTCTCTGCATAGCTCTACTGGAATTATGATAGAACAGCTAGTTGGTAAATCTAAACTATAAGGCTATGAATTTCATCAGATAATGAAATACTTGAATTCAGTATGCTGCAGAAAATGCCTTATGATACTATCCTCTATTAAACTAAAACAAGATATTCATTTTGGGTGAAATTTGTCCCTGTGCAGAGATGGCAGAAGAACTATGCACCGCTCAAATCTCTCTGAAGTCCTGTTTTCAGTGGAACTTAACTGATTCATAAGTCTCACACTGGCCATCTGCAATATAAATAAATATTCTTTTATTCTTTTCAGTTTTTCATAGTCTGGCATGGAAAATCCTTAATGGTTCCCAGGCACTTTTTACTTTTACTTTTTTTTCATACACACATTCTTAATTCATAAGATTTTAGCCTCTTGACATGTACCCTCCATATTGTAAAGACTGATTCAAAAAGCATTTCCAACTTTAGGTGGCACTGTCCCTTTAAGTTGGCATCAAGTAATACTCTTGTTTGTAAGTTTTATTGAGGGTTAGAAAACTGTCTATTGTAATCCATGTCTTGTTTGTGTTATGTAACTGTTTTTGAATAACCAAGAGCATGAACAGGACTCTGGTGTTTGTGTACAATACATTTTATAACCAGATTTGAATTCTCTGGGTTTTTACGGGGTTTTTTTTTCAGATTTTAATTCTTTGTGACTAAAACATGATGGGCATATTATTTGTTATATTAGTTTTAAGATGAAGTATATGTTCATATAATTCATTATTACTGCAATGGTTCCAAAAATGGTGGTAATCCCTTCCCAAAACACACAAACATCAGTATCACTGGTGCAAGCAGTTTAAGAGCTAGTTTCTGACCTAACAGTTATTGAACTCAGTGCACATAGTGTGGGAAATTCCATGGGTGCTGGATTGAGCCCCGCAGCCCCAAACCTGTAATAGACTGACTCATTTTTCTACCCTTTTGGGGAGGGGGTAGATTATTGTGTAAAATACTCCTTTCTTTTACAAGTATCCTGTTGTATAAAATAATTATCTTTCCTTAACATTTCTTGCACTGTTTTAATTATTTCTACAATGTGAAAATAGCATTGTAATTAAGAGTAATTCTAATCTTGAGTAATATAAACAGAGGATAAGTAGGGAGAAAGGAGAGGGAGTGACAAATTTGTTTTTAATATTATTAATGGAAAGAATAGCTAAGCAGAAATTGGATAATTTGTAGCAGGCAACAGAACCAAGTGAGTCTTCAGAAAGGATTAGAAACCGGAGAGGCTTTTTGGACCAACATTCTTTGATTGGAGGTAGGCTGAAAGAAAGAAATGAGATGGCTTTGGGGAGTGGGCATTTATACTGTACTTCTCTACAAGAGGGCTCTCCAGCTCTGCACAATACCTCTGCAATCACAGAGCCCATGAAAGCTGTGGTGAGATTGCCTCTCTTCTGTAAGAAAACTTCCCCAGCTAGGAGAAGCCACAAAAGCCTGAATTTGGCTGCACCATCAAATGACTGTAATCACTGATTAGTCAAAAGAATTCCTATAGCTTTGAATCTCTTGAGTAGTAAAAAAAGCTGTAGGTCTTGATTTTGTTTATGATAATGTTGACACTTTTTTTTTTCAAATACCATGGAGAAGTGACAGGGATAAAATCTTGAGGGTGAACACTTCACAAAGATTGACATGATTTAGCATAATAGAAAATATATAGCTAGGATATTAATGTAATTCATACTATCAGTTTCTGGAGGCTATAGCCACTGAGCCCATACTTTGTGAAAAGACGGTTTATTATTGTACTCTGCATGAATCTTATTCATTGGTTTTTAAGATTAAACACACTTGCAATTCTTTCCTTTTCACTTTCACTATAAAAGCCTTTTTGTCTGTAAAACAGTGACATTTCCCCCCTCCCTTTTCTTTTCTTGACAAGATTAAAAAAACCAAGAGCAAATCCTACATTTCATGATATTTGGTTTGGGCAAAGTCAGTGTAGTATTCGCATATCTGACTTGCTAGTTACTTTTGTAAAATTAAGGTTTTTTAGGTAGGACCCATTTTGGCAATTACTACACCCAGCAGCAACTAGCTTTTTAAAACAATATAGCAATTAATTTAGTCTATTCTTTGCTCAACAGAACTTTCCCGATGGACTTCAGAGATGCTATAAGCCATGCTTAAATTACACAAATTCCAAGGTTGATACTGCCAGTTCAACTGGCTGTTTATCTTTAAAACAAAATTTGTTACATACTTAATAGATTACTCAGTGCAACAAGCAGATCCAAAGTGATATTTTTCTATAGAATAAGATAAGCTTTAGGTAACAGAGTTTTACGTGTGTATCCATTATTGCTCTTTCCCAGTAACTGGTCCACCAACATTTCAGCTGTCTCTTAACATGTACCTTGAGTTTCACTTTCAGTACCACAACTTGAAAAGCCACTAGGAACTGACTCAGAGTATACAAAAGTCAGTCACTTTTTTGTCATATTCCAAATCAATTAAGTACAGGAGGATTAATCACAAAATGTATAAAGTACTGTAACAATCAAGCAGAAAAATAGACACCTTCAGTGTAAAAGAATATTGATGATTACCACTGAACTGCTTTGGTTTGTCCCTGATCTTGAGAACATGTACCTCAGAGCAGTGACTCCCTCCATCTATCAGCAAGGATTTCAACGCACAAGGATTTCAAGCCGAGAGTTCATGTGGATTTTGAAAGTTCTGATGTGATACAAGAGAAGTTTCCTTCTACAAAAATATATATACTTGGGGAAGAAATAGTTTATTATTTGCCCTGAATTATTTATTGTATTTTTACTCTGCACTTTTGCTATTCTTTGAGAAAGGGGTTATGGGAATGATATCTAGAACAGCAGCATGGCATTTCTGGTTAGTTAAAGGCCCCCCCGTATGCTGACTTGTATTTGTGTACCCAAAACTTTGATTATACATTCATAAGGTCACCATATTAGGCCAGATCCTCAGCTTGTATAAATTGGCATAATTGTTTTGATTGCCCATGGATAAACCCTTAATACAATTTAACTTCTATAAGATGAGGATCTAGCCCAGTGTTCTTATTTCTTCAAAATGTCCAAAACAACTTACCAGATATAACAATGTACAACTGAGTATAGTAGAGGCATTGTTGTGACTTGGGTATAGATATTATGTACCTTTCATAAATGAGTTATTGGTTGCTGCTGTGGATGGCATACTAGACAAGAGGGACCAATAGTATAATCCAACATTCAGATATTGTTAACAAATTTCAGAAAGATATACATGCAGTTGGAACATTTAACACTGAATGATTGTTCCTTATGGAATTATATTACTGCTTATTCCAATATTTCTGCAGCTGGTCCCAGAAACACATGCATATATCAGAAAATACAAACCTTATAGGGTTCATCCTTGAATAGATCTCCTATGGAAAAGTTCTAAATAACTTAATGGAAAAATATAATTTTTATAGGTTTTTTTCAACTGTCCTATAGAATTTCATAAAAGTTATCCCTGTAACAAAATTCAGTGGTACTCTTCAAATACACATGTAAAGTTTATCAGTTTCGATTCAATTCTAAATGATTTGCAATCATCTCAAAAGAATCTGAAAAAAATCACATTTGTTTAATTTTTATTATCTTCTATAGGATTTTTCCAAAGGATGTGATGGACCGGGCCGGGTCTGGGCACAGCTGAGGGCATCCACTCAGGGTGAATTGCTCAGACTCGGGGCTCCTTACAGCCCCAGGCTGGGGACCTTCCCAAAAAGGTCACAAACCAGTCACACCAAGTGCTTCAGCTGCCAATCTGGCTAGCCAGAAGCCTCATGAGCAAAACCATTCTGACACCCCAGCTCTTCCTGTGCCCCAATCAGCCCCGGACCGGCACACAGGTGAGGGGTTTTAGAACCCAATCTCACCTACCCCAAACAGGTTCTTCCGGTCCCAAGAAACCAGACACAGGTCCCAATCAATTTACACTCTGGATCTTACCCACAAGATCACGCTGAACCAGTCCTTTAGAATCTATAATCTAAAGATTTATTACCAAAAGAAAAAAAAGCATGAGAGTAAGGTTGTTAAAGAAAATACATTACATGCATCAAATTACCAAGTTCTCAATGCAGACTCTTAGCAGAGATGTTACAACTGCTACCTTAAAAGTCTCTGATGTACATCCTATGTCAGGATGGGTCCACGGTTCTTCCTGGCTCATTGTTCCCTTCAAGGCTGCATCTGGGATCAGGAGCTGAATTCAAGACAAGATGGAGGGTGCCACATGGCACTTATATACCTCCCCTGGCATCTTCCTGGCCAGATCAGGTCACTGCAAGTCACATGGTCCAGTGACCTATCCTTGTGTCCCAAGTCAGCAACCATTATTTTGGCTGGCTTGCAGGTATCCAGACATTCCTCAGGTGTGTCTCTGGCACTTAGAGGTCTATTGTCTCTGGAGCCTTGCTAATTAGCATAGACATTGAATGAACATTCCTGCACATTGCTCTGCCTCAGACAGATAATTTTCCAGCATCAACACAGAGCACATATTTATAATTCTACACACATATATCATACCAGTACATGAATAGCATATACAGAATCAGTAGAATATAAGCTCTCATTCGACACCTCACATGGCCCCCTTTGTACCAACTTTTGGGGCAAACACCCCCCTCATGGGTATAGCAGTGTTAAAATCGATAATTTTTCCTCAGTCCCTGGAAAAATCATGGAGGGGATCCTCAAGGAATCCATTTTGAAGCAGTTGGAAGAGGGGAATGTGATCAGGAATAGCCAACATAGATTCAGCAAGGGCAAGTCAAGTCTGATCAATCTGATTAGCTTCTATGATGAGGTAACTGGCTCTGTGGATATGGGGAAGTCAGTGGATAGGATATACCTTGACTTTAGCAAAACTTTTGATACGATCTCCCACAATATTCTTGCCAGCAAGTTAAGGGAATATGGATTGGATAAATGGACTGTAAGGTGGATAGAAAGCTGGCTAGATTGTAGGGCCCAACGGGTAGTGATCAATAGCTCAATGTCAGTGGGACATCAGTTTCAAGCAGTGTGCCCCAAGGATTGATTCTAGGGCCGGTTTTGTTCAACAACTTTATTAATGACCTGGATGAGGGGATGGATTGCACCCTCAGGAAGTTTGCAGAGCTAAGGGGAGAGGTAGATATGCTGGGGGGCAGGGATAAGGTCCAGTGTGACCTAGACAGATTAGAGGATTGGGCCAAAAGAAATCTGATGAGGTTCAACAAGGACAAGTGCAGAGTCCTGCACTTGGGACAGAAGAATCCCAAGCATTGTTACAGGCTGGAGACCAACTAGTTCTGCAGAAAAGGACCTGGGGATTACAGTGGATGAGAAGCTGGATATGAGTCAACAGCATGCCCTTGTAGCCAAAAAGGCTAATGGCATATTAGGGTGCATTAGAAGGAGCATTGGCCGCAGATCTAGAGAAGTGATTATTCCCCTTTGTTCAACACTGTTGAGGGCACATCTGGAGTACTGTGTCCAGTTCTGGGCCCCCCACTATAGAAAGGATGTGGACACATTGGAAAGGGTCCTGCAGAGGGCAACCAAAATGATTAAGGGGCTGGAGCACATGACCTATGAGGAGAGGCTGAGGGATTTGGGCTAATTTAGTCTACAGAAGAGAAGAGTGAGGGGGGATTTGGTAGCAGCCTTCAACTTCCTGAAGGGAGGTTCCAAAGAGGATGGAGAGAGGCTGTTCTCAGTAGTGACAGATGGCAGAACAAGGAGCAATAGCCTCAAATTCCAGAGGGGGAGATCTAGGTTGGATATTAGGAAAAGCTATTTCACCAGGAGGCTGGGGAAGTGCTGGAATGGGTTACCTAGGGATGTGGTGGAATCTCCATCCCTAGAGGTTTTTAAATCTCAGCTTGACAAAGCCCTGGCTGGGATGATTTAGTTGGGATTGGTCCTGCTTTGGGCCAGGGGCTGGACTTGATGACCTCCTGAGGTCTCTTCCCTATGAGTCTATGATTCTATGGTGATGTCAATTAGATGAGTCTTTCCCACAAGTGCATGTGTATGTGATGATTGCTCCAGAACCCCATCAAGTGATCTAGAGGCTCCCATTAATTTCAATAGGTTCTAGATCTAAATCTTTTAATAGAAATAAAGAATTAATTTTCTCAGAAGCAAAACTCCAGTTTCAGTATGGACATTTTAAGTACTCAGAAAACAAAGCAAAATATTTTGTGAAATTATAAAATAACATTTTGACTACTTAGAATTTAATCCATATTTTAACATTTTAAAATCATAAATTGCAGTTACTCATTCAACTCTATATAAGTCATTGCTATCAATACAATCATATTAAACTTTTAAATAAACATAGTTTAGTTTTGTCCTCATTTTGCTTAGACAACACCCACAAGGAACGTCAACAATATTCATGATGATTATCACTTTGTCTGTCAAAGTTGATCCATTATCTACCCCAGTAGGAGGTAAAGAACAGGAAAACTTTTAAAGAGTCCTCTTCAGGGATATTCAACAAGCCCCCAATCACTTATTCAATTACAATGTTGTCAGTAGTATTTGTTAAATTCTGAATTTAGAGTAGAGAAATAGGAACCTGAGAATATGATAACAGATTAATATTCCAGCATAGTTTGATTTTTCCTCCCCCAGCAAAATAAAGCAATAATTTATCACATCTAAAATTGACAAATGTAAAAATCATCTAACCTTTTGGTTTTTAAGTCTTTGACCAGCCTGCCAATAGCAAATAGATCCTTAAAAAAGGTAGCACAAGTAATAAGAATACGTTTATTCACAAACTTGGCAGAATTTCATTTTAGGGGTTTTGTATAATTTCCATGTGCATATTTAAGATTTTTTCCCTATTTTATCAACTTATATTTTCTCAGTTACACAAAATTATGGGATTTAAGCCTTTTAACATTTTATCAGTCTTGATTTGCACAGTTATAGAAAACTATTTGGGTGCCAAACCATATGGGGGGAGGAGTCTCAGACAATAATTATAATCACAGTAGACATTGAGCTTTCAACTCTTGAAGCTTTGTAACTGTTAAAACACAAAATGTCAAAATATACCATTAAATATCTTTAAAACAAACTCTAATTAGCTCTCAAATACCATCTTTTGACTTTGCCTATCTGTAAATTCCAACTATAATCAATGGAAATATTTTGTTGGTTTCTGTGTGAAAGGAAAATCAATTTTTACTGATGTTTTCCAATAAAATTCTAATACTTCCAAGTCTAATTATATAGCAGACAATATTTCTTTACGTCATTTTTTGTGCATTCTTTTAGGCATGACTAGGACTTATTGTCAGGAATAGCAACTAAGTATGCTCCAATACATATTAAAGTGTTAGATTATTGGCATGATACAACATGAGTTAGTTTGACAAGGACTGTATGTATTCCCATATATCTTAGCTCTATTTAACTCTTTTAGGCCCATGCAATTATTTCCCCATTTTTACATAGTATACTGGTAGTTTGATTCTGGTCTTAGACACATACATGCACATCCATCTCCACCTCCCAAGTGACAAGTGTGAGCTGCAATATATGAAAAGATCCACAATGATAGACGAAAAAAAATGTTTATATAATGGAAATGTAATCCTTTTGTATTGTGTTTTTTTTTCTTTATAACTGCAGAAATTTATTTAAAAAAGGTGTGATAGTGTTTTGATTTATTAGCTGTGCTCTGTTAAAATGCTTTCTACCATAACTCTTATATAACTAATTTGCTTCATTTTTAAGTACAGTAATTAGGATCAATGTGGAAGGTTGCCTGGTCTTTCAAGTGACTTTCCTGTGCCAACACTGAGCCCCACTGAGGTGTGCACAGATATTTGCTGGTCTGGGGCTATAAATTTTATTACTCTATTTAATCCTTCCAAGTAGCAGGCACTAGAATCACAGGGAATTAGGCATGATGGCACTGAGCACAGCCACATCTAACTTCTAGGTGCCTAGAAAAGCATTAGGATTCATAAAGCCTGAGTTCAGAACCTCAGCTCTATGTACAATGGATGGGAAAGACCAGCAGTTTAGAATGGGATTCAAAAAATCCAGCAGACTGTGCAGCTCATCACCTAAACTGTTGAATGGGAAAGCAGCCTCATATTTAGCTTTCAGCCAAGTGGTGACAGTAATCACCTGAGCTCGATTAAGTTTCCCCTCCACGTGATGTGAAAAAGGAATTTGATCAATAATTTGCCACCTCTCACAGGCTATGTCTACACTGTGAGAGGTGGCAAAATAACACAGTTATTTTGGAATAAGCTATTCCGGAATAGATATTCCGAAATAGCATATTTTGAAATAGTATGTCTACACTGCAGGGAAGCCTCAAAATTAGTCTGAAGCAGGCTCCCCTAATGTAGATGTGCTATCTCAATTTAGAACCCCAGGAGGAATAACTTAGAATGGCCCTGGTGAGGGACTATTTCAAAATAGCAGAAGTGGAGCATCTATACATGCCTTATTTGAAAATAGCTATTTCGGAGTGGACGTTATTCTTCATAGAATGAGGTTTATAGAAGTCAGAATAATCCATTCATTATTTCGGCCATTATTCTGAAATAACTTTGCTGTGTAGACACACCCACTGTGAGTGACCTTGGGTATGGATTATTCTGTTGTGGGGCTTGCAAAGTCTCTCTTGTTGAAGATCTTCCACTTAGATCTTCAGCCTTCAGATCATGAGATATACAGAGAGTATGATAAAAAGGCTCAAAGAGGAAGGTGTGCTATGCTAAAGCTGCACTGCACATTTATTTCAAAATGAGCTATTTTGGAATAAAAACTCAAAAATAGCTTTTTTGAAAATAGCACGTCCATACCGCAAATGCCCATTGAAAAAAGTGCTGAGCTATTTTGAAATAGAGCGTCTACACTGATTGGAGACTCAATCGCATATAAAGCCCCCTGGAAACACTTCAGGCAGGGCATCAGGACAGCACTGATTTCCTGGAGCTGCTTCCTGAGGTAATCTGAGGCTCATGCTTAAAGGGACCTCCTATACAGTCGTGTCTCAGACTCTTCACTGTGCTTACCTCTTTGAGAGACAGCAAAACCTTCTCATTGCCTATTCTGGTTGCCCTTGTGGACACCACAGCACTTCCGCCATCGAACTGGACCTGCATCAGAGCAGTTGCTGGATCTTAGACCTCATGCCTCACCTCCAGGTGCAGTTATTGCAGGTTGCCCTGGTGACCCTGCAGGAACAGAACCCCCAGCTCATTGTGGGGCACTTCCTCACCTATCTCTACATGCTGCTCATGCAGCATGACTCCTCCCTCCCTCCCATATACACTGTGCACCACTGGCTTCTGGTGACTGGACACCAGTTCCAACTGGTGGACTGCAGCATCATGCAGTGGTGGAATGACCAGCAGCGGCTCCAGAACTTCTGCATGCATGTAGAAGGACACCTTCCTGAAGCTGTGTGAGTGGCTCGCCTCTGCCCTCAGGCGATGGGACACACACACGTGACCCGTCATCCCCCTCCAGAAGCAGGTCACCATCACACTGTGGAAGCTCACCACACCAGACAGCTACTGCTCCATCAGGAACCAGTTCAGCATGGGAAGATGGACTGTCATGGCCATGGACATGCAGGTATGGCTCTCTCATGCTATTGTCCTAGGAGGGTGGTGAACTGCTACATTGAGGACCCTTAGGAAAGGTGGTAGGGACTTGTGAAATCTTCATCCCTGGAAGGTTTTGCAGTCTCGCCTTCTCAAAGCCCTGCTGGGGATGGGGCAAGTTGGGGGTTGCTCCTGGTGCATGGGGAGGGGGTGCGGGGCTTGGGAAACTAGCAAATCTGTAATTCCTTTTTGGTCTCCTTCTACAGGTGGTGAGGGCTAGTAACACCATCCTGCTGTGCAAGGTCATCAACCTGGATGACATGGACCCCCATTATTGTCAGCTTTGCTGCCATGGGCTTCCCCAACTGAGAGGGGGGGAAGCATTGACTGTACCCATATCCTCTTCTGGGCTCCCGACCACTGAACATTGGATTTTAACAACCCCAAAGGGTACTTTTCTATGGTCCTGCATGCCACTGAAGCTGGTTCACCAACATTAACATTGGGTGGTAGGGGAAGGCCCACAATGCCTGCGTCTTCAGGAACTACAGCCTCTTCCAGAAGCTGTATGGCAGCACTTTTTTTCCCAACTGCTCCATCAGGGTTGGGGACGCGGACATGTCCATGTGCATCATGGGGGACGCTGCCTATCCTTTGCTCCCCGGGCTAATGAAGCCCTTCACTGGACACCTGGACTCCACCAAGGAATGTTTTAATGCCAGGCTCAGCATTGTGGTAGAGGGAGCCTTCGGCTGTCTCAAAGGGAGGTTCCGCTGCCTCCTCACCCGCCTGGACCTTGGCAAGCAGAATGTCCCCCAGGTGGTGGCGGCCTGCTGTGTCCTCCACAATATATGTGAGAACAAGGGGGAGACATTTGTTTCAGGCAGAGGGGCAAAGGCTGAGTAGTTGGCCAGGGCCTTTGAATAGCCACATATGTCTGCCATCTGGCAAGCCCATTAGGGGGCTATGTGCATCTGGGAGGCTCTGAGGGAGAGTTTCAGACAAGGACACCAGTGAGACTCTTCCCTGGGCCTCCCCACAAGGGGTCTATGCATTGCCCTCATGTGCCATTCCTTTCCCACCCCTCCCTTCCCATGCCCTTACTTACTGCTCCCCCTCTCCTGCCCCTGTTGATAAAATAAACCAGATCTTTTGTTCTGAATTAATAAATTTTTTGTTTAATTGGGGTAAATGTAACTGGACAGGGACTGGGGAAAGAACCTGGGTGGGGGGGAGAGGTGGAAGGGGGAGGAGGATGGAGGAGAGGCTCAGGGATGGGGCTGGGACTGGCTCCTACCTTGGGTGATCCCACCACCTCATCTGCGGGGCCTTAGGCAGCCATGGAGAGGCTAGGGGGAGAAGCTGGAGAGGCGGGAGCTGGGGTGGGAGATGGAGCTGGGACGCAGCAGAAGCAGCAGGAGGAGTGGCCACCAGATGGTCTATAGCAGCAGTGTAAGCCACACACATGATCCAGGCCTACTGCAACATCTGCTGCTAGGTGTTGCTGCTCAGCTCCAAGTCAGCTGGTCAACTGTGGTCCTGCTAGTCCAGAAACCACTGCAGGGCACACAGGCAGGGGATGTGCTCCCACAGCAGATCTTCCTGTGGTCACCTTTGCCTGCAGATCTCATGGGGTCAGGAGATTGGCATGGGAGGTGTGACTCGCACCTCACTCACAGCTGGTTCAGCTCTGAAGAAAAGTGAGAAGGACAGTCATGCCAGGAGACAGGGTGCATGAAGCCTATCCCCCTAGAGGAAGAGGGACTATAGAATTCTGACTATAGAGTGGCCACCTGGACACATGTGGGAAGTTCTGGAGGCCAGTTATTTCAAAATAACCACAGCTGCCCTGTCTACACACACCCTATTTTGAAATAATTATGAAACAGGTTATTATGTTATTCCTCATAAAATGAGGGTTACAGAAGTTGGAATAAGAAGCCCATTATTTCAAAATTATTTTGAAATAACAGGCTTGCTATGTAGATGCTCACTAGTTATTCTGAAATAACGCTGCTATGTAGACACGCCTTAAGTCTGTATCTGCCAAAACAACAAGGAATATGGCAATGAAACTGTTAGAGCAATCACCAGAGAGGCAGGAAACTCAGGAACTAGTTGTTTTGCTCTAATGACTTTGTTTTTGTTATTTACTATCCACACTATAACAGCATCAGCAGGAGACCAAGGGAACCCCACATCAACATACCCTATGTGGCTCTGTAGGGCCAAACTTTTTAAAGCTGCATCAAACTAAACTAATTGTGTGCCTGCAATCAATTGTGGAAACAAAACTTGCAAATTTAAATTACAGAAATATGAAGCTAAATAACTTGATTTGTAGATGCACTGAGGTAATTAGACACCTACATTCCATTATTTTCAATGGGTTGCAAATGCAAAATTACAGGTCAGCTTTAGATTACAGATCAGCTGACCAAAGGTTACTCTTTTAAACCTGCTGTGGTAAATAGATGACAAGAGATTTCTGCTTTTGAGACAAGAGGCAAGGCAATATGCCTTAGGTCAACTTAAATAAAACCCACCTCAGTTATATTTTTTCATGGTTCCACTTTTGTTAAAATAATTTGATGTCATAATGGAAAAGAACTATTTTCATGAGAGGAGTTATTTCATGATCGGTATCAGCATGGAAGGGATACCTACAGAAAATTTTTTGCATGCAATGTCAGATGAAATTCATAAGTACTTGTGGGAGATAATTTATTCAGAGGAAAATTCTGGAAATTGGGCATTTGAATTTCTGTCTTTCCCTGTTAGATTCACTGATGAGGCATATCATGACAGAGATTTTTCCGATTCCTGGTTCAGCTATAATGTTAAACTGTAGTATTCTACATGCTGATAAGACAACTTACAAGTCTTTCAAGCTCCTTTATTGAGCAAAGCGAGTTCTCACTCCTTTGGCTATGACCAGTCACAGCCATATTATATATACTACACGACTCTCTCACTTTCAACTGTCTTTCATAAATAATTTAGTAAGTGAAGCAACCTCAGAAAAAAACTTCTTCAGGACCCATTTTAATCTAATTTATTTTAAAAAATCATATAGCTGAGGTAAAATATGTAGTTCAGACTCAGATTTCTTCAGGGAAAAACAGAAAGCAACATGACAATAAAGGGGTTAAACCTACTTAAAAATAAGTGGATAAACTTAATAGATTCTGAGGTAATTGATTAATCTTTTAAAATGTCCCTCAAGTGAGGAAAGGCTGAAGTAGCTCTACTGGAAAGATAGTGTAATATATTCATCCTGGATCATTAAAAACTTTGGAAATAGTGAGCTATTTGCCACTCTGGGATAAGGATTAGATACTGTATTATCAACTCCAGAGCTGTCAGATTGAGAAGCTAGTATTCTATTCATACCTTGTATCTTTTTCTCCCTAAGGATACTTTCTTTACAAGAAACCATTGATTTTTGCCATATGATGTACAGTCACTCACACAAAGTATTCCACTCTTCTCTTTCCTTGCATGACTTTTATAGAAGAGACCATTGATTTTTACTTTTTGGAATAGATTTTTAAACTATTTTATTCAAAAACTTTCCTTTCATCTTCTGTGGTGCCTGTAGTAGGAAAAAGAGTGAAGTATTAAAAATGCACATTAACATTTACAGATATGGAAGTATGCAGCATGCAAACATGCAGACTGTGCCAGAGTGCTACATGTTGTATCTGTATTTCTCTAAGGATAAACTGAGCGTATTTTCTGCAGAAAGTGTGCCCATCAATGTTTATTTCAAATGGAACATTTTGCAAATACATATATGCCTTTATTATATACAACTTTATTTTAGATTACCTGCAAACTATTTTCTAAAACTCTTTGCAGAGTAAATTCTTTAATACAAAGCAGTGGTTCATGGACCATATTTGGTATAAATTACAAAGACCAAGTGTGTAAAATTATTGTACAGAAAAAAAAAATTAAGCAGTAATTATCACAATGTCTCTGTGCGTCACAGCTGAGGGTGCCACATTCAGGATGAGCTCCTAAGAAATATGGCGGGCTCACCCAAATCTGGTTGTTATTCTGTTATTAAGCATATGAATCCAGAAAGTAAACTTCTGTCTCTCCACACTGGTTAACAAGAAGCCCAAACCACAGTCTCTTTAGGCACTCCAGCACTTGTTTCACCACCCAGACACTAGACTTAATGATCAGTGGTCAATATTTAACTCACAACTCACTGAATAATGATGCTATTTCCAATTCTTTGGTATCTAATAGCTAAAGGTTTATTTATAAGAGAAAACAAAGAAGAGACAGTTAAAATGGTCAAGGAAAACAAATGCATGCACTCATTGCAAGCTTATTGAATCATGCTTGAAGCCATGATGGAATAAACTGCTGATTTGTAAAGTATATCATAACCTTCAAAAGACTGGAAGATTTGAGTTCATTGGTTGGAATGCTCCTTTTAGTAAAAGTCCAGAGAACAGAGCAGGAAAGAGACAAAATGGAGATGTTTCCAAGGTTTTTTAATACCTTCTCCCATATGGAGGGAACTTCACTGTCTTAAACAAAGTTCCCAGCACGTTTTGTGGAAAAGAATGGGCACAGGATGAAATCAAGGAAGTCACATGCCCTTTCATGTTTGAAGACTCAGGAGTAGACATTACCCATATTTTGAGTGAAGTGTCCTAAGGAAAATATAGCAGGAAGAGAGGAACTTCCTCTATGATTCATGGAAAGAGCTAAGTATTTCTTAATGGGCCATCAACTTGAACAGTTCATTCACAATGTGTTAGCCATACTGTATGTAAATTACCTTGTGAGTGTTACCACAGAAGCAAACACATTTTAAATACTGGCACTAGTGCATTGTCATCTTTAGATACATAGATACATAGATGATGCATGCATACAAACAGATTAATCATATTTGATAAATTGTAACTTTTCCATTGGTTGTTTGCATGATATACTTTGTGTAAGATTTGTTGCAATTGTCTAACAGTTGCAATATTAATTATATAAATGGTCTTTTCAATTAGACATCACCATAGCGATGTATCAGAAAACTTTTAACTTGCATTAAAATTAAAAGTGATGCTATGAGTATTTGCTTAAGCTCTTTTTTAAATACTCCCTTAGATGCATTGAAATAACATTTCATTTAGTGGATTTATTCAGCAAAATTAATATTTCTCTATTTTGGAAACTGATATTTACATACTGTGTTTGTTTAGCAACATAATCTTCAATTTCTGCATAGTGTCTTTTCTTGCAGATAGGTGCATATAAAATTATGGTGCACTAATATAACCCGAACTAGTGTATTGTTCATGGATATAAAATAGTATTTGGTAGCTGACTGCCAGGAGAGAAAGCTCAAATTTAAGCTATAACTAAGCCCATACTGGAAAGTTCAATTACTTATATGTTTATCACTATTCAAAGGTAAAATGATAAGGGGGGTAATGGAGGAAGGGCTCCCCACCTTTTCACTTCTTTATGATGTATTATGAAGGTCATTTAGTCTTGCTGAGCTTGGATAACTCTGTTGATCAAGGAGAACTATAGAAATTATTGTGTCACAAGAAACTGTATTGGGAGGGGAACAGAACATTAATCAGGCTGTTTAAATGAGTTATTATGCTGTAGCATTTGACTGAAATCCACATTACAAAGCTCTGACTCTGAAACTGTTATGTATATAGTACTGCAACACAAACATTTCATTTTAAATTAAGGGTGAAATCATGACTTTATTGAAGCTAATGAAAGTTTTGCTATTGACTCAATGCAACCAGGATTTCATCCAGAGTTTCAGCATCTTGCCTGTTTTTTGTGGTCCAGGAAAACAGGCTGCAAATCTGAATTGAATGGAGTAATGCATACTCTCAGCTTTTTTTTTTTTCCCCTTCAGGCTGCCTATATGATCAGGAAAATATCAGTGCAATGGTTTACAGTTGTTTCACATTTTAAAATTTAATTTTTCAGCCTAAAAGGCTGGAAACATTATCACCCCCAACTCCTGAAAGAAAATGTAATTTCTGGAATACTCATTTGATAACAATCACATTCAATAGTGAATGATTATCCCACTGTAGAACTCATAAGCATTGACACCACTGAGGAAAGGGAGTGAAGTCTGTTTTACAGCCCAAGCCAGTTGGCTTTTAACTCATGCAGCAGAGGCACACACTTTAGCCCTTAATGTCTAGGATTCAGTCTTACCTGCTGACCATAAGGGTCCATCAGCTTTACAAGTGAGGACTCATCCAGGATGAACTCCTGGAAGGTTACTGAAGCTTGGGATGCACTTCCTCAACTGAGGGAAGTATGTGACCAAGAGGCACTGAGATAGGAGTCTGTTCTACAGCCTTATCTAAGCAGCAAGTGACTTTTAGCTCATGCAGTAGACCAGGAACGTCAAACTGGCCTTTGGGGGCTGCATTCAGCCCGATCAAAATTTTTTGTGGCCCGCTAGAGAATTTTTATGAAAGAATGAAGTGCGGCCCGAAGGCCACTTGGAGCACATGCGAATACTCCCACGGCCAGCTGGGTGCTCTGAACTGGGTGCTCCAGCAGGTGCTCACAGGTGGCAATGTCGACTCCGGGACCCAGGTATTAGGTTGGGGTGGGGCTGGGAGACCCTGGCTCTGGGGGAGGAGAGAGGAGGAGGTATTAGGTTGGGGGGGATTGGGAGGGGGATTGGGTTAGAACAGGGGTTCTAACCCAATGGGAGTGCCTGGCTCTGGGGGAGAGGAAGGGGTTATTTTGTTAATATTTTATTTATTCCCAAATAAAATAAAAAATACATATTAATTTTATATCAATAAATGTCAATTTTTTGCCATTGCATGAATAATTATATGTTTATGCAAAATCTCAAACTTACAAAGTATCTGAAATTTTCACAGAAGCTGTTCTATTTGATTAACCATGGTCTATGCTTGTTTTTATTTCAACAAAACAAGTTATGTATCATATACAAAATTTAATAGTACTTTCAATTTATATTTAAATAAAATATGTAAAATTAATTTAAACATTATTTAATATGAGCAAATAACAATTTTACATATCAAATTAATGTAATATTATAAAATATACCTAAAACATAATCTATAATAATAAATAACTATGACTTTCAGACCAAGCACATTTTCTTTGGTGGCCCTAGGGTTGCCAGGTGTCCGCTATTGGTGCCTTCTGCTTGGCACCTAAAATGCTTTAAAAAAAAATTTTTGCTGATGACAATGTTTTTCTTTTTTGGTCAAACCATCTGGGAACCCTAGATAGCGCGAAAGCTATCAGTTTTCAATTGCACTGCCCTCAGTAGGCTTTGAGTTTGACATACCTGCAGTAGAGACACATGGCTTTAGCTCCTGAGGGCACAGGTTCAGTCCCACCTACTGATGACCAGCATCTGTTTGCTTTACATGTATATAGAAGCTCTTACTACAAATAATGCTAATATATAAAAATTAATATACTAGCAATCTTTAAAAATATCCCAGAAGTGTAGATTTTGCTAAACTTTAGAAATCAATTAATTTCCAAATCTGAAAATTAAAGAGTTGAATCCATACTCTAAAGTACAGATCTCCACACAAATTCACCTTTGCTTTTGGAAAGAGATCTGTGGACAGTTCAATACCTGAATGTTGACAATTATAGTAAGTAATGGTCTAGTGAAAAAGTACTTTTACAATGGAAACACTTTAGCAAATCATGTAAGTCTGTTTCAGCAAAAACAAGGAGGAGTCCTGTGGCACCTTAAAAACTAACACATTTATTTGGGCATAAGCTCTGGTGGGCTGAAGCCCATGCATTAGATGCATGAAGTGTAAACGTCAGTGTACCAAGGATATAGACACTTCCATATATACATGTATTTAGGGTGGTAGGGGCTCCCTGCATTCTCTCTCACTCTTTGCCGCCTTATAATTTGCCCCTAAAATCAGTTGATGATAATTTAAATAAAGAAGATTCCTTTAAAAATGTAAATTGCTTTGCGACAGTTCCCTTGCTATCACATGGTCAGACGTCTCAGAAGAGGATTAAATGCTCCCAAAAATTTAACAGTGGAGGAAGTGACTAAAGTTATTTAAAAAAAAATCTTAATTGTAGCAGAACACCAGGTTAGCTATCTGCAAGTAAAAAAGCATTAAACTGTCTTCAAACCAAATCAAACTCTTCAGGGAAATAGGAGTTCTGCAGACATTTAAGAAACCAAGAATGTCGTTAATTGTAAAATATAATAAAGACCCTGCAATGGGTGGCAGCTTTCAAATGTTTTTTTTTTCCACCAGTGTGGTTTTAAGACACAACCTATATTGGGGGAGTCAGAGGCACTGCATTCCCACTGTGTCTTCTGGAAGCATGGAGCTTTCAGGAGTGCTGGGAGAATTCATCTAGAAGTGGCCATTGTTGCATCCTCAGAATGCAGAAGTCAGCTCAGCAGGCCAATGAGGAATGTGAGAAAGGTCATGGTTCCTGTCCCCTTTGGGATTCTAGTACTCCCTGCAGAATTAGCTTGTTCTGATCTTTGCTTTAAGGAGCACAAGGATTGTGACTGGAGTGCCCTCGATAGGGGTGTGTCTGCACTACACCCGTAGCTTGAAATAAGCTATGCAATTTGATCTATACAAATTGAATACCTTATTTCAAGTCAATTTCGAAATAGCTTATTTTGTAACTTGGCACTGTCTACACAGCATTAAATTTTGAAATAACCCGGTATTCCAAAAAGTCCTATTCCTTGTGAAATGAGGTTTATAGGGATGTTGGAGTAGCGAGCCTATCGCAAAAAACCTCAAAATAGTGCTGCAGTGTAGACGTAGCCTAGATGTTTGAAATCATCTGCATTGCTGCCTCTCCCTGATAATTCAAACATCTATAGGATAAGACCCAACCTACTTCTATAAATTAAGTCAGTGATTCCAAGACTGAATAAAGACCTTGATCTTGTGAACAATGATGTGTGTAGAACTTCCACCAAAGTCAATGGGAAATTATATGCTGAAATATTTTAAACCTCAGTCTCTAGGGGAAGATTGATGCCACATGGTTACAGCTTTTTACACCAGTCATCTATTCCAAGTACAATACTAGCCTAACATACATTGAGGCCATATTCATCCCTGATGTAATTTCCCTGATGTTGGTTCAAGCTGGCAGCATGAAAAAGATCATGTACCTTGGGTGAAAATGGAACGTCATCAATGAATAGGAACATGACAGGAATGTGTATTCCTAGCCTAGACTCGTTTGATAGACCAAAGGATTGGTAATCTGATCATTCATCCCACTTGGAAGGTTTGGAATGAGGTCATATATTGAAAATTGAATCAAAGAGAAACCTTATTTAACTATCTGGGAATGGTGCCTATATACAAATGATTAATTAACTATATTGCTTAAAATCCAAAAATATATACAGAGGCCACATGCTCAGAGAAGAAGAAACAGGGAGGGGTGGCTTTACATTATTTTTCCTCTTGCTGTATCTTACGCTGGAATATCCTAAAGAAGTAATTTGAAGCTTTCTGTACTTTATTTCACAGGCAACTGAAGCCTCAGACAGTTGTGATGCAGACTCCTATGCCTGTATACATGTAAGAATCACTTGTTGACTGTGTCTGTGAGGTGTATTTTGTCACAGGAATGAAAAGCAAATTAACGCATCTGTAAAATCTTACTAAAATGCATAACTACCATTTACTTCACATTATAAGAATGACTTCAGGCTATTATGGTGGTTGAATTGTAAAATGGACTCAGCAAAAAGTCATGGAATGTGATTGAGGAATGTCAGGATTTTGAGTCTCTCTTTCGACACTGCAGATAATTAAAATGTATAAAATGGTGTCTGCTAGTATGGTTGTTTTAATTTCTTTCTCCTGACCAAATCATGCAATTCACTTCACAGAAACCCAAAGAAATACATAACCTTGATTCATTGATTCTAAAGGTAACGCCTAGAACGCATGCCACAAGTGGCACATGAGACGATTTTCACTGGCATGTGGGGCAGGAGCTCAGCCACGCCCCTCCCCCGGGCACAGCAGGGAGCTCATGCTGCAGCCCCCACCTCAGCCGCACAGCTGCAGGCTGGAGCAATAGCTTTGGCTTCCTGCTGGAGCGGGGGGACAGGGGGCAGGAGAGATGTGCACACATTTTCCTGGAGCTTCCTCTGTTCAGCCTGGGCATGCAGCTCTCGGGACCTAAGGGGTTACCCCCCTCCCAGCTACAGGCTATGCTTCATGCTTCATGAGGGGCAGGGCTGGGTCTGCTCCTCAGAGCTGGGGCTGGGTGGCCGGTCACACATGGCATGCCAAGGCCCGGGCTGTACTGCTTTGCTCCCCGTAGGCTGTGTGCAGCAGTGGGGAGCCCCTTCCCCAGTGCCCCGTTGCACCTGGCCAGCCTGGAGCCAGCCCTTGGCAGCCCTGGGCTCTGCCTGCCCCAGCCCTGGAGCCACAGCCTGCAGGCAAATGACTGGGCCAGGCAGGGAAGAGACTCTGCCACCTCCACCCCCACCTCTCCCAGCCCCAGTGCTGCTCCTGGGTCCCAAACACTGCTGTCCTACTGGTAAGTGCACTGGGGCACAAAGAGATGAGGGGGCAGTGGTTGCATTGAAGAGCGTGGGACGATGCAGGGAATCAGGCTGGTGGGGGATCATAGGGCTGAGGGAAGATGTGATGGGACAATACAATTTTACTTTGCAGAAGCTGCACTTTCCTTTACTCCCCACTTCTTTGCCTCCCTCCCCAACTAGCTATTTGGCTGAATTCTTACCCTGTCACTTTTTCTGCATTATTGCCCCAACCCCTTCCCTCCCCCAAACTCTCTCTTGTATCCCCATGCCACATCCTCTCTTGCCACCAACTACCTTCAAGACCCTGCCCTCCTCACCCCATTTTGCACCCCACCTCCCACCCAGATCCTGAATCTCTATCCCACTCTGGCAGCCCTGTCCCAAATATTAAACCACTCATATTTGTTCCCACCCCATAGTCCAAGGGGGTCCACAAAATCCACTCACTCTGGAACCCCAGAAAAGTAAATCTGGCCTATGGGAAGCCCTGAACCTCAGTCCTCACTGTCCCTTCCCCTCATCCCATGGGGGCTGGAGCACCACAGGAGTGAGGTGTCTCAGTTGCAGGTCACATCAGTGTGGATTGGGGGTTTGGGGAGGAGTTTATTTGCTTCTCATTTGTGTGGCCCCCAATTAATTTTTCTGTTGGTCAGTGGCCCCTGACACAAAAAACGTTCCCCACCTCTGCCATAAATACAGAAAACATTGAAACCTTTTGTGTTGGACATAATGTTTTACTTTCTTTAAAATGAAGTTTGATAAACACATGAGAAAGTTAAAACACTTAATCTGTTTAATAATTTAAATTAAATTGTTCTCCCCAGCAGCAGCACTAGTAGAATGGCTGGGGCATAGTTATGTAATTAACGGTGTGTTTCCTACGCCTAATGGCATCTGGACTGCCACACAGCTCAGTCAGTACATGGCACCAACAGGCTTGTAGTTGGCTGTGTGGGGGAAGGCAAGCAGCATATGCACACAGACAAGCAGGTCCACTAATTTGGGGCTCTTGCTAGACTTTTATATACCAACATGTCTTGGCCCCAGCTAGGAAAGGACACAGATCTGTTCCCAGGTGGGTTAAAGGCAAAGCCCTCCCCCAAGGAGTTGAGCGCTGCTGTGTTAGTATTAGCAGCCTTTACAAATTTGGGCAGACATAAGGCCTAGTGTATTACACCAGAACCCAAACATCAGTCAAGCTAACACAAAGAGCCTATGGGAATGCTGAGAGCAGCTTTTAGAAGATTTCTTGAATTAGAGCTTTTAACTATTACCAAATTAATCTAAATTAACACAAACATTTTATTAGCATGATAGGAAAATAACTTGATAGGCTACACTGGTAGTCCACGGAAAGGTGTGCATTGACCCAGGTGGGGAGAGCTCTTCGCCCCCTCCTGGGAGAGTGACACAGCCAAGGGCAGGAGGGTTAAATCTTGGCATGCCACTTCAGAAAGGTTGCTGACCCCCAGTATATAGAAGGAATGCATCACCCTTACTATGAGACAACAAATAGTCTTATAGCACCTTAGGGCATGTCTACACGAGGAAATTATTTTCATATAACTTATTTTGAAATAATAAATCCTGAAATAACTATTTTGAAATAGTGCATCCACACTACAGGTTGGACCTCCCTGGTCCGGCATCATCAGGTTCTGACTGGTCCCGAACAAGAGAATTTGCCAGACCAGAGGAGATTTCCAGCCACCGGCCCCCAAACACATCACCTGCTGCTGGCAGGCTGCCCTAGATCTCTGGTCCAGGAGCTGCTGACCCTGATGCCCAGTCCAGCACTTCCGGGCTCGCTGGAGGCTCCTGCCCTCAGGCTCCTGGGCTCTCTGGTCCAGGAGCATCCATGGTCCTGCTGGAGCAGGGATGTTGCCAAACCAGAGAGTCCTGGATTTTGGAAGTACAACCTGTACAGGGAAGGTTGCTTACTTTCCAGATCAGGGGTCAGGGTCACCAATGTAGTATATTAGTATTATAGTTATAACATAACATAAATTTTATATATATATAGATATATAGTAGTATCATGCGCTTTCATGGGCACAACCCACTTCTTCAGCTGAGCTTGAGACAGACTACCTGCTTTTTGCTTTATTCTATATATATTATTGTAATTATGTCTTTGAGATAAAGACCATGAAGTGTCATATTTACTCATTTCTTTCTATTTTAGCGTGTAGTCACAAAAAGAGAAATAGATGCATATGAGATTTCTCTTCTCATGTTTCCCATTTTGCCTCATGTGGCTTTATTGTTTTTCATTCAAACATGCCTTCCATTAAGTCTCTTTGATTCTCTCTGGGTATGTCTACACTAGCCCCCTAGTTCGAACTAGAGAGGCTAATGTAGGCATTCGAACTTGCAAATGAAGCCCGGGATTTAAATATCCCAGGCTTCACTTGCATCTTCCCGGACGGGCGCCATTTTTAAATCCCCCTAGTCCGAACTAACTGCCCACGGCTACACGCGGCAATTAAAAGTTATTTCGAACTAAGTCCTTAGTTCGAATTAACTGTTACACCTCATTCCACGATATTTAAATCCCGGGCTTCATTTGCAAGTTCAAATGCCTACATTAGCCTCCCTACTTCGAACTAGGGGGCTAGTGTAGACATACCCTCTTACATCTCACCTATTTCTCATGGGCTCTGTTCTGAAGTCCTTGTTTCTGCCTTACTCAGTATATTTTGCCTTTTCTTTCCTCAACAGTTTCCCAAGTGCTTCTCAAGGTTTATCAGGGTCCATCTTTTAAACGGAATAGCATTTCTAAATGATCATTTTCAGAGCAGGCTGTGATTTAAAGCATGGTCCTGAATGTTGTGTATGGAGCTAAGCACATGTTCTCAGCAGGTATTTTCCTGGGAGTATGTACTTGAAGTACCTAAAATGCCGCTATAGGAGTTTTTTGAGTTCACAGCAGCTTTTGGCAAACCTTCTGAGGGTGTATTGTCACTTGGAAAAATGTGTGATCTTAACTCGAGTTAAAAACTATGGAGGAGACCAGGTTTTACTTTGACATGTTAAATATGTGAAAACTACCAGCTGTTTAATCTTCGCTATGATTTTATCTCATGTTGGCTAACTTGAGTTAAGAACACACCATCTGTTATCTTTTTAAAGGGCCATTCCAGAAGGGGGGCTGGGAGGAGACTTCTTGTGCTTCCCCAGTCACCTGATTGGCCTGGGGTGGGAAAGCAGGAGAAGTCTTCCCCCTCCCTCCTGGGCCCTGTCCCCTAGAGAGAAACACCAGCTATTTAAAACATCTGGCAGTTCCCTCTAGGCGCCTAGCGGGAGGAGACCTCGCACGCTCTCCCTACCTCCAGGCCAATCAGGGTCTGGGGGCAGGGGAGCATGTGAAGTCTCTTCACCCCGTCAAGAGTGCGTGGTGGCTAGAAAGACACGCTGGCAGTTTTAAAACAGCCAGCGTGTCTCTCTAGCCGCTGCACGCCCCTGGCAGGGCAGGGACAGGACACAAGAGACTTTGCATGTTCCCCACCCCCAGGCCCTAATTGGCCTGGGGGTGGGGAGCACACAAAGCTCCCCCCCACCATAGGCGTGTGGCAGCTAGAGATAAAGATAGAGTATCTTGCAGGGGCAAGGAGACTTTGCGTGCTCTCCCTCCCCCAGGCCCTGATTGTCCTGAGGGTGGGGGAGCAGCAGGGCAGCCATGGGCTGGATCCACTGGCTTGGCAGGCGGAATCCAGCATACGGAGGGCCCTTTGCCCACCCCTGCTATAGACCCACCTGGGGAGCTCCAGGTGGCAGAATCCTTAAGGGAAGCAGAATGGCTTCTGGAGTTGCTCTAGTAACCAAAAGAAGCATTTCTATGGTCATATTCCTA
Source organism: Pelochelys cantorii (assembly GCA_032595735.1). Lineage (NCBI taxonomy): Eukaryota > Metazoa > Chordata > Testudines > Trionychidae > Pelochelys > Pelochelys cantorii. Next base: position 78,090,879 of record CM064326.1, read on the forward strand.
TGTGGAATACCCTAGCCCCGTTCACTTTTGGAGAAAGGAAGTGGTTGGATAGAATAATACTTGGAATCCACCAAGCACAGCAATTGTAACTCAGACAGGCCTATGTGAAGGAATGTGGCACTCTGTGCACAAATCTTAAAGAAATGTCTCATTCTTTTTTTAGCACAGATGCATGTGCAGAGCAAACCCCCTACTTTTGGAACATGGGCACATCACATTGCTAAAAGCTACGAAGTATGCATACAGTCTGATTTTCTTTAAAGGCTCATAACTCAGTTGAATTATAACCACATTTCACTGGCACACCCAAAGGCACCCAACGAATAAAACTTTAGCTTCCCAGGGACTTCAGTGCTAGAGCTGTTTTTAAAAAAAGGTAAGCATTTTAAACTCATTATTTAGTATTTGTTAGTTAATTAGTGGCAGTGAACTTAGCAGTAGGTAAGACACTATGGGTATGTCTACACTACATGGTTCCGTCGACGGAGCCATGTAGATTACCTTTGTAGACATAGGAAAATGAAGCAGCGATTTAAATAATTGCCGCTTCATTTAAATTAAAATGGCTGCTGTGCTGTGCCGATCAGCTGTTTGTCGGCACAGCGCTGTAGTCTGGACGCTCCGTGGTTGACATCAAAGGCATTTGTTGACCTCCCCGTTATGTCTCGTGGGATGAGGTTTACCGGGGAGGTTGACAAATGCCTTTGATGTCGACCGCGGAGCGTCCAGACTACAGCGCTGTGCCGACAAACGGCTGATCGGCACAGCGCAGCAGCCATTTTAATTTAAATGAAGCGGCGACTATTTAAATCACCGCTTCATTTTCCTATGTCTACAAAGGTAATCTACATGGCTCCGTCGACGGAGCCATGTAGTGTAGACATACCCTATATGAAGACATCTTTGTGCCAGAGAACTCAAAGATCTTACAATGTAAGAACTTAATGCTATATACATTTACCTCCAAATGCACAAAAACAAATAAATCAAATAGTGTTTTTTGTTTTGTTTTGTTTTGTTCTGTTTTGTTCTGTTGTTAGCAAAGTTCTAACATCCTGCGCTGCACCCTAACAGCTTGTGGACAAGTCTAACTTTTCCAGCAGTGCTGGAGTTCACTGACTGCAACATGGAACACTTACAGAGACATATCACATACATCACCAAATACTTTGCAAACCCACCTAGGGCTTCTCAACATAAACCTCTTTATTTTTCCCTTCCCACTTCTCAGACAAACAACTTTCACTATTTCATTTCTGCAGATTTTCTTTGAGTTCATACACAAAAGACTCTTATCTTGTCCTCTTACATGAAATGGTGCTCAGGAAATCTGCTCTTCAAATGGCTTTTGTGGGTCAGAGTCATTTTATCATCAGTCTTTCTGCACTCCTTCGGGTTCTTTGGAACTTTTTGCTCCTTAACTATCTTTACCGATTTCCTCTCTGGGGTTTCTGATTGGAGTGGAATGCTCTTTTGGTTACACCTTCTCTCTGTAGTGCTGTCAATATGCCTCCAGAATTTCTCCAACATTTTTTTACTTTCCCTTTGCTTATGTTTGCCATGGGACCTTTACTTCAGTATTTTATTGCTTGGGCCAATGTCTAACACACTGATTTGATGAGTAGGAATATTTCTATTCTTTTGTCTTTGGTAGTGATCCAGCTTTGAAGATTTTTCATCCTCTGGGAGTTTTCTGAAGCAATACAAGACATTAAAATTCAGTTTCTGGGTATTCCTGTTGTGCTTCTCAGCTACTATAGAATCATATTCAGAATTTGAAAGGTAAGGAGGTGGTATAAAAGAGGCAAGTAGTACATTGGGAAACCATCCAAATAGTTGAGGAGATTTAAAACATGGGACGAACTGCAAGTAAGAATTCTCTGGTTTATGCACCTTGTCAAGCCCCATGCTTGCCTGGCTTTGTGCATAATTTTCTTTAATAATCATATTGAGTATCTAATGTACACTGTAGCTGATCAAAACTATCCATGTGCATTTTCTAAGACACGGAAGGAGGTTACTGGGACAGTTCACACATAAATATAATAATAAAAAGACAGAGCCAGTACCTCTATCTCAACAAATGCTCCACCGCAGCTTACCCCTTCTTTCTGCTGAAGAACAAGACCGACATTTACATAAAAGAAAAAAAACAGCCAAAAGGGAAAAGTGTTCCCAAATTCCAAGTTTGCTTAAAAACAAAAAATAAGAACAATGTTTTTATATGATAAAAATAACCTTTCAGCTATTTTTTCTCTACCCATTTCTCTTATTTTAAAATAATGTTAACAATATTCAGGCTCACAGAATCCCGTTCACTCTTTTCTGGTTTTCTGGGGAGAAGAAAGAGACCTATTGGTGGGGAAGGAATGTGAAATAAGGAAAGAATGAAATTAACAAAGGCTACATCTACATTGCAGCACTTGTCTGGGATAGCAGAGGAATCCTGGAAAAGCAATGCTGTGTCCAAGGAGCGCATCTGGTTTTCCAAAAAAAATTTCAAAGAAGTGGATGCGCTCTTTCACCAGCCCTCTAAACCTTGTTTTATGAGGAATAAGGGATGTGTCGAAAGAGGGCTTTTTCTGAAATTTGGCACTCTGTAGAAGCGCCAAATTTCGGAAGAGCCTCTTTCGGAAGTAAATCAGAAAAGATACACAATTTGCATACCGTAAATTGCATTTCTTTTTTCGATTTATCTTTGTAGTGTAGACCTAGCCATAGAGGAAAAAAGATGTATTAGGATGGAAAGCTGCGGGAGAAAGAACAAGTTATCAACAGAAAGAGGGAACCGTATTTCCTATCCAGATGAAGTGGGATAAAATGATCATCTAAGTCTAGGTGTTTGGCTTCTCTATAATAGCAGTGGGGTGGAAGAAAGGGTCATCCCACTGCCATATGACATTTGGTGAAGAGAGGTTTTCAAATCTGGCCAAAGGTGTCAGTGGCACCTCCAGAAATCAGAGAGCTCTTCCCAGTTCTTAGTGGGCAAAGGTGGGCAAACTAGTCTGAGTTTGCAGCAGTAGTGTTATCACCACCATTAAAAAATATGAGGTCCAATTTATTTTCCAAATAAGGTCAGATTACAGCCAATCAGATTGTACAGGACTACAGGATTTCTAGCATCAGTGGGTTTTGTGTGTGCCCGTGTGTATGCATGTGCATACATATGTATTTGTTCCTGGTTATTATTATGAGACTCCAGGTAGATGTAAAGGTCAGCCTATGTGAATCCAAAGACAGGCTCAGAGCTTAAGGCTACGTCTACACTGCAGGCTTCTTGTGCAAGAAGCCTTTTGCACAAGAGTTTTTGCGCAAAAACTTCCTGTGAAAGAGCACGTCCACAGCTCAAAACGCATTGCAACAGTGATGTGCTTTTGTACAAGAGAGTGTCCACGCTGCATGGATGCTCTTGCATAAGAAAGCTCTGATGGCTTCACAGAATGGCCACCAGAGCACCTGTGCTTTTTCCCTCTGGAGTGTCCACACTTGCCTTTTTGCACAATAGCTGTAGCACAAAAGGGAGTTATGCCTCGTAAAAGGAGGTTTACTTACACCGGCAAAAGCCATCTGTTCTGCCATTTTACTGCTGATTTACTTGCGCAAAAGTGCATTTGAGGTATGGATGCTCCGCAGGTTTTTGCACAAAAACGGCCATTTTTGCACAAAAACCTTACAGTGTAGATGTAGCCTAAGTGTCTAATTTCTGCTAAAATGTGAGAGCATGATCAACATACAGCTATGCCTATCTATTTACCCAATATGGTTATGCATTTAAGCCCTTAAATTTGTATTTTTTAAGTGCCATGTGCAGGGCTTGACAAACCGCTGAATCTACTCGCCACGGGCGAGTAGATTTCAGCCGGTCGCGCTGCGAGCCCCATTCACCGGCACTTCACACATGCGCAGTGCTGGTCTTGTGCATGCACAGTGCGGGGCTGGCAAGTGGCTCTCACCAGCGTTTGTCTAGCCCTGGCCATGTGTGAAAAATATTACAATGTAGTAAATGTGAAATCTCCAGATTTACTTTAACACTGTTGTAAAAACAGTAGTTCAAGTCACGTAATTCTTTGGCATTGAACAATCAAAAGACCATAAATGCAGTATAACACCAAGAATATGGCTTTTTTTTTCTCAGTTATGAATACAGCAATTTATTCTTGAATCTGAACATTTGTAGTAATTTGGAATAATTTAAAAGTGATTTATATTACCTATTTTTGTCCATGTTACTTATAATTTTAACTTAATCAGCTCATTTTCCCTTAATCAAAGACATACTCTGATTATGAAGACTTTAAAGGGCAAATCTGATACTTCACAGTGAAAAGGGAGCAGAGATGTTACAATTATAATAAATGACAAATATCTTAGCATAAGTTGAAGGGATGTTTCATTCAGTGTTAAATAGCATTTTTAGATGAAAATAATAGAATCCAAAATAAATATTATACATTAAGGGCTATTTATGATATAATTCCAAAGCAAAAATACATAAACATTTCAAATATACATGAAGGACATTATATATATTTCATCTTTTCAATCTGTAAACATTCTTTGCACATAATATATATGTATTAAACTTCCAATTAAGCAAAATTCATTTCCTGAACACTCACAGGGAGTAGACTTGCCTAGACCACCTCAGATATAACTGTCCAAAGGATCCATTCACTTACTAGAGGTTATCTGCCTAGGGTTTACAATTCACTAAATGACAAGCTGCCAGGCTAATGACTAGGGATTAAATCTTCTTTGCAAATATGCTTCATGATTAGTCACCCTTGGCTTTTCTTCTGAGTATCCACAAGCTCTATAAAAGGGGCTTCTAAATGTAATTGGGAGTGTTCCAAGTATTGCAATCCAGCCTTGGAGACTCGAACTCTCATCATGTTGGGGGGAGAGGGGAAGGAGAGGGAGAGACTGATTTTCACTTCCAGTGCAGGGAGAGCATGCACTGGGCTCCTTTTGGAGAGGAGCTAAGATCCTTGATGGATTGGTGTCCAAGTCATAAGCTGATGCTGAGCGTCTGCTTGGGCTTTGACCAAGCAAGGAGTCTCGGGTATTCTTGGTGGGTTATCTGGAGCCAGGGCAGAGACAGTTCCTATGCCTCGGACTGACTAAGATTGGTCTGAAGTGCAGCAGTATGAGTAGCCACCACCTTTGTTGTTTGCAGAGGAATAGGTATGGCCACAAGACTTTAAGGGGTTGTCTAATTCTTGGAAGAGATGAAGTGTTGTATCATCTAACCAGGATCCACAGTTATCAACCTCTGGTTAAAACAACCCTTGTCTTCAGAAGGGTTGTGCTTAGAACTATAGGCTCTGACATTCCTCTCACCAGGGATGCTCAAACTCCCCTCTACCCCAAGCCCCGTCCAGCTTTCCCCCTTCTCCCTAGCTCCTGCCCCCACTTCTACCCTCAAATGAACCATGTCCCTGCTTCTCCCCCTCCCTCATTGAATATCCTGAACACTGCAAAGCGGTTTGTGACAAGTGAGAGACAATAGAAGGAAGAAGAGGTTGATCAGTGGGTGGGTGAGAGGCTCTGGGGGAAAGGTGGAGTTTGGGTGTGGGTGGATGCTGACCACCCATTATATTTTCCCCCATGAGTGCTCCAGCCCCAACACACCCATGGAGTTGGCACCTTTGCTTGGAATGCTCCTAACTTAGACTTACTCTGGACCTTGGTCCTGAGCCTGGACTGTCCCCAGTTTCAAGCTCTCCAAGGCAGGTCATGCAAGCAAGCGTTTAGAACTTTAATGTCCAGAGGAGCATGCACTCAGTGTTTTAAATGGTGACAGTTTAAATGCAAGTTGGTAACTTTTTGATTTCTGCTGTAAACTGTATTTATTAATTGATTTATTGAAGTGTCCCTGGCTGCTTTAATTTGCTTGTGATATTTTAATTTATCTCAGTCTGTCATATCATGTTTTCTTAAGATGTTAAGGAGAAGGTGTGTTAACTCAAATATAAGTAAATATAGGATGAATATTGTTAATCGGCATTTCTGAATTAGACTAATTGCATAGATTAGCTCAGGTTTACTCTTGGAGGCTCCCAAGACACACCAATTAGTATGATCAGGGGGCTGTCAGGTAGAAGCAAAGATTAATTTCTTTTGCAACTAAGAGCACGGCAGCAGAGGAGTGCATAAATGATTCCCATCTATTGAACACCACCACTGGGATAGTCAGCATCTTCTTTACTGTCAACTACTTCAGGATCCTGGGCACAGAGTTGAGTGATGCTTGCTCCTGAGTACGCCAGCGAGGAAAAGAGGAGATTACATGGTGTTAATTGTGATTGGTTGGAGAGGTCTGTACTAGTGAGAAGAAAACTATCTTTGTGGCATTCTCTTTGTGGATTATGTGACATTGATAGTGTTTAGAAGATATTACGAAGCACAAAGTGAGAACTGCAGTAGCGTAAAAGCTGAAATTAGAGCTCAGATGTTCCTGACTTCTTGACCTGCATCCATTACACTAGTGGCTATAGCCATCCAATTTCAGTAAAATGGACAGTATTTTTTCTTTGCTCTCTTTCAGGTTTATAGCTAAGGGAAATGGTGTCATCAACTGTGGTATTGTTGCAGGCTTTGCATAGGGATGCAGGAGGGGTTGATAGTAGAAAGAGATGTCACAATAATACTTCAAGTCATGTGCAACTGATGAAATGCATCCTAGAATACTATAGGAGCTGACTGAGGAGATATCTGATAATAGCTAATAGTTATTAGCTATTATCTTTGAAAAGTCAGGGAAGATGAGAGAGATGCCAGAAGATTGGAAAAAAGACAAGTATTATGAAAAGGGATATAAGGACAACCCGGGGAATTACAGACCAGTCATCTTAATTTCTGTGCAAGGAAAGATAATGGAGTAAATAATTAAGGAATCCATTTGCAAACATCTAGAAGGTAATAAGGTGATAACTAACAGTCAGAAGCAGTAGATGTGGCATGTCTTGACTTTTGTAAGGAATTTAATAGAATCTTACATGATCTATGGAAATACATACAACCTAGATGGAATTACTGTAATCTGGGTGCATAACTGATTGGATAACCATTCCCAGAGAGTAGTTATCAATGGTTCCCAGGCATGCTGAAATGATTCACAGGGATCATTTCTGGGTCCAGTTCTTTTACTATCTGCATTAATGATTTGGATAAAGGCATAGAGAGTATGCTTATAAAGTTTGCATATGACTTTTCCCTGGGCCACTCCTCATCCAGGGCTGGGAGCTGGGGCTCAGAGTGGACTGGGGCCGCATAGTTCCACTTCCTCTCATCACTGACAGTGAGTGTGGTGGGGTCCAACCACTGCTGCCAGTGTCAGTCCCTCAGTAGTCCCCCAGCCATGCAGAGCTCTTTTCCTTTGTTCCTGCTACTCACGGTGTTGGGAGGTATGTGATCCCTCATACCCCCGCCTCCCCATTCAGCACCTCTGTTGTGTCTAGTCCTGGGCAGCACTTTTCAGTAAAGATATGGAAAAATTGGAGAAGGACCAGAGAACAGCAACAAAAATTATTAAAGTTCTAGAAAACATGACCTATGAGGGAAGATTGAAAAAAAATTGGGTTTGTTTAATCTGGAAAAGAGGAGACTGAGAGGGGACATGGTAACAGCTTTAAAGTATATAAAAGGTTGTCACAAGGAGAGAAAAATTATTCTCCTTAACCCCTGATGATGGTCTTAAATTGCAGCAAAGAAAGTTTAGGTTGGACATAAACTTCCTAACTGTCAGGATGGTTAAGTGCTGGAATAAACTGCCTAGGGAGGTTTTGGAATCTTCATCACTGGATATTTTTAAGAGCAGGTTAGACAAACACCTTTCAGAGATAGACTCTAGATGGTGCTTGGTCCTGCCATGAGTAAAGGGGACTGGACTTGATGACCTCTCGAGGTTCCTTCCTGTTCTATAGTTTTATCACTTCAGAGGTGATAGTGATCACTATAGTTATCACACAGCCGAGTTAGTCTGTACAGGATAAACTTAAAAACAACAAATAGTATGGTAGAACTTTAAAGGCTAACAAAACATGTAGATGGTATCATGAGCTTTTTATGATACCCATTCTGTGGTCCTGAGAGGGCAGATGATGGGACAACCCATTTGAGTAATGGAAATTTGATCCCACGGGACAAGATGAGGGATGAAATTACTATAGTGTGTGTGTGTGTATACAGACACTCACAATGGAGAGAGAGAGAGTTACTGTTCTTTGATAAATGTGATTATCTTAAGACTAACACTGACACACACACACACACACACACACACACACACATGTTAATTGTAGTTATGGACACTGAACACCTATGGATGTGAGATATTATGGGTGAAATCCTGACAAAACTTCCATTGAGTTCAGTGGGGTCAGAATTTCACGCTACATGCACGACAATTTCACAGGCACTTATTTTTAAATAGGTTTATTATGGCAATGGGTTGGAAAGCATTTTGTGTTTAAATAGTGTGAGTTCATAATAAGATACTTTAAAGTATATGCCTGATCTAAGTACTTCAATTGCCTTTTAGGATGTCTTAAAGGCTGCAGAAATGGAGGAACATTAAAGAAAAATCTATAAATATGTAATGCCGATAATAAAATTGGACAAAAATCAGTCCCGCTGTGTATAAAGGGTATTGCCAAGAAGCAGCAACCCAAAATACATTCTGAAAACTGAAACTGCATTGGTATGAAAACATATTAAAGTATCATAAAATAGTAGTAACCTAAAAAGTTATTTAAAACTGGGACATCATTACCAGATTTGTTATTGAACAGACAATAAAATAGCTGCCTATCTTCAGATATGAAAAAATAGATGATACATTTTATTCCACATATCAAGCTAAGTTTATCTTATTGAAAGACAGAAATATTTACTGGAGCCAAAACTAAAGCTGAGAAAACTGAGATATTATGAGGAAAATCTTTTACATATTATTATTATTAGAAAGTTACAAATATTTGTATACATAGCAGCTTGAAATCTTTTCTGCATCCCACCAGTAAAGGGAAAAAAAACCCAATATTCTAAATGTTGTATTTTATAGATTCTCATTTTCAACAACAACAAGAGAAACAACTGAATACTAATGAGAATAATGGTGACATAATGCAATACAGGTTGCCTTCAAGTAATATTGCAAGTTTTACAGGTTGTTTATGGGATGTATGTGTTTATCATTAAAGGAACTGATAAATTAGTCTTTTTAATAGCATCTACTCCCATCCCTCACATAGCTCTTAACTTGGCACCATTCTCTTCCTCTTTTTTCCTTGACTTCAACAGATAGTCCACTGTTTGCTAACTTAGGGCCTGATCTTGGACTATCGAAGTTAATGGAAGTTATACCATTGTTTCCAACAGGAAGCTTTTAAATTACCTAAAGGGAACTCACTTCTCTCTTTTAGGATGGAATCCAGAGCCCACTGAAGTCAACAGAAAAAAGTCCTATTGATAAAAATTTGACAGATACAATTGTAACCTAGAACAACACTATTACTAGTCCCCTTTGAAATATTAATCTAAATTTACAAGCATGACTGTTGTTCTGCACATGGAGCTTCCACAGGTAGAACCTCTCTTGCCCAGCACCTGTGGAACCTGACCAATCCCGAACAATGGAATTTGCCAGACCAGGGATGGTCAATTCTGTCCCCTCTGCAGCCAACATCTGGGGGATTTCACTCTGGCATAAGCAGAGGAGCTGGCATTGATGGGGTGGGGATGACGAGTATGCTCTGAGGAAGAGACTAGGTGATTACAGTGCCCCATGGCCTGGGGCCAAAAGCAAATCTCCTTGGTCAGCGGTGAGCCCCACAGCTACCTTGCTATGCTCCCAGGCCCCGCTGCTAGCAGTAAGATTTTGTCGTCAGCCCGCCTGTTCCCTCTGAGTGCAACCCATCCCCATTCCTGCATTTCCCTCCTTCCCTCCCTGAACTTGAACATCGCAATTGGCTATTTGTGGCTCACCAGAAACTCTGGGAAGGTGAGGGATGAGTTACTGAGCAGGAGCCACCCAGATTTTTCCTGTGAGTGCTGCAGCCCCAGAGCACACGTGGATGCTGGACCACGGATATTGCCAGACAACAGAAACCCAGATTATAGAGTTTCAGCCTATACTGAGTGAAATGGAAGATCCATACAAAGAATGACTACATGATCTTATTGTATTATCTCATCATACATAGTGTATATTCTTTTGCTTATCTTGGTAAAACAGTGATAGAAAAGAAAAGTGTACATTGACCTGTTTTTATTTAAACATTATTGGTAAATTAGTTCTCTACACATAGCATTTCTGTTTACAAAGATAAAGTAGCTTTTAAGAATAAAAAGATAAACCTAAGTCTCTGTTTATTGTAGCTATAAAATTGTAAATGAACTGCTGTGAAGTGGATGCACAAAAAAAGGAGCTACTAAATAAAAGTGTGTGTATAAAGAAGGTAAAGCAAAGTTTGATTTCTGTTATAAAAACATGACAGAAACAACAATAAACCTTAGATTTTCATGCTACTTACAGTTTCATTCTACTCAAAGGGTTCAGCAGTAAATTTACCATTGGTTATTTCCTAATCAGGAACTGCCAGAAACATTTACTAGGGGCCTGACCTGGTATTTTGTGCATTTGGAATAGGAGTTTACACTATAAGTAATCCCATTCACATTAATAGGATATAAGTTTCTATTCACTGTGAATATGACTTGGACCAGATTTTGGCCCTAAGAGTTTGAGCAGAAAAATATTCTTGAATTGTTCCTAATTCCCTTTGATTATATTCATTGTTTGTATATATTTGCTGAATATGTTAGGCAAAGAAAAAAAACTCTATGGCTTGTTCATGAATTGTTTTATATGTTTGCTATGTGGTCAACTAATTCATATTGTATTGTTTCTCTTGTATGGTTGAATGGCTATAATATATTGAACAGAAGAATTCAAATGCCAGGAATGGATTATATTCTTCCAATACAAATTGTCAATAAATGGCCCTTCAGGGTAAAAATATGTGGAATTTTCTGTATTCTCAGGTATTTTCACCAATGTCCAGCAGTTGTCTATAATCTTGTAGAATAAAGCCACCTGACTCCAGGAATCACAGAAAATTGAACTTGGCATTTTTATCTATGAATCAGTGTGGAGTTTTATGTGTTTGTGCTGTTTAACTATTCTGCCAACTTTACTTTAGAAACATTCCAAGGAGGGTGCAGACAAATGCAACATTCACTTTCCACAATACTGAGATATTATTGTAAAATATATATGTAAAGATTTAAACTCAGGCAGAATTGATTATTCTTGTGGAAATCTGAACCAATTAAATTTGCTTAACTGAAGTGGAACGACGGGGGGAGGCAATTGGAGTGGAAGTGTAAATTGGAATACTTCCTTTGGAGTAAAGGGAGCTGATTTACACCAAGTGAAGATATGGCCCTTTAAAAGTGCAGTTCAGTAAATACAACATAGAAGAGTTAACCTAGAAGAGTTCAGCACTCCAGAAAACCACTGTAAAGCTCAAAGAGAGGGTTAGTCGTTCCCCCATGACAAGCTCACAAGTGCATGTAGATTTCAAAGACTCATCCTAGTATGTTGGCGAGAGAAGAGTGCCAGAGGCTTTCCTGCAATTGGCACAAGCAATAGCAAAAAGAAAAGCTTGGCGTTAAGCTAACTGAACATCATGATGCAGAGTAGACAACCAACCCATTTTCTATTCTTGGTGACCAAAAATAACGATAAAAAAAGTTGACAAAAAATTCTCTAACTTTTGAAATATAGCAAATTAAGGCTTATCCATCTTTCATATCATTAAAAATGTTCATCACTTTGCAGAATGGAACTGATATCAACCAGCTGGGTCACAATAGTGAATAACAGAGATATGACTAATGAGAAAAGTTATTCATTCTGACTGAAAGCACTGGAGTCAATTACATGGGTATATTCAAGGGACAGTGAGGAAATCAGATTGGAAATATTACAAGTGACTTTTCATTTAGTAATTCAGGCCAAAGCTGTAGGGCCTTTGCACCTTCACTTGTTCTAGGCAAGCAGGAAATCAAACTGAACTACTAGGGAGGAGGGGAGAAGTCTGTGCAATAATCATATAGGTCTAAACTGTGACATGAACCATACTCCCTCTAACTCTCTCAGTTGGGTATACCCCCCCCCCATTTTCCCTACATGGATGCACAGGAGTATAGTGTGGCTATGCTCACTGGAGCAGGTGGCGGTAAGATGATAACACGTTGTGTCCAACCCTCTGCTAGTAGCTAAGCTATTCCGGGAGGTTAAGAATTTAACTTGCTAAGCTCCATCAATACTATCCCACCAGCCCCATACTCCAGGAACAAGGGTAAAACAGGGTAAGAATTGTGACTCAGAGGAATGTTTGTTACCAGATGAGTGAGCTTAAAACAGTATAGAAAACCAGATAGTTTGTGATGAGAAACTGAGCAGATGGAGAGTTCAGAGAGTTTGAGTGGGGGCTTTGGTGAGTCTATGAATCCTCTTGCATGATACAAGCTAGTTTACTGTCAAGGGATGCTAAGAGTAATCTAAAGCTGCCAGGGGAGAGCAAGGCATTATCAGTTGAATTTGAGACCAGAAAAAAAGGCCATAGAAATTAGTTGGAGTTATTCTGGAGTGAAATTTGGAGGGTTGAGTAGGGATAAAAGTTAAAATCCAAAAAGCTTGTAAATGGGGTTAATCATTTTCAATTGTTCAAAACATTTTGTTTTAAAAAAATCTAACAGTATCATTTCAATATTGCCTTTATTTGATTATAATACAATCTACTAGATATTTGAGAAAGTTTATCTGTCTGTGAACCTGCCTGTCTGTCTGTTTGTTCAGGAACTCCTCCTACGCAGTCAGAATTAGGACCACCAAATTTGGTATACAGCTTCCTCTTATAACTTGAAACAAGGTCAGGGGTTGGTTGTGCCAGGAAAATGGTATGTGCATGGAATGGAGTTGTTTCGCATAAAACCATACAGAAAAGAGACAGAATCACTAGAAAAGTGAAAGGGGCCGATATCCCACCAGGACTGCAGCAGCCCCGAGCCTCCCACCCTGAGATGCCGTTTAGGGAGGGGGGAGCTGAATTCCTCCCCTCTCCCTGATTCATATGTGGATTTTGCTGGCTGTTCCCCTTCATCAGGGAGTGAGGGGAAAGTGCATGGTTGCCTGCATTCCTAACTCTGGCTGCGGAGCAGAGGGGAGAGACAAAACTGGACCTGTCCCAGCTGGGGGACATGCCCCCTTTTCCTGGCTGTGCCTGATAGAGATGCAGCAGATTGCTTCTGATAAAACCAAATAGAAGAAAGACAGAACCACCAAATCAAGTACAGTCCTCAAAACGGACAACACTGAATAAAAGGGCTCAGGGCAGGCTCAGGGAGGATATGGGCTCAGGGCAGGTGCCTGGAGTACCACCTCTGCCCTGGGCTCCAGCACACAGCTGCCTCAGCAACTCCATTCTGGGCTGACAAGGGTCTGTGTCTCCCTCCCAGCTGTGGCAGCTCTCATCTGCTGCCAGTGGAGGGGGTGCCTTTTCCCCAGCCATGACACCAAAATGAGAGGTGCCCCAGAGCTGCCGCTGCTGGGGTACAGGTGGTTTTTTCTGTGGCCCCCACCCAGTCTATCCTGGATCTACCCCAGCCAGGGGACATGAATTCCTCCCCAGGCTCAATGGAGCTGCAGTAGCCATGGAGAGGAACTTGTCATCTGGGCAGAAGCTGCTGCAGTGAGAGAGAGCTGAGGTAGTCCTCCCTCCCTGAGGGTATGTCTACACTCCAGCACTAATTCAAACTAACTTAGTTCGAATTAGTTAATTCGAACTAAGCTAATTCGAATTAGCGCGTCTAGACCTAAAAACTAGTTCGAATTAGCGTTTTGCTAATTCAAACTAGCATGTCCACATTGAGTGGACCCTGAACCGAAGTTAAGGCTGGCCGGAACCAGTGCCGGCAGGGCATCAGCTTAGGACTTAGAGCGTGGAGCTGATGCCTCAGGCTAGCCGAGGGCTGTGCTTAAAGGGACCCGACCCCCACCCTGGGCAGACAGTTCTCAGGGTTCCCCGCTTGCTTGTCTACCTCGATGAGGGACAGCAAAGCAGTCCTGTCTTGGAGTGCCCTGAGTGCCCACACTCGGCACATCACAGCACTCAGCCATCAACCCCGCTGCACTTGCCGCAGGCTGCCATCCGGGGGGGTCATTCGGGGGGCTGTCTGGATCCAGGAGGCTCTGCAGGAGAGCTTCCACCCCGAGGAGCCCGCAGACCCACCCCAGTCTTCCCCATCAGGGGCTTGTGCCCCATTCCTCCCTCACCTCCTTCCACTAACCCTTCCCGAGCCCCCCTTCCTGATGTAAAAAATAAAGGACACGTATGTTCAAAAATAGAAACTCTCTTTATATAACAAAACTGAGGGGGGGGATTAACCTCTGGGGAGACTGGGAAAAGGAGGTGGGAGAGGGGAAGAGAGAGGGTGGGAGAGGGGAGGTGGAAACCTGGGAGGAGGGAGCTGGAAGGGGGAAGCCAGGGGAAGAAGGAGGAGGGGAAGTCTAACACTATGGTACGCCATATCTTCAGTATTGTGTAGAGATGGGGTCTCCTCACCTCAAAAAAGATATTTTGGCCTTGGAAAGGGTTCAGAAAAGGGCAACTAAAATGATTAGGGGTTTGGAACTGGTCCCATATGAAGAGAGGCTAAAGAGACTAGGACTTTTCAGCTTAGAAAAGAGGAGACTGAGGGGGGATATGATAGAGGTCTATAAAATCATGAGTGGTGTGGAGAGGATGCATAAAGAAAAGTTCTTCATTAGTTCCCATAATAGAAAGGACTAGAGGACACCAAATGAAATGAATGGGTAGCAGGCTTCAAACTAATAAAAGAAAGTTCTTCTTCACAAAGCAAATAGTCAACCTGTGGAACTCCTTGCCACAGGAGGCTGTGAAGGTGAGAACTAGAACAGAGTTTAAAGAGAAGTTAGATAAAGTCATGGAGGTTGGGTCCATGGAGTGCTATTAGCCGGGGGTAGGAATGGTGTCCCTGGCCTCTGTTTGTGGAAGGCTGGAGATGGATGGCACGAGACAAATGGCTTGGTAATTGTCTTCGGTCCATCCCCTCCGGGGTACCTGGTGTTGGCCGCTGTTGGCAGACAGGCTACTGGGCGAGATGGACCTTTGGTCTGACCCAGTACGGCCATTCTTATGTTCTTATGTTCTAAGCTCAGGGTCGGGGGTTTCACTGGACCAACTTGATTTTCATGCAAACCTGCTCCTGGGTTCACATGTGGCCTTTGGTGGCCAGGTTGGCATCTATCCTGCCCTAGACAGCCGCTTTCCTGTGCCTAGTGCGGAGATTGTGGACGTTGGAGGTCTCCCCCCAAACCTCGATGAGGTCCATGATCTCCGCACTAGAGCAGGCGGGCATCTGCCTCTTGCGGCCCCGGGCAGGCTCCTGGGAGCCGCCAGCCTGGTCCTGGGAAGAGGGGGAGGGCTGGGTGGCAGCGGGTGACTGGCTCATCCCGTGCCAGGTGCAAGGTCTGCTGGCTGGGTGCTGGCAGGCTTGCACGTGGCACGGGCACCGTTGCCAGACTGTGCCCCTTTAAGGGCTCCGGGGCCGGCAGGGGGGCAGACGAGTTTCCCTGGCTTGGCCCAGAGTGGCCACCAGAGCAACCTGGGAAGGGCTAGCCTCCCACTAGTTCGAATTAAATGGCTACACAGCCCTTAATTCGACCTACTTAATTCGAACTAGGCGTTAGTCCTCGTAGAATGAGGTTTACCTAGTTCGAATTAAGCTCTCCGCTAGTTCGAATTAAGTTCGAACTAGCGGTTTGCGTGTGTAGCGCCTATGAAAGTTAATTCGAACTAACAGCTGTTAGTTCGAATTAACTTTGTAGTGTAGACATACCCTGAGACAGCCTGTATCCTGAACCCACTCATCCCCAACCCCACCCTAGAGCAGTGATTTAAATGAAGCATGTACATCTTCATTTTATTTTCCAAAAAACAAAAATTAATTGAGTTAAGGTCCTGAGAAACACCAGGTAAATCTTTTAGTACACAATAAAACAAAACAAAAAGTCATTTCAAAATGAAAAAAACAACACTTTTCATTTAAAAAACGTCATAATGGGTCATTTTGATGTAATTGGAACACCTTCCCCTCCTAGTTTTCTGAAATGAAACTCCAATGAAATTGATATGGTTTTGCTGAGAATCACAATTACAATGCAATTTATTTTCTTGCAGAAAATGGTTCTGTTGAAGATTTTTCTAATCAGCTCTTGGAACTGGGCTGTTTAACTTAGGTTGAGGTTTACAAGATGTGTGGCTGATGACGGTAATGGCTCTATTGCAGATTTTTCACTACAGTTTTATCTGTTATACCTTTTTTGACATATGGAAACACTTGGATCTTTAGCTTTAATGCCATTTGTTTATTATGACAAGTGATTCTTATTAAACAGACATAACTGTTTTGCTGTTATACGCGCAGAAACCTGCAACAGTTAAATTCTTGTGCTTGAACTTTGAAATGAGATCGAATGAGAAACAAGTTTAAAATTTTCTAAATAAATTCACTGTTCTTGAGTTCAGAATTTCAGAGACTTCATCAAGTGTACCTGGGGATTTAGCTTCTGCTTTCCCTTCAAGTCAAGAAATAATGCAATTATATATACCCATGCATTGCTTTGAAAAATTAAGACTGAAGCTTTTATAGTAAAGGATTGAGCTGTGAAATACTTGACATCTTACTTGCTGCTAAATATTCACATTTGATAATCTTATGAGATTAAAGGATATATATCCAAAGTCCTCAAGTTATCTCCAACTTACTATTTCTCTCTGCACAATTTAAAGCAAAAAGTAAATGACTTCAGATGAAACTAGAAGACAGGATATTCATTTCTTAGTCTATTTAGCAAATCAACTTAGATCATGTCTTTCACCATCCACAAACCTAATCAAGATATACTGTCTGTAGAAAGCTCTACAATACCATTCAGGAAGAAAAACAGTTAACTATCATGTTAAAATTAAGGAGCTGTAATAAACAAGCTGTGGCTTAATGTTGTTAGTGAAGAACTGTAGTTTCTGCAGTATTCGTTACACTTTACAAAACAAAACTATCATTCCCAGCTAGTTAAAGAAACTGAAAAGTTTTGTTGTGTTACCTACAAATTCTTATGAATCTTCTTGCTCCTATAAATACTACATATAGGATCATTTTGTGTATGTATTTTCTATATGGTTCACAGATTAATATCCGATATGAAATTTAGCTCTGTGGGAAGACTCACCCACATATCAGCCCAGTGGCCTGTATGACCAGGGAATTTCAAATATACACGTAGGGTTTACTTTCTATTAACCTATATCATGTTAACTAAACATCTAATCTGAATATTTTACACATTCTTCAACAAAGAGAAAATAGAGAACCAATAAATGTCCCTAGGGATTCTCATGCTAAGTGGGATGAGGGCACACAGGGTAGAAAATAAAGGACCCTGATTTTGACTGGGCTTGGGTTAAATAAAATATTTTGCAGATAACTATTTTGCAATAGAAGAATTTTTGTACTGCGCAGTTGATTTTAGGGGTAGTTCATCTTAACTGGCACACTGGCTTTGATTAGTGCCTAGACTGGGGCAGGCTTATAGATTACCTATTTAAGTATTACACATTTCAATTATGGGGGTTCATTAGTAAGAATATCAGGAGTTAGTAAAGGCACCATTAGACACATTGCGGGTTTTTTATGCTTTTCTGTGAAGCATTTTATCTTGACCATTGTCAGAGAAAGGATACTGGAGTAGAAGAACCATTAATCTGCTCCAGTTTGGGAGTTATGATGTTTTGTGACAGTCTATTCTTACAGACATAAAAATATTTTTGAATCAGTATCAGTAGTGTTTCTGTGTCACTTTTGGATATTTCCCCTATGTATTTCAATTGGATATATCTTGTTGCAGGATAATCTTTACTACATGAAAAGAAATATAAAGCCAGATGCACTTGCAATCCTTTCAGCAATGACAGGTAACTCTTGTACTATAGGAGGAACATTATACTGTTAAGATATTTTGCTCTCAAATCCATTTTTAGCACAGATGGTTTGGGTCTGGTGAGACATGATAGCCTTTTCACTTGAGAGACTCTTCTTGAATTATGGAGGTTGTTGAATTGAAATTAGCTGAGCTCATCTTGTATGCATCATTTTTTACAGGAAAGGAGTAATTTTCTCAAATAAATAATTAGTTATTCAAGCATAACGGGAACAATTGATAATGATATCTTTAGCTTCTTAATATATCCAGTAAGTAGGAATAATTTCTCCTTCTTAGTAACAAAAGCAGAACATCTAATATATGTGGCTTGCTGTTTATCACTAGTGAGCCAAAACTAAAATCACTTCCACACTTCAATTCCCACAAAATAATTGCAGCAAAACCCTTGACACAAAATCATATTAAATTATATAATGTAAAAGAGACAATAGCAATGGAACAGAATACAGTCAGAGAATAAAGGTCTTCTACATTTGCTTTGCATATATAAAAAATAAATACCAAAGGAAAGAAGAATAATTTATTCTCAAACCAAAGAACATTTATGAAGTAAAAGTGTTCTGTCACTAAGATGTCATTTGTTCTACACCACCTGACTGCCATGTGAATTCATCTATGTGGCTCAGCAAAGCAATCGTAGCCATTACATTATTATGAGAAATAGATGACGTTCAGTAAACATAAGAACCATTTCAAATCTTTAAATATTCAAAAGAAAGAGAAGCAAAGATCAAAAAGTGAACCCATATCTTCCAGAAAGTGGGGAGCTGCCGAAAGGGCCCATATCTCCCCACCTCTTCTCCACTCCTTGCACCATATCCAATGTATTTTTTTGGAAATTAATAGTGCCGCTGGAAATTTGTCTTCTTGTCCCAGTTTTGTTTAATTTTCATGTTCCATTTTGGTGTCAGGATTGGACATTGTGGTGTATCTAATGAATTCTGGGTATATGCACTGTTAAAACCAGCTACATTTTGCTCAAAAGCAAGATGAAACACAGTTTCCAGTGACTCTGGGTTTCATTTTCCCATGTGATATGTAGTCCCATCACACCCATTTTCACCTAGAACATTTTTTTTCCTCAAGGACTTCTCTCACCTATCAGGTATGATTTTACTTTATGGCTATTCAGACATGCTATTTTTAATAATACCTCAACTGCCACTTGCCTTTTTCTCCTCTTCCAACTTCACTTGCTGCCTTTTACAATCAGTGGTCTGGTTGATGGAATGGATCAGGGATGTGAAAAGAGGGATGTGAATTCAGTCTCCCTCTCCCTTTGTCTTCACTATGAACTCAGCAAAAATTGTCACATGGTTGACTGTACAAATAACTTGTGTTCATATTCTACTTAGTGCTAAATTATACAGAGTCCCTATTTTATACCTCTACCTGTGAACAGAGCTGTAACAGGAGAGTCTGAAACCAAGTTTTAGCAATATTTTTCTATGTATGTGGGGCAGCTTACTTTTTTCTTGTGAACAGTGGAGTCCATCCTCCCACATCCTACCATTCCATGTGGGAGGACATCCCAAGACATAATATACCATATAAGAAACAAGCACAGACTTCTGCCCTTTGCACTAGCGTCTCAGCCATGTCAAAGCCTATTTATACAACATGGTTCTACCATATCATAGATGGGGCCTGCAGGGAACCTTGCTTCCAGTGGCACTCCAAATGCAAAAGATTTGCTTCTGAAAATTTCAGTTCAGTAATGCTCAAATGGGTTTGATGCTTTCCAGAATCCATTCTCCCCCTCTCAAATAGCAGATGATATTACATTAGACACAGTCAGTTCCCAAAGGGATAAAATATGATCAAAGATTTTTTTCCAGCTTTTATAGTCCCATACTGTGGCAAATCAATAGCAAATCTGAAGTGAACATTTGGTTTGCCAGAGGCAAACTTATGAACTCAGCTCTCCTCTCTTTGTCTCCTCAGCTTATATTGTCTTTGTTCTTATTTGATAATGCTTCAAAATAAGCCTAGGTCCTCGACTCTGGTATACTGTCAGCAACGGTAGGGCTCCCATCTGAATTCATTCTTTTCATCAAAATGATATGCAACAATGGTATACAATTTTGTATGCTTAGAAGCAACAGTGATGTGCTTCAAAGACAAACTAGAGGGAAAATTCAGTTCCAACACAGCAATAATTTCTTCTACATTGCAGGCAATTATCATACAGATTCTAATAATTTCACTTAACTAATAAAAAATAAATAAATTGGCCAATATAAAATATAGTGTATGTACCATGTAGGTCAGAGTGATACCACTACACTGTTCTTTCATAAACATCTTTGGAAAAGAGCAATGCCTGAAACAATTCAATTTATCAAGAAAAAAATCAGAAAGTAAATGAAAGAAAGTATCTGAAGTTAGCAAAGAATTTTAAAATGTTTTATTAATATATTGGTCTCCTTTCCTGTGAAGAATGCATTACAGAGGAAAGTCTATAGGTCAGAGTTGAGAATGAGTGACTAGGAACTCCTCATTCATATCAGCAGCATAGTCACTCATTCTTTCTGTAGCCTTAAGCAAGTAATTTAGCCAAAGTTTTGAAACAGAGAGTATTTATTTTGTCATTGGATGTACAAAAAGTCCTATGAGAAAATTTGACCTGGAAATATTTTTACCCTGATTTCCAAATTAAAGAGTTGCAGGTAATTATAATTTTCATCCCAGGTTAGTTAACTGCTGTTGTTTATGATGATCAAGTAGGTGGGTCTTCTACAGACATTTTTGGGGGTAATTCTTTTACAAATAATATTACTTTGGAGACTCTTTTTCCCCCAACAACAAAATGGCAGATTTTAGTATAATTATATATTGGTATTTAGATTGCAAACTGTTTAGGTCAGGTCTCATAATTTTTTAGCGGAGGATTTCTATGGTGCCAATGAATAGAACAACATTATTGCAATTATACATATAAAACTAGAAGATTTACCCCACATTGCTAGGGTCCTGGGGAGAGAGGACTACACTAGGCTTTTCTCACTACAGCAGCTTCAGGCTAGGTGAGAAATGCCTCTCCATAGCTGCTGCAACTCCAGCGGGTACAGCCTGGGAAGAGATGCATGTCCCCAAGCTAGTCCAGGGTCATCTGTCCCTTGCGCTCCACAGCCAGAGTGAGGAATGCAGCAAACTGTGAACTTCCCCATGCTCCCTGTTTGAAGGGGAACAACCAGCACTGTTTCTGCACAAATTAGGGAGGGAGAGAGCGGTTCAGCCTCTACCTAAACAGCATCTTGAGGTAGGTGTTTCGGGGCTGAGGCAGTTTTGGATGAGAGGTATGGGGGCATGCCCACAGACTACCCTGTTCACCTGCCTGGTTATTCTGTCTCTTTTCTGTATGGTTTTATGAGAAGAAATCCCACCCAATTTTTCTGGCACAACCAAACTCTTACTTTGCTTTAAATTATGATAAGAGGAAGCTGCTTAATAAATTTGGTGGTCCTAGCTCTTAGGGTATGTCTACACTACCACCCTAGTTTGAACTAGGGTGGCTAATGTAGGCATTCGAAGTTGCAAATGAAGCCCGGGATTTAAATATCCCGGGCTTCATTTGCATCTTGCTGGGCGGGCGCCATTTTTAAATCCCCTTAGCTCGAACTCCGTGCCCGCGGCTACACACGGCACGGAGTAGGTAGTTCAAATTAGGATCCCTAATTCGAACTACCGTTACTCCTCGTGGAACGAGGTGTACCGGTAGTTCGAATTAGAGATCCTAATTCGAACTACCTACTCCGTGCTGCGTGTAGCCGCAGGCACGGAGTTCGAGCTAAGGGGATTTAAAAATGGCGCCGGCCCGGCAAGATGCAAATGAAGCCCGGGATATTTAAATCCCGGGCTTCATTTGCAACTTCGAATGCCTACATTAGCCACCCTAGTTCGAACTAGGGTGGTAGTGTAGACATACCCTTACTGTTTAGGAAGAGTTCTTGAACAGGCAGACAAGCAGACACACAAACACTCTCAAATATATAGTAAATATAGCAAAATGTTTCAAAAAACATTGTTGTAAGTGCTTCAATTTTTGGATGAACAATGTGACACACAAAAGGGTTTGATGTTTCAGGAAGTTTTGAACATTTGCCCTCTCAAGTCCAGTTTTTTGTGAAGTTGGCTATCCAAAATCAAAGTAACCCAAAATCACACATCAATCAATTTTGTAAATTGAAGCCAACATTTCCCCAGATTCGGATACTTCTCTTAAATTATTATTCACTAACAACAATTGTCTTAAAATGAAGCTCCCTTCCCCCTTTCTAGAATCTTCCAAAAATTCACTTGGTTCATGTTACTTTGATCACCATATGATACTCTGTGGTTTTGTTCTGGATAAATCTGGGCTATATTAAGTCCCAACTCAAAAGGAGATTTTGGAAGCGGAGGGTCACAAACCTGTTGTACGGGCAGTCATGGGATTGCCAATATCACTTCTGTGCTGTCTTCAGAGATGAAAGGCATCAACCACAGAGTTTTCTGCAGCAACTGAAAATTCCCCTACCACTCTGATCTGGCCTATAGTTTCTTGGGTTGTCCTTATTTACCTTTTAATAGATGGGCACTATATTTGCCCTTTTCCAGTCTTCTGGAATCTCTCTCGTCTTCCATCTTTTCAAAGATGATAGTTAAGGGCTCAGATACCTCCTCAATGAGCTGTTACTGTATTCTAGGATGCATTTCATCAGGCCCTGGTGAATTGAAGTCATGTAACTGTTTAAAATAATTTTTATCTTGTTTGTTCCCTATTTTAATTTCTGAACCTACCCCATTTTCACTGGTATTCATTATGTTAGGAGTGCAATTGCCACAAACCTTCTTGGTGAAAACTGACCCACAGAAGTTGCAAACCACTTCTGTCATTTCCACATTTTCTGTTATTATTTTTCTCTCTTCATTGAGCAATGGACCTAACCTGTCCTTCGTCGTCCTCTTGTTTCTAATATAGTTGTAGAATGATTTCTTGTTATCCTTTATGTCACTAGCTATATTGAGCATATTTTTGTGCCTTCACTTTTCTAACCCCTACATACTTGTGTTATTGGTTTATATTCATCCTTTGTACTTTAGACCTAGTTTCCACTTTTTATAAGACTGGGTTTTTAAATTATTTTTAGATCATTAAAGATCTCCTGATTAAGCCAGGATGGTATCTTGACGTACATCCTTTCCTTTCTACACAGAGAAATAGTGTATTCTCGCACCCTTAATAATATTCCTGTGAAATACTGCCAACTGTCTTCAATTGTTTTTTCCTTTTAGTCTTGCTTCCCATGGGACCTTACCTACCAGCTCCCTGAGTTTACCAAAGTCTGCTTTCTTGAGATCCATTGTCTTCATTTTGCTGTTCTCCCTTCTACCATACTTTAGAATAATGAACTCTATGATTTCATGATCTCTTTCATCCAAGCTGCATTCTACTTTCAAATGCTCAGCCACTGGGGAAATGGGCTTTGGAGTACAGGAGTGTATACCAGGCTGGGATCAAAGATTTCAGAAGGCAGGAGGGAGGTCAAGGTGGAGGAAAGAGTGGGGCATGGTGGGGGAAACTCAGGGGTGCAGAGTATGGGCAGCACTTACCATAAATATCTCCTAGAATTAGTGCCATGTCCCCCCAGCTCCTCCATGGAGGTGCTGCCATGTGACTGTGCACTGTCCTGTCCACAGGTTCTGCCTCTACAGCTCCCATTGGCCACAGTTCCTAGCCAATGATATCTGAGGGGCAGGCATGTAGGAGGTGGCGGGGTGACACACTGTTGCTTCCAGGAGCCGAGCAATGCCACAGCATATGTAAAGTAGGGCAAGCCCCCGACCCTGCTCCCCAGCATGAGCTCAAGGGCCTAATTAAAATGGCTGATAAGCGGGACACAGCTCGCAGGATGTAGGTTGCCCGCCCCTGACTAAATCTTTTGTCAACACACAAATTTACTTTTTAAAAAGATATGAAAAATCTGGGTAACATGAAGATAGTTAAGCTGCTCTCTGATCAGGTGTTTTGCAGTCACTGACTTTACAGCATTAACAAAAATTTCATTAGATTGCTAAACTCATTTCATGCATTGCTGTTACAACTTCATTATAATGCCAAAGTTAACAACTGAACAGCTAAACATATAGCTTATATACCAGGTGTTTGACTTTCATGAGTGTCCTTGGGCAGTTCAGTTTAGAAGTGTAATAACCTGCAAGCATTCTCTTCTTTGCAATATATTTTTCTAGCCTGAATAACCATACCTTTCTTCCCTTACTATCTTGTCACCAAATCGTTATCCAATACATAGATTCCCCAACTTTCCTTGTGAATGGAGAGGTCTTGTGTATTTATTATTGTATGTTAGCTCCATATTCCCAATGAATCAGATCCTTTGTAGCAGCCAAGAAGTGCACAACACAATTCAGGACCATGAGAGAAAGGAGTTCAAGTATGTGATCCTAAAATCCCTATACCCTGCCATTAATTTAAGTAGATAAGTAGTATTAATGCATCTTGTTATGCAATGCAATGACTATGTATGGTGCTTTACCAACAAAGCACACTGAGTATTTTTAACCTAAAGTACTTACAGTCACAGTGCCCAACCCCATCACCCTTGCTTTTAGGAAAAGTCCCAACATTGAATACCTAATGAAATGACTAATGTGGCAAAAATATGATGAGGGCAGCTGAAAGGAAAGATGAGGGTGACAGCAAAAAGTCCAGCCAATTACTTGGGTTAGTAATAGGTTCATAATGAGTAGTATGCAATTTTCTTTTATTTTGTGATACTGAGTTTATCAGGAGGAATAATAACTCAGGGAAGAAGTGAAAATCTAAGAAGAGGAGTGGGTGAACAGACAATTGAGACTGGAAAAGGTTTCTAGGTGAAGGAGGGCATATGGCACAGAAATCCAAGCCAGTATTGAACCATACATGAGAAAACTTAGTGGTATGTGATACATTCGCTTCATATTTTCCTTGTGGCTGTTAATGCTACAAACTCATCAATAAATGCCTTAATACAAAATTGTTGAAAAATTAGCACATGCATTTAATGTGACACAACAGTGATGACCAGGGTTCCCCCTAATGTGCGCCTGCACCAAGACTTTGCGGCCCACTCACCTCCGCAGCAGAGCCACACAGTGGCGGCTTCGCTGCTGGGGGGGACGGGAGGTCAATTGCAGGTAGCTGCCCCGCCCCAAGCACAGCAGCATAGTCACCATGCGGCCCTGGCCCTAGCTTCAGCCCTTCCCCAGGGCTGGAGCTGCAGGATGCATGATGGGTGGCAGCTGCTCCAACCAGTAACGGCCCCGTCCAGGGCCAGAGCCGGAGCATGCATTGTAGGCGGCCAGCAGCTGCCCCAGTGGTTTTGGACGGGGCCAGAGCTGGAGCACATGTTGTGGGTGGGCTGGGGCTAGCTGGGGCCTCATGGTAGAGGAGCCAAGGCTGTTTCTGGGGCCAGGGTGGTCCCAGAACCAAGAACAACTGCACTACAGCCACGGCAGCCACCGCCATGTGGCCCCGCCCGGGAGCAGCCATCTGAAGCCAGGGCCACATGTTGGCTTTCTAGCTGCTCCCAGGGTGGGCTGCATGGCATCAATCAGCACTGGAGCCATGGCCAGGAGTGTGCTGCTCCAAGGTTGGGGGCATGCAGCTGGGACATCAGTTGTGCAGCGGCTGGTAGAGGAGTTGCATTCTCCCCACCCCTGAGGCGGAAGGCTCTGGGTGGCGCAAAGACAATCGAGGCATTGGTGGTGGCAGGGGTCCGGCCAGCAGACTGAGCAGTGGCTGTGGTGCAGAGCAAGGAGAACAAGGCTGAAAGCTGGTAGGTCCCTGCAGAGCGTGGCTGGGAGGTGGCCCAGCTCAACTTGTTGATTACCTATGGCATGTGCGACGAGCACATCCAGAGCCAGTGGCCCAAGAAGCCTCATTCTGCCTCCTGCAGCCTGACTGCTACATCATGCTGCCCCCAGCTGCCCTCAACCCTTTGCCTGAGCACCCCCAAGAAGCTGTAGCCTCCTGCGTTCCCTTACACTGCTCCCTTGGCTGACCTCACCCCTGCACTGCACCCTGGGTAAGCTTCTGTAATGGAATGTGCTGATTATTTTCAGGCATAAAGGCTTTGCGCAAGAGGGTTTTTCTTGCGCAAGAATGGGCAGTGTAGACAGCTCCGTCTTGCGCAAGACCCTCTTCCGCAAAAATGGCGGCTCATTAGTTATGCAAATGAGGCTCGGTGATAGTCCACACTGAGCCTCATTTGCATAGCTCTGGTGCAAGATCGCGCCAGTATAGACACAGCCATAGAGTTTAAGGTCAGAAGGGACCACTATGATCATCCAGTCTGACCCCCTGCACAATGCAGGCCACAGAATCTTACCCACCCACTCCTGGAATAATCCTCTCACCTATATCTCAGATACTGAAGTCCTCAAATGATGGTTTAAAGACCCCAAGATGCAGAGAATCCTTCAGTAAGTGATCTGTGCCCCATGCTACAGAGGAAGGTGAAAAACCTCCAGGGCCTCAGCCAATCTACCCTGAAGGAAAATTTCTTCCCGACCCCAAATATGGTGATCAGCTGAACCCTGAGCATGTGGGCAAGACTCACCAGCCAGACACCCAGGAAAAGTTCTCTATAGTAACTCCTATCATCCCACCATTGGCCTAATTGCTACCAATAGTGAAAAGTCAATGATTTGCCAAGATCATGTTATCCCATCAAACCATCCCCTTCATAAACCCATCTAGCTTAATCTTAAAGCCAGATAGGTCTTTTGCCCCCACTACTTCCCTTGGAAGGCTGTTCCAGAACTTCACTCCTCTAATGGTTAGAAACCTTTGTCTAATTTTGAGTCTAAACTTCCTGATAGCCAGTTTATATCCATTTGTTCTTGTGTCCACATTGATATTGAGCTTAAATAATTCCTCTCCCTCCCTGGTATTTATCCCTCTAATATATTTAAAGAGAGCAATCATGTATTCCTCAGCCTTCTTTTGGTTAAGGTAAACAAGCCAAACTCCTTGAGTCTCCTTTCATAAGACAGGTTCTGCATTCCTCAAATCATCCTAGTGGCCCTTCTTTGTACCTGTTCCAGTTTGAATTCATCCTTCTTAAACATGGGAGACCAGAACTGCACACAGTATTCCAAATGAGATCTCACCAATGCCTTGTATAACTGCACTAACACCTCCTTATCTCTACTGGAAATACCTTGCCTAATGCATCCCAAGACCGTATTAGCCTTTTTCACGGCCATGTCACATTGGCGGCTCATAGTCATCCTATGATCAACCAGGACTCTGGGGTCCTTCTTCTCTTCCGTCACTTCCAACTGATGTGCCCCCAGTTTATAACTAAAATTCTTGTTATTAATCCCTAAATGCATAACCTTACACTTCTCACTATTAAATTTCATCCTATTGCTATTACTCCAATTTACAAGATCATACTGATCCTTTACAGAATTGGCAATACCTCCCAACTTTGTGTCATCAGCAACCTTTATTAGCACACTCCCTCTTTTGGTGCCGAAGTCAGTAATACAATGATTAAATAAGATTGGTCCCAAACCTGATCCCTGAGGAACTCCACTAGTAACCTCCCTCCAACCTGACAGGTCACCTTTCAGTATGACCCGCTGTAGTCTCTCCTTTAACCAGTTGCTTATCCACCTCTCAATTTTCATATTGATCCCCATCTTTTTCAATTTAACCAATAATTCCCCATGAGGTACTGTATCAAATGCCTTACTAAAATCGAGGTAGATTAGATCCACTGCATTTCCTTTATCAAAAAAATCTGTTACTTTCTCAAAGAAGGAGATCAGGTTGGTTTGGCACGATCTACCTTTTGTAAAACCATGTTGTAATTTGTCCCAATTGCCATTAACTTCAATGTCCCTAACTACTTTCTCCTTAAATTTTTTTTCCAAGACCTTGCATACTACAGATGTCAAACTAACCGGCCTGTAATTACCCGGGTCACTTTTTTTCCCCTTCTTAAAAACAGGAACTATATTATCAATTCTCCAGTCAAATGGTACAACCCCTGAGTTTAGAGATTCATTAAAAATTTTTGCTAATGGACTTGCAATTTCATGTGCCAGTTCCTTTAATATTCAGGTACCCCCTCCAGAATCATGTACATATCGCAGCTACCACATCCAATCATCCTCCTTGTGTCCTCTACTACTTGGGTCATGGCCACTGCTGCCTCTGTGTTTATCAGCCTTCTCACCTAAATCCTGTTAGTCCAGCAAACACAAAAACAAACCAAAACACCCCCCCACGGCAAAAACAAACCCCAAATGAGTCCCACAATCCAAACTCCCCTAATCCTTATAGACGTTTTCCATCATTGACATGGTTATTATATACTAACTCTAGGCGTCTAGACTGGAGCAGCAACCAGGGATGCTCTGCAGGAGCTGGAGCCGGGGCTGCAGTGTGGCTGCTTCTGGGACCAGGGCCCCTGGCATCCCTTTTCCTCCCTCCCATACCACTCTTCCCTTCCCACCCTCTGGCTCTCAGAGCCCCCTGCCCCCTTCCCCCTTCAACCCCCCTGCCAGCTTCCCCCCCTCTGGCTTCCCACATCACTGCCCAAGATACACCCCCCCCCCCCCACAGCCCGAGGTGCTGGAAGAGTCTCTCAGGGAACAGCACCACTTGTTGGTGTCACAGTGGCACACATCCGAAAAAACACCCATGACCTCAATATTGGCACACAAGACAAAACTCACTCTGCTCATGGATGGAAAATCTTAGAGGGAACACTGGTGATGACTCATCCTAATTTGTCATTCTTACTGTGTATATAAAGTGCTTGTGCAACTAGTTGGGTTTCAAAATATCAGCCAGAAAGTGAAGCTGAACTGTAATCTACTTAATAATCCCTGGTTGAAAGTTTTAATCATGAACAATGGCTTTAAATCTTGTTTGGATTCACTACTGAAGCATATCATGTTTTCTCAATATACTTTGTTTGTTTGCCTGTATCTGTCACTGGTAAACTCAAGATATCCTGGCATATTTAATTATATTAAAAGATGTCTCCAAAGGCATTTATTTTTTTATATTTCCAGGAGGATTCATTTTACACAGAACTATTATTTATGATATTTCTGTTTTCTTCGGTAAGAATAGTTCAATGTAGTATGGTCACTAGCACAACTGTATCAACTAGCCTGTTGAAACAACCAGCCATCTAAACCAGAGATGTCATGATTTTTTAAAATAAATATTATAAGACAGAGGGGTAAAAATGTAATGAAATGCTTAACAGTGTTTTGTACATACTTTTTCTTGACAGCTCCTTCAATATGTACCTTTTTCTTTACAACAAGATGACATTTTGCTTCTTAAATAAATAATTCATGGAATCATAGATTGCTATAGATTTTTCTTTTGCCCAAAAACAAATCTTTTCAAAATTTGGAAAAATCAATAACAGTAAAACACAGCAGGGAGTGCATTGTTCCAGAAAACAGACTTGACACAAACAATAGAAATCTTAATCATTGCTTTCCTTACTGATCTGAAGTTCATCCTATCATTTCCGTGTATTTGTGAGAAACAGGGAACTTAAGTGCTCAATACTGAAAAAAGAAATTGTCTTCTCATTTGCAGTTATTTAAATGTATATTATTGTCCAACGGGTTGCTTCAGTCCATTCAAAGTTCTCAGAACTCTGAGAAATTAAAAGCTATTCCTCAGGACAGTATATGCTAATCCCATTGCACTGGCCTAGTTGTTTATGAGATGCTGAGTGCTCTTATCTCTCACTGAGGTCTTTGATCTTAATGGAAGATGAAGCTTCACCACACTTCATAAAGTTGATCTTTTAGGCCTGAATTGAGCAAAATACTTAAGCAGGCACTTTGGTCATTCATTCATGCAGAACTAGAATTCTGGATTTCATTATATTGATTGATATTGATTTATATTACAGCACTAGGCAGAATCAGCAGAGACCTAGCGGAAATTATATGTAGATGTATCTTAAATACTCATTGAAATAAACCGGTGATGTTGGAATAATTTCTACAAGTGGGAGCGCAGAAGGTAGAAACCATGGATTTGAACTGCTATAACTACTTCAAGGCAGGGGTTGCAACAGCACCTCGAGACCCATAGGCTGTGTCTACACTGGTGTGATCTCGCGCAAAAGTAGCCGCTCTTGCGCAAAAACTTGCTGCCTGTCTACACTGGCCATGTGTTCTTGTGCAAGTAAACTGACGTTCTAATGTATAAAATCAGAGCTTCTTGCATGAGAACTCTGACACTCCCGCTCAGGAAGAAGCCCTTTTGCGCAAGAGCTCTTCCAGAAGAAGCCAGTGTAGACAGGCAACATGAATTTCTTGCGCAAGAAAGCCCTATGGTTAAAATGGCCATCAGAGCTTTCTTGCTCAAGAGAGCGTCTACATTGGCATGGATGCTCTTGTGCAAAAGCACATCTCTTGCGCAAAAGCACATGCCAGTGTAGACGCTCTCTTCTGGAAGAGTTTTTGCAGAAGAACTCTTCCGCAAAAGAATTTTTGCACGAGAACGCACTAGTGCAGACGTAGCCAAAGGCTGTGTCTAGACTACATCCCTGTGTCGAAAGAGGGATGTAAATAAGCCCAATCAAAAGTGCAAATGAAGTGCAGATTTAAATATCCCAAGTTCATTTGCATATTTGCGTCCGATCGCTGTTTCGAAAAAGGGTATTTCGAAAGTGAAAGTGCAGTCTAGACATAGTTCTTTCGAAAAAAAACCCCACTTCTTGGAAAGAATCTGTAGTCCTCGTTTTTTCAGGAGTACGGGTTCTTTCAAAAAGAGGGGGTTTTCTTTGAAAGAACCGCGTCGAGACTGTGCTTTCACTTTTGAAATACCCTTTTTTGAAAAAGTGATCAGACATGACTATGCAAATGAAGTGTGGGAAATTTAAATCCACGCTTCATTTGCACTTTCGATCGGGCTCATTTACATCCCTCTTTTGACACAGGGATGTAGTCTAGATGAGTCCAATAGTGTCAGCACATACAAAGTAAACTTGCAAAGAATTAAAAAAACTACACAGTGTTGTAACACACTAACATGCTATATCTTTATAGACTCGCCTCTCTCTCTCTCTCACACACACACACACAGTGTTCCGGATTTAAGTAATGCGGCTCATCCCAAATGAGAGGTGATAAAACCTTTAAAATGCACCCTCAGACATTGTAAATAAGCCACTTGTTACATGGGAAATCTAGTTTAGAAGTATTTTATTGAATTTTGAAAGTTTTATTGGAATTATTTTTCATAGCCCTCCACTTCTAAAGCTTGTTGCCTTCGTTGTCATTGGTCTAGCTTTACAGGTCTCAGAAGGAACCATAAAAATAAAATAATTTCTCAACCAAAAATAGATTTTTCTACAGTATTCCTTCCTAGACTGACATTTCTCATTCTGTATATGTGCAACTGATTGTTCCTTCCTAAGTGGAATACTTTGCATTGGCAAAGTATTATTGAATATCATCCTATCTATCTCAGACTGTTTCTCCAGTTTGTCCACATCATTTTCAATTTTAATCCTATCCTCCAAAGCACTTAGGACCCCTCCTGGATTGGTATCATCCTCAAACATTATAAGTGTACGATCTATACCACTATCTAAATCACCGACTCTCTGGGAATGGTTATTCAAACAGCTATGCATCTCTCTTTCAGGTCCTTCAGGGTTGTATTTCCTTAGTTTGTTAAAGAGATATTCAGAGAAATACATAAAGCCAATTCACTGAACCACAGAATTCAGCAATATGCTTTATTTCTCCAACACCTTAGTGCAGGGATAGTCAATTATGTTTTGTCAACGTCCAAATTTCTTGCACAAAGGTACAGCCAAGGGTTCAGTCTCCAGAGAAAATAATACATGCACACTAACGATAATGATAATAAGTAAATGAACAAAATTAGAATCAATTCAGAAACATCTGACAGTCTAGATTTGGTATACTGTCCACCTTGTGACACCTCCCCCCCCCCCGCCACCGCTTTAGTGGAACTAGCAAAGATCTAATCAGTTGTTTCTGGAGTAAGCTCTGTTGGGCAGGGATTGCCTTTTTTCTACATTTGTCAATAGTCCAACACACTTCAGCCCTACACTAATTGGGAGCCTTTGGGAACTAAAATCATGAGTGGTGTGGAGAGGGCCGATAAAGAGAAGTTATTTATTAGTTCCCTAAATAGAAGAACTAGAGGACACCAAATGAAATTAATGGGTAGCAGGTTTAAAACTAATAAAAGAAAGTTCTTCTTCACACAGCGTGTAGTCAGCCTGTGGAACTCCTTGCCAGAGGAGGCTATGAAGGCTAGGACTATAATAGAGTTTAAAGAGAAGCTAGATAATTTCATGGAGGTTAGGTCCATAAAAGGCTATTAGCCAGGGGATAAAATGGTGTCCTTGTCCTCTGTTTGTCAGAGGCTGGAGAGGGATGGCAGGAGACAAATTGCTTGATCGTTGTCTTCGGTCCACCCTCTCTGGGGCACCTGGTGCTGGCCACTGTCGGCAGACAGGATACTGGGCTAGATGGACCTTTGGTCTGACCCAGTATGGCCATTCTTATGTTCTTATGTTCTAACTACCATACTATAACTTTTGTCAGTACCATAACGTACAATAAGGATGTCCTTTCTGAGGTCTAAATCAGAGTATAATAATGCAGCAAGATCCAGAACAGTGCTGGAACCACCACCACCTCTTCCAGACTAGCACCAAACCAGCTTGCCTCCTCCTTTTAATAGACTGTCGTAGTGCAACTTGGAAACTATAGTTGGCCTCAACCCATGTCAATTAAGTTCCTCTTCCCTTATTCAGAGGATACAGAATAGCAGCATAGAGAAGAGGAGTTTTTATGAAAATCAGGCCAAATGTGCAGGAAAATGGTCACAAGCAGCTGAAGTCAGGAAGCTATTGAATTTAAAAGCAAGAAACACCACAGAAATGGGTATACTTACAGTAAGCAATACCTTAGGGAAGTGCAGAAAATATGCGAGGCAGGCATGTCTACCACTAAGGCACACAGGAGACAAGCCAACCTGTCTTGCGTAAGAGGTCCATGCTGATGGATCCCCTTAGTTCTTCAGGGAGATTTCTTCTCTTGTGCGGCTTACTAGTTTCAGAGCCTGAGAAGGTATCTGTCCCACACTGCTCTGAACCTGGTGCATACTAAAACTATTTGATCCAACTAGGGAATTAAAAATAATAACAGAAGATAGAGTGTGTGAAATTATTATGCTTTAGTTCAATGCACAAATAATTTTGTAGAACTACCACATCTAATTCCACTAGATGAAGTATGACATTTAATATCTATCAACATATTTTAATGAAAATCTACTTGAATATCCATTTGAAAACTTGCATGGGTAAGAAATGCAGGTTGTGGTATTTAGTGGTATTGCTATACAGAATTGAAAGTAGCAGTGGAAAGCTCAGACAATATAAAAGGTAAAAGCTCAGCTCTCTGAGCTATGCATTGTAATATATTCTGTTAACATTGCTGTCTCAGTGCTTTTATAGCTGTGCTCTGATGGGAAAAAAATAGAATTACAGCCAAGAGAGTGAAACCCACTGAGTTTTTATAGGCTTTACCAGCCTAACTGTTGTTTAATATTTATGAAATTATAAATTCTATCAACAAGTATCGAAAAACAGTAGGGGTGTGTGGGGAAACTGATGCAGATAAGCTCAATGTACTGGAAACATGACAAATTCTTCAGTGTTAATTAAGCACAGTAAAGGTCACAAGAGAAATGCAACTCACAGAAGACTTTGGAATGTAATCTATCCTAGTTATCCCATTTGCCATGGAGGCTGGGGGAAAAAAACTTTTAAAAGAGTTCCTGGGGAGGGTATGCTGGGTAGGTCAGGATCCAAAAGTCCAATAGACTGAGAAAGAAGAAAGAAAGGCATCCGTGTAAAAAGGGCCAAACACATGTATTACAGATTTGGAGTCAGATTCTATGGTGCACCTCAGCACAGAACTCTCAGCTCAGAGGGAGGGGCTCTGAGGTGGGTTTAAGCAAACTTTCCTGTTCCTGGAAGCTAAAGGGTAGTGGTGGGAAACCTGTGACCTGTGAAACTCCCTTCTACCCTGCACCTCTTGCATGCTGGGGACCCTGTGCTTACTTACCCCTTTTCCATCCTCCCAGAAATTCCAGAGCACTGTCAATGAGCTGCTTCAGGGTGCTCTGGAAAGGCTGGGCGGGAGGGAGACGAGGGCACACTTGAGGGAGGAGGCAAGGAAGAGGCTGGATGGGGTTTTGAAGGCATGATAAAGAAGGAGAATCAAGTGCAATGTATTTAGTCTTATTTTTGAGGTCGTGATTAGTGCACATGCCCAATTTCAATCTTGCAGCCCACTGAATCATAGACTTATAGAATCATAGGGTTGGAAGAGACCTCTGGTGATCATTGAGTCCAACCTCCTGACCAAAGCAGGAAAAATCCTAACTAACTCATTCCAGACAGGGCTTTGTCAATCCAGGACTGAAAAACCTCTAGGGATGGAGATTCTATCACCTCCCTAGGTAACACATTCCAGTGCTTCACCACCCTTCTAGTGAAATAGTTTTTTGTAATATCCAATCTAGACCTCCTACCATATTTGCTTTTCTTACTGCACATTGGGATGGTTTGTTCCTGCACCTGCAATAAGGCTTTTTTAACTTACAGCCAGCTCTCCTGGATTCCTTTCCCCTTCTTGTTAGCATTCCAGGGGATCCTGCCCATCAGCTCCCTGAGGGAATCAAAGCCTCCTTTTCTGAAGTCCAGAGTGTGTATTTTGCTG
The DNA here is from genome assembly GCA_032595735.1 of Pelochelys cantorii. NCBI lineage: Eukaryota > Metazoa > Chordata > Testudines > Trionychidae > Pelochelys > Pelochelys cantorii. The sequence goes on from CM064326.1 coordinate 78,125,782, forward strand.
CTCTCCTTTCTCCCTTTGGTCATGATCCTTCAATCAACCATCTCATGATCACTGCTTCCCAGGTTGCCACCCACATCTACTTCTCCTATTAATTCCTCCCTGTTTGTTAGCAGGTCAAGCTGCACATGGACTGTGTCTGGTTCCTTCAGAACTTGTACCAGGGAGTTATCTCCAACATTCTCCAAAAACTTCCTGTATTGTCTGTGTACTATTGTTACTTCCTGTGTCTCTGTACTGCTGTAACTAAGATGAAGGAAGGACACTCATGTGGCCCACTCACTAACCTTGTTGTGCCATCACTGCTTTAAGAGCTGGAGAGTTTCTGAGAATAATTGAAACAGCCTTGTAGGCCAAAGTTAAAGCAACCTCCATGGTTTACACTTTGAGCTGCAGTTTTGCCTTCAATAAGTCTTGAAAGGAAAAAATAATTTTCCAGATTATAAGAAATATGTGAAGAGAGAAATTGAATTTTCAGTGTAATAGGCTGCTGCATGTATATGTCCAGTTTGACTGCTGATGCAATGAGGAAAGGTGGATCTGCAAAGCATTATTCTGAGATTAAGTAAAGATTTATATGGGAGACACATTGTGCATCTAAATAGAACAAAATCCTGAACATTCAGGCTTGGAAAAAAACATGCAGTAATAGTTTCAAACTACAATCAAAGAAACTATTAAATAAGAACATAAAAACAACTATATTGGGTCAGACTAAAGGTCTGTCTATCTCAGTATCCTATCTTCCAACAGTTGTCAATGCCAGGTACTTCAGAGAGAATGAACAGAATGGCTGCGTCTAGACTGGCATGATTTTCCGGAAATACTTTTATTGATTGGTCCCGGAGTTATCGTTAGAACAATGCGCTTTTGTGCAAAAGCGCGTCTAGATTGGCGGTGCGCTTTTGCGCAAAAGCAGAAGCCTGGAACCATTGTGAAGAGGGCAAAAGGGCACCAGCCCTTTCCGGGGCCGGGCTGGAGCTCCGTTCAGACATGTGTTTAAAGGGGTCTCGCCGAACAGCCGTTTGTCTCCGGCTTCGTGTGTTAGGACCTCTGGCAGGGACTGACAGCCATAGCAGGTTTGGTGGTTCCCCTCTGCCTTTTGGACACCACCCTTTTGCCCCCTAGTGCTTTTTCCTGGTTTTGGTTTCTTGTGCCTTGCTTTGTCTGCCATGGAGCCACGGGTGGCCATGTGCCTGCTCTGGCCCCTGTCGGCCATTTTCGAGTGCCGGCAGCTGGTGCGCCAGGCTGGTACCCTCGTGTTCCAGGACCAGGAGGCGCAGATTGCCTTGGACTCCCTCACCAGGGAGGCCATGGAGTCCCTGTGGCATCCCCACCCCACCGTGGAGAGGCCACGCTGGAGACTGGACACCAGTCCAGACTGGTGGGACTGGCTGGTCCTTGGGCAATGGGACGACCAGCAATGGCTCTGGAATTTCCACATGCGAAAGTGGACGTTCCTGGAGCTGTGTGCCTGGCTCACCCCTGCGCTCCAGAGAGCCACCACCCGGCTGCGTGCGCCCGTCCCTGTGAAGAAGAGGGTCGCCATCGCGCTATGGAAGCTGGCCACCCCGGACAGCTACCGATCGGTGGCACACCAATTCGGGGTGGGAAGATCCACTGTCGGTGTGATCGTCATGGAGGTAAGTCCCAGAGGGAGTGGGGAGTGGGGTGGGGGGAGGGTGCTGCACTCCATGCCCAGGGGCAGCCAAGACTCCAGGCTGGGTCACCCAGGGGTTTGGGCCGTCCCTCCCTTGCACAGGCCTGCTAGTGGGGGGGGATCATGGGGCGAAGGGGCCCTGGTGTGTGTGTGTGCGTGTGCGTGTGTGTGTGTGTGCACGTGCGTGAGGACAGAGGGAATCACAGGGGGCGGGGCCCAAGGGAGCGCACACTCACCCCTGCCTTATGTGATGTGTTCCCTTGTGTTTCTCTGCACCCTTCTGCAGGTCGTCCACGCCATCAATGATGTCCTGATCCTGAGAGTGATCCGCCTGCGCGACATGGACGCTACGCTGGCCAGCTTCACTGCCCTCTGCCCAACTGCGGGGGAGCCCTGGATGCAACCCACATCCCCATCCGGGCCCCGGAGCATCGAGCAGCCCATTTCATGAACAGGAAGGGGTACTGCTCTATTGTTCTCCAGGCCCTCGTGGACCACCGGGGACACTTCCTGGATGTCTATGTGGGCTGGTCCGGCAGGGCATACGACGCCCGCATCCTCCGCAACTCCAGACTGTTTCGCAGGCTGGAGGTGGGCACCTACTTCCCCCGGCGGGAGTTGACTGTCGGGGATGTGCCTATGCCCATCTGCGTCATCGGGGACGCGACCTACCCCCTGCTGCCCTGTGCGTCCCTACATGGACCAGAACCGGGCCCAGTTCAACGACCGCCTCAACCGGGCCCGAAATCAGGTGGAGTGCGCCTTTGGCCGCTTAAAAGCCCGCTTCCGTTGTTTGCTCACTCGTCTCAAGATGGGTGAGCAGAATGCAACAGAGGCACTGGTTGCATGCTGCGTGCTCCACAACATTGTGGAGCAGAGTGGGGAGGCCTTCCTCCCCGCATGGATGGCAGCCGAGGCACAGACGTTTGAACAGCCTCACACAGCTGCCATCTGCCAGGCACACCAGGATGGGGTGCGCATCCGAGAGTTCCTGACGGGCATGTTCGCACAAGCCCCATAGTAGGGTCGCCTCGGTCTCCCCATACAACTCCCTCCCATCCCCTACCCTTCCCCCTCCCCTCCCCTTACTTCCCCCCAATTGTAAAGCATCGGTTCCAAGCACATCGGCCGTCATCGTGAATGTTTGTCGGGTGCGTCGGACGTAGCGAGGGTTTTTCTTTTAGTTTAGGCTAGGGTTTAGGCCACCATCACCTGTCCGAGTGTCCCGAAAAACAGGAAGAGGATTCATGGTTCATGCGGAAGGCTCGAGTCAGCATACCCGATTCCAGTCGTCTTCGAGGGATCTCCTGGCTGTTCCTCTCCCGAGGCCCAGAAGGACCAAAGGATTGAGGTTGCCAGCTTCGCCGTTGTCTTTCATCGAGGGATCTCCTGTCTGTTCCTCTCCCGAGGCCCGGAAGGACCAAAGGATTGAGGTTGCCAGCAACACTACAATTGTCCCTGCGTCTATACTATGTACATATTCTTTTGTGTGAGTCTTTTAACCTTTCTTGCTTGTTTGTTATCTATGTTAATATAGTTGTGGTTTAAATTTTACTTAAAAGTGTCAGTATTTATTTATGTGCCACAAACCAATGACCACTTAAAGGAACGACCGGTGATAGATACAGAATTTGGTGTCCGCATTTTGTAATCCTCTTAAATTTAGTTGGCTAATTGGCATTTCAAATAATTTATTACAGTTACCTCCAGGAACACAATAACCAACACAGTATTGTTTTCAACTGAAAAACTTGTATGTTTTTATTTACAAGGGAGAGAGGGGGAGGAGACCTTCAACTGGGAGGGGGAGGGGCTACTCCTGGGAGGGGTGGCCCCTGCGAGCGCTCCTGCAGGGGCGGACCTGGACATGGGGGGCAGGCCGCATCGGGGCAGGCTGCATGGGGAGGTGGGCAGGAGGAGCTATTGCAGGGGCAGCAGGAGGGGGCATTGCAGGGGCAGGAGGGGGCATTACAGGGGCAGCAGGAGGGGGCATTGCAGGAGGGGGCATTGCAGGGGCAGGAGGGGGCATGGGCAGTGCGAGGGGAGGGATGGCGGGGGCAAGGGGTAAGGCCATGCCATAATGGATGGCATGGGCTATGTGGGCAGTGAGGGTGGCGATGGAGTCAGCCATCCTGGTGCCCTGGGCCTGGAAGGCGGCCCAGGCCTCCTGGCGCCACTGCAGATCCCCCTCGATGCATTGCCTAACTGCAGCCTCAATGCGCTCGACGGCCTGCACATGGCGCCGAAGGAGCTGGTCCCGGTGGCGGAGCCTCTGGCTCCGTGGTTGGGCAGCTGGGGGTGCCGCTGCTGTCGGACTGGAGGGTCCCCGGCTTTTGCTTGGTCCCGCTGCAGGGAAGAGAAGAAAGGATGGGTCAGTCAGGCAGGCCGGCCACTGTCCCCACACCTCATGCCCTCCACCCCTGAGCCCAAGTGACACCGCAGTCGTGTGGCTTGGGCCCACTCGGTTCCCCCCCTGCCCCCCGTGTTGTATGTTTGCAAGGAGGACCGCCCCTGGAGTAGGGTCCTCCTCCATGTATTGTAACCACCAGTCTGTGTCCTGGCCCTATGGAGGGCGGGAGGGTGCTTGTGTTGCATTTACCTGTGGAACTCCCTGCCAGTGGAGGCTGTGGGTCTTTCGGCTAATCACTCGTGTTTGACAGGGAGCAAGATGCATCCCCACACAGTGCCTGGGAGCACATCTGGCAGAGGTGGTCTGGGCTCTCAGATCCCCATCGCGTGGGATATCTCCTGGACGGAACCAGGAGAGTGACTCGGGGGGGAGGGGTGTCCCATCCTTGCAGCAAAACTCAGGTGGCCCTAGGAGCGGCCCGAGTGCTTCCCCCCCTTCTCCCTCCCACTATCCCTCACACATGTAGCCCAGGGACATGTGTGGCCACAGTGGGGACTTCCCTCGGGGAGCCAGCCAAGGCACCGGGAACAGGCGAGGGGCTCAGTGGGGGCCACGTTCACAGGGCTGTGACGCTGCGGTTTACCCAGGAGCAGCTGGCCTTCCCTCACAGCCAGGCATGGGACAGTGTGCCGTTCTCCGTGCTGCATCCTTGTGGAGGTGCGGGCTCTGGCCTGAGTCCCTGGGGCCCTGGCTGGTTCCAGCCGGCATCCACCCTTCCCCCTGGTCCCGCCGAATGTGTGTGAGCAGCACGGTCCCAGGCGTGCCCTGCAGCTGCCTGCCGCGGCCACATGCCGCTCGGTCACCAGGCTGCACGTGGTTGCACGTGCTGTTTCCTGCCTAATGCTACACAGCGTGCAGCTCACGTGGCCTGAGTGACATGCTCTCCCCCTCCCTCCTCCGGGCGCCTGGCTCCTCCCCCCGCCCCCCGCCCTTGTGAGTGCAAAGTGCAAGACTCACCAGTGGATCCTTCCCCGGCCTCGGAGGATGTGCGGGAGACGTCAGGGTTGCTGGAGGGGGCCTGCTGGGTGGCAGTGCTGGCCTCATCCTCTGATGCACTGCTGTCGTCTCCTTCCCCCACCTCGGTGGTCCTGGTGACGGGGGGGGAGGCGCACACTGCTGTCGACGGGCACGTCCGGGGCTTGCGGGGCTGGCTGGCCCAGGATGGCGTGTCATAGTGGGGGCAGGTGTCTGGTCCTGCCCCCCGGCCCTCGCTGGCCCGCACATAATCCAGGCAAAGTTCTTTGACTTTAGCCCCGACCTGTTCCAGGTTCCGGGCTGGATGGCCCTGCTGGGCTAGTGCCTGGGCCATGCGGCCAAAGATGTCGGCATTGCGGTGCCGGGACCGGGTGTCGTGGAGGCCCTCCTCCTCCTGCCACAGGTCCAGGAGGGTCTCCAGCTCCCCCGAGGACCACGATGGGGCTCTTCTCTGGCCCCTGGGGCCCTCCTGTGCTGGGGGTGCAAGTGGCTGAGCGCCCGGAGCTGCCATGCTGGGCTGCGAGGTGGCTGCTGGGTACGGCAGGGGCACCATGGCAGACCTCAGGCTAGAGGTCTGAGGCACGTTCCTGCCACGTGTGCTCAGCAGCCTGTGGCTACTTTAAGAGCTCGGGTTACCAGGAAGTCCGGGGCTACTACGGGGTCTCCCAGCATCCAAACAGCTTTTTTCCATTTAGCCTGCTTTTGCGCAAAAGTCTTAGCTAGCTGTCTACACTGGCCCTTTTGCGCAACAGTTTTTCGCAAAAAGGACTTTTGCCCAAACGGGAGTGTCAAAGCTTTTCCAGAAGAAGCACTGATTTCGTACATGAGAACGTCAGTACTTTTGTGGAAAATCAAGCGGCCAGTGTAGACAGCTGGCAAGTTTTTCCGGAAAAGCGGCTGATTTTCCGGAAAAAGTGGCCAGTCTAGACACAGCCAGTTGGTAATTATAAAGTGATCCTGCCAGAACCCTGTCGCTTCTGGCAAACAATGGATAGGCATACCTTCCCTGCCCATCTGTGAACTATGCTAGTTTTATTATTAATTATTATTGTTGTTATTATTGAATACTGTTATAGTCTTGGCCTTCACAACACTCTCTGGCAAGGAGTTCCACAGGTTGACTGTGCACTGTGTGAATAAACATTTCATTTTCCTTGCTTTAAATCTGCTATTAATTTCTGTTGTTGATGACTAGTACTTACATTATGAAAGGAAGTAAATAAAACTTCCTTATTTACTTTCTCCACACCAGTCCTGATTGTATAGATCTTTATTATCTCTTTTCCAAGCTAAAAAGTCCCAGTCTTATTAATCTCTCCTTATATAGAAGCCATTCTGTTCCCTCAATCATTTTTGTTCCCCCTTTCTGAACCTTTTCCAATATATCTTTTATATTCAAGATGTAGGTGTGCCATTGATTTATATTGAAGCACGATGATATTTTCCATCTCTTTCTTAATTATTCCCAACATTATGCTCTATGTTTGATTGCCACTGGCCATTGATTGTATGTTTTCTGAGAACTATCCACAATGATTCCAATGATTCTCTTTCTTCAGTAGTAACAGCTAATTTAGATCCCATCATTTTATTGGAAGTAGGAAGCAGATAAAAATGCATTATAAATTATTGTAAGTTACACACAAAAAATATATTCAAAGACCATTTTTACGCTTGCAAAGTCAAAATACTGGTACAATTGTAATTCATACTCCCTTACAAATATATATTATTATACTGTCTTTAATTATAACTGCATATTTCTTCCTACAGGACCCAGGCCTCTTTCAGTGCACAGAATGGATGATTCCTACTTAATGAGCAGTTTTTAAAAAATATTTTTCACTTAATTGTTCTAGAGACCCTAGACCTTATGGTTTCCCAACTATTCAAACTCTGATCTGATCACAGAATAACAAATTTCCTCCTGGTTTTGTTATATGGGCTTCTCACTATAATAGCTGACTTCTTCACAAACATAATTATTCTATCTTTATAACACCCAAGGGAGCTGAGGGGTTGGTATTATCCCCACTACAGAGAAGGGAAACTGAGTATCAGGGAAACCAAAAGTCTCTAACAATTTGGGATACCGAATTTGAGATATTTAGGACACTTTTTTTGTAATATTGATCATAACATAGCACTTTATTTGTTCAAAGAATAGCCCCATTGACCTTAGATCCAGCAGGTCAGCACTCATGCAAATCAGACCCCAAAATTATTAAGCTGGGTATACAGAAGAAGAAGAACATACAATTAGGGACCACCTGTGAAATGTTTGGTTCATATTAATTACCCAGCATTACACCAGGCTTCTGTGGCAGAGGCGCTGATAGAATGCAATTCTCCATAGCAGCATTCAAATACTTTACCAATGACATCATCCTTTTTCTCTTCCTACAATTCCTTGCTTCATTCCCTACACATTTTCCACCTTCTGCAACAAATGAGGGAGGGATCCCAATGACAACACCCTCCTTCACAACTCAATCTTGATTCAGCCACAGAGCAGGTGCATCTTCTGCATATATATGCCGAGTGTCCACTGGAAAAAAAGTGATGATATAATTCAAGCTTGTGTTGAATTAATATTACTTTTGTTGGCTTGATTTCCAATCTAAATTGTATTCTTTTAATGTAATTTTTGCACGTACTTTCCTGGGTATAAAAATTCCATTATGGTGCATCATATAAACACACAGAGGGGTCATAAACAGCGCTGGAAACTTTTAGCATCACCCACACAGATTTCTGCCACTTGAATTAATGGATAGCAGCAATAGGTTCTCATCCTTTTCTGTGGACCAGTGTTACAGGGAGATGGGACACATGCTTCCCTATGGTGTTTGCTGACCTCAGAGTAAGGGCAAGGAATCGGGAATGTTGGGTTCTATTCTAGGCTGTGTTCTACTGGGCACAGATTCTTCTGACCAACCTCTCCAAGTCTGGACTTTTCAACACCATCTCCTCTGACCTGTCCCAGTCCTATTCTTATCTCTTCCATGCTTTGTCCCAGTCCCATAACCCTTGCCTACCCAGTCCCAGATTCCATTCTTCAAAGCTCCCATCGCAATCCCAGTGTCCTTACCCAGTCAGTACTTGTCCTCATGCTGGACTCACTCTCTTGAGTTCCAGTTCTCCTTTCTCTGCTCTCATCTAGTCTCAGTCTCCCCCTCACCCTTTTCCCCGCTTTTGGTCCCAATCTCTCTCCTTCCTGCCTGCTTATTCATGTCTTTTGCTTAGAGAACTCCATATCCCTTAGCTTCTCCCTCCAGCCTGGAGCCTCCTCCTGAACCTCCTAAACTCCTCTTTCCTGGCCCCAGCCATGGAGCCTCCAATACTCCAGCCTTCTCTCTTGGCTTGGACACCCCTACACCTCGAATCCCTCATTTATTACCCCACCCCAGATCCTGCACCCCCAGCTGGAGCCCTCACCTTTCCTACACACCAAACCCCTGTCCAAACCTGAGTGAAAATGAGTGAGTGAGGCTGGAAGAGAGTAGCGAAAAAGGGAGGGGGGATGCAATGAATTGCAGGTGGGGCCTCAGGGAAGGGAGGAACAAGGGTAGGTCCTTGGAGAAGGGGGAGGGCAAGGGTGTTCAAATTCCTCCATGAAGCCTCTTGGGGTTTCATGCCAGTCCGAAGCCTGGGGAAATAGTGACTAGAATAGTGAAAGCAAGAGTGAGTTTGAAGGCGATAGATAAGTTCTGGAAAAGTAAAGCATTTAGCTTAGGAACGAAGCTGAGCATCTTGAAAACATGTGTATTTAGCAGCATGTTGTGCAGATGTGAGACATGGGTGATAACGAAAGATTTGAAGAGAAGGATATTGGCGTTCGAGAGGAGTTGTTATAGAAAGATCCTGAGAATAGGATGGATGCAGAAGATCACCAATGAGGAATTATATAGGAAGATACAGCCAAAAGAGAACCTATTGCAGAAGGTTATACAATGGAAGTTATAGCTATTCGGGCATATCTGCAGAATGAACGATGAGCTAAAAGTTAAGACCCTGGTATTCAGCATAATGGATGGTCCGAATAGGAGAGGCAGACCCCACAGAGAATGGGTAGATGATATAGTAGACTGGTGCGGAGCTAGTCTACAGAAACTAAGCCACTCAGCACTGGACAGGGAAAGATTGAAGAAAATAGTGAGGGAGGCATCAGACACCAACGGGTATTGAGCCCATGGTTGTTGTTGATGATGATGAAGGGTGTTCAGTTTTGGACAAGCAGAAAATTGGCAACCCAAGCCTTCACGATAAAATGTTGGCCTTTCTTTGTGTGTCTGCATATAATATGGAGAAACATATAGGAAAAGAGAGAGAGAGAGAGAGAGATCTTTGCACAGTTTGACTCCCTCAAATTCTGCCACAGTGAGGGAAAGAGAAGAGGTCAAACATTGTTGATAGGATGACATAGAAAGAGTGACATAAAGCTGAAGCCTTTCCACTTCCCGACAGAAGTTGTTAACCGTTACAGTGTGTTTTCAGGTGGGGGGAACCAAAATGGGGGAAAGGAGGGAAAAGTTCTGAATATGGATATGAAAAATGAATTTTTCGAAGGTGCAGTTGTCATTGCTTCTCTTAGATTTTTCAACTCCCCCTTTTCTTCATCATTTGGAATTTTCTATCTTCTTGCTTAAGTATCTAATCTTCATTTTCAGAGAAGATATTTCTCACTGTGTTACATAAGGGCTGTTAAGGCTCAGAGAACATAAGAACATAACAAAATAAGAATGGCCACTGGGTCAGACCAAAGGTCCACTCAGCCCAATACCCTGTCTGCTGACAGTGGCCAATGCCAGGTGCCCCAGAGGAAGTGAATAGAACAGGTAATGATCAAGTGATCTCTCTCCTGCCTTCCATCTCCACCCTCTGACAAACAGAGGCTGGGGACACCATTCCTTACCCATACTGGCGAATAGCCATTTATGGACTTAACCTCCATGAATTTATCCAGTTCTCTTTTAAACCCTGTTAGGCTATGTCTACACTACAAAGTTAATTCGAAATAACAGTCGTTATTTCGAATTAACTTTAATAGCGTCTACACATACAAACCGCTATTTCGAAATAAATTCGAAATAGTGGAGCCCTTATTTTGAATTTGGTATACCTCATTCTACGAGGAATAAAACCGCATTCAAAATAGCTAATTCGAAATAAGTGCTGTGTAGACACTTATTTCGAATTAGGGGGCCTCCAGCCCTTCCCAGGGAGCCCTGGTGGCCACTCTGGGCACAACCAGGAAAACTTGTCTGCTCCCCCCCGCCCCCAGTCCTGGAGCCCTTAAAGGGGCAGACTCTGGCCACAGTGCCTGTGCCAGTTGCCAGCCTGCCAGCACACAGCCAGCAGACCATGCACCTGGCACAGCATGAGCCAGCCACCCGCTGCTACCTAGTCCTCCACCGCTCCCGAGGACCAGGCTGGCGGCTCTCAGGAGCCTGCCAGGGGCTGCAAAAGGCGGGCACCTTCCTGGTCTAGTGCAGAGACTGTGGACCTCACTGAGGTTTGGGGGGAGGCCTCCAATGCCTACGATCTCCGCACTAGGCACAGGAATGCAGCCGTCTACAGCCGCATGGCTGCCAGCCTGGCCACCAGAAGCCAAATGCGCAGCCAGGAGCAGGTGTGCAGCAAAATAAAAGAAATGCAGCAGGCCTATGCCAGGGCCTTCCAACCAGGGGCTGACCTGGAGGCCTGCCCATATTATGAGGCCCTGGACCACATTCTGGGGGGTCAGATGGCCCCTGACACAGGGGAAGAGGAGGAAGAGGAGGATGATGGCAGCCAGGAGCCTGCAGGGAGCGTGCCCTGCATCCAGGACCCCCGAGCCAAACCGGAGAGCCCATCAGCAGCCTCATCTGAGGCGGGGGAGGCCTCCACATGTGAGTGACATCACGGTCCCCTTATGCAGTGCGGCGCGGGAGGCAGGGGGAGCCCACGGACCGTGCGCGTCGGCCTTGACAACCTGTGCATCTGCTGTGCCATCCAGGACATGTGGCCCCAGCTGGGTGCCATGCAGGGGCCCTGGCCTGTTTCCCACACGCGTCTACGTGTGAAGGCACATGACAGGCTCCTGACCCCGGGGAGAGACACTGCACACTGCCCTCCCTCCAGATGCCCCCTCTACACAGAGGCAGGGCACATCTCCCCTTCCACCCCCACCACACTATAGACAGCACAGGGGCTGGGGTGCAGTCCTGGGCCAGCTCACACTCCCGGGGATAGCAGGTGTGGAGACCTGCCGTCCTCGCCTTGCACAGGGGGTCTGGGTTTCACCCACTGTGTCCCCATGGAGAACTGACCACTTCTCTTGTTTCACCGCAGCTGCAGCATCTGCGAGTGCAGGATGCACCACCCAGCCTGGACCATCCATCCACACCCGGGCCAGCAGGTGCACCCGCAACCTGGAGGCGTTTCAGAGGCAGCAACTGCGGTTGCATGGACGGCAGATACACAGCCAGGAGCAGTGGGTGCAAGAGGACCTGCAGCTGTGGCGGGAGAGCTTGCAGGAGCTGCAGGAGCAGGGCCGTGGCCTCCGCGAGCACCTGCAGGCCCTGGCGGACCGATTGCTGCCTCCTGCTGCTCCAGCCCCTGCAGCCGCCCCAGCTATCACTCCTCCTCCGACCCTTGCTCCCCCTCCCACTTCTTCTGCCCCCCCCCCGCCATCCCTCTTGCCCCACCCTCCATACCCCCTCCCCCCTGGGATCGCTGAGGCCCCGCACCTGCAGTGCTGTGAGACAGGAGGGCCGGCAAGACCCCCCAACCCTGAGCTTCCCCTCCCCCTTCCTTCCCTCGCCTCCCCCTTCCAGATCCCTCGTCCCAGGTTTCCCCCCTCCCCTCTCCCACCCTCATTCCCCCCCACACACACTTATGTTAAATAAAGAGATTTTTTTGTGGCAACACAGGTGTTTTTATTGTACATCAGGAAGAGGGGTTAGGGAGGGGAAAGGGGAAGGAGGTGGGGGTGGAATGTAAGGCACAAGACCTCAGTGAGGCACGCCAGGGGGACTTCAGTCCTCAACCACCTGGAAGCTCTCCTACAGGGCTTCCTGGATTCAGACAGCCCCCCGAAGGGCCTCCCGGCTGGCAGCTGTGCAGGGCTGTGCGTACTGGCAAGCCAGGTGGTCAGCCTCTGCCATCCAGGCTGGCAGGAAAGCCTCCCCCTTCCTCTCACTTAAATTTTGGAGCACACAGCACGCTGCCACCATGTGTAGAATATTGTGCTGGGAGAGGTCGAGGCGGGTGAGGAGGCATCTAAACTGTGCTTTCAGTCAGCTGAAGGCCCTCTCGACCACGATGCGGGCCCTGCTGAGCCTGGCATTGAAGGCCTGCCGGGAGGGGCTGAGGTGTCCTGTGTAGGGCTTCATCAGCCAGGGCTGTAGGGGGTAGGCCGCATCCTCCAGCAGGCACACTGTCATGTCCACATCCCTGACCCTGATGTGGCGGTCGGGGAAGAAAGTCCCGGTGTGCAGTTTCTGGCACACAGAGGAGTTGCGGTACACCCGCACGTCGTGTGCCTTGCCGAACCAGCCCACATTGATGTCTGTGAACTGGCCCCAGTGGTCAGACACGGCCTACAGGATCACAGAGAAGTACCCCTTCCTGTTGATGAAGAGGCAGGCTTGGTGGTCTGGGGCACGGATGGGGATGTGCGTCCCGTCGATTGCCCCCCTGCGGTTGGGCAAGCCCAGGGTGCTGAACCCCTGGATGACTGTGTCCAGGTCAGAGAGGTGGACGACTCTGCGGAGCAGCACCCTGTTGATGGCCTTGACCACCTGCAGAGAGACACACAAAACCGAGGGTCACTGGGGTGCCCGGGTGGCTGGGTGTGTTCGTTCCCCGCCACTGCCCTGCGCCCCACTCCCAGGAGCAACCCCCGCTGCAATCCTGGCCACCGCGGGCAGTCTGTAGCACAGCTGGGACAGACCGAACCCTCCCTTGGAGGGCACTTACACCACCTCCCCCCGGTTTTCCCTGGGGCAGCACATGTCCTCCTTGCAGCTCCCCCTCCTGGCCCAGTGGCCGGTGACTGCCGTACCTGCATGAGCACCGCTCCAACGGTGGATCTCCCCACTCTGAACTGATTGCCAACGGATCAGTAGCTATCCAGCGTGGAGAGCTTCCAGAGGGCGAAGGCCACCCGCTTGTGGAGGGGAGTGGTGGGCCTCATGCGTGTGTCCCGTCGCTGCAGAGCAGGGGCAAGCCACTCGCAGAGCTCCAGGAAGGTGTCCTTCTTCATCCTGAAGTTCTGGGTCCACTATTGGTCTCCCCAGAGCTCCAGGATGATGTGGTCCCACCAGTCGCTGCTGGTGTCCAGACGCCAGATGCAGCTGGGCACGCTGGCGTCCGGGCGCCGCTTCCCCGGGGGGGGCAGGGGGAGGGCCAGGGGGCTGGCCTGCATCAGAAGGTGCCAGACAGCCTCCAGCAATTGCTGCCAGGCTTGCAGCAAGACGTTTAACATGAGCACCAGAGTGCCCAGGGGCGGCTCTGGCTCCATGTTGCCGAGTGCTAAGGAGAGCGACCGAAGCAGGCGGAGAGGAAAACGCTTTGCTGTCTGTCCCTCGGCGAGGTAGGCAAGCAAGCGGGAAAGCTGAGAACCGGCTGTCCAGGGGGGTCCCTTTAAGCACAAGCCTCAGACAGGAGCCACACAATGCAACTACTGACCTGATGCTCTGCTGGAACCGGTTTCAGCTGCCTTAAATGTGATCCAGTGTCCAATCAGTGTGGACGCGCTATTTTGAAATAGCAAAATGCTATTTCAAATTATTTTTTGTGTCTAGATGCGTTATTTCGATTTAGCTTATTTCGAATTAACTAATTTGAAATAAGTTAATTTGAAATAGCACTGTCGTGTAGACATACCCTTATAGTCCTAGCCTTCACAACCTCCTCAGGCAAGGAGTTCCAAATATTGACTATGCGCTGTGTAAAGAAGAACTTCCTTTTATTTGTTTTAAACCTGCCGCCCATTAGTTTCATTTTGTGGCCCCTAGTTCTTATATTATTGGAACAAATAAAGAACGTTTCCTTCGTCACTTTTTCCACACCACTCATGATTTTATATACCTCTATCATATCCCCCCTTAGTCTCCTCTTTTCCAAGCTCAAAAGTCTCAGTCTCTTTAATCTCTCCTCATATGGGACCTGTTGCAAACCCCTAATCATTTTAGTTGCCCTTCTCTGAACCTTTTCTAATGCCAGTATATCTTTTTTGAGATGAGGAGACCACATCTGTATGCAGTATTCCAGATGTGGGTGTACCATGGATTTATATAAGGGCAATAAGATATTCTCCGTCTTATTTTCTATCCCTTTTTTAATGATTCCTAACATCCTGTTTGCTTTTTTGACTGCTGCTGCACACTGCATGGGTGTCTTCAGAGAACTATCCACGATGACTCCAAGATCTCTTTCCTGATTAGTTGTAGCTAAATTAGCCTCCAACATATTATATGTACAGTTGGGGTTATTTTTCCCAATGAGCATTACTTTACACTTATCCACATTAAATTTCATTCACCATTTTGTTGCCCAGTCACTTAGTTTGGTGAGATCTTTTTGAAGTTCTTCACAGTCTGCTATGGTCTTAACTACCTTGAGCAGTTTAGTATTGTCTGCAAACTTTGCCACCTCACTGTTTACCCCTTTCACCAGATCATTTATGAATATGTGGAATAGGATTGGTCCAAGGACTGACCCTTGGGGAATGCCACTAGTTACCCCTTTCCATTCTGAAAATTTACCATTTATTCCTACCCTTTGTTTCCTGTCTTTTAACCAGTTCTCAATCCATGAAAGGATCTTCCCTCTTATCCCATGACATCTTAATTTACATAAGAGCCTTTGGTGAGGGACCTTGTCAAAGGCTTTCTGGAAATCTAAGTACACTATATCTACTGGATCCCCCTTGTCCACATGTTTGTTGACCCCTTCAAAGAACTCTAACAGATTAGTAAGACATGATTTCCCTTTACAGAAACCATGTTGACTTTTGCCCAACAAATTATGTTCTTCTATGTGTCTGACAATTTTATTCTTTACTATTGTTTCAACTTATTTGCCCGGTACTGATGTTAGACTTACCCGTCTGTAATTGCCGGGATCGCCTCTAGAGCCCTTTTAAATATTGGCGTTACATTAGCGATCTTCCAGTCATTGGGTACAGAAGATGATTTAAATGATAGGTTACAAACCATAGTTAATAGTTCCGCAATTTCACATTTGAGTTCTTTCAGAACTCTTGGGTGAATGACATCCGGTCCTGGTAACTTGTTCCTGTTAAGTTTATCAATTAATTTCAAAACCTCCTCTAATGACACTTCAATGTGAGACAAGTCCTCAGATTTGTCACCTACAAAGGACGGGTCAGGTTTGGGAAGTTCCCTAACATCCTCAGCCATGTAGACTGAAGCAAAGAATTCATTTAGTTTCTCCGCAATGATTTTATCATCTTTAATTGCTCCTTTTGTATCTCGATCCTCCAGGGGCTCCACTGGTTGCTTAGCAGGCTTCCTGCTTCTGATGTACTTAAAAAACATTTTGTTAATACCTTTGGAGTTTTTGGCTAGCTGTTCTTCAAACTCCTTTTTAGCTTTTCTTATTACATTTTTACACTTAATTTGGCAGTGTTTATGCTCCTTACTATTTACCTCACTAGGATTTGACTTCCACTTTTTAAAAGATGTCTTTTTATCTCTCACTGCTTCTTTTACATGGTTGTTAAGCCACGATGGCTCTTTTTTAGTTCTTCTACTATGTTTTTTAATTTGGGGTATACATTTAAGTTGGGCCTCTATTATGGTGTCTTTGAAAAGTGTCCATGTAGCTTGCAGGGATTTTACTTTAGTCACTGTACCTTTTAATTTCTGTTTAACTAACCTCCTCATTTTTGCATAGTTCCCCTTTTTGAAATTAAATGCCACAGTGTTGGGCTGCTGAGGTTTTCTTCCCACCACAGGAATGTTAAATGTTATTATATTATGGTCACTATTTCCAAGCCGTCCTGTTATAGTTACCTCTTGGACCAGATCCTGCACGTGACTCAGGACTAAATTGAGAATTGCCTCTCCCTTTGTGGGTTCCTGAACCAGCTGCTACAAGAAGCAGTCATTTCAGGTATCAAGAAATTTTGTCGCTGCATCTTGTCCTGACGTTACATGTACCCAGTCAATATGGGGATAGTTGAAATCCTGCACTATTACTGAGTTCTTTATTTTGATAGCCTCTTTAATCTCCCTTAGCATTTCATAGTCACTATTACTGTCCTGGTCAGGTGGTTGATAATAGATCCCTACTGTTATATTCTTATTAGAGCAGGGAATTACTATCCATAGCGATTCTATGGAACATGTTGATTCATTTAAGATTTTTACTTCATTTGATTCTAAATTTTCTTTCACATCTAGTGCCACTCTCCCACCTGCACGACCAGTTCTGTCCTTCGGCTATATTTTGTAGCCCGGAATGATTGTGTCCCATTGATTGTCCTCACTCCACCGGGTTTCTGTGATGCCTATTATGTCAATCTCCTCCTTTAACACGAGACACTCTAGTTCACCCATCTTATTTTTTAGACTTCTAGCAATTGTATACAAGCACTTTAAAAACTTGTCACTGTTTAGTTGTCTGCCCTTTTCTGATGTGTCAGATTCTTTTTTATGTGAATGTTTTTCATCTGATCTGGCCCATACTTTATCCTCTTCGATCCTCTCCTCCTGACTAAAACCTAGAGAATCTCTATCAATAGACTGTCCTCTAAGAGACGTCTCTGTCCGAGCCACATGCTCCTCCGCACCAATCAGCTTTCCCCCATCTCTTAGTTTAAAAACTGCTCTGCGACCTTTTTAATGTTAAGTGCCAGCAGTCTGGATCCACTATGGTTTAGGTGGAGCCCATCCTTTCTGTATAGGCTCCCCCTATCCCAAAAGTTTCCCCAGTTCCTTATAAAGCTAAACCCCTCCTCCCTATGCCATCGTCTCATCCACCCATTGAGACTCTGAAGCTCTGCCTGCCTACCTGGCTCTGCACTTGGAACTGGAAGCATTTCTGAGAATGCCACCATAGAGGTCCTGGATTTCAGTCTCTTTCCTAGCAGCCTAAATTTGGTCTCCAGGACGTCTCTGCTATCCTTCCCTATGTCATTCATAGAATCATAGAACCATAGAGCTGGAAGAGACCTTAAGGATCCCTTCCATGATTTTTCCAGGAACCGAAGTAAGACTGACCAGCCTATAATTCCCTGGATTGTCCTTCTTCCCTTTTTTGAAGATGGGCACTACATTTGCCTTTTTCCAATCATCCGGGATCTCTCCCGATCTCCACGACTTTTCAAAGATAATGGCCAAAGGCTCCTCAATGACATTTGCCAACTCCCTCAGTACCCTCAGATGCATTAAGTCCGGACCCATGGATTTGTGTACATTTAGCTTTTCTAAATAGTTCCTAACCTGTTCTTTACCCACCAAAGGCTGTCCATCTTCATCCCATCTTGCATCACTTAGATTATAAGTCCAGAAGCCGACCTTGTCCGTGAATACAGAGGCAAAGAAAGCACTGAGTACTTCAGCTTTGCCCACATCGTCTGGCACTTGGTTACCTCCTTCATCCAGTAGGGGCCCCACACCCTCTCTGATCACCTTCTTCTTGTTACCATGCCTGTAGAAACCTTTCTTGTTGTCCTTCACATCCTTTGCCAGTTGCAATTCCACTTGCGCTTTCACCTTCCTGATAACCCCCCGGCAATCTCGAGCTATACATTTAAACCCCTCCCTGGTCATTTGTCCAAGTTTCCACTTTTTGTAAGCTTCCTTTTTGTGCTTAAGTTCACCAAGGATTTCCCCTGTAAGCCAATCCGGTCTCCTACCATGTTTGCCTCTCTTGCTATGCGCCGGGATAGTTTCTTTCTGTGCCTTCAATAAGGCTTCTTTAAAATACTGCCAGCTGTCCTGGACTCCTTTCCCCTTCTTGTTAGCATCCCAGAGGATTCTGCCCATCAGGTCTCTGAGGGAGTCAAAATCTGCTTTTCTGAAGTCCAAGGTGTGTATTTTACTACTCTCTTTTCTTCCTTTGGTCAGGATCCTGAAATCTACCATCTCATGATCACTGCTTCCGAAGTTGTCACCCACCTCTACTTGGTACCTACCTGTACCATGACAACCAGCTCCTCCCCAGCACTACACATAAGTCTATCTAGACTATTGCTCTGAGGTAACTGGAATCTGGCATGAATAGTCCTGGCTATTTTTTCTACATAAATACAAGAAAGACAAGTGTCCATTACAGTAGCACCCAAATGATGTCCATGTTTGTCTGTAATGGGCATTATACAATTTCTCAACAAAAGATTACATAACCATTCTGTTGTATTTTTTTTCAATCCACTGACTTCCCTTATAAGCCTGATATAATTAACAGCTTAATTCTTAAACAAAGGAAAGATAGAAAGAGTGGATGGTGATGCTCACCATTTCATATCAGAGTTCCGGTCTTGGCTTCTGGATATACTCATTATAATAGCATTTGGAGACTCTGTCTGGGTTTCAGAGGTTGTTTTTCTAAGCACTCTATGCATTCATACTCAAAATAATTCATAATCCAAATAGATAAAAGTTGGGAGGGGAAACGAGAGACAGAGAGAATTTCAGTGTTTTCCACAAGGTCACATAGCAGGTTAGTGGCAGAGTGACCTAAGACAGAACCAAAGTGCATCAAGTCCCAGTTCCAAGCATTAAACATGAGACATATGCTTCTGCTCTGCAACTTAATCTCCTGGGTTTAAGTTTTGTAAACAACAAACTTGACATTAATGTCCATTTTCACTGTTTACATTTACTGATGTAACCGAAGTGATGATCAAAGTGTCAACCAAAATAATATAGTGGCAGTGCTGAAATGCTAAATAGCACCTTGAAAAATAAAATAATATTTTCAACACAAATAGTGTTGGCATTCTGTCCCATTCTTCTTCCACGAAATGAATTGTTACAAAACCCAAATTGTTTTGTTATTGATAATGCATAGCACTTGTCTCGTACAGGGTTCTGGTTTGTTCTCTCTGCCTCGGAATATGAATAACATTGCAGGAATCCGTAAAAAAAATGGATATATTGAGAACATCCACATTATCATTACTTCAAGATCTTGTCATATCTGAAATTACAAATCTAAGGGAAATACCTTTCTAAAGCATTAGAGAAACTGGTGAGGAGGAAGATTTATTACATTAGTTCATCCTATACATTCCAATCAATGAACCATCGTTGTCTATTATACTTTAAATTAGTATGCTCCAGTGATATATAGCAGGACATTAAACTCCTGTCATAATTATCTAATTCTAAAGTGTCGAATCTCATCCTTCAAAGTTTAATTTCTGATGAATCTGCATTTTGTGGGAAAAAGCTTCTTTTAAATGCCTCACTAGTTTCAGCATCAAGTCCATAATGTTAATTCCCTCCCTCATTGCCAATAGAGGTTCAACGTTAGATTTTTATTCCCCTAACTCTATTAAATGGATTAGGAAAACTGGCATTATCTATAAAACTTCACTCGTGTTCACTGGCAAAGGGAGAGTCCAGCGGTGGTATTGCCATCTGTGCCCAAATATACAGATATTGGAATGAATAGTTCCACGGTGAAACAGACTGGATTGTCTCTCATGGTCTACTTTTACATTGTCCTGATGACAGACAGAGATGATTCTTCAGAGCCTTCCATGTCCCATTTTAGTGCTAATTTAAAATAAAAAGGCTTCCAGGATAAGAGTTCAGAAGGAAATATTATCAGAGCTAGTAGGAAAATCCTCTATACAAGTATTAATCCATCCCAATAGTCATATGCTCTTCTCAAAGTACAATTATAATGCTTAATCCTTCTTTTGTCCCCACAGTGAATGACACTATTGGGGAAATTAATGTCCAGCAATGTTAAAATCACCAGACGAGGCTGAGCAAGGAACATTTATCTTTCCTCTTCATATGTTCAGTGAACTGCAACAGTATTAAATCCAAATTTTCTATCTAGGACTATGTCCAGGATGTACTAGACCTCACAGCAACTCTGTTCTAGCAGTTTTTACTCCTATTTTTAATGCGCTTTTCTCCACAGATAAAAAGTCTGAAGGACAAAGGAATTAAAATGTAAACTGACAAAAAAATGAAAAGACAGTGAAAAGACACGGAGACTGCTCTATGGATTAGTACTTCGAGCAATTCTTGAAAACGCTTCTGCTGTGCTTGCACTACCTTCACTGAGTTTCTCACTGTAATGTGATTCATAATCTAGATCTGACCCATTCCTTTGCTTGCCATTTCCTTTTGAACAGGGATCCAGTGCCCTAATATTGTAGATGTGGGGGGGAGGAGAGGATGTAAGACAGTGCCACAACACCTCCCACAGATCACTCTGGCTAGGTCTACACTGCGCATTCTTGCACAAGAAAAGCAATGAATATCGCCGTGCCTCATTTGCATACCTAATGAGCCACCATTTTTGCGCAAGGGGCTTTTGCACAAGAAGGAGCTGTCTACACTGCTCCTTCTTGCACAAAAAACCCCTCTACCACTTATTTTCAGGAAGAACGGCTCCTGCGCAAGAGGGGGGTTTTGCACAAGAAGAAGCAGTGTAGACAGCTCCTTCTTGCGCAAAAGCCCCTTGCACAAAATGGCAGCTCATTAGGTATGCAAATGAGGCATGACAATATTCGTCACTGTGGCACATTTGCATATTTTCTTGCGCAAGAATGAGCAAGGTAGATATAGCCATAAGGTCTTCAGCCCAAGAGCCCCCCTTTCCAGCTGCTGTCTCACCTGTTATTCTCCACCAACAAGTGTTAGGTCCTGCATCCCTCCCAGACTGCGACACCCTTCCCTCTGGGTCCTGCCCTGCCACAGTGTCCACACACTCTGGGGTCCTCCCCCCTCAGGGAACCTCCAATCCCCTATACCTACCTGGCCCCAGTGACCCTACTGCCAATCATCATCTAGACTTTTACCTCAGGGGAAAACTGCAGTCTGAAATGGCCACTCATCATAGGCAAGGGGTATGGACCTGCTAACTTCTGCTGCCCTGGCGGCCTCCTTACAGCCCTAATAATCTCAGGCCTTGAGAGCAAGGCCACAGCCTGGGAGTTTGCCTGGCCAGAGCTCCCCAGCCCTTTCTGCCTTTCCCCGGCCCTGCTCTGTGTCAAGAAAACTGTAGCTTCCCTGGCAGGTAGGTCCCTTCTGTTCCACAGCTGGAGCAAGAGTGAGTGAGGAGCCCTCATTTATACAGCCTTCAGGTGGTCCCTAATTGGTTGCCATCTGCCACAGCTGCTTGCTCCACCTTCCCAACCCTCTCCTAGGACTGGATTTAACCCTTCCTAGGCCAGTGTGGGGTCAGATGCCCCCTCACAAAGGAGGAATTAAAAGAATAAGGAGAGCATTACAAGGAGAGAGAGAGTCAGATTTTAACAATCTGACTCATGTTGAGTATTATATTCATTCAGAAGTATTTCTATTTACTCCAATAGGATTTTTCACAGAGTAAGGCACCACTCAGTATACATCAAAATCTGGACTTAAGCTTTGGTCAACCGTCTTGTAATGATAAACATTCCCTATTTGATGCTGTCACATTGTTTGCATTGTATTTGGTACTCTCCTAGTGGTGGTTAACTTGGCATCCTTCTAAGATGGTTACCCATTAATGACCATCCTTTGATAATTTCACTAGGCTGATTTTCTTCTATTAGAGAAGTCATCCATATGTATATAGCCAGACAGAAGGCCTTGAAATGTTAGAGAGGGAGAACAATTGGGTGTCTACAAGAAAACTGTGGGTCTCAGTTCTTTCACGGATGTAAACACCACTCAGGCGAGCATCTTCTCCTCTTAAATAAAATTTGTTCCGGAGCAAAGGACCATTTACAGCTTATAAGTACACACCACTTCCAGCCTATAACTCCAATGTTAAATAATACACTGGATGTACACAAGTACAAAATGCTGTCATGAATTTAATCTCTTATTCCTATTAACATAATGCTTTCACTTTGAACCTCAGGTTTATGAAGCTGAAGGACTTCTTACCTGTTCCAGTTTATAAAGATTGGTTACTGAGCTGCTGCAATCTGGCTACCCGCTTCTAGCTACCAGCTACCAGGCTAATTAAGTTGATACATGTTCTTTATACTCTGGCTCTATACAATGTAGACTAAAAAACTGGATGGGATAACAGAAAAATATTGCTATATATTCAGTACTTACTAAAAATAATATTCTGTGTATATGGTGACATGTATTAGTTAAAAGGATTCTAAGGGACTTCAGAAAATATTACCTGTAACCCTCAATGAAATGTAGGCACTTTTGGAGAAGGAATTTTGTGCACAACATACTGTACAAGGGCAAGGGGAAACTTTGTCAGTGATGGATAACTGGCCAATCTCCAGGAATACGGTACAGCAATAGCATTTGTGTCTTTGCAGAGATAAGAAGATTTGGAATTTTATGTGTCGGAATTGCCCTCCCCCCAAAGAATTGCACAGAATTCTTTCTCATCTGCAAAAGAATGAGGGACTGCATTGTGCAGAACTATAAGTAGGATTTGTGGACATGAGCATTCATCAATTCATATTCAGCCTTACATTTCCAGGCATGACTTTAAGGGGGCCTTTTTTCTCCCACTTCAGGTGCTCATCTGTATCTGAAATACGGTTAAGAGTTTCCTCCTATGCACTCTTCCCTGAGCCTACTCAACTTGTTGTAGCAATACCCTATGGTATAACATGAAAAGACTACGTTCAATATTTTTTCAATATTACATCCATCTAGGTCAGTCATGGGGAGGGAACCAAGTAGAACGTAACCAGATACAGATGAGATAAGATGGTGTTAAAAGGGGAGATCAAGTCCAATTCCTGGAGACTGCTAGCCAAACTGGGAGGACTGGCAACTGTAGATTGAGATTCAAATTGACTATCAGTGGCTCCATACTTGAGTAGTCCATCACTGGTTGGTGACCACTGTTCTACAGGTAAAAAACAACACCAAGTGCATAGTACTAATGGAAACAAAATTTTTACCTCTAAGAAATTGATATAACCAGGGATTGTCATGATCCTGAGGGTTAGCCAGCAGCCTGGGAACTAAGGGGTTAACCCTTACCTAAGTTAGGTAGATTCAGCCAATAGGAAGGTAGGTAGGAATTTCAAACTAGGACAAAGGAATTTTTGGGTTTCCCTCTTTTGTCTCTGGGGCAGTTTCTCTCCAGCTACTGAGGGAGTCAGACAGACTGTCTCCCTCCAAGAATAGAGTCTTCACTCTTCTGTACGTAGGGTAAAGTTTAGATAAATCTGTTATGTTTTATTGTTTTATGGTTTGGGAAATGGGATCTGATGTTTGTGCACTTTTTAAAAATGTTTTTGCTTTCCTTTGTAACTAAGTTCTAGGCCCATGGTGGAGTTTCCCCATGAGTATTACTTGTGACTTTTCCATCTAGTCATTATGCTTGCAA
Source organism: Pelochelys cantorii (assembly GCA_032595735.1). NCBI lineage: Eukaryota > Metazoa > Chordata > Testudines > Trionychidae > Pelochelys > Pelochelys cantorii. Next base: position 78,149,325 of record CM064326.1, read on the forward strand.
CAGGAACATTGTGGTGATAATGCAAGTTCTTTCTCTTTTCTTTTTATTAACCTGGTATTGGTTAATTTTTGTGTCCTGGTTTGTACTTTAGGGGTGAGATTTCCCAAGTAATCGCTCCCTGGTTTCTTTATAATTACTTGGGTGGTAGCAGTGGAGTTTTATCCCCAAAATCTAGGTGGTTTTGAATGTAGCTTTTTATTACGTATAATATACAGCTGTGTATGGAATCTGAGGGTACGTCTAGAGTGGCGGGTTTTTCCCGGAAGATATCCCGGAAAAACTCCACCGCGTCCAGGGAATGAGTTTGCTCTTCCGCTTTTTTTGTGGAAGAACAAATGCGCTCTTTCAGGAATCCCTGTATACCTCGTTCTACAAGGACTAAGGGCTCCACTGGAAGAGGAGGCTTTTCAGCCATTTAGCCCCATCTAGATGGGGCCAAATGGCAGAAAATACTATTCTGGAAAAGCAATCGGAAAAAGCTATGCAAATTGCAATTTGCATAGCTTTTTCTGATAAAAGAGTGTAGTCTAGACCTAGCCTGAAAGTGTAGCGGGACCAGCTAATATGATTGGTGCTGGAGATCCCGCAGATTATTCAGGTTCCCACTCATAAATACCATTGACTCTCTTTGCATGTTGTCAGCTAAGAAGATGCTGAGGAGAGGAAATCTTGACCTCCTTTTCATGACCGTTCAAATGCTGCACACCCTCTGCCACACACCCCCTCCCACAGAATTGCAACAATACCTCTTCTAAGATATTGAATGATGCAATTTGATGTGAGATTCTTATCAGGCCCTAAATCCCATCCAATTGCATAATTTTTATATCTCAGAATTGTTAATCACATATCATGATTTGGGGGGCTCTGACTCATGATATTTGAAAGCTCAAGTGTGCAATGTTGTGAGTTAGACTCCAAAATCATGAAATTGATTTATTCTCTTCTAGCTTCTAGGTGGGAAGTGTTGTCTTTCTATCAGCTACCACCCTTTATCCCTGTCCTCATTCTTTCTCATTTGCCAAGCCCACATCCTTGCCATCTCCTTGCTGTTTGCTCCCTCTACCACTGGTGTATACGATCAAAATTACTTGTTGTGGACAATGGATACATGTGAAACTGTGCAGAAAATGGTTTAACTGAAAGTGCAGAAAACAGGCTTTAAACCTGCTAGTATAAACAAAGCTTTGTTTTCCTTTGTTTCGCCCTAAGATTGCTTGGCATACTCCACCACATGTCCTTGCCTTCCTACCCAAGCTGTCTCCATGCACTTTCCCATCTCCCCCAAATTTTCCCTGTACTGTGAAAATTCCCTCTTTCTTCTCCACCCACATTACATCTACTCCATCACTCCAGCTGCTACATTTGCCTGGTCCAGGCTACATTCCCTTCCCATGTTCCTCTTCAATTTCCTTTTTTCCCCTGCCCTGTTTCCTCCCTCCTCCCATTTCCTGGTAACCAGCCTTCCCTCACACATCGCTTGCTCCTCGGTTCCCCAGCTTCAGTTGCATTTCAAGATCCTCCAAATTATGTTTCCTTGTCTACTATATCAGTCATACATGGTGACTGAAATGCCCTTCATGGCTGTTCTTATGTAGTGAAACTAAAAATTCACGTCTAAGTATCAAAATTAAAAGAAGTGATGATGTACATCCTGATAAAATCAACCTTTTCCTAAAAGAAACAGATCCTATAATGCCAAAGGGTATGTCTATACTGCATACTTATTTCAAAATAGCTTATTTCAAAATAGCACATCTATGCTGTAGGGAAGCCTCAAAATTAGTCTGAGGTAGGCTTCCCTAATGCAGAAGTGATATCTCGATTTAGAGCCCCAGGAGTTACTGGGGAGGAATATCTTAGAATGTCCTGGTTAGGGGCAATTTTGAAATAGCAGCAGTGGAGCATCTGCTCACGACAAATTTTGGAATAGTTATTTTGGAATAGGTGTTATTCCTCATAGAATGAGGTTTACAGATTTCAGAAAAAGCTATCTGTTATTTCAAAATTATTTCAAAATACAGAATGGCTGTGTAGACACTCGATTGTTATTTTGAAAAAAATGCTAGTTATCTCGAAATAACGGTGCAGTGTAGACGTGCCCAAACTCAAGAGGAAGCAATAAGGTATGAAAACTCTGAAGCACCTAATGGAATTATTTTCTCTTCATTGTTCCAATGCATTTATTTCAGTTTGGTTGCCTTCCTTCCTACTTGTTATTGATGATCAGTAAAAAAGATAGTCTATTAAAAGTCCAGTGAACAATCTTTGTTGTAATTTTATTTGCTGACACTACTACTATAGAAAATGAAAGGTTTTATTTATTTTTTATTTATTGCCACTTACAGATAAAATACTATGCTATTACTATGATGGGATATAAATTTGTTTTCAAATTAGATGCAAAAAGAAAGTAATTGTTAGAAGCAAGCAACAGTTAGAGTAGAAGCCTGAAAATATAAATAGAATTAAATGGAACATTTATGAACCAAGAGAGCCATTGTAATGTTGTCTATGTACATAATTTAAGAGTGTGATCAAACAAGATGAAGTTGCACAGGTGTGCTGTCATTTTTCCAGAGAACTTTAATTTATATCCTGCAGTTTCCATCCAGAACAATAATACAGGATCTATTTTGCATTGCCCTAGCAGTGTGCTAACTGGTAATCGGAGTAACCTCTAGAACAGTGTTTCTCACAGTGGTCCACAAAACCACTGTGAGAAACCTGCTAACTGGCTGCTCCAGCGTGTTTACTGGCTCCATGACCATGGAGCCTCACAGCTCCCATTGGTTCCTGTTTGCCATTTTCATCCAAGGGCAGCCGTGAGAAGTGGCATGGGCTTGGCTGCTGCTTCCCGCAGCTCCCCTAGGCTGCAAATGTAGAAACAGAACCAATGGAAGCCGCAAAGGTCCATAGCTGTGGTGCTGTTGAATAAACAAACTGGTGTGGCCAGTTAACAGGTTTCTCAAAGTAGCTTTTCACACCACTTTGAGAAACACTGCTCTAGAACTTACCAACATGTTGGATCTCCCAAAAACCTCAATTATGCTTCAATATAAGCCAGGGGTAGGCCAATATTTTTTCCAAGGAGGACATCCCAAGAATTTTGGTAAGCAATCAGGGGCCTGCTCCAGGTGCCCTGGAAGGTATGGGACCTCAGGCAGAAGTTAATGTACCATTATCCCCATTTTACAAAACTGAAGTACAGAGAGTATGGGAGCTCCAGAGAGTATGGGAGTATGCGTGTCTCCTGAGTGCCAGGCTTACATCCAATCTAATCACGGGTAACCTGCAGCTCATGGACTATCCTTCTTCCCCAGGAATAAAGTTGGTAGTTTTGACTAGTCAGGAAACAAGTAAAAACTGTCCTTGTATTTTTGATACTCACAATCCCCAAACTCCTTTGGTATTTTTTCTTCTATTCAGTTATCACTATATACAGAGATTGACCATCACATTAAAGGACTTATCAGACTCACAACCCACTAAGTCTGCCATTTCACTAATTAGATTTTGGTCTCTGTGAAGGAGGTACTTAAAAGCTTGCCCTATATATCTGTGTACCTAGCCAGCACTTTATTTTGTCTTAAAAATAACCAAAACATATTCACTAAAAATGTCCAGACCGTAATATTAAAAGTCATGAAACAGTCAAACAAACAAAAATAAATTGCATTGTTGGTGATGACGCTGTATGGTATGGTGATGCAATCTGAATTGTCTGGTCTTACAAAGATAAAGGAAGTGACTTAAAACATTTACTAGATTTCCAAACATTTTGTACACTGCTTCCCACGTGTTATAAAGAGAACAAAGAGTAAGCATGTATATAAAACCAATCTAACACAAACCTTTAAATGCACTGTCATATCTACTTAATAAAATCATCACAGTAGAACATTTAAACAGGCAAATTTATTGTTGCACAGTGACATGTTCAGGATTCAGATTTCTTTAAAAACAAGTTGTGGCAAATGAAGTCAGTTTTCTAAAGTTTAACATTGTGCTCCATGTTTCCACTTGCATTCCGTACATAGGTATCTGAAACATAATGGCAATGATGGTAAACAGAGTAACATTCTGTAAACTGGTCTGCAAATATTGCAAATTTTAACACAGATTATTTGAATTCATTTACAAACATATTTCTATTGAATATTTTCACAGTATGTTTCGTACACATTCTGAACGACTAAAAACTGACTATTCTCTGCAGTTTTTCACCACAGTGAACATGTTGGGCATCCATAGAATTCCAAGACATTCCTAATAATAACATTATGTATGGGTTTACTTTGCAATAAAACTCTGGTGATTAAGTCCATGAAAATGTTCCAGGATATAACTGCAGAAATGGCACATGCCCTGCGTGGAGTTAGAAAGCTCATCACTGAGCTATACTGTTAACTACCAGTACAATCATGACCACTCTCACTCGGGTACATGTCCAAGGACAGTCCAGAACCCCTTTACCTGAAATGCAGCCACACAGGAGGCAGCCATAATTGGGGTGCATGTGCTGGGGAGTGTGAGGTGTTACATGGAGTAAAGTGTATTTGGTTAGGATGAAGGCATAATGATGGCCCTGTTGATCCTATGCTTTGGTTGGATGGCAATGGCAATGGCAATAGCATCATATTTCTAGCTACAGCCACTTGAGCTATCCAGTCATGGTTCTGCTTTACAGTTTTAGGCCTTTTCTACACATAAAAATTAGATCTACCTAGCTATACTGCTCAAGAATGTACAAAAATCACACCCTAATTGCCATAGTTATGTTGACATAACCCATGGTGTACTCACGGACAGGTTGTAGTGGAAGAAGTCTTCCATTGACCTAGCCGTGACCACTCAGAGAGACAGATTAACTGCAGCAATAATAATAATAAAAGAACCCTTCTACCACTGCAGAAACCATCTACACTACAACAACACAGTGCCGTAGATGCGCCCCTGTAGTTCCTGTTATGCAGACATGACCTTTGTTGTGTCCTAATGGCCTAAGTCTGATCTTAAACCGGAGTAAATCCATTAAGGTTAGTGGAATGACTCCTTAATTATAATAATATGAACAAGAACAAAATCAGTTGTGGGTTTTTTTGCACACAATAATGCAAAAATGGTCAGAAACAATGGCTATCTTAATTCCACATTGTTTGTTTCTATTTGATGATGTGTTACACTCTACAACCCTAGTAGCTGCTAACCACAACTGCACATAGCTTAAATAAATTTCTGCCACACAACAAATTTATAAATAAATTACATTTAATTGTACATATAGCAGAAACCAGTCATTTTATTTGCAAAGTAGCATCCAAATCTATATGTTGATAAAAAGTATAATTTAATAAATATATAAATAAAACATACAGTCCCAATTTTTTAAACTTAGCAAGTTCAAGTTAAGTACCCAAAACTATATGAGGATAGCCAATGCAAATGGCTTTTTTTTCACAGCAGTGTCGAGAATCTACAAAACCCAAGGAAATCAACTTCTCTTTTTTTTGGATTAAACTAATGTTTCATCAGAAGAAAGAGACAGATGATCATCACATCAAAATAGCAACAAAAAAGTATATCTATTTTAGATGCACAAAGTTTCAGTTAGTTTGAAGGTGTTTAGAACCATATAAAGGTTTAGTTTCCTAACTATTCCAATAAATCAGCACATAAAGTGACACTAGTAAGGAATCAATTGTATGCTGTAAACCTTTTCTCCTTTCTGGCAAAGACAATATGAACAACTTCCCACCACCCCACGCAGGCATCCAAAGCAGAGGCCTGAATCAGTTTCAGGCAGATCATACAAGTTGGCATACAAAGGAATTTGTTGGTCTACTAAATTAAGTTAATTGTAGAAATTTTTTTAAAAAATCAAGTGTGGACATCTAAATCTATATTTAGGTTCTAAAATGAGTGCCTTATTTTCAGACATGCTGAACTGACACACATTGTGTTACTTAACTGGAATTTGCAGGTTCACAAGGTCTCTGAAAATCAAGACACTTTTTTTTAGGTGCTCAGATATGATACCAATGTCTGACCCTATACAAATGTAGATACGCAGAAGTAAATAAATTTGGATTTAGGTGTCTAAATTCAGATTCCAGAGTTTGGAAATTTTGTGTATTGATAGAATTACGACACTTATTCTTGTGTGATTCAAACTATTGCAACAACACCAGAATAGAGGTCATGCTGAGGGAGCTGGTTGGTTAGGATACAAGGTTGTGTGTATATCCTTCTCCTTGGGCAAAACAAAAGCCACTGTGAGTTGGAACTCTCCGTCCCCAAAACACAATCACTTTCATGCTTCCTGTCAGAGATCCACCTAGTTTTACTGTGCTCTGTCTGAGGAGATAGAAGGGAAATATTTTAACATGACAATATCTCTTTTAGTGGATTGTGCCCATGAAAGCTCATGATACGGTAAGCAGTGACTTGGTAAAGTTTGCGGATGATACTAAACTGTTTAAGATAGTCAAGACAGAAGCAGACTGTGAAGAACTTCAAAAAGATCTCACCAAACTGAGTGATTGGGCAACAAAATGGCAAATGAAATTTAATGTGGATAAGTGTAAAGTAATGCACGTTGGAAAAAATAACCCCAACTATACGTATAGTATGATGGGGGCTAATTTGGCTACGACAAATCAGGAAAGAGATCTTGGAGTTATCGTGGATAGTTCTCTGAAAACTTCCACACAGTGTGCAGAGGCGGTCAAAAAGGCAAATAGTGTGTTAAGAATTATTAAGAAAGGGATAGAAAATAAGACACAGAATATCTTACTGCCCCTGTATAAAACTACGGTATGCCCACATCTTGAATACTGTGTACAGATGTGGTCTCCTCACCTCAAAAAAGATATTTTGGCCTTGGAAAGGGTTCAGAAAAGGGCAACTAAAATGATTAGGGGTTTGGAACGGGTCCCATATGAAGAGAGGTTAAAGCGACTGGGACTTTTCAGTTTAGAAAAGAGGAGACTAAGGGGGGATATGATAGAGGTATATAAAATCATGAGTGGTGTGGAGAGGGTGAATAAAGAAAAGTTATTCATTAGTTCACTAGAGGACACCAAATGAAATGAATGGGTAGCAGGTTTAAAACTAATAAAAGAAAGTTCTTCTTCACACAGCGCGTAGTCAACCTGTGGAATTCCTTGCCAGAGGAGACTGTGAAGGCTAGGACTATAAGAGAGTTTAAAGAAAAGCTAGATAATTTAATGGAGGTTAGGTCCATAAAAGGCTATTAGCCAGGGGATAGAAATGGTGTCCCTGGCCTCTGTTTGTCAGAGGTTGGAGAAGGATGGCAGGAGACAAATTGCTTGATTATTGTCTTTGGTCCACCCCTCTGGGGCACCTGGTGCTGGCCACTGTCTGCAGACAGGCTACTGGACTAGATGGACCTTTGGTCTGACCCAGTATGGCCATTCTTATGTTCTTATGATACCATATACATGTTTTGTTAGTCTTTAAGGTGCTACTAGACTATTTGCTGTTTTTTTAAAGTTTTTCTTTTAATCGGAGTTGTTCAAAACATCTGCAAGACTCTATATGTCAAAAGTGTAAAGAAATGGCTATCTATCCATTCTGTTTTTACAACTACAAGCCTGCTTTCTCTTGCGTACCAGAGACCAGTCTGACTTCATTCCAATTCCCCTGTAAAATACATCCACAAATACAAAACTCAAGCCAACTGAAACATTTTCCTCTTTGTCAAACTCAGGCCCATATCTTTCATCTAACTGTCTGTGCTGTTTTGTTTTATCTAAGGAACTTATTCTGTGTGGTGCTGAGTCATCACAACTCAATCATTTCAGTGACTCAATGGCTCACAGGATTAGGCCATTGGACCCCGAGACCACTGTGTCACTGACAGCCTCATTTGTGCATCTAGCATCACACTTCTTGTGCTCAATAAACAAAGACAATGTTTTTTATCAGATGAAAACTGGTATTCTATGTGTCACTATGTGAGGAGGGCACCCTCTTCCCCTGATCTTTGTCTCAAACAAAAGAATGCACTAGATATTACTTAATCTAAGCTCTCCAATTGTAAGATGTCCATGTTTTCCAATGCACAGTTCCCACAACTTAATTAGGAAGAACATGGGTCTCAGTTTCTACCAACGTTACTGGATAGTCTCTGCTCCTATACTGTGCCTCCATGTAGATCAACATCCCTACTCTGCAATTACATGATTACATGATTAATGGGTTATCTAGGGAGGTGGTAGAATCTCCATCCCTAGAAGTTTTTATGTCTCAGCTTGACAAAGCCCTAGCTGGGCTGATTTACTTGGGATTAGTCCTGCCTTGGGCAGGGGGTGGACTTGATGACCTCCTGAGGTCTCTTTCAGCTCTATGATTCTATGATTCTACACACATGCTTTCAAAGCTATCCCACTGATAAGGGGGAAAAACCACCCCTCATTAGGCAATGGAAATTACTTCAGGTGAACCCCCTATAATCTCTGAAAAGCAACATGGGTTTGCTTAGGTATTGCTTATAGAACAAATTACTCACTCTAGTGATACACAAAGGATAATTTTACTCTCATAAGAGGCCCTCTGCCAGATGCCTTTCATACATGAAGCTCATATCACACCAGTCTGAGGCAGAAGGTGATTGTGCTTTCAGAAATCATTGTAGCTCTCATCTGAGGATCAAGATGATGGTTTCCAAACGTAAGTGCCTCTCCTGACCTGTACAAAAACGGAACAAATAACTTATGTTCCTGATCATGATAGGTGAACATCTTCAATTTCTCTTGTGGGATTAAGCCATTAGTAAGGAAAGCTATGTACAAGTTATGAGGGATGGAGATTTTATCCTGTAGTCTAAAATAATGTTGATACTCCTGTACAGCCCCACATGGGGTTTTGTGAATATTGAATATGCATAATTTTGGGCTAAATGGCTACCATTTATTCTTTACTTGTCCTCCACTGATCTCCCTCAGTATAAGTGAACTACTGCTGTTTTGCAGCTTTGGGGACCTTCAGCAATTTATATGCCTCTGAGTGGTTCTGACCTTCATGCATTATGCAAAAGTATTATATGAGGGGATGCCAATGGAATTTAAGGTTACTGCAATATGATCTGTTTTAGATAAGAGACTCAGAATAAGGCTGCAGGATAATTATTCTGTTGTCTATTTTTGGGTTTCTTGTTTAAATGAGACTTCAGTGAACATACATAACTAATTTATTTTTTTTAAATCAAGGCTAACACTGAAATTACAATTACATGTTAAAAATGTATTCTGATCTAATCTAATTGATTTTGTCCATATAGCTCAGAGTTTGTTGTTTTACTTGAATCGCTGGCTGTAAAATATGTCCAGAATTCAGCAGTCCCAATTTTTAAAACATACTACTAGATTTCTAGAACGGAATTTGAGTCACTGTCTTTCAGCACAGAGTTTAACTATAGTAATGAGATAATAACTATTTTCTTTCTGATGTGATCAAAGAGCCAGGTCAAATACTTATTTTACATGCATTTTTATGCAGCATCACTAGAACACAGAGTGCTAAAAATTCAGATAGTTTACACATTTATGAGCCAAAAGACTGGTTGCAAAGTTATTCCCCTAAAATCTGACTGTTACTGTTGAAAATAAAACACTTTTCAGTAAATGGACTTTTGGAAGTAATGGATCTATTTTTCTAATGTATTTATTACATTTAATATATATTTAAATTGCACTGTATTATGCCTCATATATTATCTGTTATTATCATTCCAATTTCATATATATATTATACTTCACATTTTATTTTACATTTTGTGAAGAATTAATATTTAATCAAAGCTTCATTAAAGTTGAAGCTTTGATTTCATTGCATGAGTGTTCTATGCACGTTATAAAAAAGGTTTAAATGTAAGTAGTAAAGATGGTGGTTTGCATTTTCAAAGACATGAGTGCATAAGTGCTCATGCACTTTTGAATACAAAGGTAGGCCTGCACATGTCCATATGCACACACTTCAGAGATGTGCAAACCTTTGTCAGAAGTATGGAAAAGTGCACACCTATTTAGGTACAAATCTTTGTAAATTTAGGCCTGTATGTTCAGTCTCCAGTTCCCTCTTTTAAAACTTATTACACAATTGCAGAAGGTGACATGGCATAACATGAAAAACCTAACATAGTGTATTATTGTTCAGTGACATGGGAAGAACTTTGTCAAAAGGTTAACAATATATGTTATACTTATGTGTGCATAACTTTGTGTACATCACATTTTGAAATATATTTAATGTTTTTAAGATGACAAGTGGTTTTGGCTATGTCATTCTCAATCTTTTTTTTTAACATATATAAGGCTAAATAACTAGAAAAACTTACAAAACAACAAACAGTCTCGTAGCATCTTAGGTTACGTCTAGACTTCAGCACTTTTCCAGGTTATTGGAGGTATCCCAAAAAAGCAATGTCGTGTCTAAGGAATGTGTCTGCTTTTTCGGAAAAAATTTCCCAAAAAGCAGACACATTCTTTCGCCATCCCTGTAAACCTCATTTTATGAGGAAAAAGGGATGGCTTGAAAGAACATTTTTTTCCAACATTTGGCACTGTGTAGACACAGCAAATTTCAGAAAAGCCTCTTTTGAAAGAAAAGTGGAAAAAGATACGCAAATTGCAGTCTGCAATTTGCATATATTTTCCGACTTTTCTTTGTAGTCTAGACGTAGCCTTAGAGACTAAACAACATGTAGATGGTGTCACTTCTTCAGATGGGTTGTGCCCACAAAAGCTCATTACATCATCTTCGTGTTTTGTTAATCTCTAAGATGCTACAAGACTATTCATTGTTTTTTAAGGTTTTTCCAGTTACAGACTAACTTGGCTACCCCTCTGAAACTAAATAACTAGTTACTGGTATGCTGCAATATTACACCTGCTGCACTTTTAAGAAATAATTCTGTCTGAAAATGTGCATAGTGGTATACAAAAATATAACAAGAACTTTGGGTTCAACTATAATTGTCCATACTTAGAACTGACGTACAGTTTCTGGTTTTGAACATGTAGGACTAAACATAAGATGTAGGTGAATTTAGTGCAGACACAACAAACATTAATGGAGTAGAAAAAGACAGAGGCCCTATTTACACAACCATACCTACACTGGAGAAGCAGCTTTGTGCCTACGCAGACCATGGCTTGAGTCATTGGGACTTCTATATGGTATGCCTGGGATTGAGTTTCAAGTTCTCCATCTTTGGGCAGATTATGAGTCCTACTTAAAAATACCCTGTACATTTACATATTTATATATATAATTTCCTCTTGATTAATAATAATAAAATGGGCCTGACTATGACATGACTATGGCCTCAATGGATCTTCACAGCTCACCCATTTGCATTCACTCCTCAGAATGTTTTTGCTAGAGACTGAAGTAGTCTCATAAAAATGTGGGCTTGTGAGCCAGTGAGTTTACACGCCAATATTTGTAGACTGCAATGCTTCCTGAACAGCTCTGGCCATGGGAGGTGGAGAGGAACCGAATATGAGAACAGGAGATTTAACTGGGGCTGGATTTACTAGAAGCAGGGAATAAGAGTTGTGGCTCAGAGTTCTCACTTAATGACAACTTTGCTGGTATTGGCATTTGGTATAACATGTCTAATTTTGTCTTCAAAATTCTGATTGTGAGTCACTCCTACTGAAGTAAATGAGAATCATTGGAATGTATCTAAGGGAGGTATTTGATATATTGTATGCACATAAAAACTCTAACTAGGGTCCTCACGTGTGTATAATAGGTAAAGAGAAGTATGTTTAATTTACAGTAACTGGAAATTAGTGAATCTAATATAGAGAATTAGTAAACCTAATGTAGTGCTTTTCTTTAGGTACATTCAACTTGAATTTGTGTATGAACACTAAATATCTGATGGAGTCAGTGTTATGGAAATGACAATTATTCTCAGTTATGTTTTCTTTTACATAAATACAAAGGCAGTCAAGAAATCTTTCATGTATAAGTCATAATAGTTTCCTTGTACCAATTAATGTTAGTGCTTTTAATAGTAATATAAGCTAGATAACCCCTTAAAGTACTTTAATATTTTGACAGGTTTCGTATGTGATTATGAATCTGTCTTCTATGTAATTGTCAAAGAAAGAAACTATTCTTTTACATTTAAATGATGTCAAAGAGATTGGATTGAGCAATTAAACAATAATGAAATGCCATAAAACTGAAAAACTCCAATACAAAAAATCTAATATAAAATGATTTATGTTGTATTCCCTAGCTATTTCACGTATATATCCTTATTTTTATTAGACTTTTTATTCCAACTGAGTAAAAAATATCTAGAATAAAAGATATTAAGAAAACAATTACAGTCTAATGTGAACTGTTAGCTATTGGTTTGTGATTAAAATTACATCACACAGAACTGGCAATAGCAATATGACAAACTATACAGTAATTTATCAGAGTCCAATCCTGTGGGCCCACATCAGTTGGCAGAAAGTACATAGAAGGCTTGCAGGACTGGATTTTCTCTTGGAAAACTAAGTTTACAATAAGATTTTTCCTCCTCAATCTAGCCTTTCATAATGTCTGCAAGCATGGAGTTAATAAACTACCAGAACACAACCACCACCATAATCACCCCACTCCTCATATTAATCTCTTTTATGGTGCTCATTCCATTTTGCCTTTTCTGTGTCATGTCTTTTAAAAAGATCTCTGGAGCAGGGACTATCTATCTTTATATTTTGTTTAGCACTGAGCACGTTATCCTCAATAAAGGAAATAATTAATAAAATAAAATAAATAATATAGGAGGAAAGCCCAATAAATGAAGATGAGCCCAAGATTCCATGTAGTCTTTGGAATTAGGGACTTTGCAACTCCATCAAAGGGGCCCAGATACTATGGTGACGGACAGCATTAACAAACTTCAAGATGCAGTCATACAACAAATAGGAAATCCTTAGGAAAATTGAATATATTGGAAGAGTGGTAAACTTATTATATTTAAATAAATACCAATCATCTGGAAAGAGAATGGGAAATAACTTTAAAATATTTAATCAGTGAAAATATTGTTTTACATAGGGAAAAAGGTGTTTTGTTTTTCAAATTAATCAGTTAATAACTTGAATTAATGCATGTTCATTTGTGGTCACATTCTATAGTTCTTTTGAACTATGTGATTAAATCTGCAACTTATCTACTGTACGTTACTTACTACTACTTGAAGCAAATGTTAGTATTAATGATGAAAAAAGGAGGCATATTCTGGTCTCTGAAACACATTGGCTCATGTAATATTCCTTCAAAGTTAATATTCTTTCCTTCATCACAAAGTAAGATAATTGGCTTTAACATCAGTGTATTCCCTGACTGATTATTTTCTGGCGTGGGGATGGCGGGGGCAGGACAGACTAAAAACCTCAATAGTAAGATTTTCAAAAGCACTCAGTGTTGGCTTAGCTCTATTCCCTTTGAAGTCATCTGTAAAACTCCCATTGACATAACAAGGGCAGAATTAAGCCAACACTGACAACTTTTCAAAAATCCCACCCAAATTCTTTTATCTGAATAAAATTCATGAAAGAACTCTGAAGTCAAAAAGTTGTAGTGACATACAGAAACTGAGGGTGAGCCAGTTTTGGCCTTTAATCTACATTATATATAGGTCTGTACAAGTATAAATATAATGAAGGCAGATCAAGAAATTACAGTTTCCCACCTTTGTTGTAAGTAAGGGTATGTCTACACTACCACCCTAGTTCGAACTAGGGTGGTTAATGTAGGCATTCAAAGTTGCAAATGAAGCCCGGGATTTAAATATCCCAGGCTTCATTTGCATCTTGCCGGGCAGGCGCCATTTTTAAATCCCCTTAGGTCGAACTCCGTGCCCGCGGCTACACGCGGCACGGAGTAGGTAGTTTGAATTAGAGGTAGTACGAGGAGTACCGGTAGTTCGAATTAGAGGTCCTAATTCGAATTACCTACTCCGTGCCGCGTGTAGCCGCGGGCACGGAGTTCGACCTAAGGGGATTTAAAAATGGCGCCCGCCCGGCAAGATGCAAATGAAGCCCGGGATATTTAAATCCCGGGCTTCATTTGCAACTTCGAATGCCTACATTAACCACCCTAGTTCGAACTAGGGTGGTAGTGTAGACATACCCTAAGGAACAATGGAGAAAGCTTGAAATTTTGGATGAAGGAATATTCAGACAAGTAGAGAAAATAACGGGAAATTATAAAAGAGAAAATAATGAAAAAAATAAAGAGGGAATGTACAAAAGGGTATGAGAAAATCATGGATAAAAATGAGCAAGGAATAGTTATAATACAAACCTCCACATAGCTGGAGTAAATGTATGGTAATTCTTTTCTGAAGGTTAACATGCAAGGGTGTTATTCATATTGCAATTCTATACTGCATATAAAGTACTTTGGGGGAAATTGTGGAGGCTGAATTTAAAAGATCTTTGCAAATCATTTGTTTGTCTCTACAGGTGCAGATGGAATTTTATTTATTTTTAGCTTCCAAGTTTCATTTAAAAAAAAATCTTATTGTTTTGGTTTTAAAAGCACATATTTAAGTGCACAGTACACAGATTTGAATATGCCAAATATTTGTTTTAATAATATTCTACCTACTACTAGCAGTGAAAAGGAAATGTTTTTAAAAAGAAACCTCTATATATTATTAAATATTTTACTTATTATACTTGGGTGTTCCCTATCCCTCTCTTCAAATAGCCATATCATCAGTTACATAGATATTACAACAAATAAACTGAGCCATGTAAGGGGAGCTATGATATTATGAGAAAATGGAGTTAAATAAAAATCTCATTTAAGATCTCAAATTATTCAGGATGGAATTTATTCCTGTTCCAGGGTCACCAAAAGGCTTTAAACACCACTTAAATCCTACCTAAATACTAAAAGTAGGGCTTAATTATGATTTATGTGATCTACTGGCCATGAGATGGCCTACTGAATAGATGAGTTTCACTTTAACCTGCGAGTAAATGAACTATTTGTTCACATGACTAATAAAACAGACGGAAACTCCTTGCACTAGGTGTATAATTGATAGATGAGCTGTAACTCTTTTAATATTTATATAAATTGTCATTCAAATAATGGTAGGATTTAGTGTTTAGATAGCTATGCCATACTGCAACTTCTCATTTCCATTGGTTGAAAATGAAAGAAGTTGGCAGAAAAAAAAAAAACAGTTGAAATATATCAACTCTTTACTGGATAGGGAAGAAAATAGGAAGACACCACCACATTTTCCAGCTATAAGTCCTAGTTAATGGTAGAACATTTTGGTGGTACAATCCCATAAAAAAAACCACCCAGGTTTATTCCTGTCAAAATTCAGCTTGTAGGATTTTCATTTCATACTGCCCTTAAAAATTGCTTGGATTTGCCTGCTGCAGAAACTAATTATGATCTGAGAGTCAATGTTTGTGTGGAACTTACACTCTGACATTTGCAACTGCCTTCACATTAGCACAGAAAAGAGCACAAAGTTCAAACTTGCATCTATGTCTTAATATGAAAGTTGAGTCATGCTATCATGTACTCAGGAAACAGTGACATGCATGTTGGGTCAGCTCACTCAGTGACAAAGTTATATTATTGCTGCAACTCATTATTATTGAAAGTACCTATCTTCAAACCACATGTCATCAAGACTAATGTTATTTACATTTTGACAACCCACGTGGTCTCAAAGGTTTCCATTCTGAACAAATACTAAACAGTCTTGTCTGCTACCAGAATTTCCTTGAAAACAGCTAATTGCAAACCAGTTCAGAATCAATCTGAACCGTTACAAACTATGTGACTTCTTTAACTGAACTATAAACCTTTTTTCCAAGCATATATCTACAAAGGAACATTATTTTGAAATAACTAGCATTATTTCTAAATAACACTCAGGGTATGTCTAGACTACATGCCTCTGGCGACAGAGGCATGTAGATTAGACTACCCGGCATAGGAAAATGAAGCGGTGATTTAAATAATCGCCGCTTCATTTAAATTAAAATGGCTGCCGCGCTGAGCCGATCAGCTGTTTGTCGGCTCAGCGCGCTAGTCTGGACCTCTGCAGTCGACATCAAAGGCATTTGTCGACCGCCCCGGTATGCCTCATGGGAATTAAATCGCCGCTTCATTTTCCTATGCCGGGTAGCCTAATCTACATGCCTCTGTCACCAGAGGCATGTAGTCTAGACATACCCTCAGTGTCTACACAGCAGGCAGTTATTTTGGAATAATGTCAAAATACTGTCAAGCTGGAGGACTTCTTACTGTGACTCCTACAACCCTCATTGTATGAGGAATAAGTGAAATCGGAGGAAGAGTGCTCTATTTTGAAATAAGTGCTGTGTTTAGACTCTCCCAATTTTGAAATAAGCTATGCAATTGAAGTAGCTCAATTTGTGTAGCTTATTTCGAGTTAAGCCCTGCTATATAGACACACCCCAATAGATTTGTATTGGTTCTGAGAAAAATATTGTTCTCTACCCAGAGACAATTCCCTGCAGTTTCTATGCCTCCAGGAATGCCATGATCTCTTGTCTCCTCTTGTCTCCTCACCCTAGAAAGTGCCATATTCATCACTATTCCTGACTCAAAGCATGATATTGTCTTATTACTTGGAAGGTATGTCTACACTACAGAGAAGATCAAAGCTGCTGATGTTGGTCTTCCAGTGTTCAAATTAGTGAGTCTAGTGAAGACAGCTAATTTAAAATAGTAGTGGCACTCCGGTCGATGCCGGTTGTCCTGCTTCCATGAGGGTAAGGAAATTCGAAGAGAGAGTGTTCTCCCTTCAACTTCCTGCAGTGTGGACAGCACCAAAAGTCAAGTTAAGGTACTTCGACTTCAGCTATGCAATTAATGTAGCTGAAGTTGCACAACTTAATTCAACCTTATCCCATAGTGTAGACATACGCTAATTGACCAACTTTAACAGGAAGCACACAAGGGTCTAGTATATTTTTATACAGAGTTTATCAGAGCGTGAGGGTCCAATATTGTCTTATTCCACTTGCATACATTTCTAACTCATCCCTTACTTGCAATAACTTTCAGTAATAAAATGGAAGGGTTTATGGCATCTAGAATTAGGCCAAGTTGAGTGTGCAGCTTTGAAAAAAAGATAATGTAATGACATATTTTATCCCTCTTGTCTATCTGCTATGAGGTTTCTGTCAAACTGGACCAAAAGAAATTTCCATTGCCTATTCATATTTCATCAACTAAATGATATATTAGAATAGAAGTAGCTGTCTTCCAGACTTCTTCAGGCATCCGCATGTAGAAGGTGCAAAAAACATGTAATGTGACCAGAACCCACATGCTTGATTTGAATACAAAATTATGGTTGATTTATAAGACAGTTCCTTTTACTTATATATTTTGCAACAAGAGTCCCAATGGTGCTAAAAAGCTTGTTCTTTCTACACTGAGTTTGTGCTAATTCTCAGGATATGGTTTCAGTGC
This sequence comes from Pelochelys cantorii, assembly GCA_032595735.1. Lineage (NCBI taxonomy): Eukaryota > Metazoa > Chordata > Testudines > Trionychidae > Pelochelys > Pelochelys cantorii. The sequence goes on from CM064326.1 coordinate 78,166,842, forward strand.
AACCTCTGATGAGATTTCCAAATCTGAAAAGTAGGGACAGTGCAAAGTTGCTGAAATAAGCATTGTGTTATTTCTAGTTTTTCATTTACTTCTCATCAAACTGTAGGAAAGCAGCTTAATCGTCCTATATGAGGAAGAGAGCTGAAATATTCAGACCTTTCAACCTCTCCTCTTTACTTTAATAAGAACTAATTCCCTCTCCTTGTCTAACCACATGTCTAAATAGAAAGCCATGACCCTTTTGAAGATAATATCTTGACAGAAAAATATCACATGATACCTACTTTCCCTTGTAATAAAACCAAAATTGAAAAAAGTAATTGAATGTGCTGTGATGGTTCCAAAGTCAAACCTCTTTGTTTCATGAAAACTGTTCTCATATCCCTTCAGCTCCTTATGAAGAGCTAGCCTTTGGTGCTTCCAATTACCCAGCTCAGCCATACACATACTCACAAACCCTGAACTTACTTCTGTATGTTCATACAATTTGCTCCTATAACAGACTGATTTTTTTCTTGTTCACTGACTATGAACAGTTTCTAATGACTGGACTGGGCATAAATACTTTATCAAACTTCTTTGAGTTTGAGAGTATTTGCTATGAAAATCCTTGTTTTTATAAAGTTATCATTCTTGTCGTCTGATAGAAAAATAAACCTTTCACAGTCAGTAAAATCCAAGCAGTGCTGACAAAGTCATGGTTGCTTGATGACTACGATGCAGGCACCAGCTCTTCCAATATTTAGGGATGCCATCTGCATAAAAAAAAAAGATGCAAATTAACAGAAAATAATGCATGAAATGGCAAAAGTACTGTGGTACATATTATTCGGGAACTATCAAAATTAATAGCATCCGAATGACCAAAGGTATACACAACTCATTAATATCACAGTCCTGTCATTTTCAATCAACTTATTTTTATCATACAATACTCAGTTAAAAGGATAAGGAGGATAGGGAGGAAGAATAGTTTTATGATTAGGCATTAGACCAGGGCTGGACAATAAAATTGTGGCGGTTAACCAGGGTTATCCCCTGGCGGGCTGCCATCACTATATTTACCTGTGTCTCCACAGGTATGGGCAATTGTAGCTCCCATTGGTGGTGGAGCTCCATTTCCAGCCTATTGGAGTTATGGGAAGCAGCGCAGATCAGGACTATTTCCTGCAGTTCCCATTGGCCAGTAATGGAGATGGGAGCTGCAAACACCCATACCTGCAGAGGCACAGGTAAATATAGAAGGAACAGCCCATCAGGGGCTAACCCTGGGGAGCCAGATCCAGCCCACGGGCCGGTATTTGCTCACCCCTGCACAAGACTGAGACTCAACAGTTCTAAGTTTGATATTTTTTATTCTGCCATGTATTTTGTATGTCATTTTGGGCAAGTCTTTTTGTCTGCTTTGTTGTAAATTCTTTGGGGCAGGGATTACCTCTTACCTCTACATTGTAAAGTACAGAACCCTACCTCTCAATTGGAAGCTATAGGTCCTATTTTAATAAAAATAGTTAATTAAAAATGCTAGCATTTTTGAATTAATGTGCTAGTTTCAGTTCCTAATTATTATTGTTTAACTGTTTTTCTCTTATTCTTTTAAAAACATTTTGCATAGTTTATAAAATATTTCATAGAATATTTCCAGTGAATTGACTTGCTTTCAATGGTTATTGAAAGTCATTTAATACCGTACTGCATATTTACATTTTCCCGCAGTTGTCACAAACTGATTTCTGCAGTACCAGTGTCCATTTATATTTAGTATATAAAAGCGACTGGGCTACTTCTGTGGTATTTGAAAAAGTCAAGTTTTAATGGCAATAACTATCATATACAGTGATAACTCGACTCATAGCTTCTGATACTATGTGCTTGCCAAAAAAATCTAATAACACTGTTTTATCTGAATGATTTTAATATTGTGGTAGCAAGATTTTAGGGTACCACTTGAGGTCCACTTGTCCTGCCAGTTAAATTTGTGTTACCTACAAACCCAGTGTCATTAGTATAATGTGATGGACTCCAGTGCTATGGAATATGAATGAAGTGAAAGAATCAGAATTTCGACTAAATACTTAAAATTGACACATGGTGGGAGAAGAGAAATAATTACAGATGAGGAACTGAGGTACAGTGCAAATAAGTAATTTGTCTGGGTCACATGGAAAGTATATCACAGCCTAGAATTAAAGCCAGACATTTTGAGTCTTAGTCCAGTACCTTAACAGCAAGATCATCTTTTCTGAGCATGTGCTTTAGGTCAGTCCCTGACACCTGTATTTTAAGGCACAATAATTACAAGGATGGACATAATACTGTTCACTCTGGTGGAAGAAAACCCAGCAGATTCCAAGGCCCGAAGGTGCCATTACAATAATCTAGTCTGACTCTCTGTATAACACAGGCCAAATGATAAAAACTACAGATAAGGGACAAAACTGAAAAGCAAAGAATGGGAAGTATTTCATGATACTTTTAAATTACATTTTTTTGTGCTTTACAATCATTATTTAAATACATTTTTAAAATCTAGCTTGGCATGACCAAGGTACTGAGAAAGTTAAAAATAATACAGTGCAGAGTGAGTGAGGGAAATTATCTTTTCTGTTATTTGTATAACGTTACTACTGCACATAACCAAACAACAGTATTTTCAATATTTGGGAATCATTGTTATTATTACTTCTTTTCCTGAGTAATGAATAGCATCCTTACATGAATATTGCATTATATATATTCCACTTCTCCTAGTATAGAGTTCATAACTATTATAGCACCTCAGAGATCCCTAAGGATGAAACTCAAGGATGAAACGGAAAGCTACAAGAAAGACTAGAATGTTAAAAGCTTAGGTGCTGATATGGGCCAAAATCTCATCCTTCCCTAAGAAAATAAGCTTTGTAAAGGGGACCTAGAATGGAATTGTGGAGCCTTAAAATTCTCTCTCTCTTGTGAGATGAATTCTAATGATCTGTATTGATTACTAATAGTAAAGAATCCCTTTCTCTGGTGCTGGTGAAACAATAAGGCTACGTCTAGACTACATCCCTCTGTCGGCAGAGGGATGTAAATGAAGCACTTCGAAAGTGCAAATGAAATGGGGATTTAAATATCCCATGCTTCATTTGCATAATCACATAATGGTGCTCTTTTGAAAAAGCACTCTTTTGAAATTGAAACTGCAGTCTAGACATGATTCTTTCGAAAACGGGGCATTTTTCGGGTGCATTTTTGAGGTTTACAGGATCTTTCAAAAAAGCACCCCATTTTCGAAAGAACCTCATCTAGACTGCGGTTTCAATTTCGAAATAGTACTTTTTCGAAAGAGAGCCGTTACGTGATTATGCAAATGAAGCACAGGATATTTAAATCCTCGCTTCATTTGCACTTTCGAAGTGCTTCATTTACATCCCTCTGCCGTCAGAGGGATGTAGTCTAGACACATCCTAAGATTGCAGAATAACACAGAGAACATGTGGTTCCAGATAGTCTTCCTGGCTGAAGCCAGGGTGAAGTTGTCACTCATTCTGTGGTTGTATCTTCAGCATTTGGGCTGTAATAGGAAGTGTGACTGTGTACTTAATGGCCATGCTACATGCAAAATGGCTGAAAGCAGAATTTTTTCTTCAGACATTGATGTGTTGTTGTGACAAACCAAAACAATATGCAATTTAGATTCAGTGCTCGTTTTCTCTTCCTTTTTTACAAAAGCACAGTAAAGTCTATTTCCACTTCATTAATTAAGGACCAGATTTTACCATTTTTACTCATGTACTCCCATTCAGTGGAAAGATAATATACCACATGAAGAAAAATGGCAATATTGATATTCCAATCTTCACGGATTTATGACTGAAATTCCCAACAGGATTAGTGGGAAGTACCCACATATATTTTGTATCCATCAAAGGGAGAATAAAAACCATTTAGCATTTAATTTTGCTTGTTGACAATAAGTTTTACTTTACACTAAAGCATAACAAAATCCTAAAAGTGTACAGTTTATTACTTGTTTTATAATCTTTTATAATCCAGAGTTAGAGAAAATTTCACCTTGACAAAAACAGGTGTCTGTGCATTGATATATGTACATATTAATCAGATTACTGGACTGTGTACTACTTTGGGCATGCTTCCAATAGCAACTTATTAAGGGAATTTTAACCAGGAGAAGGAATTCCCAAGATAACTACATCAATAGTCATATACGAAAATTGTCCTCTGGGTGAACATAGCCCATAGTGCAGAAGGTGGAACAAGGATTCTGTACTACCTGATTCATGTGGTGACAGAGAGTGTGTGGGTGTGTGTGTGTGTATATGTGTGAGAGAGAAATTAAGAAGTGTTACTAAGCCTATTTTTGGGTACTATGGAGGAAGTTTCCAGACTGCTTCCATAACAAGCAGGATTACTAGTTTCAAAACCAAACAAAACACCAGAGATGCTTTCAACAACCACAGGTTCAATTTAAACCAGTATATTGATATTCAGAATGAAAACAGAATTTCAATAGCAAATGAGACAGATCAACAATTTTATTGAAAGCATAGATAGATATTTTAGCACCTATTTTATCTATTCTTTCTTGGTTTCCTAGACACATTTTTCTTTTCTTTTTTCAGGGGAAACTCCTTTCATAATGGTCGGTGGAACATTATCAGTAATTTTACAACTATGGCAGTGTCATTTATTTGCTAATCTAAATACATTGTGGGAAAGATGAGTTTATAGGTACCTGTGTCCATTCATTAGTTTGAGGGTCATATGATTCCATAGTGTTCAGGTATGTCTGGCCATCATATCCACCCACTGCATATAATTTATCTCCAAGAAGACAGACACCAACTGCATCTCGAGGCATACTCAGTGGAGCCACCATTGTCCAAGTATCAGTTTTTGGATCATATCTGAACAAGAAGAAAGGAAGCTGCAAGCTCAATGAAAACTTAGGTATCAGCTCATGTTCATCTTTACAAAAAATCTGTTTTTAAGAGACTTGTTTACAAGCATTTATCATGAACAATATATTCAGTAGCAAAAATATGTATTTACTAGATTCTGATACCTCCACTGAAGCTCATCTGAAGAAGTAGTTTTTGCCCAAGAAACATATATATATATATATATATATATATATGTTAGTCTCTAAGGTCGTATCTGTACTGGAAACTATTTCAAAGTAACTAAATTTGACTTAATAACTCCTAATTTTACAAAACCAGAATAGAGCGTCCCCACTATAGAGAAGCCTCAAAATTAGTTCAAGGCAGGCTTTGTTAATGTACATACATTACCTCAACTTAGAGCCCCAGGAAGCACTGGGGAGTAATTAGTTCAAATTACTCTGGGAAGTGGTTATTTTGAAATAGCACTATTGGAGCATCCACACTAATGCTATTTTGAAATAACTATTTCAAAATTAGTGTTATTCCCTGAGAAAAGCAGGAGTATAGATTTTGAAATGAGTGTCCCCTTATTTCAAAGTAACGGGCTTGGTAGTGGATGTTCCACTTATAAATTCGACCTAAGGGGTTATTTTAAAATAAAGCCCTAGTGTAGACCAGGGCTAAGGTTAACACAGCTTCCCATCTGCCAATTTATTCTATGATTAGTCTCTTGGAGATGATTATTTACAGAGCAAGATATTGTTTACAGTGACTAAGAATGGCAGAATTTTGCCCTGTATTTAAAAAGAACCTACTTAAACTGTTCTTCTCTAGTATACTGGGAACTATTTTCCTAAAATTAGACTGAACCCTACAGAAAATCACTGAAACCTGATTGAGAAGTCCAGAGGTGTTTCTTAGTATGTAATTGTTACTGATGTTAAGTCACACTACTCCTCAGGGATAACACCATTAAGATCTATGACATTCCTCACAGGTAAGTTATGATCAATATGACTAAGGATGTCAGAAGTGGTCCCTCAAAGTTTATTAAAAATTTAGATTTTTTGGCAACATAAACAGGTTTGCTGTTCAGAGCTTATCAAAGCAATTATACAGCATGGGTTTTATCAGAATATAGGGCAATTCCAGCAGGCCTTTTACCATAGGCTGCATCTAGACTACATTCCTTTTTTGAAAGAGGAATGTAAATGAAGGAAATCAAAAATGCAAATGAAGCGCAGATTTACAAATCTTGTGCTTCATTTGCATAATCACATCCGATCACTTTTTCGAAAAAGTTTTTTTTGAAAAAAGAAGCAGTCTAGACGCAGTTCTTTCAGAAAAAAAAAAGAACTGTGTCTAGACTGCTTTTTCTTTTGAAAAAACCTTTTTCGAAAAAGCGATCAGACGCGATTATGCAAATGAAGCACGAGATTTGTAAATCTGCGCTTCATTTGCATTTTCGATTTCCTTCATTTACATTCCTCTTTTGAAAGAGGAATGTAGTCTAGACACAGACATACTCTCTGGAAGGAGGACAACATCCCTTATCAGTGTTATACCAGTGCTTATGGTGCCCATCAAGGATGCAGGAGTCGGAGACACCCCTCAACACACATACTGCTGAGGAGACATGATTTAAGTAAGACTCTATCACACTCTGGTGAGTGCTCTAACAAATGGCCTTTGGAAAATTCTACTGTGGAGCACCCTTGGTGTCGCCTGCTGAAGCCATTGCAGTCTGGAAACATATTGCGTCATTTGGACCAAGAGAAATACAGATTGTGCCCAAGCTGAGAATAACTACCCAGGCTCTCGTCCTTGTACGTACAGTGACTCTTTCATTATTTATCCAAAGGAAAACAGCTTCAACAGAAAAGTTGGAGGGAGCCCCATAGCAAACCATCCCACAGTGCTAAGGATAGATCACACTGTTGAAAGGTGGCAGAGCCCTGTTCAGATGCCTTCATCTTATCAGGCAGAGGAGGATTTGAAATGGGTCTCCAATATGCCAGGTGACTTCCCTAACGACTAGGCTAGATGTTATGACAAAGAACTGCTTCTACCTCCATATTCTGTGTGAACTTGCCTGGTGTATGCATTAGGCATGGCTACTGGATGGGGTCCCAAATGAAAGTTAGGTAGTCTGGCTTTCTCTGACTTGTGAATCACTGTGAAGCTTAGATGAGAGATAGGTGTCTGCACTCCTAAAGTGGAACAGCTATGCCCATGCCCCGAGAGCTATGTCCATGCCCCAAGACAGAAATACAGTCCCCTTTGGAAGTTTTTATTTAAAAATCTTAGGGGCTGAATGAGTTTAGACACCTACAGAAATAATTGTGAGTATTGTGAATTGTAATAGTGCCTAAATCTGGGATTCAGCACCTAGGGCACATCTAAACTACATTCCTCCTTCAAAAGAGGAATGTAAATGAGGCCGATCGAAAATTCAAATGAAACACGGATTTACAAATCTCGCACTTCGTTTGCATAATCGCGTGAGAGAGCTTTTTCGAAAAAGGGTTTTTCGAAAAAGAAACCGCAGTCTAGACAGGGTTCTTTTGAAAAAAAAACTTTTTTGAAAGAACCCATACACTTCATTTGAATTTTTGATCGGCCTCATTTACATTCCTCTTTTGAGGAATGAAATTTAGACATAGCCTTAAGCACAGACTTGGGAGACTTAGGAGACTAAGAACTTCTGTGAATCTAGGCCTCGGGCACTTCTAAAAGTTGTATCTGCCTTTATTATCTATGCCATTACTTTCACAGGCTGGATGTTTTTTCTGCTCCGTTTAATTTGCTATATCAAATATTCTTGCATAGCCTGTTCACACCCGCTTTAATCAAATCTCCATTTTCTTCACAAAGAATGTCAAAACACACACATGCTTTTTTTAATCAGTCACTCAATGAGATTTATTGAAATCTGATTACATTAGGTTGAGGCTTTTGTGTTATGATGTTAAAATCCTGTTTGTCAGAAACTGTGGCTCAGACTCATATTTCAACTATCCTGATTTTGGCATGTATGTGAGGTATTTCCCAATTAATTTGATTGTCTTAGAAGAAAACAAAAGCTTTACAGATTTATTTCTTTGCCTTTCTTCCTCAAATCTTCTACAGCTGTTATTATTATTATTATTATTATTATTATACATAGTATTTTCCAATAGCAAATTATATCATTTGAAGCTATTTTGATCAATTTTTACTCCCTAATATGTGATGTACAGAATACAGGGCTGTTGAAAATCTGAGCAAAAGCTCAACACCCTCTATCCTTGGCCTCACCTTGAGAGCATCATATTGATTCCTTTTTGTATTCAGCAATTTTTAAGGTATTCCCTCTCACCCTGGAGCACATGAAGTTACTACAAAGATGAAATGTACATCAGTTTTTAAGAGGAGAATGTAAGAAAATGTAAGCATTTTCCAGGCAATTGCAAATAAAGATCTCTTTTTTTTTCTCTTCTGATTTGTTGACAGAATTGTGTTCTAAGCATTCTATCTAGCTCCCGGTTACCAGTGATGTTACTTATATTTAGCTTGTCTGCTTTTTCAACTACTCACCTTGACCCATGCAATCAGAAAGAGAATACTGTATCATAGAGTCTATTAAAGTTTATTGCCTTCTGGGAGGTGAAGACACAAAGCACACTTGCTAAAGCTGGTTGTAAAATGAACATAAGCTAGAGGCATATGGTGATTTTGGAGGAAAAGTCATATAGTCTTTGAAACATCCATTCAGAATTAACAGGTTTTGGCCCGTAGCATACCTGTATTTTCCCTTCCAGGTATTCAAATGAAATTTCAACATCTCCCTCCTCCCATAATTTACTTATCTGAATAGTTTCAGTGAAGTCAATAGGACAAATAAAGTCAGTTAGGTGAGTAGATATTAGCCCCAACTATATGTTTAGTTTTAGAAAACAATTTAATGAAGGTGAAAATAAAGACAGTTCTTTTTACACCCAATTAAGAGAATATTATTATGAACTACAAACCAATTAGGAGGAGAGCACCAAAATCCTTGTGTTAAAATATTTAACAAAGATTTCACAAATTTACCATCTTTCAGGTACAGTATACAGACTATGGCACCTTTTCAGAAAAGACAGCCAACTGAGGAAGAAAGTATAGTTGGTAAGAAAAGGTGGTTGAGGCTTTTTTTAAACAACAAACATCATCTAAAGCACAAGGTTACCCAGACATCTCTTAGGCAAATAACACAGAATATGTGGCTGAAAAAAGAAAGGGAATTCACACTCTTCTCTCTGTTTTTTTCAAATTCCAAAATAACACTGCTCCTATATGATAACTAATGCAGATGTTGGAAAAGCAAAAAGGGTTGTATATGTTTTGCTACTCATGTTTTTTTTATTCATGACCTCAGGTAAATCTAGGTTTTTATGTACATGTCCACTTTTTGTATAAGTTTCACCTTGGAAAGGAGTAACAGTTTTAACTCTATCCTCCCATTTTCCTGTTTAGTCTTCCTTTTCAGCATTGTAACTTTTGTATTTCTTTGAAATGTTAACTGCCTTAGTTTTTTTAAGAGTATAAATAAAACCTCAATTAAATGTAGAAGATTGTCTTCAACTCACAGGCAGGATAGATCATAATAGCGCCAAGAGTGCCCTAGTGTCCTATTAAACTCTCTTGAATCACAGAATGTTTGCTTATAAAATGCAAAGTACAGGCTATATGCTGTAAATATAGTATGCAAACCCTTATTTATACATCAGGCAATAGCAGTCCCACTAAAGGAACCACCATGGTGCAGCGTGCATCAGCATCACTTAAAAGCTTTGTTTCATTATGTGCCTGACTGTAATTAAAAAATTGCTAAATCTAGCTAAATTTAATTAGGTATTTTAGATTTGCTTCTATGCTGAGTTCTTGTCTCCACAATAAGAAAATATTTCTGTTTTAGATACAGAAGTTCTCAGTGGAACTGTGAACAGTTCTTAGTTCTGCTTCTGTATTAGTGTGAGTTACTAGTGATACAAAACAACAAAGGTATTGTTTTTCATAATCCCACTGTTGTATGATATTTGTTATCGTAATACATGCTTTTCCTTTTATTAAAATAGTTATATACACTTAATAACATTTGTTTGATTTTACTTGTCATTTAATTAAAAAAACATAAAACTTAACTCTTATAATATTTAGGATACTGACAATAGAAACCTGTCTTACATTCCAAACCAGCACACATAATTGTAAACTGAATGGATACCTTTCTACATAGTCCAGCAGTCGGGAACAGTGGTTTGAAGCAGGCGCATCATGGCCTCCAACTGCATACAGAAAGCCATCGCATGTTGCCACACCTACACCCCCTCTTCTCTTACACATCGGAGCACACATATTCCATTTATTTGTGTGAGGATCATAATACTCCATTGAACTCAAACAAGAACTTCCATCGCGACCTCCCACTGAATATAATCTAAAAAATCCAAACCAGAACACACAAATTTCAATACAACAAGAACTTGGATAATCAAAACTATAAATAGAAAGGCTTTGTTTGCTTTTCTCATCTGTTGTCTGAAATGAAGTGACTACAGAATATATTTTGTCAAATGTTGAGACCACAGAAGTAAAACATAGTGGGGAAACAGGTTGATGTTAGCACCACTGCCAGATTCATATTCCACTTTGTGTTCTGCCAATCCTCTTTGGAATGGAATTTATTTTCTGTTTAGTCATTTGGGAGTAGCCGTTTTAATTCTGACATCAAAATGCATACTACTTTCTGCTGCCTTAAGGGCCAGAAATCTCAGGAGAACTTGCTTCTCACATGATTTTCAAACCACATGAGCAGGGTTGCTGTACAGTGGCCAGCCATCTGTAGAGGGAAGGGGAAAAAAAGAAGTAAAAGTGCAGATGCTCAGCCACTCTCAGTAATCTGGATAGACAGAGTAATGGGCGAAAATGGGTGGGGATGAGTGCTACAGAAATAATGCATTTCAGTGAAAACTACTCTATACTGTATGTAATTTAGAAGAGAAAAAGTGAATTATGCAGTCAGAAAGTAAAAAGCAATGACACTATCTTCACATACTCAATCTACCCACCATATTCTTGTCTATCTTCTTGTTCTCTGCCCTTGAATTCTAGTTTCAAATGGCCCCATAATAGGATTCCCTTCATCCAGCCTTCAGTTATCCATAGTTAGCATCTCAGCCTCTTCTCTTGCAGCTTCTCTCTGATGCAACTGATATCGGTCTCATTCCTGATGAAATTATTCCACTTGTGGCCCAGCAATGGTCATCTCAAGTGCCTCTATTTGGTCTTAACATAGCTTTGTGTAGCTGTCCCATAAAAGTAGTTTCAGCATTAATTGATGTTAAATCACTCCACTTATCCATGTACCAGACTATCCCACAATCAGCAGCATTCCCTGAAGTTTGCTGTTGATTTGTACATTTGTTACTAACCAAACCCTAAGGAGCCTGATTTAGAAACTGATCCTCAGTGTTGATATTCAACTTTCTTGATTCCCTGGGTATCTCCTCATGACTTCTGTCTGTCTTTCTTTTGAAACAATAGTTTGTTAGTTCCCTGATCTAGACAGCACTGGTGTGAACCAAATCTTCAGTCATTAGATTAACACTGTCTACAAAGTTTAACTCTGTACCATCTTCCATTTGGAATTGCTTAATTATGAATCCCATCACAATTATGAGTAATGGATAAGTTCTGATCCTTGATGGAGCTCAACCTGCATCTCAAAACCCTTCGTGGCTTCTAAGGGAATCTCTACCTTTTTCAAGGAACTATCCTACAGACTCTTCACCATTTGGAGTCCTCCAGTATTCCGCAGAATTGCAGTGGAGGTGTCATCAGTCACTGAAGTACTTTGTCATATGTTTTCTCCACATCGAGAAAAGCCCACCCATGCTTGATGCTTCCCTTCATCTTCTTTCCACCAAATGTCTATTGATTACCATATAATCTCTCATCCAACTGACAATGATTCTTTCTAACTGTTTCATGCAGTGGAACAACATTAATTACTTGGTAGTTTAGATAATCTTATATGTCACCTTTTGTTTGTATATAAGTTCCAGTCTAGACTTTCTCAATCCTCTTTGATTTTTCTTCTCCCTCCAAGTTGTGTCCATCAGCCTCTTTCAACTGGTTGATCATGGCTGCCATGACTTCATCTGGACTTACTGATTTTCTAAGTGCCATTTTCAGAAATAGCTTACCACCAGCTTCTGGCAGGTTGTTAGCTATCGGTTCACAAAATGATAGCATACAATATATAGGGTTCTCCTCACTAAGTAGACTTTTTGTCACAAGTTTCCCATCACAAGCATCTGGTTCCTGTCTCAAGCAGTTTACCCCTGAATCCCTTTCAAATGACATCTTTTTGCCTTTTGCTCTTCGTTGATATCTAAGAACTAATGTAAAGTCCTAGTTTGTTTTCATAAGCTTTCAAAGGAATTTGTGGTGATTCTGATCTATGTAATATGCCTAAGTGATAGTTTCAGGGTATGACATATGCAGTTGATTTTCTTCATTTGCACATATGGTGAATATATCAGCAAGAGTTGATGTATGTGTGGAAGTCTTAGGAAAACTCTAAAATCTATTTCCACATTCTGATTATGAAAATGCTGTTGAATTATATTTCTGTTCTGCTTGTAACTATTGTATGCAATAATAATAATTTTCATCCCTTATAATAGTTCCTATGATGAAATGATTCTCTGTTCAGTTTTCCAGTGTTACCCATGATGCATACATTTTATATGAATCCTTTCACATTCTGCTGCCTGTTCTACAGCGTCCACAGATTAAGTAACAGAAACACAGTCTATTTTAAAACCAAGCATTGAGCAATTTAGGATGCAAAATTCTCCTGCAGTCAAACAATTATTCATTTGGAAACTTTTATTGTTCTAAACACTCCATGAATTCCATGCTTGTTAAATGTTCATTTACTGTTGCATTTCTTTGGCATTAAGCTGATGTCCTGAACAAGGAGGCACAATTCAGTTCCTGATCTTTAGTGAGCCCACAGAACTTTAACTTTTTGCGTTAAAAGCATTTGCGGAAAAGAGCGTCTAGATTGGCACGGACGCTTTTGCGCAAAAGCACTTTTTGTGGAAAAGCGTCCATGCCAATCTAGACACGGTTTTGCGCAAGAAAGCCCCGATCGTCATTTTAGCCATCGGGGCTTTTTTGCGCAAAACAAATCTGAGCTGTCTACACTGGCCCTTTTGCGCAAAAGCTTTTGCGCAAAAGGACTTTTGCCCAAACAGGAGCATCAAAGTATTTGCGCAAGAAGCATTGATTTCTTACATTAGAATGTCAGTGCTTTTGCACAAAATCAAGCGGCCAGTGTAGACAGCTGTCAAGTTTTTGCGCAAAAGCAGCCGCTTTTGCGGAAAAACTTGCCAGTCTAGACACAGCCATAGGGTAGTGGCCTGGCCACATAATGGCAGTAACAGTGGTGAACAATAAGAAAAAAATCCTATTTGAAAATATTTTATTAAAAACAATGCATAAAATTCAAAAATATTCATGAATGATTTCCTCAGTTTTATAAGATGAAAATATATACCATCATCTTCACATTTTCAGTTGTTTGTATTTACACAGTGCAGAGTGACAAGGATCAGAGGGGTAGCCATGTTAGTCTATATCCATAAAAACAATGCCAGGCATCTGAAAAAGTGAGATTTTCCCCATAAAAGCTTATGCCCAAATAAATGTTAGTCTTTCAGCTGCCACAGGACTTCTTGGTTTTTACAGTACAAATAGGGGGCTGCACCCCCTGCTCGCTACACTCACCAACCCTCTCTCTCTGGGGGTAGGTGTCTGGCAGATGGGAAGGGGCAGGAGTGGGCTGGAGGCAGGCTGTCTGACCCAGGGAAGGAGGCAGGAGCAGGCTTGGGGGTTGGGGTCTTGGTGGAAGGTATGAGTGAGGGGGCTTGGAAGTGCAGGATCTCAGTAGGGTGGTGAGTGAGTGCGCTGGGGGTGCGAGGTCTCGGCAGGGTGGTGAATGAGGGGGCTGGAGGTGGGGGGGGTCTCAGGTTCGGGGGTATGAGTAAGCGGGCTGAAGGTGTGGGGTCTCAGCAAGGAGATGTGTGAGGGGGCTGCAGGTGTGGTGTCTTGGCCAAGGATGTGTGTGATGGACTGGGGATGAGAGAGGGTGCATGGCTCATGGCTCCCGACCCCCAGAGCACTGAGGAGTGAGGAAGCCGTTGTGGCTCCGCACCCCTTTGGGGGGGGGGTGGAGAGGACAGAGTGAGCAGCTCCCAGCACCTCCAGAAGTGTGAGGGCATGTGGCTCCCAGCTGCCCCTGTGTAGTGGGAAGGCTCCTGGCTCAACCACGAGGGGCAAGGGCACGCAGCTCCCAGCTCCCCCCTGCAAGGGACAAGGTGTGTAGCTCCGGCCCCTCCCCCCAGGGATTGGGGGAGGGAGGGAGTGTGGCTCCTGGCCCCCCCAGGAGGTGGTGGGGACCGAGTGGCTCCTGGTCCCCCATGAGGGGAAAGAGCACATGGTTCCCGACCCGCAGCACAGGAGGGGAGGAATGGTGGCTGATGGCAGTAGGGGTGGTGGGACACAGAGTTATGTGCTAAAGTCGTCCCGCAGGACATGTTTTTTATATAGAGAGAGATGTAAGTTTTAGTCTCTAAATCAAAGCGTTTACAATCTAAGTACATAAAACAAAGTACTATTCACCTAGTTTTACAGATAGGTTTGTCTACACTGCATAGTTTTTGCACAAGAAGCTTTTTGCGGAAGAGATCTTCCGCACAGAGATCACAAAAGTGCATCCACACCTGAAAAGGAAATGGCAAAAGCGATGCACTTTTGCGCAAGAGAGCATCCACACTGCATGGACACTCTTGCGCAAGAAAGTTCTGATTGCCATTCACAGAATGGCCACTAGAGCACCTGTGCTTTTTGTAATAGTCTCTTTTTGTGCAAGAAACCCCTGTTGAGCGTCCACACACACCTTTTTGTTCAAGAACTCTTGTGAAAAAAGGAGTTATGCCTCATAGAAGGAGGTATACCTACATCGCAAAAAGCCCTCTGTTCTGTTAATTGACTGTAGATTTTCTTGTGCAAAAATGTGCTTGAGGTGTGGATGCTCTGTGGGTTTTTGTGCAAAACTGCCTGGTTTTGCGCAAAAATCCTGTAGTGTAGACATAGCCATAGAGAGGTGAGGTGCAAAGTGAGTTGGTCACATAGGAAGTCTATAGTGAAATTAACATCCTGTTTCTGAGTCCAGTGCCTTAACGATAAGATTGATACCATACACTTTGCAGCCAGTCATATATGTGCAGTATGACTTTATACATACTCCACGAGGAGTAACGGTAGTTCAAATTAGAGATCCTAATTCGAACTACCTACTCCGTGCCGCGTGTAGCCGCGGGCACGGAGTTCGACCTAAGGGGATTTAAAAATGGCGCCCACCTGGCAAGATGCAAATGAAGCCTGGGATATTTAAATCCCAGGCTTCATTTGCAACTTCGAATGCCTACATTAACCACCCTAGTTCGAACTAGGGTGGTAGTGTAGACATACCCTCATATATTTGAGAGAGTTTGTCTATGTTGCCTTTCTGCCTGCCTGTTTATTTAAGACCTCCTCCTAAATGGTAAGAGATAGGATCACCAAATTCAGTATACAGCTTCTGCTTATCATAGCTTAAAGCGTGGTAAGGGTTTAGTTGTGCCAGGAAAATGGTCTGTGCCTGGAATGGGATTGCTTCTCATAAAACCATACAGAAAAGAGACAGAATCACCAGGCAGGTGAAAGGGGCTTGCTGGATGCTTGCCTCCCCCTCTGACCAGGACTGCCCCACCCCTGAGTCTCCCATCCTGAAGATGCTCTTTAGCAATGGCAGAAGAGGGGCTCAAGCTGCCCTACCCCAATTCATGAGGGAACATTTCTGGTGTTCCCCTTTGTCAGGGAGTGAGGGGAAAGTGCACAGTTTGCTGCATTTCTCACTCTGGCTGGGAAGTGCAGGGGGTAGATGAAACTGAACCTGTCCCAGCAGGGGGATATGTACCCCTCCCCCATAGCTGTGCCTTCTGGAACTGCAGCAGCCATGGAAATGTACATCTCACCTGGCTCCAAGTGTGAGAAATCTGGGGTATTCCTCTCCTCCCAGGGCAGCCTGCATACTGAACCCCTCATCCCCAGCACCACCCCAGAGTAATGATTCGAATGAA
This sequence comes from Pelochelys cantorii, assembly GCA_032595735.1. Lineage (NCBI taxonomy): Eukaryota > Metazoa > Chordata > Testudines > Trionychidae > Pelochelys > Pelochelys cantorii. Next base: position 78,182,944 of record CM064326.1, read on the forward strand.
GCATGTACATCTGCATTTTATTTTCCATAAAACAAAAATTAATTGAGTTAGGGCAATGCTGGGTCAGTCTTCTAGTAGAGGATAAATTTATTTTAAAAGCTATTTTCTTTAATAATTGCTTAAAAGCAAATATATCTATTAAATTGAACCATGAAATTAAACATCTAAATATGCTCAAAATGCAACTGCACCTTAACTAGATGGTGATGCCTCTATCTTGACCCAGAAATTGTTTCTGTTTGTATTTCACTACGGCATGCAGTGGTTTTCAGCTATATGTTACAGTGTATACAAGCCACCTGTTACAGTGTATATAAGCATGTCTATAGGCCTGCCTACTTATGCAAGATATTGAGGGCACAATAGGGCATAAAAATCCTGCCCTGCTGTCTGGATACATAATGGGAGAAGGGGGTTAGGATGCCTCTGGAATTTCCAAATAGCAGATTGGAGAAATTGCTTTCTACCATGCAATGACTGCTGCACCACCAAAGAGCAGCCTACTTTGCACCAGGTATATGCACCTTGTCCCAGCACATAGGCTACAGTATGTAGCAGCTGTTAAACACTAGAAAACATGCGTCTTGTGTTAATGGAGAGGTTGGTTGAGCCACCCTTCCTGAACCATTCTGCACTGCACTGTCTGTAATACTTTGGAATAGTAAAGGAAGGATTTTTCACTTAATATGCATACTATTCTGCTAGAGTAAATGTACTCAGCTGGATAAAATATTAATGCTAAGCACTGAAACTAAGCACAGTTACTGCTAAACACTGGAACTATTCTTTTATGATCAAATCACAATCTCAGAGCTTCACTGACAAAATCAGTAATGAAAGTGCGCAGACAGGGAGGCAAACCTGAGTGTCCCTTTTTGATGTCAAGGGTAAGAATGACGGGGATAAAAATCTCAATATGCAACATGGGAAAAGATATAACTGGATGAGAGAGACAATTTCATTATTAAGCTTCTAAAAGGAAAAATCAAAGGAGAGAGACAAGAAAAAACAATGAGTATGTAGAATTTTAGCTAATTAATTGACAACAAATTCAGTCCTAACACGAACGACATGTTCAATATTTTCATAAAAGAATTGCCTGGGCATAGACAACAGCATGATTAGTTCCTAAAACAGCAGACACACTTAAGTCAGTAGAAGTTACAGGTTAATGGGTTGCTTGAAGGTTCCCATAGTTATTAGTCAAGTCACCCTGAAGAAGAATTACTTGCTTTGAAATTTCCCTTTGAAGCAGGGTCGTGCTGCCAATATTTTAGCAAGTGGCTGCCATACAAGAATTTTCTAGTAGCCTGCAATAGACCCTGGGTCTCCGGGGTGCCTCTGTTTGCAGAAAAGAAGGGTGAAGAATTCGGAAATCTATTAATTTGGTTTCCCATTTAAACAGACAATCAATCCTCAAGGGAGGCAACGCCAGTGAAAATATATTAAATTGCATTTTCAGGAGGAAAAATCTACTTTGTTTCTTTAAAGATTGCCATATAGATTCTATAACACTGTATGGTCCACTCCTATCATTTTAACAGGTTTTGTGTGTGAAATACATGTAAAGGAAGAACAGGATCCTCTGCCATCTCTCCCTGGGAAATTGTCATTTTGCCCACTCCAAAGACAAGCATTTGATCTTCCAAAGGATTGTTTTAATAAGCTGATGGGATAAATAGTCTCTGGCATGGATTATTTAGCAGTATCCAGAATGTAGGTGAACTACATGAGAGGTAGGGAAATCATCCCACCTGTCTCTTCAATATGATGACAGAATTTTAACAAAAGACTCCCAAGAATTCTCCAGGAGTTCCATGTCGCATACTACTTCTTTGATGCTTTGACAGTGGTGTCCAGGTAAGGTTAGAGAAGAGCATTTCACTTTGAAAATTCTGTCTTGTCTAGCTCTGCTGAAAAACCCATTAAAATTGATTGCTTCAATGTTTTACAAAACTTCTCATTTTGGTGTAATCACAAATAGCTAAAAAGCACCTTATTCTAGCCTTTGATTGAATGGTGACTCGGGCTACGTCTACACTGCAAGCTTCTTTTGGAATACGCTTTTCTGGAAGAGCCAGTATATCTTTTCTGAGATGAGACCACATCTGTACGCAGTATTCAAGATGTGGGCATACCATGGATTTATATAAGGGCAATAAAATATTCTCCGTCTTCTTCTCTATCCCTTTTTTAATGATTCCTAACATCCTGTTAGGAAGTGCTCAGCACTCACAATCAGAAACAGATTTTCAAAAGGTACCAAAATAAGTGGCCACATTTGCAGAAGACTTTAGCCTGATGGGTACAGATGACCTAAAAATAAGTACTTAAATAGGTGTTGGGTGTACTGAAAATCGGGCCCCAGTGGTGGAGTTCTAAGCAACTGAAAATCTGATTCTCAATGTCTTTTGAAAATTTACTCCTAAAGGCTTCTCCAGAAGTATATGACAGCAGGTGTTCAGCACACTGCAGGAATTATCCCTGATAGGTCTTCTACTTACATAGGTTAAAACAAATCATATATATAGTAGCCCAATGTCTGAGAGTCTGTAACACTGAAATGCTGGCTGTTCCCTCTGGGTGGCCGTGCTGCATGGGGAGTGCGGGGCCCAAACGGCCGCTTGCGCTGCTTGCTCCCCCGCGGCGGCCCGACTGAGCGGCGCAGAAGTCAGCCGAGCGCTCGCGGCAGGAGGGGAAAGGGGGCGGGGCGGTGACGTACATGCCTAGGGGGTGGGGCCTGGCCATGTACGTCACCACCCCGCCCCCCTTCGCCTCCCGCTGTGGCGCTCAGCTGACTTCTGCGCCACTCAACCAGGCTGCCACGGGGAAGCCCAAACGGCCACTTGCTCCCCTGCAGCAGCCCAGCTGAGCCGCGCAGAAGTCAGCCGAGCGCCACAGCGGGAGGCGAAGGGGGGCAGGGTGGTGACATGCGGTGTGACAGCGGCTCCAGGCCCCACCCCCTGGCCATGAACGTCACCACCCCCCTTCACCTCCCGCTGTGGCACTCAGGCTGACTTCTGCACTGCTCAGCCAGGTCGCCGCATGGAGCAAGTGGCGAAAGCAACTGTTTGGGCTCTGCGCTCCCCATGCAGCACGGGAGAGAGAGGGGAGGCAGGAGGAGGAGGAGAGAGAGAGACGGAGAGAGAGACCGGAGGCTCAGGAGAGAAAACCGACGTGGAGGAGAGACCTGAAAATCCCATCTTATGACGGGCTAATTGACTAGTAAAATAAAATAATAGAACAAATAATTTGATTGATAGCGTAAGATGATGATGATGAGACCTAGAAGAAGAGCTCCATAGCAATCATAAAATTATATTTTTCCCTTTGGAAAGCTCTGGGTATAATATTTAAGCTAAACAAATGATCAGAAATGACAGCAATAGTAAAATAAAATAACAGTAGTAATAAAAATAACCACAATAAATCATAACACTACACTGCTTACAGCAAGTAGTCAGTAAACAACTGTAAAAGCATTGATTTTAACATGTGATATATCGTTAGTTACAAAGAACAAACAAATGACCTATCAATGACCAGCATCTTTTACTTACTCTCAAGTACAAACATTAAAAAGGAATAAAAATGTACAAACTAGTCAGTAGACTAAAGTAGACTCTAAAACTGAAAAGTGTTAGGGCAAGTCATGACTGGTCGCCTTGGAAGTATTTACTTCAATTTCATTGTTGCAAAGCTCTGATGATTAATCTAAAACAGGGGTGGGCAATATTTTTGCAGGGGGGCCACTTCATGAAATTTTGTAGTGGTCGTGGGCTGGCTCTGGACCCCCAGAAAGGGAGGGGCTCCTTGGGCAAAAGGGGCAGTTCCCTTTAGGTACCACGCACCCCTGGCAGGGGGAAAAGACTTCACGCGGTCCTCCTCCCCCAGGTCCTGGCCAGTCAGGGTCTGGCGGCAGGGGAATATGCAAAGTCTCTCACCTCCCATCCCTGCCCCATCAGGGGCATGCAACTCCAAGGGAGCTGCTAGCCATTTTGAACAGCTGGCAGCTCTCTCTAGGCACCAAGTGCTTAGTTAGGGTAGGGGGGCTTGGAGCGCTCCCCACCCCCAGGCCAATCAGAACCTGGGGATGAGGGTGTGCATGAAGTCATTAGCTGTTCAAAATGCATGACTCCATGAGGTTTAACTGTTAATTCGAACTGAGGGGTTTATCTCGGAATCGCGCTTCTCTGCCGCATGTAGACGCGGGCAGTTATTCCGGGCTAGTCAGTTTCCAAAATGGCGACCGCCCGGGAACATGCTAATGAAGCACGGGATATTTAAATCCTGCGCTTCATTTGCAATTTCGGTCGCCCTCATTAGCCTCCCTAGTTCGAACTAGGGGGCTAGTGTAGACGTACCCTTAGTGAATGAAGTCTCCATTAATTGGAAAAGTCAGCTCCAATGTCAGGTTCAGAGCTGGCAGACACAATGCCCAGCAACATCTCTATGAACAAATAATTTACCCTAGATTTGAGTAAGAATATATATTTACCTTCTTACTTGTAAACACACATATAGGGTGAGACAATCTTATTTGTCAAGAGATCTTTAATGACCTGACAAAATGGCTTTATGCTAGGTAGTGCTGTTCTCTGAGTGATATTTGTCTCCTCTGACAGCTCAATCATTTTAGATGATAGCACTGTTTCTCTTGTGGCTCAAGATTCATTGATTGTATGATTTTCCATCTGAAAAATTTTCAAACACACATGTCTCCCTGAAAACTCTAAAGGTAGGTAAGAAAGTTTTCAATGAGCATCTCTTGTTCTCTGCAGCAGGGAGCTAATCAATTGTCCTTTTGGGTAAATGAGAGTTTAATGAAAAGCTAGAGTTAATAAATACTCCATTTATAATACATTAGTCATTTTGATACTCATGAAAATGAATGGAAATATCTGACCTATGCAATTGTAATAATGGAGACTAAAATAATATTTTACCAATGAATCAGAGTTCATATGATAAGAGTTCTAATCCTGGCTAGTTATGTGCCAATTCTGCAGCCCTTAGTTAGCCTTTACTGAGACAAAAACTCTCATTGAGACCAGTAGGTATTTTTTGCTGGAGAAAACATAACTATTGTAGGAAGTGTTCCAGTTTCTCTCACTATAATTCCAGTATTAACCTGTCTGCCTCTGTTTCTCCATGTTGTGAGAATTAGTCGATATGCATAAAGCTCTTGAAAAAGAAAGACACTCTAACACTGATATTTTCCTCTTTCTCATTTGGCAAGTAATCTGAGCCCCCCCGCCCCCCTACTGTAGAATGATTTGTGAAAGCAGGCAATTTCTTTGATACAGGCAAGCATCATAGTACTTCAACGCAGGTAAATATTCATAATATTCAGTAAAATACTCTTCATTTGTATGTCCTGAGAAATACAGTGGGCAGAAAGCATACAACACAATATTCTATTTCTGTCTCTGTGTTTGAGTCTGAGTATCAATTGTCCAGCAGCATTTCTCTTGATGCACATGGGTTAAAGAAAAAAGAAAGATCAAACTGGTTTTTGAATAAAAGTGTAATAATTTCAAGACCAAATAAATAAGAAAAAAACTAGTATACACATGCACGCGCGCGCGCGCGCGCACACACACACTTATTCTGATAAAACATAATTGATGCAGACACATTTTGTGATTTTCTCAACTCTAGTGAAATCTGGAAGGTGTTATTTATAATTAATTTACTTGATAAAATAATGCAGCTTTCAGCAAGTTTCCTCATGTTTACTGAGGTATGAAAATTAGCAGAGCTTTGCAATTACATGGATGACTTAGAAATTGCCCTCTGTGATCATTTAGGTTGTGACCTTCACAGTGAATAAATCCTCCTCAATTCATTCAACAATGAAAAACTTAACACAAGTTGATCTAGGAGTTCAAAAGAGATTTGATATCTCCCTAAATGTAGAAAGTGTTTGGAACTGTATGATGAGAAATAGAAATACCAGAGCAGCCAGAGTAGTAGGGGACATCCCTTCACAGAATATAGTAGATATTTGGTGTCTGCTGTAGGAGCTAGATTAAATGAGACAAGTATTGAATATCTATATTACTACTTCAGATTATAACTGTGAAAGTTAATCTGTATAGATTTGGATCAAAGTACATAAAGATGTAGTGATTAAGGAATAGAATTGGAAATCAGATCTGTAATCAGCTCCTAGATTTGTCACAGACCTCATCTGTAATTTTTAAAGAGTCAGTTACCAACAGCTGGGATTTCCCAGACTGCTTACCTTCCATTTAGGCATCATAATACATAAGTAGGTTTTCAAAAGTCCAGCAAATCAGAGACAAAGATCTTGGAAATCCAGCCAAAAATATTACAAAGGCTGTTACTGAATGTTGCATTCTTTTGTACATCTGGACCCATTTGTGGGCAGGTCCACTGATGAGGGAGTTGAAAGGAGCAGTTGCCGCAGAATCCTGTGATAGAGCCCCTTTGAATTGCCACCAAAGCCCTGATGGAGGGGGATTGCCACGATCCAGGTGGTACTGAGGGCTGATTGCCCTGCCCCACCATTTCTGCCTGAGGACCCACGCCTTCAGGAGGCAGGAGCCACATCCCCACACCTTGCCGAAGGGCCCGTGGTAGCTTTTGACTTGCTGGTTGTGGGTGCTGAAAACCTGAAATGCTGTCCCTTAATCTTTCTGAGGCTTACTTTTCCTTACATGAATTGTCTTTTGCTACTCATTTTATTGTTCCTAGCACAATACAATGCAGTCTGAACCTCAGTGGGGGTCTGTGTTTGATAATTCATTTTAATTCATAAATCAAGTAGGTTATTTATCCTCTGTAGCTGATTGTTGCTGATTGCTGTAGATTTTTATTATTTACAAGTAATTGGTGGCTCAAAGGAGTAATCTCTTTTAAAGAACCACACAGATGTTTTCATCTGTTTTCTTTCCCCTCCCTTCTGTGAGCAGTATATCATTTGTTGGCCTAACCAACTAACAGCACTCCCCTTACCTGACAAGTTTGGGAGAGGCATTTCCTAGACACTGACTTTGCCACACTCTCACTTCTGGGAACAGTACATTCTTTCAGCAATCTGACTAAATGTTCCACCCACTGACATGCAGGGAGAGTACTTAAAGCAACTCAAGGAGTCTATTTATGTTATTCTTGGCTTGGTGTGTCATGTCAAGAGAGTCATATTTAAATTACTAGATATCTGTATTTTGTCTTGTGATTGAAAAAGCTCAGAGCTTTGATTCAATTTATCTGTAGCCACAAAAAGTTTTAATGTTGACTTGAAATTTATCAGTTTTTTTCTGGCTCCTTGGCAAGTATAGTTCACTCTGTAGCTAGTCCACTCTGAAATTAGTCTAGTGCACATTGTCATTTTTTCTTCCCGCAAGAGAACCCATGTCTTTGTTAATATCATAACAAAGGTGTTGGTAGGGAATCTGCTATATAATTTGTATTCTTTATATCCTATGTATGCTTTGAACCAGAGCTGGAGAACAAGCAATATAAGAATCTAAAGGGATTTCATTATCCATTTTAGAATACACCTAAAAAGGAACTGCACATTGAGGACAAACTTTCTTTTACTGATAGCTGACTGAAGTAATGGTGCAGCAGAAGCAGAATACTGTCAACTGTGTATAGAATATGGGCCAAAAAGCAGCTTGCTCATGCAAGCGTGGGGTTGAGAAGAACTGAGGATGTAACTCAGTTTTGCAAGTACTTTAAAAAGGGGCACCACTGACTGTTGCAATATATACTTATTTCAACACATGAGCTAGCCAGGTGGGAACATGATTGAGTCACTCCCACCCACTTAAAGACAAGCCATGCTCCTGTGAGATGTTCCAGTGAGTTGGTTTAAGTACTCTCCCTGTATTGTGATGTACTGTTCCGAGAAGGGAGGGTGTGGCAAAGTCAGTGTCTAGGAAATGCCTCTCCCAAACTCTTCAGGTAAGGGGAGTGCTGTTAGTTGGTTAGGCCAACAAATGATATACTGCTCACAGAAAGGAGGGGAAAGGAAACAGATGAGATTCTGGTGTTCCAGTGAGTGTGGCAGTTGGGCACCCCTTTGAGCTATCTGAAACTCTGAACTCTCCTTGGCTGTATGCATAAGTGAACTAGGATGGGAGAAACAAATGCTCCCTTTACCTTCTCTCCCCATTTGAATACATTTTTAAATACTTTTTTGGGATTTTTCGCCTTAGTTTACATATTTTTACGCCCTTTCCTTTAAAATTCCCATGTATTTATCTGGCATTCTTCGTCGGCTAAATGTTGATCTTCAAAAGCCATTAGCTGGCTAGCTGTAACATACCATGTTAAATCATACTTAGGAACTGATAATTTTAAGCTTCTAAAAACAAATAAGCCCTCCCCCCCACACACAATGCACATTATAATATATACCCACTGAGCTCTATGAGGGTAGGAAATGTGGATTTGTGTACAAAAGAACAAGAGATCAGGCTAGGACACTGAAATAATAATGAGTCCTAATTATTCTGTTAAGAGTAAATGTAACAGATTCTTTGTTATGTGACGCACGAGAGACAGAGAAATAGAACTCTTTGAGAAGGCTGTAGTCAGCATATAATCAGCTAAGGTAGGTGTAGAAATTAATGTGATATGTAGCTATTTTTCTTGGGTCAAATACTGAATCACGATTAATGTCTTCATGGTACTATTAACCCCATGGCTTTGTGATGTCAATTAGCAATGAATGTGGCATAACATAAAATGTCTAACCCCAAACAAAATTAGGCCAGCATATAATTTATCATTAACAAACTACAATCCAGTACTGGCTCTGCTGAAGTTAATGGATATTTTGCCACTGATGGGACCAGGATTTCACTGGTGAAACCTAGTGTAAAGTGCTCGTCTAAAAATCAGCTCACAGCAAAATCCACTTTGGAACCTGGATAGGAGACATGCAAAACAGAGAAATGGGCTATAGTATATATTATCACCCTCTCTTGAGCATGAAGAAGATAGTTCTCAGTCAGGGCTATTGTGGCTTTGCAGTTTACAAAGCAGCATGGGAAGTGAAGAGGGGAGAGTTAGGGAACAGTGACCTTCCTAGATTTGTATCACTCCTAATGCAGAGAACTTCTAGGAGGAAATGTATATGGAAGTTAACACTGCTGCAGGTACGATCATCTAAGGGATGCATTCTACCATGGAGAACCCAAAAAGTTGTTGCATAGGACTGTTGTTTAGGCAAGATACCCAGCTAATGTAGGAATTCAAGAAGGCTCTAAGGAATTTCTGGGCTACACTTTCTCATCCCTTCCCCCCAAACTATGTCATTAGGACCTCACCCTCAGAGAATGGAGAATCAGAAAAGAATTTTATCAGAAAAACTCTACTGAGCTCCCAGTTCACTTTTCCCCAATGCACAAGTTTTGTTTTGTTTGAAGAAGCATTTGACCCCTCTGCTAAATAGCTCTTCTTCAAAATCAATAAAAAATTCAGCAGCCTTAACAGTTGGGTCCTGTGCTCCCACACCAATTCAAAAAATGATATTCAATATAATATTTCTTGTTTGCAAGGAACATCAGGCCAAGTGGTCCCATTCTATAGCAAAAATATTATTTTACTAGTAATAGTTTATAAACAAATGCAAGACTTAAAGCAAAAAAAAGAAAAGCTGCAGTCAGCGAAAAATATTTTCCTCAAGGGATAAGATTCATAACAAGAAACTAAAATAAACAAATCTTTAATATTTGGAGTGTCCATGCTCCACTCCATAAGCAGACAAGTAAACGAAAAGCTTCACGGTCAGGACTTTAGGTCATTCCTTTGATTCTGAGTATGGCACAGTACTCTCCCAAAGGCATTCTCTCTTCTCTGACTCTCAGGCAAACACTTACATACCTTCACCTGACCACCTTTGCAAGAGACTTGAAGAGGAGAAGCTTACTTGAAGTTAACCATTTGTCATCAGGATCCAAGGGAGTGCTTCGGCATCTTATCGCACATTTATTATAGGTGGCATGGTTAGCGATATTCATTTTTACGGTTGCTCAACACTTTTCAACATTTCTCTTCCCCCATTCTCACTTGCTTATAACTTTGCTAGACTTAAACCATTCAAACCCCCCTTCCCCTGCCACAAACCCCCACACCAAAAATAGCTGAAAATTTGCACCAGGACAATAATCAAATTAGTACTAAATGAATTCAATTAATGTCAATCTCATAGAACTGAGTAAACAAACACATATACATAAAACCCCAACTGATTTAAATCTATCACTAAGCACTTGCTCACAGAACAGTGATTTGTTAGAGAACTCAAAAAAATATTTGCAAACTAAATGGAGAAATTATTTTTTGTAACGTATCATTATGTTCTACTTTTGTGAACCATTCAGCAAAATTAATGAGAATATACCCTAAATTCAATTCACTGCAACCAAACATCAGAGAAAAGAATTGTTCACAATCAATATGATCATGAGTGTTCTCATGAGTGAGACAAACACACAGTTTTATGTTGGACAGCCTGTTCAGATGAAAAACGTGAGTGAGAAATAATAAATTCGAATATAAAAAGATTAAACTAACCAGAGCAGTCTAAGGGCTCAAACTGGAATGTGAAACAGAGGAGGGTTAAATCTATGATGCAATGGAATCATATCTATCCAAAATCCACACGCCCACTGTTAAAGCTTTTGGAACTAAGGGTATGGCTAGACTGCATTGCCCTTTCGGGATACTTCCAATATCCCGAAGTAACAATGCCATCTCTTTAAAAGCACCCACTATTTCCCAAAATAGTGGTCAAACTATTCCGGTGTCCCTGTAACCCTTGTTCCATGGGGGTTCAGGGATTTGTCAGAACAGTGCCTTATTTTGAAATTTGGCACATGTAGACAGTGCCAAATTTCAAAATAAGCTCTAACGATTTTGACTCAGAATAAGCTACGCAATTTGTGTAACGCAAATTGCACAGCTTATTCCAACAGAAGGGTGCTGTCTAGACGCACCCTAATTTATTATATCTTGGCAGAGGATGGATGTGGCATTGGACTGTGACACAAGAAATCTTGGTTCAATTCCAAGTTTCTGCTACAGGCTTCTTGTGTAATTGTAAGCAAATTATTTTCTCTCTCTGCTACAGTTTCCCATCCCGTGTATAAAATGAGGATAATAATGCGTCCTTTTACTCTATTTTGGCTGCACATTTTTGGTGCTACTGCTATGTGTATTGTTCAGTGCCAAGCATAGATGGTTCTGATCTCAGTCTGGGTCTTCAGGAGCTACTTTAATATAAATAATAATACTGGCTTGCTGTTTCTCTGTCTGAAGAACAACGTAAAACACAACTGGACATAAATGGGGACTATTATAACACTCTGGATGGCTCCTTAATTTTTCAAGCAAACCCTCAAATGAAGTCCAAATGCAAAGGTTTCTATTTTTCTGAACCCCAGTGCAATGAAAATGTGTTTTGAAAAGGAAGTTAAATAGTAGTTTTACTCTTAAAAGTTAAGATTAAAAGATTCCTTACTTTTCTTGATTTATCTGTGATCAGTAATAGTCTGTGGTATTTGATATAAACAACACCAGCAGGTGGAACTGGAAAGTCCTTTAAAGCACATCTTTGTGTATGAAGGAATCAATAAAGGGCAGAGATTTTTCTCCTCAGTTCTGGAAGACAGTTGCTCTGTGAGTATTTTGGTTCCTGTGGTGTGCTGAAGTCATTACTTGTGACACTCAGCTTGGCATATCTCTCTGATGTTCTCCAGTAGTCAATCAGTATATCCTGTTAGCACTGAGTATTTTAACTTCTCCAGCACAATATTTATTATTGATACACCATTAAAACACATAATTAAAGAACAAGTATTTTTTATGTGAACTGTATAGTTGTTTACCAAGTGTAATACAGAATGAACAGTTTCCCTTTCCAAAATATGATTCAGAAATCAGGAATTACTTTAAAGGATTTTTAAAGCTATAATATTACAGGAAAATCTAGTAGATTTTCATTTATAGTTGTGTCATACAATTGTTTAAAATAATATAAATCTCTTTGACATACATAGTCTCTAATAATAAAATCTTTTGGCAGAAAATATATTGTCTTAATCTTTTTACTTTTATTATCCCCGTCAGCATAACATTTGTTCTATTATGAAATGTGTGAATTCAATGTTTTTGGATTATCTGTGTTTCAAATAATGTAGACTGAAAGGCAAATATATAGTAACTGAATGAAAGGTAGAGAGAAAGGCAACAGATTCCATAGAAACATGGATCAAAAAGACTGGAATGGTTCAGTTGGAAAAGAGAAGACTAAATGGGGACATGTCTGAGATCTCTATGATCATGTGTGGTATGGGGAAAGTGAATAGGGAAGTTTTATTTGCTCCTTCACATAACAAAATAGCCCAATAAAATTAACAGACAAATTTAAAAACAAACTGAATAAAATACTTCTTCACCTAAGAATTTAGTAGGTTGGGAAGTGATCAGAGAGTTACAGATTTATTCTTGGAATATAGTATGATTGCCCAGTTCAACTGTTATGGTAGAATCATTTAGATAGAAATACAAGTGACTTATTTTTAAGTATGACTCAGACTACCATTATATTATGATTCAAGTAGACAGCCAACTGGTATTATATTAGCAGCTTATATTACACATTTTAAAGGAATTCATTTAATTTTTTTTATTTGGCTTAACCTGTGGGAAGAGAAACCTAGTTTTCAAATATATATGGATCCTTGTTTGATTTAATAATAGACAAAGTCGTGTCTCTATAACATCAGACACTACTGAACCAACAGACTGAATTATGGCTAACTGTTCTCTAGTATAAATATACAGAAGTGTGTAAATTTGTTAAAAATGGCAAAATTGGGCAAAGGGTGAAAATTGGATATGAATGGTTTAAACATTCAAAGTTTCCTTAGGTAGTTTATTACTAAGAGAAAGGTGAGATATAACCAGAAGTACAACCATATAACCAAAGTGCAAACCAATCCTCATTTCCTTTGATGTGTTAGTAATTCGAAAGTATTCACCAAATAGTTTAGATGAACCAATATCAGGGTCAGAGATGTTTGTGAAAGGTTCACTTTGACTATTCTTTATCAGCTTCATTATTCTTTAATTTTGGTGCATATCTAATCATCTACCAATAGTAAATCCTGCATTTTTTTGTTTTTGTTTTTGTTTCCTGACTGGAGGACTGAAAGTTTGTAATGAGGGGAATGACTACCCATAAACAGTAAATAACATACAGAACTATTCAACAAGCCTTACATTTGTCACATCAAGAATGAAATAAAAATAAAGCTGGAAGACCCTAAAGCTGCTACTTAAAATGTGAATACATTGAGTAGCCTCTGTAAGGGATAGGTTTGGTGCTGCTCTTGCTGGCACAGTGAAAGACAGTTTTCCCTTTGTCTCACCTGCTAGAACTGCTGCCTTCAGAGCACAAAGGTCATGTGGTTTAGGTTTTGGGTGCAGAGTGCATATAAAGCAATTCTAGCCATCAGGGAAGTGACAGTAATAACTGTAAACGACTTATCTTTAAGCAGCATGGGTAAATTCACTCTGCTGAACAGAGCTACCACACTCAACATGTATAGATTAGATTAGCAAACTCACAATGTATCCTGGCCAGCACTTTGAAAATGTTCCCCTGTACCTCCTGAAATTATAACATACACAGTGGGACTTCAGCTCTGTGTTCTCATATCTTTAATGTAAATCATGAACTTATTACTTAAAGAAAAAACGAAATAATATACAGGCGGCCCCTGATTTGCAACGAGATTGGTTCTTGGGAAGAGTCACAAGTCAGGAGCATTGTAACTCGAACCCTCATTTATGATAGGCATTGTATGCTGTTGTAAATGCAGGCCAAGGACGTAAGTCGGGGGTTTTCGGCCCCTTCTGCACTTACAAAAATGGCTGTGAGTGTGGGGGGTCTCAACTCGGACAGTCACATCTCAGAGATTTCCTGTATTTGCTATGTATCACCATAACATATGAAAAGATTATTTGCATATGGCAACAAGCCTTTGTCTATATTTACTTCTAATGAGATGCTCAAATATAAAATACCAGAAGATATTTACTACTGCGCAACAGTTACTCATCTTACAGAAAAGTGTGTTTTTTAACAGAACAAGAATACCCTACTCACTTGCCATTTAATGCTGCCACTCCAACAGTGCTTCTGGCAATTGACATACTTGCCACAAATGTCCATTGCTGACTTTGTGGGTCCCATCTCTCAACCGTGTTCAAATAGCTCCAGCCATCATGGCCACCCACTGCGTAAATAGGCCCTTCAAGTACTGTAACACCTAAAAAACAAGAGCGAATGAGAGAAGATAGAGAGAGTTTTCTTACACTACATTCTTAAATAAATATTTACCATAACAAAGATAACAAGTAAATATTCATACGTCCCTATACTCTGAGATGAATCAGATGCATAGCAATTATCCCACCCACTGCCACCTTGTGTTGTTTTTCATGCTATTTTGCAAATGGGCTAAGTCGTTAATCTGCTGTCAAAAACAAATATTGACGCTAAAAGTGGGTGAGAAAATGGGTTTATTTTTTCCCATTGAGAATGTCTACCTTTTATTGAAAACTCTTTCTTTATGAAAAGTTGAAATTCTCTGTGGAACTTTTTAATAAGAAAGTAATTTTGTCAAAACCCCTGTTTTCCACTACAAACAATTTTGATGAAAAAATTTAAACCAGCCCTTAGTTATTGTCTATCACCACCCCTTTCCTGGGGCTGGATTGTTCCAAAGCAATAATACAACAAACTTTAACCTAAATGTCCTCACTAGTAGTGTTTTTACTTCGGATTTTTCTTTGGAATCTCCTCTGTCCTAGCTCTCCAATTTCATATGGTCCAAAGAGACTCTGCTACCATTTCTACATCATGGCTTGGCCCACATGCCAGGATGATTCAGCAGTAATTTCCCTAAATCTTAAGGCAGATAATATAAGACATAGGAAATGCCATACTGCATGGTCCATCTAATCCCATATTCTGATAGTAACTAGCATCAGATGTTTCAGATAAAGGTGCAAAAGACCCTGCAACAAGCAATCTCCCATTAAACTTTCATCCTAATCCCTAACAGATTGCTTTCTTAAGGCACAAAACGTGAGATATTTATCCTTTCCAAACTTTTTGTTAGAATTTACTATAACAATTCTGGATATTCCATGTATTTATCTTGATAAAGATATAATCCATCTTTGAAACTTCCTAAATTCTTTGTCTCAAAAGCATGCTGTGGCTACAAGTTCCATAACCCGATTTCTCATTATATGAAAAAAGGAAACTTCTGTCCATTTTTAAACTTTTATCTTTTCAATTCACTGAACGTCTTATTGTTCTAGTCTTCTTAGTCAGACAGAACAGTGTTTCCCAGTCTTCTTTCTCTTTACCATTCATTATATATATTATGTCCCTTTTTACCTATCTCCTTTCTAAGATAAACAATTCCAATTCTTTTCAATCACTCTTCATAGGAAAGTTTCTCCATCCCCATGATCATTGCTGTTGTCCTTCTCTGAATTTCTTCAAATTCTGTAATATTTTTGTTGAGGAAATGGTCACTAGTACTGTATATAGAATTACAAATGTTTACTGAACAGAAATTGTTACTGAGTTGTCCCCAGTGATGAGTAGGTCCCTATCCTGAATTCATACAGTTAGTTTAGAACCCTGTAGGATGGATAAGTAATTAATATTTTCCCTTTTATATGCATTACTTTGTGTTTTTCAACGCAGAACTTCATCTGGCATCATTTTGCTAGTTCACCCCACTTTTTTAGGACACACTAACATTTCTCTCTGTCTTCTTTGGAGATGACTAATCTAAATAATTTGTTCTGTTTCTGAATTTTGATACCTCAGCATCCACTCCATTTTACATATCAGTATTAACATATCTCAAACTAATTCAATAAAAACCTTGTATTGCATCTGCCACTTTGTTACATTTACATTTACAGAGCTCAAATGTCCTCTCTCCCTAATTCTTCCTCAAAACAACCAGTCTAGTTCTGGCCCATTGCATTTTAATATACTGCACAAAAACAAATTTTGAAGTGTAGAATTTCATCCCATGGTTGTACAGTGATGAAAGTATTCACTGCAAACAATCAATTGTTTAAATTTTTAAATGTATTAATGTCTCCAGAGTAGCTCATTAGTAATAAATAAAATCCAAGAATGATCAAGCCAAACTGATTTTGATTTGTATCGTACTAGGGTATGATACTAATCTAGTAACAGATTCCGCCAACCTTGTTCACACTAAGTAGTAATTTACTCCACAAATATTCCAATGGAAATTAATGGATAGTGCTACTATGTGTATAAATAACTTGAGTTCAATAGAACTATTCACAGAGAACATTATTAGTCAACATGAGCAAGGGTGGCAGAATTGTGTGAGCAGTAAATGTATCCAATGTTTAATTTAGGTAGCTAATATTTCCATTTTAGGCTGTCAGTGGGTAAAAAGGAGAAACAGGCATGTAGGACTTGGGCTGTGTAATACAACCTGAAGCTAGAAATGCAACAGCCTTCAGCAAAAATAACCCATCATAGTATTTCTAGTGATTTTTAACTCACAGATATTTTAGTTATGCTTTTTTTTGCAGATGGTATTTAATTATATGAATAAAATCAGAAAGCTGCAACAGCTAGTATTTCCATAGAAAAATTCAACTAGTGCCATTTTCAGACTGCAGAGGAAAAAATCCCATGCATTGTGATTATTCCCCTTTCTTCAAATCATTAGGGCACTATGAAACACTGAGTGACAAACTAAGTAATATTATAATTAATGAACCGAGTCCAACATATCTGATAAGTAGAATATTTCACATTTCACTGATTGATTTGTCTGAGCTCATAAGAGATATATGACATCAGTTATTGCTTTTATATTATATTTATTACAGTTTGAGGGACTGCATATGCTGCTGCAAATGTTGGGGGCTGTAGTGGAGAGAGAAGGGGTTATTTGTTTTGTTTGGTTTTTCAGATTAAGAAACACAAATCAGTAAATGAAGAAGCAATGGCACTTTTGTAAGAACACAGTAAATACACCTCTGCTAGGGTAGACAGGTAAAGCAAAAAGGGCTAAAGTCTGCTCTTTATGCCAGAAATGTGTACATCCAGATAGCAGCATGTAGCCAACACCTGTCTAATACCGTGCAGTCACACTGGGTTAACACACATGGTTGGGCATTTTTTCTATGTCAATGAAAAAGATTATGAGCCCTAAGAAGTGCTTGGCTAAGCTTGCTACATTGTTGGCAGCATATGGGGAAGATTCAGAAAGGAACAAGTATTGATGATCTGGAAAAGCTGCTTTAAAGTTAGAGAATTAAGGTGTATCCAGGTGGCTTATCTAAGATGTGTATCCAAAAGATGATTTGATGACAGTCTACAAGAGTTACCCCAGGACTGACAATATCCTGGACAAACCTAAAGGAACTAAGATAAAATTTACTGAGCTAAGTTAAACCTTATTAAACTAGGATTAATGTATTTCAGATACACTATATTAAAATGCAATTGCATATTTCTTATTGTGGTATTGTATGTAATTCCTGTAAGAGGTGAAGCATGTTATTGCAGTGTCTCTGATTATCCATCCTTTGAAGCCACTCTCCGTCTCCTCTCAGAAGTTTATATTGGATTCTCTAGGGACCAAGAGACAAAGACAGACCTTTTGGATAAACAGCCTGTTTTTAAACAGGCTTCAGAATTTCTTCCTTGTCCAACAAATAGACAGGAACCTTGGTCCATCGAGGGTCCAAACCTTTGAAAAGGGTTGGAAGGACAAGGCCATCTGAGGCCCCATAAGATTGTGGGACTGTTCTGAGCTGAAGCTGGGATGAATTTGTAGACACAAGAAACTCGGTCGACTGCTGAGGGACTGCTGTAGGAACAGAGCCCATGTCATGATTGGGGTAACTGCTGACAAACTTCTTAATAGGTGTGTGGGTTCTTTTATCACTTTTAGTATGGGTTAGGGGTTTTTTTGAGTGCTTTTACTTTAAGAGTAAAATAGACTTGCACTGGAAGAACTGTGTAATAATTGATAACTGTGTAATAATGTATATTAATCTCTGAAGAGAAAACTAGCAGGCCTGTTTAGGCAGACTGCTGGGAATAATGCAGGGAATGCAGGGAACTGTCAGCTTGCAAATCCCCAGGCCTGGAGAGAAGGAGATGTGTGTAGCTACTCAAGAACAGCCAGGGAACAAGAAGCTTGAGAGTGGGTGCCCTTGCTGAAGCACTCTGTATTCAAGGAGGAATGCAGGTGCAGTTTCCCTGAACTGTGACAAGAAGTACTGACATGGGGAGACTATATTCGATCAAACGGCTCTTGCAGTTATCTGACAAAGGCATAACAAAATCCAATGGCTGCAATCTGCAACTTGATGAATTCAGACTAGAAATACAGCACAGTTTTTAAATATTAGTATAATGAATCATGGAACAGTTTACCAAGGGATGTGGTGGATTCAGTCACTTGATGATTTTTAATCATACTGGTTATCTTTTATCATTATTGGGTGAAAATCTGTGTTATGCAGGAAGTCAGACTAGATCATTGTAATTGTCTCTTCTGACCTTAAAATCTAAGAACCTATATACCTTTGCCCAATTATGACTCACTGTGCCATACTCCCTTTGGCTACAGTTTACCAATGCTAAGGGTAGGTCTAGACCAGGGGTAGGCAATAAGCTGCACATGGGGTAGATGTGGTTCACCAGGGTTAGCCCGTGGCAGGCCGCCAGATGCTTTATTTATCTGTGTGTCCACAGGTACAGGCACTCACAGCTCCCATTAACTCAAGGTTTTTGAATAATTAATTAGATACAGAACTTTCTGGAGATTTTTAAATGGACATATCACTCTGATTTGATTCTAAACTATTCTGAGATCTCTCGTAAATGAAGATTACATTGTAGTATATTATGAAAAATATTAGATCTCTGTTGTGCAGGTTTTCTAGAGTTATTCAGTACACCTCAACTAGGTGCCAGAATCAAGAGACAGCTTCTTCCAAACAGATGTCAAATGTAAGCATGGATTGTTACTACGAAGGTAAGGAATGTTTATAAGGCTGAAACAGAATAAGAAATTGACACTTGCTGTTTAATTTGTCTAGTAAGGGAGCAGACCTACTTTTGGTAGAAAAATGGAGTTTGTGTAACCAGAATTGACTGCTCAACAAAAACTTATTTGCCTAATAGATGTCCTTATTCCTTTAAATAACCAACAATTTTCTTTAAGAACCATGAATAAAATGGACACTCTCAGTCACAGAGAAATAGTTTTGTAAATTGACCTGATGGAACTTTTTAAAAGCCTAATCAATGAATTTTGCAGGCTGTTACATCAACAAAACAATTCCAATAAAAGGCTTTCATTCCCTCCTTGCTTTATAATGAGCTACATGGTTCGTTAATAATAAACAATAATTTATATAGATCTAGAATTGCGAACAGCATTAAAAATACCACCCTATCCCTGCCCCTGATGTAATAAAATGCCTAGCCACAAAGAACCTCCGTTCTTAAGGTACAAATAGCAATAGTAAAGCTGAACCACGAGTGACATGAGGATTTTATCACAGGTAGGCTTTGAGCATAACTGAGTTTTCAGAAGTGATCTGGATCGGAGGGCGGGGGTGAATTGGTGCACATTAAGTTGGGGAACAGTTCAGTTCATATAAAGAGGATTGCTAATAGATTAAATTAAAAATAGTTGGTGTTTTGTGGGTACTTGTAACCAGCCATGGGGGATGTAGAATCTTTTGTAGTTAGGGCTCAGACTATTAATTTTTATTATTATTGAAAGCTGCAGGAAACAGTAGCCCAGCTTCACTTCTCACAGCTCCCTTTGGCTGGGAACAGCAAGCCACAGCCACTGAGAGCTGCGAGCAGCCATGTCTGTCGTTGCTCAGTTAACAAAGTGTCTGGCAGCCCACCTGCAGCTAACCTGCTGAACCATGTGCAGCTGTTGTGCTGGAGATTTCCAGCCCCTGCAGCAAAGGATAACCAGAGTACAGCAGTTTTCACCACTTGCTTTCCTTTGGGATATGTCCCCTCCTCCACAGACTTCATGAATGAAGATGGATATGCTGATTCTACACAAGGGCTATGTCTACACTGGCGCGATCTTGCACCAGAAATATGCAAATGAGGCTAAGCGTGGAATATCGCCGAGCCTCATTTGCATATCTAATGAGCCGCCATTTTTTTCAGAAGAGGCTCTTGAGCAAGAAGGAGCGTCTACACTGTCCCTTCTTGCGCAAGAAAAACCCTCTTGCGCAATACTGTTCTTCCTGAAAAGTAATAGGTGTAACGGGATTGCGCAAGAGGGTTTTCATGCACAAGAAGGGGCAGTGTAAACGCTCCTTCTTGCGCAAGAGCCTCTTCTGAAAAAAATGGCAGCTCATTAGATATGCAAATGAGGCTCAGCGATATTCCATGCTTAGCCTCATTTGCATATTTCTGGCTCAAGATCGCGCCAGTGTAGACGTAGCCTTGCTGGACAACTCCATGTGTATGTGTGTGTGTGGGGGGAGATGGGAGGGGGAATATCCAACAAGAGAACTCAAAGTGTTCTGAATTCCCCTTTCAGATGCCTGGACAGAACAGAGAATCTGGCTCTACGTATAGTCTGCACACTCTTGTCTTTAGACCATTGTGGAATCAGCCCTCCTGTTGAAAAGGTTGGACATGAAATGCTTACTTTTAAAGGATCTTTGTCCTAGCTGGAACACTTTCCCCTCTTCCTGCCCATCCTTTCCCCAGCACTTTGTTTTCCATTAGCCATAGAATCAGAGACTCAAAGAATCAGAGAGCTAGAAGGGACCTCAAGAGGTCATTGAGTCCAACTCCCTGCCCAAAGCAAGACCAACGCTAACTAAATCATCCCAGCCAGGACTTTGTCAGGCCAGGCCATAAAAAATCTCTAGGTATGGAGATTCTACCACCTCCCTATGTAAATCATTCCAGTGCTTCACCTCCCTCCTGGTGAAATAGTTTTTCGTAATATCCAACCTCGATCTCCCTGGTGGCAGCTTGAGACCATTGCTCCTCATTCTGTCATCTGTCACTACTGAGAACAGCTTCTCTCCATCCTTTTTGGAACCTCCCTCCAGGTAGTTAAAGGCTCCTATCAAATTCCCCCTCACTCTTTCCTCTGTCGACTAAACAATTCCAAATCCCTCCGACACTCCTCATGAGTCATGTGCTCCAGCCCCCTAATTATTTTCATTGCCCTTCACTGGACTTTCTCCAATGTATCCATGTTCTTTCTGTAATGGGGAGGGGGGGCTCAGAATTGGATGCAATACTCCAGATGTGGCCTCACCAGTGCTGAATTAAAGGGGAATAATCACTTCTCTAGATCTGTTGGCAGTGCTCCTCCTAATGCACCCTAATATGCTGTTAAACGTCTTGGCTAAAAGGGCACACTGTTAACTCATATCCAGCTTCTCATCCACTGTAATCCCCAGGTCCTTTTCTGCAGAACTGCTACTTAGCTAGTCAGTCCCCAGCCTGTAACAATGCTTGGGATTCTTCCATCCCAAGTGCAGGACTCTGCACTTGTCCTTGTTGAACCTCATCAGATTTCTTTTGGTCCAGTCCTCCAATTTGTCTAGATCACTCTGGACCCTATCCCTCCCCCAGCTTAGTGTCATCTGCAAACTTGCTGAGGGTGCAATCCATCCCCTCAACTGGGTCATTAATAAAGACGTTAAACAAAACCAGCCCCAGAAATGACCCTTGGGGCACTCCGCTTGATACTGACCGCTAGCCAGATATTGAGCCATTGATCACCACCTGTTGAGCCCAACAATCTAGCCAACTTTCTATTCACTTACAGACCATTTATCCAATTCATACTTCCTTAACTTGCTGGCAAGTTTTCAGTGGGAGACTGTGACGGGGAGAGATGGCCCCGCACTAGCGCCCTGGGTGGTGCGGATGCGAGGCCGGGACCTCAGCCGGCAGCGTGCAGACTGGGGGCAGGGCCTGTGCCAGATGGCATGGCACCCACTGAGTCTGGGAAGAGAGGGGGCGGGGCAGGTGTGAGGGAATGTCCTGATGCCACTACAAGGGGAGGGGCCCGGGAGGAGCGGGCCTTTCAAAAGGCCGGCGGCAGGACCTCAGAGGAGGCTGGAGGAGGGGTAAGAGCCATCCCCGAGATGCGGGACGCGACTGCAGGAAGCAGGCAGGAGGTGGTGGAAGCTGGACCAGGGGAGGGTGAGTTTGCCCTTGCTGAACCAGGAGAGGGCGAGTTTGACCCAACCCGTCAGGAGGCATCAAAGGGGAGGGACTTGCTGTAGAACACTTGCTGTAGAACACTAGGAAGGGGGGAAGCAGGGGGAAAGGAAGTAGCCCAGGATGGGTATAGGAGTTACAAGCCCATGGGCTGGTGAGTTGAGGGCAACAGCCCCGCCAGTCGGGACAGGGACAGTGGATCCCTGTGTCCTTAGGGTCCTGGGTTGAGACTTGGAGAGTGGGGGGGGGCTGAGTCTCCCTTTCCCACCTGAAGCCCCCCTCCCCCCCCCATTAGGTCCGTATTGTGGTACCAGTAGACACGGATGGGAAGAAAAGTCCGGTGCAGTGAGGAGCCTGTATGGGGGCCCCTTCCCTACAGGTGCAACTGGGGCAGGGGCTCCGGCTAGGGAGAGAGCAAATAGAGGGTCAGGGGAGGGTGTTGGATAATTGATGTGGACCCCGCGACCCCCCTAACAGAGACTGTATCAAAAGATTTGCTAAAGTCAAGGTATATCATGTAGACCACCTTCCTCATGTTCACAGAGCTAGTTACCTTGTTAGAGAAGGCAATTAGGTTGGTCAGGCATGACTTGCCCTTGGTGAATCCATGGTGACTATTCCTGATCTCTTTCCTCTCTTCCAGGTGCTTCAAAATGGATTCCTTGAGGTTCCTCTCCATGACTTTTCCAGGGGCTGGGTGAGCCTGACTGGTCTGTAGTTCCTTAGATTGTTCTTCTTCTCTTTCTGAAAGATGTGCACTACATTTGCCTTTTTCCAGTCATCTGGGAACTCACCCTACCTCCATTAGTTTTCAAAGATATTGGTCAATGGCTCTGCAATCACATCAGCCAACTCCCTCAGTACTCTCGGATGCATTAGATCTGGCCCCATGGATTTGTGTATGTCCAACTTTTCTAAATAGTTCTTAACCTATTCTTTGTTCACTAAGGGTTGCCTACCTCCTTCACTGTGCTGCCCAAGGCAGCATTCTGGTAGATGACCTTGTGTGTGAAGACAGAGGCAAAAAAAGCACTGAGTACTTTTTCCTGCATCATCTGTCACTAGTTTACCTCCCTCATTCAGTAAGAGTTTCATACCTTCCCTGACCAGCCTCTTATTGCTAATATGTATGTAGAAATCTTTCTTGTTACCTTCTATATCCCTTCTAGATGCAATTCCCATTGCTCAAACAATATATTTATACTCTTCCCTAGTAATCTGTTCCAGTTTCCACTTCTTATAAGCTTCCTCTTTGTGTTTAAACTCACCAAAGATTTCATTATTAAACCAACCTCGTCACCTACCACATTTGCTTTTCTTACTGCGCATCAGGATGGTGTGTTCCTGCATCTTCAAAAAGGCTTCTTTAAAATACAGTCAGCATTCCCAGACTCCTTTCCCCCTTATGTTGGGAACTTCTGATCATCAGGTCCTTGATGGAGTCAAAGTCTGCTTTTCTGAAGTCCAGGGTCTGCATTTTGCTGCTCTCCTTTCTTCCTTTGGTTAGGATCCTGAACTCGACCATCTCATGATCACTGCTTCTCAGGTTGCCACCCACATCTACTTCCCCTACTAGTTCCTCCCTGTTTGTGAGCAGCAGGTCAAGCTGCACATGACCTTAGTTGGTTTCTTCAGCACTTGTACCAGGAAGTTGTCCCCAACATTCTCCAAAAACTTCCTGGATTGTCTGTGTACTGCTGTATTGGTCTCCCAACAGATGTCAAGGTGATTGAAGTCCCCCATGAGGACCAGGGCCTGTGATCTGGAAGCTTCTGTTAGTTGTCTGAAGAAAGCCTCATCTACCTCATCCACTTGATCTGGTGGTCTATAGTAGACACCGACCACGACATCACCCCTTTTGCTCCTGGCTCTAAATTTAACCCAAAGACTCTCAACCAGCTTTTCATCCATGTTATACTGTAGAAAACTTTCTTTTTAATTTCAAATATTATATTGGGAATACTGAGCAGATACCAGTTTAATCTTCATAAGATAAAGTGGGTTGAAAGTGCCCGGAGGGCCATTAAATGCTGCTGGTCTCTCTTCAGAGCACTCTGCAATCTCCATTCCTTCTTCCCCTGCCTCTTTTGATGCTCAGCCTGCTTCTATTCTCTTTCCCCCATTTATTCAATATAGGAGGCATAGTGCTATGCTGGGATATGTTACCCAGACATGTCAATCAAAATGATCCAACTAGCCAATCAGAGCATGGGTCTGATGCTCATTATAGTCAATAAATATTTATCAGATTAAAAGCAGAGCAAGGTCAACACCAGGCCTCTTAAATTTTGCAAGATCAGCTTCTCAGATTTAGTGTTATATTACAGTATATTTCATTTTTGCACATAACATACATCTGACTAGAACGCAGAAATGGACATTACAGGTAGAAAACTTAATCTGCCATTAACTGAGATTATATTCTTTAGGCTCTAATTATGCAGCTGACAGAGCAAAAATTGTATCTGTGCTAGGGAGTAATGCAGGAATGGAAATACTGACCTTAACAATGATATTTGTTTAAGAAAACACATCTGTTCTATGTATCACTAACAACTGACTGCAGAAACAAAAGTGTCATTAATAAGGAATACACTCATTTGAGCATGGCCTGTAAAATATGCTGTAATGCAAACCGTGAATATGAATGAAATGTGTTAACCAATTACCTTCATCAAGTTATGGAGCAAGTTATTAAAATGCAAAATTAAACAGACAAAAAAGTCTTCTAGCCATAATCTCTGCTCCAGTACCACCTGAGTCCATTCTTGTCCCTTCGCTTAAAAATAAAAGCAAATAAATACTGAAAAATATTCCTCTCCCAAAAGCAATATTCTTTTCCTCACTGTCTGAACTATCGCCTCCCATTTCCTCTTTAGCCCCCATGGTCTGTATTTTTCATTTATTTTTCAGATCAAAAGATCAATTCTTCAAGTTGCTAGGCACCTCCTAAGAGACACTGAATGTCATTTATTCTCACTGGAATTAACTACTTGAGTCAACTACCTCAATCATGCATCTGAATAAAGGTACACGTACATAAAACTATTTGTAGAATTAAGACTTTAGATCATAAACTCCTTGGGGGCAGAAAGCCTTTCCTTTTACTTGTCAGTAATGAGCTATAAACTCCTATGAAACTATTTACATTAAAATTAATAATAACTTTGTAGTAACTAAAAGTAGGAAAAGCTTTCTGATAATCCTGACTAACTCCTACAGAGAACACATTTCACACACAAGCATTCCCAGTTGCTTTGGTTTGTTCTTAGAGCTTTTTATTTGCATATTTCTAGAAGAACAAGATGTCCCTGGCATTGGAGGGTCTCCAAGTCCACCATACATTTTCTGACACCTAGAACTTAAGAGGCCCTCACACAGCACACAAAGCAAAATATTTTCAAAGAAAACTGACAATAGAGAAGTCTCACAAACTGTTTGGTTAATTTGTTTTAATACAGAGAATTCAATTTAGTTTTAAAAAATGTCAGAATACCGTTCCTACTACACACTGAACAACTTCTGCTCAAAGAGCAAAGGTGTTAAACTCCATATTTATTTTTCAATTTAGTGCTCCTGATTTCTGAGTATAGCCTTTTTTTTTTGGCAACTGCACCATGTACATATAACTTTTATTTTACACGCAAACCCAAAAATCCATTACTGTTTTACTTGATGCTATCTGGTAACACAGCACTGACTTTAAGGAATTTTTCATTTTATCTATTTGATTTTCTAACACATCTGTTCAGTACCCTGTTTTCATTGCCCATGGTTACTTTCTGAAACCAGTTATAATCTATGCCTTGCCCATTACATTATTCCTGCTTTAATGCAGCATAAGAAATGTTTCTGGATGGGTCAATACACACTAGGGCATCTAAGGTAAGAAGCATATTTGTGTAATTTAGTAAGGCTGGCTGTAGATCCAAAGTGCTTGATGTATATTTCATAGAGAAAATTTTTGCCCACACCTATTCTCTGAGATGACTTGAGAGAAATAATTCTCATGTAGTGGATACCTGAGGTCCTACTGATGCTGTGATGAACTGCTCTGAGGTGCAATCAAGAACTGGGGTACTGCTGACATAGCAGCCTGTCTCAGCACTCTCGGCTCTCTCTCACACTGTGCTGCTGTGACAAACTGCAAATTCCTCATGGTCCTGCATTCACACAAGTATTTACGCTGGTAGGCACACATCCAACTACAGTTATATGAAGGCTTAGCTTCAACCACTCATGAACTAACAAGAGAACAATTCCAATCAGCTCACCCCACCCCCAGTTCCATAGCCTAAGACCCTACCCTAGAGCTGTACTGTCTTGCCCTCATCAAAAGCATGACCTGTATGCTAAAAGACAAAGAAATAATTCTTTCTAAAGTTAGCTCTCCTATGGCTGGTGGTAATTAAATCTCTGAAAGAGAAAGTTACATGGAATAAATTACCTTCTGCTCAGGTAAAGTACAACTGTTTCTGTGGTCAAGTCTAGTAACTACAGGTTGAAACTCTCTTCACTGGGACCCTCTGGTCCAGCAACATCTGGGGTCTGGTAGGACCATGGATGTTCCAGGCCAGAGAGTCCTGGTGGAGAGCTAACGCTTGGGAGCCCTGCAAGCAGGCAAGGCAGCGGGAGTCTGATGTGCAGCAACAGGGTTTCTCAGCAGGACAGTGGGGGTCCCATGTGCAGGAGTGGGGCTACCCAGTAGAGCAGTGGGAGCTTGGCGTGCAGAGGTAGAGGGGCTGTCCGCATGGCAGCGAGAGACCGGTGCATGGAAGCGGCAGGGCTGACAGGCGCTGTAGTGAGAGCCCAGTGTGCGGAGGTGCTGGCAGTGGAAGCCCAGTAGGCAGAGGCAGCGGAGCTGCCCAACGTGGCAGCATTTTTATTTTCAATTATGTTTCTGATCTCTCCAATATTTTATTGATTTTCACTAATGCCGCCTCTCCCAGTTCCCAGCCTTCATCCTAGTTCTGTTTACATCTTAAGCCATCTCTCTTGCATAATATCTGTCTGAACAAGCTGAAAAAAAAAGTGATAAATTGTGGTTTGTTTCAAATTATACAAAAAGGTCATGTTTAATATATTTGTAATTTGCACAAAACATGGCCTTAAAAAGGCATAAAATGTTCATAGGGACCCTGTGTGAATTTTGGAGAGCTGCAGCCTTGATCCCTGCAAGAGGTCTGCACACAGAACTCCCACTGGCCTCAAGCCGTGTTTGATGTGCAGAAGGATTGGCAGATAAAGCCTAAATTTTTTAGTGACCATTCATTAAGATGTTGTTGCAAGTGCTTTGTCCTGAGGAAGGTGTTGAGATTTGTCCTGCCAAAGGGTTTGAAGTTGATTAAATGGGTTTTGGATACAATCTCCGCTTTCCCAGGGACCAGCAGACACTGTACAGCTGTGTTAATGTCACAGAGATTTACAGCAGTGCCTCTCTTTATCTTCAGTTTAGTTTTGTCAATGAGATACCATATTCTCATTTGGTCCACAGCATTTCCCTTGGAACCTGCCTCAGAAATGTTTCTAACTGTTACTGTTATGATTAGTTAGTCTTTAGTGAATTGGAACATGATCTACTATTTAACAAAGTTGTGAATAACAATGAAAATGTACTTTATGATTTAGAGAAATAGTTTTTCAATATTTGTGCTGATTTAAAAAAAACTAAAGTGAAAATCTAGTACACAAACCAATCAATATTTAAGACAAAATATGCTAAAAGGATCAGCTGTTCTGTCAGCAAAACAGTGGAGGCTGAAATGAAATATTTCTCTTGTGACTTTGGCATAAAAATACAGCAATATTTAAATGAGTATAGCTACAAAAAGCCAGAGACACATAACATTATTGATAAGCATGATGCACCCAGTGATATCCTGACCCCAAAAAAATCTTGAGGAAAGGGATGCCCATAATATAAGCTTCTCTTCCTTCACATATGCTGCTCCCATCATCCTCTGCTTATGTCAATATGAATCCCTGATGAAGTGAACTTTGAAATGAATTGATTTAATGTAAGAGTGGGGATTTTAAGGATGGAATTTGCCTGATTATTGTGATTCTATTGGTGCAGATTAATCATTTTATTTATTCATTTATTTATAGAAAGTGAATATGAATGTGCACATGTTATGAATGTGCTCCTTATGATTGAGGATGTAACTGTTCATTTCACAAACATTTTTTGTTTTAGAATTAACAAAGGACCATAAACTCACATTGATTTGCACTGCTCTGGGTGGTTTTGATTTTTTTTATGGTACGTTGTCATTTTACATGGAAAAGGATGCATATGTAATGAACACTTACAAGTCCTCCCTTGTGCACTAACAAATGGAGCCCTCTTTTCATTACATGCTATGTTATTCTTTTAACATGATAGAACTTTCATTAGTTCAAAAAGTAGGAAAGACAAATTCTCTCAGAGGATTATGATTACATGCTATTTCTTTCTGAGAGTTCTTTTATTTATAAATAGCTGATATACATAAGACACTGAATATTACATTCAAAATTAAACCAAAACAAATTTAGTTTTAGTACTGGACATTGAATCAGTCTTTACAGAGGCTCTAGGGTCAATGTTTTCCTTCTCAGTTCAATGACACTCATCTTTGTGGCATTTGTTGCATCTCTTCCATGACTTCCAGTCCCGAAGGACCATCTTTGCCTCTCCAGTGCTCCTTATACCTTCTTTTCTCTCACTTACTGGGTTTTTTTAATGGATTGCACTACCACATCTTGGGTTTGGTGAAGATGTCAGTTATTTCTCTACAGATGCTTACTCAAGTTCTGTTAGTAGACCTAGTTAGGATCAAGTTGTTTACTAAGCCAGTTCTGTAGTTCTTTAATTCCACTGTTCAGATTCTACATCATTGCATCTTATGGTACATTTAAAAGCTGTAGCTGCTTGACTATGTGACCAAACTAGTGGTGCCCCTTTTTGACCTGTGTGGCTAGTCAAGAGTATAGAGTCCTAGGGATGGTCCAGTTAGGAATAGAGATTAATGATGGAGTCTGGCATTTTCTTGATGCAATCTTGTTTATTTACAAGGAATGTACAAAGACCTGCTTCAGCACATGCTAGAGGAACCAAAGTCAACAAAGAGTAGTTTCTTAGTTTATAGCCCCAAACACCATTAGTCAGTACAGACACAAAGTGCCCTCTTCTAACTTCCTCAAGGACCAAACTGTGCTTTCAAACTTGTTTGAATTTCTTCAGACTGCACAGCAAGTTTTTACCCAATGTATGACATCGTTATTTTTACTTTCTCTTCAATTCATCCTTTTTTTAAAATGATTCATGTATTTTTCCTCTTCTGGTTTGGACCAACAGACATTACTGTACAGTTTTCTCTCCATGAGGAGCTCAGCAAATGACTGTGAACAAGTTAGTGTTGTGTTCAGTGACCACTCAGTGCCCAAGGTGCTTGCAAGAGATCTGCTTTATTCAGTGTCTAGTTACAACTGGCTCTTCCTAACACCATCAAGAGCTGCCCAATGGCCTGCCAAGATTCTTTGACAAGCTCAGCCATAGGTTAAAAGAGAAGATATTGTATTCTCACCATACTTGGCTATTTTTATGATAAAAAAAATCTTATTTTATAGTCATTTACGATAGTATCACTATCACTGGAACTGAAGTTAGATGGCCCTGAATGAACTCTTCTGGATGTAACACCAGTGGGACAGCAAATGAGAGGAGTGAGACTTCAAGTAACTCAGGTACATGGACAGAGTCCTTGTTTGCTATACACTGAGGCAGGATCAGGGCTATGAATTCTCTGAAGTGCAATGGAACATGTGCTTACCATGAAAGAAAATTAAGGAAAATGCCAATCCAGCAAGCAAGAAGCTAAACTGTCTGCAAAGCAGAGAACTCACAGCATCTGTAGAGGCTAGTAAAACCTGCATAAGCAGCATGGTGATGATAAAAAAGGCATGCAGAAAATAACACATCACTGTAAGCCCCATATCACTGAACTGGACACTGAAAAGATGTCGCTATCCACTGCCCACAACAGATGACATCTACCAGAACATTCCAAAGTCTAAGTCTTACGATCTGTAATGTGTGGAATTAGTTATGGCACATAACACTGCTCTACAGCCAAAATGCTTCTGAAATAAATATAGTCAAACTTTACTAATTCTGGGCTACTGAGAACGAAAATGATGCTTAAAATTGTTGATTGGCTCTAGTTTTCAAGATATGCTATTGGGTCAGTATATACGACCCTTGACTTGGGAATGGCAGAGGATAAGTGAGTTATAAAGGGAAGGGATCTCAATTTAAACCAGAAATGACTAAAATACATCTTTGACTGGATCTGTGAATAAATCTATGACTGGGTTTGGACAGTACTTGCTTTTTAGGCAAAACAATGAATGATGCAATCTGAAGCTGGTATTGCGTCATACATGATATGAATTGCATCATGTTATTCCTAGAAGTCATGGATGATGCAATCATAACGAAGCTTACATCACTCTGCTGAACAAATTGCCCTCTATCGGCTCTAGAAATCATACAGCGTCGTGCTCTCTTATTTGTCAGTGTTTGATTTTGCAAAGGGACACATTTCTGTTTAGCCAAAGTGAGCAGAGATGCCTCGGACTTGTGTGAGCAGTGCAGATAACTTCTGCTATGTTTGTGGTGAAGTGACTTTTGCATCACAAAAGCGCAGTATAACCACTATGGTTAAGAAAGCCTATCACCTTTATTTTGGCTGCAAAATTGGAGATCAGGACAAGAGGTGGGCCCCACACATATGCTGCAACACTTGTGCAACAAATCTTCGCCAGTGGTTCAACAGGAAAAGGAAACCTATGCCTTTTGCAGTACCAATGATTTGGAGAGAGCCAACAGATCATTGCCGCAATTGTTACTTCTGCATGGTGCCTCCAGTTGGGAAAGGTGTGTAAAAGAAGAAAAAGTGGACTGTGCATTATCCAAACATTCCATCAGCTATACGCCCAGTACCCCATGCAGAAGGACTGTCGGTTCCTGATACACCAGAATCATTCTCACTTGAGTCAGACGAGGAAGAGGATGAAACTTCTGGTCCTGAACCATCAATGTCACAGGACCCACATTTTCTCCCATCCTCCTCCTCTGAACCACACCTCATAACACAAGGGGAACTGAATGACCTTGGCAGGGATTTGGAACTACCCAAGAGTAAGGCAGAGCTGTTGGGCTCCAGACTACAGCAGTGGAATCTCCTGGCAGGTGATGTTAGGGTTTCCATGTTCCGTGACTGTCAAAAGGATCTTGTCCCATTCTTCTTCATGGAAGGTGCTCCATTTAATGAATACAAGAGACAAGCCAAGAAGCGCCGAGTAGACACTGAATAGGACTAAACTATGTACATAATAGTTTTTTGCCTTTTGTTTCATAATAAATTTTATTTATATAACCCTTTTGCTGATTTTTAAAGTGTTACATAAACAGGACAGGTGAAATATTATCATGTAAAGCAACCATAAACACATGAAAAAACCTAGGTTTACAATTTATGATTAAAACTCTACTATCTACACAATATACATAGACATAAAATGTAAAAACTTAAATATCTTGAAAACAGTAGCCAATCAGTTGTTTTAATTGTCATATTTGAATTCAGGACATCAAAATACATAATAAATAGCACATTTTATTTCTGAAGCAGACGACTTCTAAAAAATTGTAGACCAGTGTAAGTCTAGATAAAGAGTCCAGCATACTGGCAAACTTGGAAGTATCATTTGGTCGCTACAGATGGCTGCATATGCCAATGGGCATAAGTCCAGCCTGAGAGGTGTTACAGAGATTTATTAAATTGCCTGAAAGACTACCTGGACTAAAAAATAATTGTAGTTGACACCTGCATTCTAGGTGAAAGGAACAATAATCAAGAAGCTGAATGAAAGCATAACAGAAAACAACAAGCTTTCTACAGCAATGCAGGGACATGAACATAAAACCAAACTCAAACAGTGTGAACTGACATACTCTAAACATGTATTCACAGCAGAGGGACTGAGTTTGAATGAAGATCTCCAAGGCTTGATTATATTGGACAACTATTCAAATTTCTGGGAGGTTGATAACTGTGTCTGACTGGTAAACTAAGGCCCACTTGCTGAGATACTGCGTTCGAACCAATTGGTAGAATGAAGATTCCTGCCAAACTAAGGCAATCAGAAATATGCCCTCTCCAGTGGATGTTAACAGAAGTACAGTGCTTCATAGGAATGATACACTTTTTGTCCAAAATCTGTTCACACCTGGCTGCAGAAGCAGAACCCATCCATCAGTTCACAAGGCAGGATATTGAATGGGATTAGGCAGATCTCCAATAGCAAATATTTGACATGCTGAAATAAATAATAGTTGATGCCACTGTCCTGAAGCATTACTGATCAGGAAAGACAATGATAGTCCTGTGTGAATCCCCTCCCCCACCCCACTCCCCAAAAAAGGGCTGAATAGAGCTCTTTTGAAGGAGAAGCTCATTATTTATGCCAGTAGAGCCCTGTCAGACACTGAACAGGAATATGTCCAAACAGAAAAAGAGTGTCTGGATGTGGTACACCCAAGGCCACCCAATGATAATAAAATCAGACTGCAGACTCCTAAATACAATCTTAGCAAAGCCCCATTTTAGTGCTCCAAACAAATTGAAACACATGTTGATCTTCCTCCTGTGCTACCAGACACAGATCAGATACTGTTCAGGGTGATCCCAGGTATTTGCTGACACCAGGGCAGAGGATATATGAATCCCTCTATATGCTGCGTTATCTTCCAGTTTCAACAGCAAAGCTGATGGAAATTAAAGGGGCTACAGAAAATGACATCCAACTACAGTCAGTCAACAGTGATACTAGCAAGGTGGATAAAAGACAAGTATCAGTATAACATAATGGAATCATTTATCAAGGACACAGAGCTGTTGTCCCTGCTTCATTATCTAAGGATGTTGTGATAGATTTTGCATGTAGTATCTTTGGGGACCATATTACATTAAGTATACAAATGGCTTATGTATCAATGTGGGTGAGGGATGGTAATCAAGTTCATGGGGAAAAGTTACCACAGCTCCTTAAGGAACCAAAAAGCAGTGAAAGATGATTAAGGTGAATCACTGAGGTTGTAAATATCTCCAGACAGGAACCACTCCTTGGAGAGGCTGATATATACTGATTGAAACTGGATTTTCCAGAGACACACTGATAAAGGAAGTGCTTTTCAAGTTGGTTTAAATTGACTTAGGCCTCTGTGTGAATTCTTTCTCTTATTTCCAATGTAGTATTTTACATTATAAACAAAGTATGGCTCATGGAAAAGAAACTGCTGCTTGTGAATTCAGCAAATGGACAAGACCTTCTGTCTGATGTGAGGTCTGCAAGCCTTGCAGAAGGTATGAAGAGATCTGGGTCTACTAGGGTGCCATAACACCGACTAGGGAGACTTGGTAAGCTTTCAGCTGGCCTGCACAAACTATTGGTTTTTTATGTTTTCTGAATCGATGTGTATGCTGTAAATTTTTTATGTTTTAAGAATCAATGTGCATGCTTTAAATGAGTTGTGTTATAATTAGTAACTGCTTCCAGTACCCTGTTCATTGTCCTCAAGGAAAAGGAGAGCAAAACACCAATGCTGGCAGTCTGGCTTGCTAAGGATATTGCAGTGTAAGCATGGAGTTGTGCCCCCTTAAAACATCTTAGTCACAAGGAAATGGGACAAGGGCCTCTACCAGAGACAGATGATGTTTGGAGAACTGAGGACTGAATGGGGACTCTTGGAGTAGACCCCAGAGGTGGGGATATAGGCACAGTTATCCTGAAAATTTGACATATGACATGCAAAAAGTCCATGCCTCGAACTGGGGCACTGACAAATTAATATGTTTCTGCTTCATGATGTAAGGGTTTGACAACTATCACTTATATGATAACCACTAGCAGAAGGACACCTATCCCACAAGCTGCCCACTACATCATGAGAAAAGGTGGGAGCAGAACTATTTACTTTGGATGAAAACCAAGGCTTGATTATATTGGACAACTATTCAAATTTCTGGGAGGTTGATAACTGTGCCTGACTGGTAAACTAAGGCCCACTTGCTGAGATACTGCATTCAGATCAATTGTAGAATTTTTGGCACAGAGGATTATCAAAGCAATACAGCACAGGCAGTGATGGGATGAAGAACCAAAATGTTGCTGCCAATAGGGAATACTTATTGAAGCCAGAAGATAAAGATAGTAACAAGAGTATATGGCTAACAATTACAGAAAGCGAGCACTAGAGTGCCATAGGTCAAGCAAGGCCTTCCCAGCCCTGGAGATAGAAACTCCTTTCAAGTGTCTGCCATTAGAGAGACACCGGAAGGAGTGGAATAAAGGCACAAGAGTTGTAGTGGCATCCAGGTGATATGAGGTGACACTGCAGGGGGACAAGTGATCCAAAGGAACAGAAGACCCTTACAAGTCAAAAGACACAGCACCTAGAGAGAGCCTACAGAGATCATCAGAGAACAGAGAGAAAGAGAACTATCCAGAATTCAAATCTAGAGGGAGGGAGCAGGCTCCATAATGAGTTTGCTAGATTTGGAGACAGGTGACAGAAACACAGTGATATGTTGCTCCTAGTGTGGTTGCCTGATGTGTACATCAAACTCTCCCAAAATCTATGTAGCTAGACTGAGCCAATGATAAAAATGAACCTCCAGTTCAAGCAATTTCTGTCTGAAGGGAAATAAGGTGGGCCTCTGGGCACCATTTTTTTTTAGTTTACATTTAAATATTTAACTGATAGGGAAGATGTATGATGATCAGTGGAAATGGTGTCAAAAGGACCAAATTCCCTAGAAGGACCATTATTAACAGGATACTAAGGACTTCTCTACAGTACAGAGAAGATCGAAGCTGCCACAGTCAGTCTTGTGGGGTTCAAATTAGTGGGTCTAGTGAAGACACACAAATTGGAACTGAGAGGGCACTCTCTTCAGCACTGGTAGTCCTGCTCCTATGAGGAGTAAGGGAAGACGATGGGAGAGAGTGCTTCCTTCCACTTCCCACAGTGTGGACAGCACCAAAATGTGATTTAAGACACTTCACTCAAGTGGAGTGGAGTTGTGTATCTTAATTCAAATTTATCCCCTAGTGTAAGCCTAGCCTAAGGGAACAACTGGGTAACTGTTTAGCCACATGAACAGCACAATCCTCAGAGTTTAATAAAATGTCGCTGGTTCAACTTAACATGCATTCACCATCTCTCTTTATGAAGGAAACAACAGTGAAAACCACATGTGTGCAGTGTGCATACACATAGTATTAATGCAGGAGCAAGGCTTTTCTTTGGATTTGCTTTTCTGCTTTTCCATCCTTTTGCCTTGCCTGAGAATACTCTGGACTTACTGTCATACGATAAAATTAAAGATAAAATAAAATCTAACTTGACTTCCCTTCTGGTTAGCTTGTGAACTTTCTAAGGGTAAGTCTACACTGCCACCCTAGTTTGAACTAGGGTGGCTAATGTAGGCATTCGAACTTGCAAATGAAGCCCGGGATTTAAATATCCTGGGCTTTATTTGCATGTTCCCGGGCGCCGCCATTTTTAAGTACCCCGTAGTTCGAACTCCCTGACCGCGGCTACACGCGTCACGGACTAGGTAGTTCGAATTAAAGCTCCTAATTCGAACTACCATTACTCCTTCTGCAATGAGGAGTAACGGTAGTTCGAATTAGGAGGTTTAATTCGAACTACCTAGTCCATGACGTGTGTACCTGCAGGCAGGCAGTTCGAACTACGGGGCATTTAAAAATGGCAGCGCCCGGGAACATGCAAATAAAGCCCAGGATATTTTAATCCCAGGCTTCATTTGCAAGTTCGAATGTCTACATTAGCCACCCTACTTCGAACTAGGATGGCAGTGTAGACATACCCTCATTAGGTTGTGAGCAGGGCCACCAACGGAAGGGGGGCAAATGAAACAGCTGCCCCAAGCCCCAGAAAATTAAAAGGGCCTGGGGCTCCCAGCCACCACTCTCACTATCATGGCAGAATCAGTGACCAGAGCCCCAAGATATTTAAATAACTGCCCAAGACCAACACAGCACAGTCTAGACAGCTCTAAGCCTGGCTGGGGGAGGCTCGCCCCAGCCCTGCCTCTTCTGCTAAGGCCCCTGTCCCTCCTGGTATTGCAGAGCTGAGGCAACCCAATTTGCCCAGGGCCTGGTAAGTCTGTTGCTATTTTAATCTTGGATAGCCCTTAACTCATTTTCATTGCTTAACAAGTATGGTCGACATTTTCAAAATATATGCCTAAAGCTAGGTTGCCATTGGCCTCAAAGTCACCCACTTAGGTCCAAAGAACATTAGTACTGATCTTGGGGTGTTCAGTATTGGACGAGCAGCATCTTTCAACTAAGCCCCTCATTTGCCAGAAGAAAGTATTTCCTAGAATGTCACTTTTCTTATCTACTGTATTTGTGGAGCTCATTGTCTTTGTGTGATTTCTGCTGAAAATTTTACTAAAATGTGGCTCAATGACTCTGCTTCTTCATAAATTTTACACAGAGGAAAGATTCTTTCCCAAAAGATTTATTAAGTAGAACAGTGTTCATATTCGCCCCATAAACTGCATTTTTAATCTGCTTAATTCCCATGTTCAATCAGTTCCTCATTATAGGCTCTAGGTATCAACCGGTTTGATATCTTTGGTTTGATCTTTACCTGAATCAGTGGGCTCTGGAATATTTTTGTTCCAGCGAACAGCTTTATTGGAATTTCTATATCTATCTTTTTTATTAGTTGAATAGTAGAAGTGGTTACTCTATTAGCTATGAATTTTGGTATTTAATCATAAAATAATAAATTGAAAATAAGGTATTTTTTTTCTTTTCAGCAAACAGTTGAGTTTTAAAAATTCTTTCATTTCTAATAGATTTCTTGTAGTTTACAGTAACTAATGTATTTTTATATTGTATTTTCCTTGCTGCTTAATGATAGATTGACAGACTGATGCACATATTGAATAGCAATATTTTGATTTTCACTTGTCTTAAATATCTAGATTTAATCAATTTGAAACTGCTATCTTGTCTTTATTTAAATTACTTTGTTCTGAGTCTTAAACTCTCTTTTGTATTTTTAATGAGACACCTTGAATAGACTTAAAATATTTTTCAAAATGTACAAATAAAAATAAAAAAGTGCACTGATTATTTATGGTTTTAGTCTCATCCTCCAATCACACACACACATTACGCTAGAAATATCTAAATTACCTCAGCTGTTATAAAAGCTGTAGCTGATCATTCAGATTCCTCCCAATTAAAAATCTGTTTTGTTTAGTTAAGTTAATATGAGAAATCAAATCTGCATAAATTCTGTTCAGGAGTGGGAAAAATTAGAGGGAACAGTGAGGTACACTACATACTTAATTCAGTATAACTACCTTGCTTAGGGTTATAAAATTCCACACCAATGTTCCCTCTTATCTTTTCCATCAATCTGCAGATTTTTCTTATCCATGTGCAGAATAAATGTTGTTATGTGCACTACCAGAAGAAACACAAACGCAGCTCAGGACACTCTGCTAATCAGCTGGTGGCACTGGAATCTTGCCTGAGCTTAAAGCAAACACTATTCCACTCCTCTCAGTTGTGGATAAATCTCTGTAACATTTCCATATAACCATGTATCATTCTTATAACTTTGTATTAAGAGATTTTATATATACATATCTTGGTCTTTTAGATATATCTTTATGTTAAGCTTTCTTATAGAATCCTTGTATTAAGAAAAACCTTGTATCCAGTCTTTTCCATAGAAACTTTGTATCAAGCTCTTTATGTTATAGGTCTTAGGAATAGTTAAGGTAAAGAAAATTGTCTTTTGCTAGGAGTAGAGTAGATCTCTCCCCTTTCCTTGATTGCCCTGTTGAAATGAATGAGGTGTGAATGGAGAATGAAAGGTGAGCACATCCAGCAGCAGTTGCAAGGGTGGAGAGGGTCTGGGAGCCAGATCCAAGACAATACCTGTGAAGTGAGCTCATTAAGAAGATTGGACATACAGACAGCCTTGGGAGTCCAGTAGCAAGTGCCTGCCCTTGGAAGAACTCTTTGAAGCAGCATTAAGCCAGGCGATGATTAATTGGCTGCATGAGAGGGATAAATATGAGGCATCTTGCAGAGGGACCCCAGGTTTTTCATCTTGTCAACATGGAAGCATCAATCCGGATCAGCAGAAGCCCAGCTCCACCCCGCCCCCATCTAACTCACCTGGCCAGTGTAGTTAGGGGGAGCAACTATTGGTAACAAGATGGAGAGTGTGTGTGTGTGTGTGTGTGTGTGTGTGTGTGTGCATGAGTGTAATGTAACATATGCATATGATAAAGTGTTGATTGATCTATGTATGTTCAATAAATGTGGTGTGTTGCCTTATCCCCCTGAAAAAGATCCCAGGTGCTTCTTTTAAGCAGAACACAGTGACATAGTTATACTCAACTTAACCCCCTGAACTAAGAGTGCTATGTTGATATTAGAACTTCTCTTCTACTGCCTCTTGCAGAGAGGAAGTTATGAAGCCTACAGGACAGTTCTCTCCCATTGACTTAGGGCATCTTCACCAAACATGCTATGGCGGTGGGGCTGTGCCAATGTAAATGTGTAGTGTAGGCCTGCCTTTTGTCTCATTTAGGACATTAACTGGGTGCAATGTTATGTGGTGATGGGAGGGGAGAGGGAGGAAGTTCAGGCTTCCTCTGCTCTTTTTAATTCAGAGTGCGACTTAGCCTAAATATCTTTGTACTAGATAATTCCCCCGAGGAAAGCAGGAGTACAGATTTTGAAATAAGCAGACCCTTATTTTGAAATAATAGGCTTGTTTTACGAGGAATAAGGGGGCTTCCGAAAGAGGGTTTTTTCCGACATTTGGCACCGTGTAGATGGGCCAAATATCGGAAAATCCTCTTCTGGAAAAAGAATCTGAAGAAGATATGCAAATGTGAGTACAATTTGCATATCTTCTTCGGAAAAAAAAATCCCCACAGTGTATCCCTTTTGTGTAACTCATTAAATTGCAGCAGGACATTTTTGTAGATAAAATAATGATTTCACAAACCTCTGAAATTTACTCTTCTAGGATGAAGGACATCAGCTATTCAACAGTGTAGTTAACTATTGTAAGTACAACAATACAAAGCAATTTATTAGGATTGGAGGTGAAACATAATTTCACATGCTGAAAATAAAGAGGAAAAGTGTAGGTAGCCAGAAATAGCTTTTGGCTAAAACACCAGCAATGTCACCTGTGTTCTTTTTCATACAGCCCAAGATGGTCATTAGAGATGTTGGGATGTTTTCTTTATGTTTCATTTGATTGACATCACTTCTAGAAGCACAGCGTCTCCAACTCCTTACTCAAAGGGCTACATGTCATCCTTATGTGTGCCATCTATTACTAAAGTGTATGAGTTTTCGTTGGACATTTCCAATCAAAGGATTGACCAGAACAAACCTGGTGTTACATATAAGGTATGACATTCTCCTGAAGCTGTGAAATCCCTCCATACTTCCAAATATTTCAGTTTGCTATTACTTCATGGAAGTGAGTGACCTGTGGTTGCTAGCAATTATGTTACCTAATATTCAATTAAAAAGCAGCAAACAAACAAAAGATGATTTATTCTAAACTCCCAAGGATTTGATGAATGTACAACAGACTGCAATAAGGGCTCTTTTCATATTAGACAGCAGCAATGTAATCATACTTAAGCAATAAACATGGCAAGAGATTATTAGAATGACTACTAGAATGAACTGTGGGGCCCAGTCAAGTGCATTAAACCAAAAGAGATCTACTGTCTGTGTTAAGTACACCTTGAAGTGTCTACTACTGTGAAAACAGTTCTTAAAAATGAAGAAGTAAAAATGTATGTAAAAGAAAAAGGCTGCTGAAAATAAAAATGATTGACATTTTATCTTAAATATGAGTTTCTTTAAGTTTCGGAGACATGAGTTGATACTGTAGTGTAGAGGTTTCACCCTACCTCAAAGTGAGCACTAGACACATCACAAAGAGCCAGTTTGACACCATAGCTAGGCTGTCATTAGTGGGCTTTTCACTGGAAAATGAGATTTGAAGTAAAATCTTTGGTTGAGGAAGACCAGCTAATGTGTTTTTAAATGTCATTGCCTTTGTCTACAACTAGGTGTCAAGTGCCCCTAAATTAACAAGTGTTTGTTAGTTCATTGGATAAATATACTTCATTTTCCAAATATGATAGACAAGGTCTGTGTGTGCATGCATGTTTAGCACAACTTGAACTACATTAGTAGGTTTTTTTTCTTCCTTTTAAGCTTCTGCTTAAAATTTAGAACCAGTAGCAACATGGACGGTTAGAAGCCATGCTTCACAAATGCTAATCAAGCTTGAATCTTGCTCTCTTTGAATTTCTACAGACTAGCATGCAAACAAGCTATGGAGCAACCAGAGCATCTCTCTTCCCTTTGCTGAAAGGCAACAGAAGATATTCTGCCAGGCTACAAGATATATAGGGCTAGATCATACCTTTAACCAGAACCCTGAACAAAACACAGTGCAGAAATAGTACCATCCAAGGAGACTTTGTGCTTCAGACATGGAAGTTTTAAGTCATAGTTCTTCTTTCTTATGCTTGTGTGGAGGTAAGAGGACACGGATAGAGAAGTGAACAAGAGAAGAGGGAATAATCTGCTACACCCCTATGACAGGGAACAGCACTTTTACTATCACAGATTAACAAAATATCTAAGCAGACTGAAGCATTTTAAGAGCTATCCCTATGTGATTTCTACCTGCTTATTTCCATTTGCTTTAAAAGTTCCCTAACTCATTTTTAAATATGTACATTTTTTCCTGAGACTTGGCAAATAGCAAGAGTAAAAGTAAAGCCAATAAGAATTAATTCTGTGAGTGAACAAATGTTTTGTCATTTTGCTCATGATCTTTCTTTATTGGCACAGTATAAAGAGTATGGGTCATACAAATGTCCAGGAGTAAATGCTGTTGAGCTCTTTAAACAATTGCTGATAAGGAAATAAGTGATTAAACTATGTTTTCATATCATTCAGATGTAATCCAGTGCAAACACTGACAGACTTCATATGAGACTGTTATGGACTGTAATTATAATAATAAAAAAGGAAAAAGAATATGGTTAACAGCCATTAAAAACTTGATTTAATATGTAATAAGTATTCTCTTGAAGAGAATGAAAGGATAATTAAAATTATCTATTACCAATTAACTGAAATAGACATAAAACATACCAATTTATGGCATATAAATGCACTTTATGCTAGAATTGCCAAAAATATTGAAATGGTGAGGAAAAAATTGCTTGGGGGGGGGCTGATTAATTTCAACCCAGTGGAAAATATTTAAATTAATTGAATTTTCTGTGCTAGGAATCAACTGAAGGTTTCTGCATAATGAACCTGATGCACAAGTTTCTTAAACATGTTTCATAAGACTTATTTTTCTTTTGTTGTTAGAGAAATGAGATATTTGCATCTCTAGAAAGGATAAAAACACTAATTTTATCAAGTTGAATTAAAATGCCCTGATACTCCCAACCTAACATTTCAAAGTTATTCTCCAGCTAAACCATATCCATTGCAACCCCCAGTGATGAAACCCATTTTTGCCAAGCCTAATCACAATATTTTATATACACAAATATTGCAGTCTCAGCCTTACTTTGCTAAAAGACCTAAAGCTACCAGAAAGTTCCTTATTAACTGCCTGGTTCTTGAGCTGGTATAACCCAACTGAGGTTAATGAAACTAAGTTGGCTCATGCCAGCTGAGCCTCTGACTCTGAGTTGTTTGAATAAAAAGCAGCTGAGGTCAGTAATTATGTAGAATCACTGAAATTGCCCATCTGGATCAGACCCGCATCCAGATCAATAGTGGGATCTAGACTCAGTGTTGCAGTATCCATCTTTTTTAGGCATTCTGCCACCTAGGGGAATTGAAGGCCAGATGCCCAATCTACCTATATATACCTATATAATGCATAGGGAGAGTTAGAAGCCTAGGAATAGGACCCCAAAAGCCAGCAAAGTGAGCTGGGAGCTGCTTAACTTAGTGAAGTGGTAAACATTAAGGGGAGGCTTTTGGGCCTGGATCCACCTCTTACCACTTTTAGCTGTTGCTTATATTTTACCATACAGAAAAACCTCAGAGTTACAAACATAAGCCTTACGAACTGACCAATCAAACGCACACCTAATTTGTAAATGGAACTACATGATGAGGCAGCAGCACAGACACATCCTCCAAAAAATTTAAAAATCAAATACTGTAAAATGTATGTTAAACGTATACTACTAGAAAATAAAGGGAAAGCAGCATTTTTTCTACATAATACAGTTTCAAAGCTGTAAGTCAATTTTCAGTTGTAAACTTTTGAAAGAACAGCCATAACACTTTATTCAGAGCTACAAACATTTACAGCACAAATTATAGATTTCCAAAACAAATTGTATTTCTTTAAAACATAAATTTCTTACCTAAGCCATGCCTATGTGTTGACATTGGGGGTAAGACAGTCCAAGCCTTGGTTTTTGGATTGTAACATTCAACAGTGTTTAATGTCTTTAAACCATCCCGGCCTCCAATAACAAAGAGTTTGTCATCAATGACAGCCACGCCAAACTGAAGTCTCCTGCCATTCATCATTCCAGCCTGGATCCATATATTTGTCCTGAGATCATACTTCTCTATAGTTGTAGCACCTGATGGGACACATTAATGAGATAATGTTTTTACTGAGTATGGCTTCATATATCCTTCTGTCCCCCCAAAATGAGAGCTTCACTGTAAGTCTTAGCAAAATGTTTCTTTTTATTTAGACCTGTTTGTTAAATGCCCATGAATGAATGATTGATTCATCTTTTTCTGGAAGTGAAATACTACCAACTGGCCACTCCAGAATTAGAGGATCATTAGTTTGAATAATATTATGTACTAGCTTTATGATCTCTTTTACAGTTCATGGTCTAACTACCTAAGATCCCTAATCTCATTACATTTCTTCAGTATCCTACATAAAAAAACCCTGTGAAATTAAGTGTTATTTTCATTAAAGATAGGAAATTAGTATTCATATCTGGGTCTATACTTCCTTAGATTTTTTTTTATTTCAAATATTTGTTTTGTTTGTTTCAGACCCAGTATGACACCTCTCTCTCACCTAGAGATGTACAAGTAACAGAGTAAAAACATTTATTTATATGTCCAACAACACTTCCTTCTCAATAAGATTATTTGTTTTACTTACACATCTTACACTAAAGGCTGTGAAAAAGAGCAAAAACATGCAAAATAATTAGAAATTTTGTCATGATTAGCTGTTAAGAGACTTTTGTTGCTAAAAGTAACTTGTACATAACGAGGATAGTTTAAAAATGAAATAAATGTGTTTATAAGAAATACAGAGAAAAGGGGAGCACAAGTAACTAAATACCAGAGTAACAGAATAATGCATTCCATTAATTCATATGTGTATACAGGAGAACTTAATTTAAATCAAGACCCTGAATATCTAAATGACAGATGGTTTTGAAGTAATCCATAAGAAAGATATGTAATTTATCTGTACACATTC
Source organism: Pelochelys cantorii (assembly GCA_032595735.1). Classification (NCBI taxonomy): domain Eukaryota; kingdom Metazoa; phylum Chordata; order Testudines; family Trionychidae; genus Pelochelys; species Pelochelys cantorii. Next base: position 78,226,899 of record CM064326.1, read on the forward strand.
AGTGTTTTATTTTCATACACATTCACACATCTAATAATGCTTCATCTCTAAAGATTAAGTATCCCGACAGAGAAAATCAACATCATTACCCTATGCAATTAAGCTTCGCTGCCCTATTTTATTTGGACTGCAATAAAAGGTTACAATTCTTTAGAAAACAAATCTTTCAGGATTCATTCATTCTTTAGAACAGGAGAAGCAATAAACAAAACAAAAACAAACATTGTGGAAGCAGTAGTTTTGTTAATTGAACTAAAACAGATGTAATTTAAATTCAATTTGTATCCAAGTTTAATAGAGCAATAATAATGTGGATGCTCAACTGGATATATTAAATCCCCTGTTAGTTTTCAGAAGCTATGAGAAATATGAACTAATTTCCACATTCAATTAACTCAGGGTTGTTGGGGTTTTTTTGAAGATCTTAATTTAAAATTGCTAGTTGTATAAATAAATTAATCTACAGCTCAGAGAGAACATTAATATAGTTGTTTTGTGATATAGCATGGAATATTAACATGACACACATTGCTGATGTTGATAAAAATACTTGTGTCTATATTACTAAGAAGTGTTTTATATGGTATTTGTATTGATTTTAGAACTGACATGGCACTCTAATGCAGAAGTTTTCAAATTCTGTGTCATGGATTGCAAGGGCAAGTCACTAGCTAGATGTGAAATGCTTTGTTTCCCTGCACCTCTGTAGATATGGGCAATCGCAGCTCCCGTTGGCCACAGATAGCTGTTCCTGGTCAATGTTGAGCTGAGAGAAGCAGTGTGGACTATACGTTGAGTGGAATTTAAAATTTTGGCAAAGCAAAGCAAAATCAGAGAAGAATATTTAATGTATCACTATAATAGTTACACACTAGCAGCTCTGTGAATGAACTGTAAGGAACATTTTGTATTTAAAACCTCTGAAATACAATCGTTCTATGAAGTTCTCATTAGCTTGATGTTTGGAGTCTTAAAATTAATTACTCCATGAGAAATAGCACCAATTAAAATTAATTACTCCATGAGGAATAGCACCAATTTCGAAATTGCTATTTCGAAATAAGCATTGTGTAGATGCTTATTTCGAAATAGGGGGCCTCCAGCCCTTCCCAGGGTACCCTGGTGGCCACTCTGTGCAGAACCAAGAAAACTCCTCTCGCTCCCCCTCTTCCCAGAGCCCTTAAAGGGGTCGACTCTGGCCACAGTGCCTGTGCCAGCTCCAAGCCTGTCAGCCCAGAGCCAGCAGTCACTGCACCTGACCCAGTGGCCCCAGCATGAGCCAGGCAGACAGTGCCAACCAGCCCCAGGAGCCTGCCAGGGGCCAGAAAAGGCAGGCGCCTGCCTGGTCAAGTGTGGAGATCAGGGACCTAACTCAGGTTTGGGGGGATACCTCCAATGTCCATGATCTCCGCACTAAATGGAGGAATGCAACTGTCTACAGGCGGATAGCTGCCAGCCTGGCCACCAAAGGCCACATGCAAACTCAGGAGGTTCACATGAAAATAAAGGAGCTGCAGCAGGCATATGCCAGGGCCACAGGCGGCAGCTCCCAACCAGGGGCAGAGCCAGACCCCTGCCCCTATTTTGATGCCGTGGACCGCATCCTGGGGGGCAGGATGGTCCGTGCCCCCCACATGGTCATCGACCCTGGGGCAGAGGTTTCCCCCTCCCCTTTCCCACCCTCCCTCTTCCCCTCTCCCAACTTCTTTCCCCAGTCTCACCTCAGTTTCATCCTCCTCCCTCCCCCAGTTTTGTTCAATAAAGAGGCTTTGTTGTAATGAACACTTGTGTCTTTTATTGTACAGCAGGAAGGGAGTTAGGGAGGGGTAAGTGGAAGGACATGAGGGAGGAATGAGGTACAAGCCCCCAGTGGGGCACACCAGGGAGACTGTTACTGCCTGCAGAACGTGCTGCCAGGCTCACCGCAACACGTCCAGGAGAAGCACCAGAGTGCCCAGGGGCGGCTCCAGCTCCATGCTGCAGAGTGCTGTGGTGTCCTGAGTGAGGGCAACCAGAGCACACAGAGAAAAAAATGCTTTGTTGTCCCAGCGAGGTAGGCAAGCAAGCAGGGAAACCTTAGAACCTGGCTGTCCGGAGGGGTCCCTTTAAGCACAGGTCTCAGATAGCCTCAGGCAGCAGCCATACAAGGTAACTCTTGACCTGATGCCCTGCCAGAACTGGTTTCAGCCAGCCTTAAATGCAATTCAGCGTCCTATCAGTGTGGACGCGCTATTTCAAAATAGCAAAATGCTATTTCGAAATGCATTTTGTGTCTAAACGCGTTATTTCAAAATAGCTAATTTTGAAATAACTATTTCAAAATAAGATATTTCGAAATAACGCTGTAGTGTAGACATTCCTTCTGTTCCCTTTGCACTGAGATGGTAACATACAATGCCCTTAAACAACTTGCTTAGCAGCAGGTTCAATGCAAGTGATTAAATTCACATATCCCTTATTGCATCTTGAATATTTTAAACATACTATTTCAGGACAATATTTTAGGGTTTTAGTTGAAAGACTCTGCCTTACTTTCATTATAATTTTTTATTTAACATGAATTGACAAAATAACACAATGTTATTCATTTGTAGAATTGCTATAAAAACAGCTTGGGGAACAAAATAAATGTCCTTTATCCCACAGATTGTTAATAATCACCATATTTTAGAAAACAGTGTGATAGGAAACATAATATTTGGGAACAGGAGGAATGTTGCTTTCTTTACGGGTTTTTTTATTATTTTTATTATGTGAAAACAAAATTACAGTCACTAAGAATGAGTATGCTCTTATAAACGTGCTTTAGACATCCCCACACTAAAGCGCCATGTAAAGTAAGTTAGACACTACTACCTATAATAAAGTTATTTATAGTAGAAGAGAAAAGAATTGAAGGTGAAGAACTGTAAAACTTCCTCTGAAAACTAAGCAAAGCAAATAAGTCTTTTTTTGGGGAGAGGTCTATATTAATATTATATTAGTATTATTATTAATTTAGATTGATGCTGAGACAGACTGTCCATGTGGCTTTGGCTAAGCCTTCCTATGACTCAGCTTGCCATCTGTAAAATGGGATAATGGCATTTTACTATCTGACAAGAGTGTTCAGAGGATAAATATATTACAGATTATAAAGCATTTTGGGATCTATATATGAAAAGTTCCATGCAAATTATGTAGGTAATTATTGTTATTATTCTCTTCCTTATTACAAAGTAGAACTCCTAGTGATGTCAGCAGGTCAATGGGCCATATATAGAGTGAATATGACTAATATATGCCTTTACAGATAATAAATATCACGCTGCATAATGGGCAAGGTAAGACAGTTATATTAAAATGATCATTTGTATAAGCTTTAGCTTTGTATGGGAGTTGCAGCTCTCTGAGGCTAGCAATATTTTGATAGCAATAGATAGCAATTCCTTTCATTCATTTAAAAAACATTTTTTGTTTCTGTTTTTCAGAAGAAATGCCCTCTCCCTTTGTGCTGTCATGCCACCTGCCAAGCCTGCTCTCTAGCAACTGATAAAATATTTACATGACCTGCAATGAAGGCAGTGTGCAGACTCCTTATAGCAGTTGTTATGATGATTGGAAGAAGGTAGGAGACCTGAAACAGACAGAGCATGATAGGCACTTTATCCAGTCTCTCTCCAGGAAGACTTTTTATCCAAATCACTGAAAAAGTCCTAATTATTCCTCTATAACTTAAAATAATAGAAAAGATCTTTGCTGCATGAGTTTTGCACAAAGATATTTTTTCACAATTCTGTAATTTTCACAGTGCAGCTAATTAATGTAGTAAATGTTGGCACACTTGGAGGCAGAGCAAGCATATTTGTGCACCTACCAGGTGTGATTCATCGGGGGGGGGGAAGCATGCAATGTCATGTGCAATCCACATATTTACTGGTTTTGCACCCCCAACCCATACAGGATGGGTGGCTCTCTGAGGTGTATCAGAGGGTAGAGATTGCACTTCTTTAGACCCATTCAGCAGGACTGGCCCCACAGAGTGTGCCTAGGCCCAAAAGTGGAGTTTGACTTCTATATTTGGGGAGCATTGGACTTAATAAAAATGGGAAGTTAGACAGACAAGTGAGTGTACATGACGTGTCTGCACATTCACCCACTTACAGAACAGAGACAATGTGGTATGATTTTTTTTGACCATCATGATTTTTTTAACTTTGCGCAATCCAAAGTACAAATTTTAAGACAAGTTTCCTGTTGAATAAATTTGAGGAAACTATGATTTCTCCATAGACCACAAACAAAAAAACATGGCTCTAGTTGCTGAATAAGTTATTCACCCTATTCTATTCTCTTCTATTTAAAATCAGAAGTTAGAAGTAGAATAGATAGATTTCTAGTTCTGCTTCCAACCACAGCCTGGAACTCAAAGGAAAACAAAAATGGAAAATGGAGGGAAATAAACTGAAAATGTTAATCTATCATTTTCAAAAGTCAGAAAAGCTCTGTAGCAGCAGAAGTGTGCAAATGACTTTTTTGGCTTTGTGGCCAAAACCAAAACAATTCATTTCAGCTCCAATGAAAGGAAACATTTCATTTTTTTGGATGGTTTATTACTTTCTGAGTTAAATCTAGCTAAATTTCTTAAAAACAAAATCATCTTAGAAACAAAAAGCCAGGCGGCCCAGAGAATGAGAGAAATGATTTCATGGGCCTCCGTCAGGGATAGCAGCATATTCTATTCTAGCAGTGATCCTACCCCTGCATAAACTCCCAGGGGGTCACCCTGCCAGGGGCTGCCTGGGGCCAAGTTTTTGCTTTGCCCTAGTCCTGGGCTGCAGCAGCTGCTCTTCTGTGAGCCACCATGATTCTGCCTGGAGTTCCCAGGGAGTCTCTGTCCACCTAATTCTTGTGAGGAGGTTTCAGCTGTCTTTGAATGCCTCTCCACCCCATCCAAGGAGTTCATTGGCTGCATTCCAAGCAGCACTTGGGCACAGGGTAGCAGGAGTGTCCATTTGGGAGAGAGAAATCCTGGATACCTGGTTGACTCTTATTTTAAGTGTAACCCTTCGGCCGGGTAGGCCTGGCAGCAACCAGGGCCGGGTTCAATATCTAGGGGTCCATCTCACACAGAACCGGCTCGAGCCCCCACCCAGTAACCTGGGAAATTCATACACCCCTGGGTGCCTCTGAGACGCAATGCTTCCCCACTCGCAAGCATAGAGTCTGAGTGTAGGAAAGAAACATTTAATGAAACAGAGAGAGAAGTCATACGGCATTAACTTGGGAAAATACCACAAACAGAGTTCATAGCCCAAACATGAGCTCAGACCCCCGCCCCCCAGCCAAGAATCACCCAAAGTCCCAAAGTCCGACACCCCAAATGTCTCTGTCCCTGGTCAGTGCCACCCAGAGTCCAAAAGTTCACCTGCAGAGTTTTACCTCCCAACCTGGGTAGAAATGGGGGCAGGAGAATAGATAGGGGCACCTTACATGGTCCAAGGCCAACTGCCCCACCTCTCCATAGGGTTCTGCTGCAGTCTTTAATGCAAGCCACTCTGCTACACTCCACCAGCTGTCTCGTCCCACTCCACCGGACGCTCTACTGGTCGCCTGCTGCCGCTCCTACCAGCTGCGCCACGCCGCTGGTTGCCTGCCACCACTCCTACCAACCACGCCATGCCGCTGGTCGCCTGCCGCCGCTCCTCGCCTGCTGCCACTCCTACCAGCCGCGCCACACCGCTGGTCGCCGCTCCTCAGCTGCCACTGCTCCCACCAGCCACTCTGCTGGCTGTCGCTGCTTCGCTGGCTGCAATGGGTCTGGCTCCCAGCCAAACCAGTGATTTCAACTCTTTAGCCACCACCTAAACTGGCAAAGGATTCCAGCTTCCACTAGACTAGCAAAAAGACTCCTCATGGAATCTGCTTTAGGTCCGTCTTTAAAACAAAGGGGGAAAGGGGCAGGTTGGGCCCATCTTACAGCTCACACCTGACAGATGTGAAGCAGGCTGACTCAAGCCCTTTAGCTCTTCCCCCCCAGCTCAGTTCACTCAACTCTGGAAGGGGGGAGGCTTGTTCCTCGGAGACCTCTTACAATGATGGTGTCTCTCCTGCAAGCACTGGTATCATGTTTTATAGTTCCCACATTTAGGTTAGCATGATTTGTGACCCCCACAACAGCCCCAAATTATTTACAATATACCACATTCCATTCCAACACTGATCCTCCATCAGCCCTGGCTGAATTGGATTTACATAGCCACACCTCATATTCCCTCCCCCTCCTGGCATGAGCTGTATTTACATATCAACAGTTAACAGTTAATTATCTTGCAGAGCTAAACAATTGTAGTGAGCACACCCACGCCCAGGGCAGCTCTCTCCTTTTAGCTGGCTGATAGCAAGCAGCAGTTCAGCCCCTGCTTACATAAGCAAGTGAAAGATCAGATTAAACATCTACTAAAAAACACCCCGTAAAAAACAACAAATGGTCCTGTAGCACCTATGTTTTTCTGCAGTGATAACTAGTTTGACTTTCATAATTCATTAAGCTTTACATAATTATCGCTTTTTGTAGATTTCCATTCTAGTCTATGAAATAACTACAGTGATTGACAAGTAATATTTCCTGTTGAGTTGTTTTAATAGCAATCTGCTAAACATGCTATCCCGAATAATAACGCTATAAATAAACCTTCCTTTTAAAAACATTGCATTATTTAAAGATATGTCTAGGCAATTGTAAGAAGGGATAGTCGCCTTCTTTAGAAAACTGAAAACCTCCTGCTTATGTTCAGAGTCTACTTCGGGGTGGGGAACCTTAGGCCTCAGGGGCAAATGCAGCTCTCAGCTTACCTGGATCTAGCCCCCAAGGGTGACAGCCCCCCAGATGGTGCTCCAGTCGATGCTGCACCGGAGGGTTGGAGCACACAAGGCTGCCCCGCCCCCAGGCTCGGGTGGGTTCTGGTGGGGAAGGGGAATACAGGGAGTGTCCTTCTCCTGTGCTGGGGGCCATGTCAGTGGTTTTTTTTTTTTTTTGCTTCTCACTTTCTGTGTGGCCCCTGACTTATTTTTCTGTGCGTCAGTGACCCCTGGCACAAAAAAGGTTCCCTATCCCTGGGCTATATGCTGTCATAACCTCTCCAAATCCAGGTACTGAGGAACACAAGAGCTAAGAAGTAGACTATTTTCTCCTAAAACCTCAAAGAGAACAAAATTGCTGATATTATTGTTTATACAGCATTAAGCATTTTCTCGGGGTTTTACACACAAATATGAGAAGGAAGTTCCTGCTCTGGAAAACTAACAATCTAAATAGATTAGGATTTATCTTAATTTGCCATCTGGATGGTAGATGAAAACAAATTAAAAATGTAGGTCTTTTCATGGCATATAACTGCAGTTTGCCAATGGTCTGCTCTACCATAATTTAAGGAATTACATTTTCATGCTTTGTAAATTGTTTGAAAGTCTTTTCATTTCAAAGTGTTTAAAGGAACCTAGATGTTGGTTTTACCCTTGTACTGGTATGGCTGAGGGTTAGCATTTGTTTGAACATTACTTAAAAATATACTAAAATAAAATGTTTATCGACAGCATCTGGAATGCTTCACAAGTCACTGACCCACAGCTGTATGGCAGTTTTTAAAATTATGCAAATCCCTGTGGTTTGATTAATTACTGGACTCAGAATTCCACATTCATATGCCTTTGTCAGTTATGGCCATTTCTGTCTCTCTCTCTCTTTCCCCCCATCTGTTTCCCTACATGATGTCCTTCTGTAAATTCCTCTCAGCCCCTTTGCAATTACTTCTTGCTCACAAAAAGAAGTGAGCTCAACGAAGAAGAAATTATTTTGGAATTTAATAACATTTCCCCCCAAAAAGCTCTTTTCCATCTCTATTTGATAGAAGTAACACTCACCAACAGAAGAACGGCCATACTGGGTCAGACCAAAAGTCCATCTAGCCCAGTATCCTGTCTGCTGACAGTGGCCAATACCAGATGCCCCAGAGGGAGTAAACCCAACAGGTAATCATCCCGTGATCCCTCCCTGTCATCCATTTCCAGACAGACAGAGGCTAGGGACACCATTCCTACATATCCTGGCTAATAGACATTGATGGACCTAACCTCTATGAATTTATCTAGCTCTTTTCTGAACCCTGTTAAAGTGTTTAGAGGATACTAAATGTTGGTTTTACCCTTGTACAGGTTTGGCAGTGGGTTAGCCATATTTGTCTTTTTAATAACTTTATAGAAGAATTTGGAGACAGAAAAAAATAGTGGGTTGACAAAGGATAAGCAAGAGCAGAGAAAGGGACCAAGGAAGATGTGAGAGAATAAATAGGGGAGAGCAAGGAGAATGGGACTGGCAGCTACTTGAGAGAGAGTAGGGATGGTATGAAAGGAAAAGGAACATTTTTCAGTATTATAACTTGAGCTGATCCCTGCTAATTTGGTAATACCTGTATCTTACTGGAGAAGGATATTAAGGATGATGAAGTTGTTAGGGTATTAGCATGGACCTGGGAAACCCAGGTTAATTTTTGTTCTGTGCCACAGACTTCCTGTGTGACCTTAGACAAGCTTTCTTATCTGTAAAATAGGGATAACAATACTTCCTTGACTCCACAAGGAGTAACAGTTAATCCGAACTAAGGACTTAGTTTGGATTAACTTTAAACTGCCGCGTGTAGCTGCGGGCAGTTAGTTCGGACTAAGGGGGATTTAAAAATGGCGGCCGGATGGGAACATTCAAATAAAGCCCGGGATATTTAAATCCTGGGCTTCATTTGCAACCCCAGTTTCCTGATTTGCCTACCTAGCTCGAATTAACGAGCTAATGTAGACATACCCTGAGGGTGGGAGAAAGCAAGCAGTAGAGGAAAAGAAGATGAAGGGAGTGGGGGTGGGCCTTCGGACAAGGGCTATGTCACTAGGGATAGGTCAGGGCAAGGGCTAAGTATGGGGGTTGGGGTTCCCATAAATATATAATAATAGTCACACACAACAATTCTATGTTTGGCTATTGAGAAGTGGGAAAGGTACATATGTACTAAAATCCCTTACAGGGAGTGGGGACTATATCTTGGGAATCAGTGACTCTGAAAAAGAACTGGGGGTTATGAAGAATCAGTTGAACCTGAATTCCCATTGTGACATTGACAAAAGGGCTAATGAAAAAAATGGGGGAATCATGGGCAGAAATAGGGAGTTTATAACACCTATTTTCTTGATAATGAAGCAGCTATTACTGGAAAACTGCATCCAGTTCTGGTGTCCACAATTCAAGAAGGATGTTGACAAATTGGGTAGGGTTCCAGAGAAAAATGATTACTGGACTGGAAAACATGACTTACTGTTATAGACTCAAGGAGCTCAATCACTGTAGTGTGACTGACTGAGGATGAAGGACATGATGTACATCATTGTACAATAGCCAACAGAATCTGTTATTCTTTGCAATGTTCTCTGATGTTGAAAGTACAATAAATTCTCATAGATCAGTACACTTTTCAGAGGGGTAGCCTTGTTAGTCTGTTTCAGCAAATTCTGGCCACTTCGACTAATGAAGTGAATGCCAGCTTATGAAAGCTTTTGAGCAAATACATTTGTTAGTTTTCAAGGTGCCACTCCTTGTTGTTTTTACGGTGCACTTTGAGTTCTAAAAAATATAGTATATTAAATAATTTTTTAAAGGAAAGGACCCCATACTTATCCTATCTTCTATAAATTTCCTGAAACTCATAAAGAGTTGCAAAATAATTTCTGCTCTAGTTCACCGATACCTGATAATGTTTTGGAACTGACCTTCTGGGAGATAGAGATGGAAATCCACCAGTTTATCTTTCTGACTCATCTTTTGGCCCTCATCTTCCCATTCTGAGTGTCTCTCCACTGGACCCCATTTGCTTCTGCTTCAAACATGAGGTTATTATCTTTACCTTGAAAGACCACCATAATTTAACTCTATGCTGTCTACCTGATCTCATTATTAACTGTGAAATCAAATCCCATTTGCTCTGCCTGTGACACCAAACTTCACTGCCCATCGGTCAGCTTCACTCTTAAATACATTCTTGTTTTCCTCCTGCACTGCCCTTTAGGCCTGGGGGAGGGGGAAAAACCTGCCTGCTATAATCTGTACAGGCACTATCTTAAAATCCCTTAATTGTGATGACCACAAAGCCTTACTTACTGATCATAGTTAGGCAAGTAATGAGCTGTGTGTCTCTCTTCCCATTCCTTCCTCTCTACTGCCTTAGTCTTACTAACTTTCCTATTTCTGTCAATACTCATTCTGTCAATACCTGTAGAATTAAAATAAATCCATTAATAAAATCAATAGTAAGCAGGAACCAAACATAATTAACAAAACTGTGTCAATCATTAAATTTATTAATTTGTCGGTGTGCTATATACATGTTCCATATCCTTTTTTTTCCAGGTTTGTGTCTTTTAGACAGCAAGGGACAGTGATAATCTTTAATCTGTGTTTGTAAAAATCCCACCAGAGTGGAGCCCTTCTCCCAATTGAGGCCATTGGTTGTTGCCATAGTCCTTATTATAATATACATGTTTACTATAAATAATATTTAAAAAAAGACACTGTACCAAGTTTTTGGCTCTCAGATATTAAAACTACTAATTTCAGAAGAGTATGATATCTTAAGAACCTGGGCCAATACATTTTTAATTAATATTCTGATTTTTCAGGGTTTATTAATTTCATCTAAGTAAGTTTATTTTTAACAATTTTTAATCGTATGTAAGTATCTAAAAATTGGTGACTTGGATCCTCTCTTTCTTTACTCTGTAATGAATAATAGGTATTTATCATATATATGACTCACTATGGATGCTGTGATTTCTATTAACTTCTGCCTTACAGATTCAGTAATATTCCAGTCACCTAGCTGAATCCCATGGGAATTTAGTGAACATTTGATTAGAGAAACCAGCCTATAATGTAGTCAACATTGGTAGTCTATTCCAAGCATGAAAAGTCCTGGTCAGGATTTATAGAGGTTTATAGGCATCACACAGTGTGCTAGTCATTGCCTTTGCATTCTTACAAGGAACTGTAGGTGGTTTCTTATCACATCTCCAGGTTTAAAGTGGTTTCTGTCATATGCAGGATTTACAGTGTGGTTCAATGGCTCTCAGCACCCCCACTAAATAATTGTTGCCAGCACTACTTCAAGGAACTCTGGCTCAGCAACAGTAACTAATTCAGTAAAGAAAATAAAAACAGATTTAGTGTGAAAATGCCTTACATTATTCAATGTAAATTGCCCATGGATTAAATTAAGCCCCTTCCCCAACATTTTCCAGCAAACAAATTATCTTCTTATAATATCTGAAATTATTATTATAGTCAGCCTATATATTTAGTCTCAGATGGGTAGCCATGTTAGTCTGTATCTGCGAAAACAGCAAGGAGTCTTGTGGCACTTTGGGGTACGTCTACACTTGCTCCCTAGTTCGAGCTAGGGATGCAAATGTAGCCGACTGAAATTGCTAATGAAGCGGGGATTTAAATATCCCGCGCTTCATTAGCATAATCTCGCCCGCGCTTTATTCCGCTCAACAGCTAATTCGAACTAGGAAGTGTGCTCCAGGACACATTAGTTTGAACTAATGTTACTCCTCATTTTTTGATTTACAGCCAACGAGAGCTGTGATTTCCCAATACTTCCACAAGTAAACATGGAGGTGGGGGCCTGCCATGGACTAACCCTGTTGACTAGATCAAGCCTGCAGGCTGGAATTTGCCCACCCCATATTAAGGCATAAGCTTTCATGGTTAAAACCCAGGTTCATCTAAAGCTTATGCCAGGGCTGGCCAACCTGTGGCTCTGGAGCCAGCTGTGGCCCTTCTGACGTTAATATGTGGCTGCTAGTAGGCAAAAGATGCTGGAGACAGGAGAGGAGGCACCTGATGGGGACTGCTCATAAATTACTGTAGCTCTTTGGAAATGTACATTGGTAAACAGTAGTGCTTTCACAGGTTCAAGTTGGCCATATTTGGCTTATGCCTTAGTGAATCAATCTCTAAGCCCTGGTCTACACTAGGGCATTATTTTGAAAAAAAAACAACCCTAAAGTCAAATTTATAAGTGGAGTGTCCACACTAGCAAGCCTGTTATTTTGATATAATGGGCAACTTATTTTGAAATCTGTATTCCTGCTTTCCTCTGGGAATAACGCTAATTTCAAAAACTGTTATTTTGAAATAGCATTAGTGTGAAAACTCCAGTACTGCTAATTCAAAATAACTACTCCCCAGAGTAATTCAAACTAATTACTCCCCAGTGCTTCCTGGCCTCTAAGTGAAGGTAGTGCATCCACATTAATTAGTCTTGGACTAATTTCAAGGCTTCCCCGTCCTGGGGACACACTACTTTGATTTTGTAAAATTGGGAGTTATTAAGTCAAATCTAGTTATTTTAAAATAATTTCCTAGTATAGACATGTCCTAAGATGCCACAGGATTCCTCATGGGTTTTAGTAGTAGTGATCTCCTTAATTCAACATACATTTGTTCCTGAGTATGTTATCTGGGCCATCTTAAATGGATACATAAATAAGATTACATAACTAAATGCTGTGTGAACATCTTCCTTTTTGTTATTCCCTCTTCCCTGCTTAAAAGTCTATTTTCTTTAGAGATTGAATTAAGAAGGCTTCTGAAATTTACATAAACAGTTTTTGTTGTGGGTGGATAGACAACAGGCATACAGGAAACCAGACTCTGAGCTTGTTATCAATTATTATAGCTGCTTTTCTATATTTATATTTGGAAGAAGCATACCCTTTACAATGGACCATTCCAGGTCATCTGCTCCATTTGAAAAAGTGACAGAAGTAGTATTTTCAAAGGTTAACCATAAAACTAAAAAGTCACCAAAAGTGAAATGTAAAATAGGCTCTAAGAAACTACCAGAATGCATTACAAGATGGCATTCTTTGTTCAGAAAGTCACATTTTAATCGAAGTATTGTACTGTAACTGCTAAATGACCTGTGAGAGGGAATTCTAGAATATATTAAAATTCACATGAGTGAAAAAGAGCCAGTGATAATGTTAATAGTCATAGGGAACTAAACGAGAAGGGGATTTAAAAGTAATTTATACATTTAATTAACTCATCAGTCATTAACAAGTGTATTTCATATTCCTGTGGTGAAGTAATTAACCAGGATCTACCTCACTGTACAATAACGACTCCAATATTATACCATTACTAGTGATTAATCTCTATGCACATTGTCTAGCAAGCCAAATAAAGCATACATATATGCTTTAGCTATTTTAAGGCTTAATTAGAATTTCATATAATAGAGTACATAAAATAAAACATATTACTCGCAAAAATCTCCAAATAATATTAAATGGTTCAAAGTGGAAGCTCATAAATTAGATGAATTATAGTTCTTGGACAAGTGCTAAAAAAAGACTGCAACTATACTTTCATACAACAGACATTCCAAGGCTACTAAAAGTAACTGTCTATTTCTACATAACTGTATATTTTTATATAAAATAAGCTGTTGGTTGAATTTTAACTAGCAGCTACATTTATATCTGTTTCAATTGAAGCGTCTTCATAGATGGAGTGGCCAGTGCCTTTGAATGAGATTGGTGGAGAATTTTATTATTTCAAGGTCAAAGAAAGAAAAGCCAAAGGCAAAAACTATCAGCAGGGGCTAATCTGTTTATGAAAAAGAATAAGGGAACTGTCCTGATACGGTTATGGATACCAAAGGACATCCTTTATCCTTCACTGAAGAGATAAACTGAGATTGTGGCTTGTTCCATGGAAAATGGATCATAGCCTGCCTGGCTAAAAACACTGATGAACAATAAAACACTAGGCTTGGGAATGGAGGCATTGTGATTTAACAAGAAGATTCACGATCTGGAATAGTTCAGCAGCACATGAATTTGCAAGTTCTATAGCACAAAAGATTCTCTATGCCCAAAATAATATTAAATGCAGTGTCCCATCTTCTCTTGCATCTCACTCTAATTCTTACTGAAACCCTCTTCTTCTACAAATGCACACAGACATCCTTCAAGAAAAGGAAAATTACATCCAATCTTCCTGGGTCTTTGTCTTTTTTTAATCATTAAAATTTTAGGGTTTTATAGCAAGCTTCAAAAAACCCATTGTAACATGCATGAAGGAGAATGGTCACGCAAATCAAGCTTATTCTATGTTTGTGTCGATAAGGGAACATTAGAGAGAAAGAGAGCGAGAGAGAGCACAAGCACAGTGGTGATGATGAGGATTAAAATAAAAAATGGTTTTTGGATTCCAAGGTTGTAAGTTCCTTTGAAATACATAAGATACATTACATGTATGTACTAGAATTTTTATTATTTAAGAGATGTATAAACACACATAACTAATATGTATCTATCTTTAATAATGTGAACTGTTGGCTGGGAATAAGTTTTGTAAGAGCACATGATCAATACTTGTAAAACATAAAAATAAAAAATATAATTAAAAAAGCTATCTCCTGAAAGGAAAGTAGAATTTAAAAAAAAATGCATGCATCCTATGATAAATCTTTGGCCGTTCAGAACCTTACCCGGATTTAAAGAACAGATATGAACAAGGGAATTAGGGGGGTCTTCAAAGCAGATTTGGAAGAAGATTTTTGTAATGTATGTTGTGTATAATGACTTCCAGTCATTTGAATGTGCATAACACTTTGCATTTGAGGATCTTAAAAGTGCTTGCTAGAGAAGAGTAGTTGTGAAGCTATTGTATCATTCCTAAAATTATATTATAGATAGACTAAGGTGGAGAAGGGATAGGGGATTTTTAAAGTCACTGCTAAAGGCTGGACCCATTAGAAAACAACCCTTCCAGAATTAATACAGATATTCAATACAAATATTAAGGGAATGGTCAAAGTATGTAAATCGAGTTTGAACTAAATTGTGCTGGAAACCTTAAAGATGGTTGGTAGCTTAAAAAAGTAGTATGCCTACTTTGTGTAGTTCTTAGGGCAGGGCTTACTGTATGCATATTATGTTAATATAAGAAATATTAATTCAGACTTTACATATGAGAAATCCACCAATGTATGCTTTTATGAGTACCTGACTAAATCAATACATTCTCTGCATTTCTGACACAACTGTGAAATAATTAAGAGTTAAGATGAAGAGCTAGCATTTTCCTTCACAAAAGCTAAACGTATCAAGTTATGGAAAATGATTATTCATCAAAATGTTTTCTGAATGTGATAACAGAATGATTTATAAGTATGACTTTGAACAAAATCTCAGAGATTCTTCTTTTTTGTAGGCAGTTTCCAAATGAATTAAGTATAAGGGAAATAGATTTTCAAGGGGTGATCTCGTCAGGCAAGTCAGTGAGAGGACACAAAAGGATGTACGATCCAGTCCTACAATCAAGAAACTAGTTAGACAAGCGATCCCAGCAGAGTTCAAAAGTGCTACAGTGTACTAGGAGTAACAGGGCCAATATTTGTCCCAGAATCATTTATAAAGTTTGTCTATATAGGTATGAATAGAAGGTTATGAGGTTAAAATAAGTAAGATCTGAGTGAAAAGTATAGCATATGTTTCATATACAGAACAATTCAAAACACTGACTTCTTAAGAATCTTGAAATCCTACAGCACAATAAAATCCTTACTATGGCAAGTCATATAATAGAACTGTAAAGAAATACACCTTAAAAGAAAATAGAATTAATAATTGAAAAGTGTTATAGAAAAGGCAGAATACTGCCTACGGGAAATCGCTAAATAAAATCTGAGTACAAAGTGATTGAGGACCTCAGAATTTCAGCCAAAATGCATATTGTTACCCTGTTTAATACTTTCAGTGTGATACCAAAGATTTTTATATTTCTGTACTTCAGATAATAGTGGGCAAATTATTTTCTCTAACTTAGGTTGCTGTACACTAATAATATAATTTATGTGCTTGCAAATCAAAAAGTAATTTTATTGATTATTTTTAGGTTTGATCACTAGATTAAGCAAAAAGATAAATTTGAAATAATTGTTTCAGTAGATGAACTTTTATTTCTATCCAATATTAACTTGTCTGACATTTATAGGAGTGATTCTTGATTTAGTTTATTTTTAAGTTTGTCTTTCCTTGTGTTCACTTCAACACTATGATTCACTAAAGATTGAGCTACTCCAAACTTTAATTCCAAGAGTTCTGTATATCTATACATTTCAATCACAATTCCTCTGACAGTATTTCTTTTTTTTCCTGTGGCTTAGCAGAGTCCCTTGGTATTCTACCTGTTGGAAAAAGTCAGGCACATTAGCAAATCTGGTGAGAGATCAATAAGTATTCTGCCTTTTCTATAACACTATTCAATTATTTATAGTATCTCCTTTTACTCAGAAAGGATATTTTTCTCATAATAATTGTACCATACACCCTCTGAACATACAACATAAAAATATATAAATAAATATAAACATATTTACAAACATATTTATAAACATATAACTATACAACATATAAATGTTGTTCTGTATTTAGGATTCCAAGACCTATATAAGATGTCAATTTTTTTCATTTTCTTAAGAGATACATGCTACCTCTCATACTCAGACCTGTTTATGTCAATCCTGCATCTCTTTTTCATATGAACCAAGACAACAATGAGCTATAATCTTTCTAGCCTGACTCACACGTGACAATGGTATTATTTGTGGGTAAGGTTTAATAAATTTGTTCCTATTCATGTCCCTAAGATCCACATTGATTTCTTTGTTTCCATTGATGTGCCCAATGATATTGAACTTACATTTTCCTTCAAAGACAATCTATAGTTTCTCAAATTTGTGTATGTATATGAACTTTTCTTTCAAATCAGAAAAAAAAATATTTATTTTAGATTAAGATTGTGAGAAAATAAACTTATAAAATAAAATGTTGTTCCTTTAGATTTTGTACAGATATTTATATGCTGCAGGAATACTGATGTATTGTTTAATTCAAGTTGTCAATCACTTGATGAGGGGGCTTAAAGCTCTGTTTTTATAAGGAAGAAAATAATTGCAACAGAGATTTCAAAATAAAGTTGTCTTTTCATTCTACTCTCTATATAATGTACTAGGATAACATTAAATAATTTTGCAGTATCTCATGCCAACCTCCTTCCTTTTGTGCCAGATATTGAATTTCTATCTTACTTAGCACATCTAATTTTTCTACATATCAGTTTCAATATGTGGAGGGAAAGAACCACCGGTATTCTAAAGTGCATTTTTGTGAACAAGCAGTGTACTGTTCTATTCAAATATTTTCATGAGGAAAGTGGAAGCTCAGTGTGACTGCCACATATACACCTTTGCTGGGGTGAAAAAAAATGTTAGCACCACTATACAGATAAGAGTTTAAGAGTCACTTTATGAATTCACAACAATTGTTCAAAACACACAGCCTGCTCTTACGTTTACATGCATTGATGCCACTTTCACCCATTTTCATTTTTTGTGAATGATCTTTTATGTAATGATAAACACAAAACAAGCAAGTTTGTAATGAAAATCAACAGATTCTCAGTTGTACCTTAATCGGGTACCATGCCATTCCCAACGCAACAAATAGTTATTGATAGCAAAGCTCTAAGAATTAGATAAATTTGCAGCAGTGAGGAAATCTTCAACAAACCACTACAACATCTAAGCAGGCATAGGTTACACTTGAAATACCATGTGACTAGAAATTGATTTATATTCTGAATTGCCCAGAAGATTTGTAACTGGGAAAACTGTCAGTCTGCAACATAGTAAATTGATGCGGTTTTACATCCTGTAGCTCAGGAGTATGCAAAAGGGCCTCCGTGGGCTGGATCCATGGAGGCCCTGCTGCATCCCTACCCCCAGACCAATCAGGGCCTGGAGGCAAGGGAAGCACACAAAGTTTTCTCTGCAAGGAGTGTGTGGTACTTAGAATCACTACGTGCTCCTGGCAAGGTGGGAGGAGACTTTGTGTGCTCCCCCACCCCCAGGCCCACCCCTGCTTTAGCTCCTTAATACACATACACACACAAACACACACACACACACACACATTCAAAGCCTACCGTGTAATACCTAATTAGAGATGAGATTCAAAAGGCCATATCAAATGTTTATTTGATTTCCTACTACAGATTTCCAGCAGACAATGAAATTAGGATTCAAAGCATTTGTGACTTTTAAATGTGTGTCAAGCTTCTGTATTCTCTCTCCTCTCTGAATTTACAATGCAAATCAATAGCTGACATCTGACAGGTGATTTATGTTATTCAGTGTCAACTTTCATAAATACATGGGTAAATATACATGCATTTGATATGAGAATCTCTCCTGAACTTTTTAAAATCTTTTTGATAACCTCCTCATCCACTTACACTTCTCAGACATTTTCAGTTCCTTTCTTTTTTCACCTTCCTGCATGTTTCTCAAATAGTTGCACCCCGTTGGTCAAAACCTACTATATATCCTTTGTACATGACCCTGCAGCAACCAAGCAGGGGCTGCAACCACACAGTTGAGAAACTCTGCTATAGAAGAAGCATGATTGTTGTCCGAGATATTCAGGAAAAAAGACAAGAGATTAATCTTGTTGATTTAGGTCACAACTTTGTAAACTTAATTTATCTGGGAGCTATTCAGCAATAAGACATACAGTGCAGGTCATTGTTTCTTTCTTACTCATTTTCACCTGTTTGAGGACTGCAATCAATCTTCCATGCCTCCAAATCTGGTCCAAATGCTGAGACCCCACCTCTCCCTTCTTGTGTAAGAGATAAGGTGCAGGGAAAGGCGATTGTATCCTTGCTTTATCAGACATTAGGACCCCCAAACTTTGTTACCCACATTCTTAAGTAGATGCCTTCCCCTAAATCTACTTCCATTTCTGTTTTTTCAGAGAACCGTGATCCCATGGAAAGAGCAACTTCACTGGATAACTGCAATGGGTTGCAAGGAATCTTCTCTTGGGCCTCTCCCTACCCCTTTAACATTCTCTTACCTAAAAACCTACACTCAAAAGTTCAGGATGCCTGATGCCTGCTATAAAATGTTATTTCAGGTAAGTGACTGGAGATGATTGATATTATCAATGTGAAGTGTACCAATGACACAACATAGTGAAGCACCTAATCTTCAAGGAAGCTCAAATCATAGGCAAGTCCATCCTTAAGATCCCCAAAATAAGCTGTGAATGTTAAAAGAGTGTTATTAATCTCTGGACTGACTCAAGCAATCATCAGCCAGCGTTCCCAAGGTCCAGTAGAATCAGTTCAGATCCCTCATTGGATCCTAGGGCCCATTTTAGAAATGTGTCCACAAAGTGTGGCTATGCCATTATTAGTCCCAGGCACATGCTTAGCAATAAAGCAGATGTTATAAATTAAACAGCACAACACAAAGACCCTGTTTCCTGCATAAGACTGAGTATGATCTGCAAACCAGGTAAAAAGAAGTGTTCCCTTGCCTATCATGTTTTTAGGGACCAACAGATGTGCTCAGAGCATGTGCTCAGAGCATGCCAACTAGATCAGGTCCTATTCAAAATCTAGCTTCAGTATGCGGTATGTCTAGACAGCAGGGCTATTTCGGGATATCTATAAGCTACCCCGCATCTTTTAAATGTGCCCGTTATTTTGAAATATTTTTCAAAATAACAGGTGCGCTATTTCAGCATTGTTGTAACCCTCATGAGGTTAAGAGATGTGTCAAAATAGCACGTTATTTCAAAATTTGGCGCTGTGTTGATGCGACAAATTTCGAAATAAGCTATTTCTAAATACAATTGAAATAAGATAGGCAATCTGCATAACACAAATCATGTATCTTATTTCAAGTTTAGGGTGCTGTGTAGACGTACCCTAACTCCTGTTCAAGCTGCTGCACTTGGGACAAACACTTTGTGGATCCCAAACCCCAGTGTGTTATGTGTTATCTAACATGACTTTGAGTGCATTGGTTCCCTTATACATATCCACATATGTTCAGTCCTAGTTCACACTGCTGATTTATGGATTAGATGAAAGCTGGGTTTCCAGCCATAATTTTAAGAACTATTGTATAGTGAACCTGACTCTTGTTGCTTCCAAAAAGGTTATCTATGGTGTCAGAAGTGTTATATATGATTAAAATAAACCTAATGAAATCAGAAGTTGTGCAGTTATTAAAAGAGCTAGACATATCAAAAGTTTCACTGAATTTTTTAAGTGCTATACAGAACACCTACAGCCATAATATGTGATTCATGTATCATATCATCCCATTTCATCTGAAAATGTGACTTGCCAGTACGGAAAGAATAGTCCTATTTCCATTATATACATTTCTGACAGTGAATGAGCATTCCAAAAGGTTAATTGTGAACTGTGAAAGGCATACATTTTATCTTATATTTAAATATTGTATTTACTAGTTGCAAATCAATATTTTTCATACTAGAGCTGATGTATGAAGATATAATCTTCAGCCTAAAGGCTGTCATGAAAGCTGAGGATACTGTGTGGTTCTTCTTAGTGGGCCCTTTAGAAATGCAAAGAAAGTCTGTCTCATTATAAAGTCTTATTATAAGGCCTTGTAACACCATTTGATTTCCTTGGTTTCATAATAATTAAATCACTTTGATTCCTTTACCAATTTTAAAGGTACAAAATTAATATTCTGAAAATGTTCACCACAAAGACTGGTCCAATTTTCATTGCTTCCTAATTTCTCCAATTTAATGAAATTATTCCTGGCAAGTATAATCTTTATAATGAGGCAAGGCAGCGTAACTGTAATTTATTTTCTCAGTTAATAAGTAATTTTATCTGCATAAGATGAAGTATTGTAAAAATGGTGATAATTTTTTATTACCCCATACATAAAAAATTGAAAATAAAGATTGATAAGTGGTACCTTTTAAAAAGGGAAAGAACCAATTTTGAGGCAAAGAATTCTCAATGAATATTCAATGGAATCCCAAACATCATTACTCACATCTTAGGCTATATTTATGAGCATAAATTCAGGTGCATTTCAAGACCCAGTTGTTGGGAATGAGTCTTGCCACATCTGCTAGAAATGGAAAATTCCCTTCTGAGGCTATATCTACACTGCTCGTTTTTTTCTGGAAAAAGATATGCAAACTGTGAACTGCAATTTGTCTACCTTTTTAAATTTTTATTGGAAGAGACTTTTCCAACGTTTGGCCTGTCTACATAGGGCCAAATGTTGGAAAAACCTCCTCTTTCAGAAGAGCCTTTATTCCTCATAAAATTTCGGAAGAGTAGACATGTTCCCTGGATGCGGAGGAGTTTTTCCAGGATACCTCCAGTATCATGGAAAAACTCCAGAGTGTAGACATAGCCAGAGAGACACATTTTGCCTCCAAAAACAAGTGGAGTTTCTATAGGCCAAAAGCTTTCAAATTGCTTCTGGGTTGAATTAGACACCCAAAACTTTGCAATAGAAAATTATTTCATTATTTGCCATCTGAGATAATATGATCAGAGCTGTAAAGCATAAACTGTTTCAAGAAAAATACAATCTAATACCTTTGTTGTTATCCATTCCTCCAACAGCATACAGTGTTCCAACTGTAGATTTCCTAGGTTTAGTTCTTGGACTTTGCATCAGAGTTCTTCTTTCTGGTAAAAGATGGTATTTCATAGCTTCCAAAATGAGCTTCTGACATTCCAAATCATCCTTAAAAAGTGCATGATTTTCGAGGTCAGCCAATATCTGCGAATGACAGAATCATGAATCAACCAGAAAATTAACAATATTGATTATGGAAGTAACACTAAATGTATCATCTTGTTTCAGACAACATTCTGTCAACTTTATCCATTTCAAAATCTTTTACACAAGAAATGAGCACTATTTTGTGAATCATGAAAACACATTTAGGGCATGTCTACACAGCAGGGCTAAAGCCCAAATAAGCCATGTAACTTGAGCTATGTCAATTGCGTAGCTTAAGTCAAAATAGCTTATTTTTGGTTTTTGGCACTGTTTACATAGGAGGATGTCCAAGAAAGAGCACTCTTACTCCGACTTCCCTTACTCCTCGTACAATGAGGGTTATAGGAGTTGGAGTAAGAAGTCCTCCAGCTCGACATTATTTCAGTATTATGTCAAAATAACTGCTTGTAGTGTAGACGCGGACTATGTTATTTTGGAATAATGTCAGTTATTCCAAAATAACACTACTGTGTAGACATAGCCTTAGAACAGTTACTTTTCCACAGCATATAGGATATGAATGGTATTTGATATTCAGAATTTTGGGAAACACTCTTGTACACCACTGTTGTACACCAATATACACTCTTGTACACCAATGTTGATTTTTTAATGGTCCCCACTGAAGGCAAAAAAAATCTTATTTCATTATCACAAATACACTCATTAATCAGAGTCTATAGTATTCTACACTGTGGTTTATAGAGATGTACTCCAATTGTTTTCAATTACATTCTTTAGATACTCAATTGAAAGTGTTTTAGGGCTTTTCTGGATTATTTCTGCTTCAGCTATGTATGTAAGAAGCAATCTGGCTTAGTACTGCACACAGTTATGCTACATTCTGCTACAGTTACACTAATAAAATTACTGAATCTCCTGAAAATGGCACAGGAGTTACAGCTATTATTCATGGGCAATGGATGCCTATTGAACTAGATTGCCCAAACCAATAAGAAAATTTAATACAAAAATTTAGTGTATAGGATCTAGAAATGTTTAGAAAGTGGCACACTTGAAATATCTGTCTTCTGTTTCAGTTATCTCCAGGTATTTTTCACCATGATTGTCTCAGGACCAAAAGATGCGTTAGAAGATGAAAAAAAAAAATAGTTAACTGAGAATACAAGTATACCTCTGCACAAGTAAACACAGGTAAAATACAATTATCTGAATCTCTAAAGGCATTGGAGAAAACTGATTATTGGAGAATCAGACAACAGAAATTTTGTTCCTATAAAAACTACAGATTCAGGGAATAGTAACAGTACTGAGAAAACTGAAATTTGGATAAGCAAGGCTTAACTTATATTTACTCGGTGCTTTCATATTAGTGTTTCTGTGTATGGATTTTGTGGGCTTTATTTAGGAAACTATGTCTATATATCTGAGCTAATTAATTTTACTGAACAGTTGTACTAGAGAGCTAAATTTTGCCTGTTTGTTCCAGTAACCCTGAGAGGTTTTGCAGCCTTAGACAATGGGTATGTGGCCACAAAGAAAGTAAAAAAATTACTAAATATTTTGAATTCATTTTACGTTTCCCTTCATTGACAATGCCAATCAATGAAAGAATATTACAGAAGAAAAACCTCACATTATTAGTAATGTATGTTTTATTTTTGCATACAGCATGCTTCTGGAGCTCTATCAAATCCCTTCCTTTTTACACACAGATATCTTGCTCTACTTTTAAAAAAATGTCTATTCTAGGTGATTGTTATATGTTGGGTATCACAGCCAATTTCCTCTTTTCTTCGTTTTTGCTCTCTCAAACAGTAACAGAAACATATCAGTATAGAAATGTTAAAATCTAGTAATTTAGGAAGAACAAGTTATTAAAATTGGTTAGAAATGATGGATCAATTGAATGTAAAAACAGTTCTGGGCAATAAAATCTTCGGCTGCATCTACATTGGCATGATTTTGCGCAAATACTGTTAACGGAAAAGTTTTTCCGTTAAAAGTATTTGTGCAAGAGAGCGTCTACACTGGCATGTGCTTTTGCGCGAAAGCATCTGTGCCAGTGTAGACGCTCTCTTGCGCAAGAAAGCTCCGATGGCCATTTTAGCCATCGGGCTTTCTTGCACAAGAAATTAACGTTGCTTGTCTACACTGGCCTCTTGCGCAAGAATACTTGCGCAAGAGGGCTTATCCCTGAGTGGGAGCGTCAGAGTATTTGCGCAAGAAGCACTGATTTCGTACATTAGAACGTCATTGTTCTTGCACAAATATTCGCGGCCAGTGTAGACAGGCGGCGAGATTTTGCGCGAAAGCAACTGCTTTTGCGCAAAATCCTGCCAATGTAGACACAGCCTTCATGTATACAGGAACAATAAGCGTTTATTTATTTATTTATTTATTTACTTTTGGAGAGGAAGTAACAGTTAATCCGAGGGAAGGGGTTTCTTTCGGAATACCGCGTCTACACGCGGCGAGTTAATTCGGACTAGTGGATTTTTAAAATGGCGACCGGACGCGAATATGCTAATATTTAAATCCCGCGCTTCATTAGCAACTTTAGCAACTTCAGTATGCTACATTTGCATCCCTAGTTCGGACTAGGGAGCAAGTGTAGACATACCCTAAGATTCTCTTCAGTATTGTCTCCTTTATTGATATAGAAAAGGTGAAATTCACATTAAACATCACTGATTTAAATGCTTGATATGAACTCTAAAGGAAATGTTAAAACATGGCCTGGCCCCAAGGGTCCCATGACAGCTGTCTATCTAAACAGTTGTTAGGATTAAATACCCTGGTTTGCCTGCAGAGGGACTAGTAGAAGGGTCAACCACAGCCAGTATTGGGCTTTCTAAAATTACTTTGTTTTACAAAGCAGCTGCACAAAAGAAGTGTTAAAACTCAGATTGACTTGAATTAAGCCATGTTTAGCTTTGGGAATATAAATACCATATAGTCAAAGGCTAGTGAAATTGGGGTATGGGGATGGTAATTTGAAAAATACAGGGCATCGGCAGGAGAAGGAAAACTACATGCCAAAACCATAGCACAGCCAATGTTTCTTGATTATGGGATTTGATTCAGTGGTGTTTCAGCAGGGCTTTCTGAAAGTTGAATTGCTAATATGCAGACTTGTGTTATTATACTAGAAAAAACCCTGATTCTGTTTTACCAATTTATCTTCCCTCAAGCAACTGGTCCGCTGTCCAACCTCTGCTACAACTATTCTAGATTCTTCAGAAAGCATATTAAAGTTGATATGGCATAGGAATGTGTGTACTATTATATCAGATCACATTTGATGAAGCTATTAGCACTCCAATAAGGTTTACACAACAACCATATTTAACCACCTGAATCTAGTTTACAGATAAGGGTTCATTGTACTCTCCCTAAAAGACAATGAAAGTGTTTTCCATTGTTTGCAAGAGTCTTATGTGAAGACATCTGAAACCCTTTAAGGAGATTTTTTCTGAAAGTCTCCCAGTATTGCTGTAGAACCTGTGCAGATCCACCAGTAGGAAAAACAGTGCATTGTGAACAAGTCATTGAGATTTTTCTTATTATCTACACCTGTTCTGAGCATTGAGAATTATACTGGGCAAACTATTATGGCCAGCTTTATTTTGTTATTATGTTTCCTTATATTTTCCACAGGAGATATTGTGTGACATGGTAGAGAAAATAGATCTTTAGAACTATGAATACATTTGACTTCTCTTCTTTTTTACAAAGGTATTTAGATCCCACAAGTTATTTCTCACTGGATACCAAAACTTCTAAAATAGAAATGCACTATAAAATATTTAAACCCCAAATAATATCTTCCTGTTTTCCAAAAAATTGAATTTTCTAATAAAATGTACCATGTATAAGCATTGTTTATCGTTGAAGTTCATAATGTACTAATGATTCCTAAACCATATGCTTATCCTGGTAAGTTTTCCTAAAATCAGTTTCTTATTCATTTTTTCCTCTTTTGTCTGCTATTTCAAATGCCATCTTTTTACATGAGGCATACAACCCTTTAAAAAAAACCTTATTCATTGGGTACTGCCTTATAAAATATCCTACAAATACAGATATTTCAAAGAATTTCGTTGGAACGTAACACTGTTTATAATAATAACAACATATTTTACATCTGAAAGTATAGTAGAACATCTAAAATAATAACCACATTATTAAAGTACTCAACTGAATTAATATTCTGGGAAGGGAAAATACAGATGCATAAAGGTTATAAAATTCATGTCTGTGAGTACTTTGAGAACCATGCATGCAAGTGTAAACAGTGTAAATTACTGTTATTACATTAACTCATTTGTTCCCCCCTCCATTTATTTTTTTTTACTTTTGTCACCAACTAAACTTTTTAAAAACATTTTATCATGCTTTCATCTCATATATAGCATTGAGAATTCTTGCACATAGATTTACAAATATTATTTGGTGCATTCAGATATATTGTGCAACTGCAATTCCTTGTACCCTGGTTAATGTGACTTCCTGTTGAGCACAGAATAAGCACACTTATACTATGAGAGGTTTAAGCCTGGTCTACTCAAGAAAATTAGGTTGGCATAACTATGCCACTTTGTAGTGCGAAAAATTCATACCCTTGAGCATCACAGGTAAATCCATGCAGGTCCCATATAGACCAGCTAAGTCAAAGGAAGAATTCTTCTATCAACCTAGATACTGCTTCTTTAGGAGGTAGAGGTATACTAAGGGTTTTCAAACTCTGGGTTGAAACTTTTAAGGGCAAGCTGCAAGCTGGCCATGAGACACTTTGTTTATCTGCACCTCTGCAGATACAGGCAATCACAGCTCTTTTTGGCCATGTATCACTGTTCCTGGCCAATGGGAGCTGTGGGAAGTGGTGTGGACCGAGACACAGCTTCCTGAAACTTCCATTGGCCAGGAATGACAATCTGTGGCCAATGGGACCTGCAATTGCCTGTGCCTGTGAAGGTGCCTGTAAACAAAGTATCTTGCAGCCAGACATTGTCTTATCCTTACAAGCTGTGACCCACAGCATGAAAACCTCTGACCTCTGCTGATGGATGAATCTCTCCAGTTTGCATAGGTATTGTCAACTCTGAAATGCTACATGATGCTGCTTTGCCACTGTAGCTTTTTGAATGTTGACAAGGCTTCCATCTCATACATAGTGGACTATGTTCTATGAAAAGAGGTTCTCAAACTTTTTATTACTATTGACTCAGACTCTGAATCAGGAAAGAACTTAAGTACATGCTTTAGACCATCCCTATTCTGGAAAGCACTTACAAATATGTTTCATTTTTAAGCAGGTGCTGAAATCTCATTAACTTTAATCTAATTTAAGCACTTGCTTAAATGCTTTCCTGAATCAGAGCTTTGGTTTGTAGCAGGGGAATAAAAAAGAGGTTTGAATATGGAAACTGGAAAGGACAGAATGGAAGGTTGGTGTCAAAAGCTCAACAATCTACTTAAGGTCAAGTCATTCAAAGGTTTCATAGTTAAACATTTATGAATTCTAATAGTAGGGGAGAACAAACAGTGAGCAGTTTTGCCATAAACTGAGAACATCCTTAAGTTTTCACTCTGGAATTTCAAAAAATATATAATAAGGAATGCTATCTTTGAAGCAAAAGAGGAGTTTTTAAATAAGGAGAGAGAGCAATCCTGGGTGAGTGTCTCCCAAGTGTCAATGTCAATGTTGTACTTCTTTAAGTTATCCTTTAGCAAGTCCTTATAATGCTTCTGTTGTCCTCCAAAGTTATGGCATCCTTCCTTCAGCTGAGAAAACAGGACCTGTGTTGGGAGACAATGGTCTGGCATCCTAACAACATGATCAGTCCAGCAAAGTTGCTGATGGATGATCATTGCCTCGATACTAGTGGTTTTACCTCTTCCAGAACACTAATGTTAGTGTGACTGTCTTCCATTTGATCTTCAGGATCTTATGGAAGCAGTGTTGGTGATACCTCTCAAGGACTTTCAAACGATCTCTGTAGATTTCCCAGTTTACAGAGCCATACAATAGTGTTGGGAGGATGATGGCTTGATAGACAAGAAGCCTGGTGTCTGTTCGAATGTTGTGATCTTCAAAAACCCTGTGCCATATATGAGCAAAGGCTGCCCAGACACAGCTCAAATGATGTTGGATTTCTACATCAATATCTTCCTTGGATGAAACATAACTTCCAAGGTTAAGAAAATGATTAACATTTTCCAGTGCCTCTCCATTGATTTTAGTAGATGGGGCATATGGACTGCCTTCAGAGTATTTACATTCTTCCATGATTATTTATTATTTGTATGGAAGTAGAATTTAGGAGCCCTAGTCGCAGATGAGGATCCCAAAGTGCTAGCAATTCTACAGTACTGACCACTAAGATGATTCATGTATTCCAATACCAGAAAGAGATCACTGTGACCATTTAATCCAATGCCTTGTAAAACTGCCCCAAAATAATTCCTAGAGGAAATCTTTTAGAATAGCTTTCAATCTTGATTTAAAAGTTGTCAGTGATGGAGAATCCACCATGACTCTTTGGCATTTTATTCCAAAATTTAATTATTCTCAGAGTTTAAAAAATGCCTCATTTATCATCTAAATTTACTCTTTAGACTAAAAACTTCTCTTTTTTAAACTAAATAGTCTGAGTTCTTTGAGTCTATCAAAATAAGACACATTTTCTTTTATCATTGTTTTGGCTCTTCTCTGAACCCTCTTTCACTTATCCTCAGTTTCTTTGAATTGTGGGCCCCAGAACTGAAGAAAGTAATAAAGGATTTAGCAATAGTGCATTTTATAAGAGATTTATTCACTAGTAGCTATGTACCAAAGCACCATTTGCATTTCTGCTAAGAATGCTTAATATTATGTATCGAAATCCACAAGAAATCAAACTTGTGAAACTGCATAATACTCAGAGGACACATCTTTACTCTCCATGCTGGAGATCGATGTTCTGAAGTTTGATTTAGCGGTCTAGTATATACCCATAAATTGAATGCTGAGGACAGCTCTGGCCAGCTTCTGTATTCCTCCCAGTTGCGAGGCATAAGGGAAGCCGATGGGAGCATTTGCTCCTGTTGGCCTCCCACAGTGGGGATGGCACCAACCTTGGCTCAAGGTAAGCTGCATACCTTAAGCTGCCCTTCCAATTCTAGTGTAGACCTGGTCTGAAGCTCTCATTGCTAAAATCCTGTTTAAACTGTTTCAAATACAAGAACAATGGAACATTAAATGAAACTGAAAGACAAAACATTTAAAAGATATAAGAGGAATTACTTTTTTTTTTAATTAGATAATATTGGATTCAAAACAGCTGAACTCAAAACATAATTTGACAATTATTTAGAAATTGATGTGAAGAAGTGGGTCTGCCCCACGAAAGCTCATCACCTAATAAACTATCTTGTTAGTCTTTAAAGTGCTACATGACTGCTTTTTTTGTTTTACCAAGATCAGACTAACACGGCTACCTCTCTGTTACTTTTCATAGAAATTGTGGACCATCTATTATTATATTAGCTAGGATATTACACACACACACACACACACACACAAAACACTAATGTTTCAGGGTGTACTTCAATTACAGATTGATGACTATTAGCAAATGTTTTCTCTGCTAGGCAAGTTATTCTTTAGTTTATCATTATAGAGATTTTTGTGACTTCCTCTGAAATGTTTGGTATTGTCAACCATAAGAGATGATTACAAGACTAGATGGTCAATGGTCTCATTCAGTAATGTATTATTTTATATAAACTATAGGGTTTGATTTTTTTTTAAAGTGCTGAACCCTCTCCATTCTAAATGAAGTCCATGGGAACTACTGGTGTTCATGCTTCTCAACTAAGACCATGATATACATTAAAATCAAATTTGGCCTTTAAAAGAAGGAATGGTTCTTCTGTTAACATTAAAGGAGAAGATATATTTTTGTAATATATCAAGTTAGGAGATTACTACTTTACAGATTCTGTGACTTTCATTTTGATAAAAATGATGTTGGAGCTTTAAAACCATATAAAACTTTCAGAGTGACTCTGTCACAGACTGTGAATTGCTGTAATTACTCACTGAGGGTATGTCTACACTACATGGCTCCATTGACGGAGCCATGTAGATTACCTTTGTAGACATAGGAAAATGAAGCAGTGATCCTCACGAGGCATACCGGGGAGGTCAACAAATGCCTTTGATGTCGACCGCGGAGCGTCTAGACTACAGTGCTGTGCCGACAAACAGCTGATCGGCACAGTGTGGCAGCCATTTTAGTTTAAATGAAGCATCGATTATTTAAATTGCCGCTTCATTTTCCTATGTCTACAAAGGTAATCTACATGGCTCCATCGACGGAGCCATGTAGCGTAGACATACCCTAAGACAGCAGTTAAAAATACGTTTTCTCTTGCTAAATGTTTTATTATCCAATCAGAACAACTAGGTGGGCCTCAGTCTGGCTGGGGAGCATAGGGGGCAGATGATCCTGGACCTGCCCCAGCTGGGGGACATGCATCCCTCTCCTGGTTGTGCCTGCTGGAGAGGCACTTCTCATTGGGCCCCAACCTGGTGTGGTGAGACAGGGCTAGAGCTGTCCTTTCTCCCCAGGGCAGCCTGCATACTGAACCCCTCATCCTCAGCCCCATCCTAGAGCAATGACTTCAACAAAGAAAAACAAAAAATAATTGAATTAAGGACCTGAGCAATGCCAGGTAAATCTTCTCTTCTCTTCTCTTCTCTTCTCTTCTCTTCTCTTCTCTTCTCTTCTCTTCTCTTCTCTTCTCTGTACCTTCCTGGCCACTTTTAGGAATGGAAGGCAATCCTGTTTGCTCAGCACTCCTCAAATAATCTACTATTACACCAGGTAATATGAGAGAATGGAAGACTGGCTATCAGAAGATTTGGGTTTAGTTCTGGATTTTGCATTTAATCCCAGTATGACCTTGAGTGACTAACAGACTGTTGAGTGACTGTTGAGAGACTAACAGGCTCCTGTTTGTCATTTTTTGGCTTGTGTATTTCTCATGTCATTAAATAGAAATGAATATGTCTCTTCCCCATTATCAATTAATATTATGAATGAAGCCACAACCACCAAGATGGGAATATATTCCTGAGACTCACTCTCCATATTGTTACCTTGTCGTGATGAGTGGGCTTGCATGTTCCAATGAATCTGAGAGAGATGCCATAGGAAGTCTCATTCTCCTGTCAGGGTCATGCATGGTGGCAAGGTCATGGGGGTGGAATCAGATGAAGAATGATCCTAAAAGTCCTCAAAGGCAGAACAGGCAGAAGATAGCAAGGGTAATGCTACAATGGCTGTGAAGGTGGATGAAGGCTGCAGCGGACAGGAGACTCCTAATCATCATGGATTCCATGCCATTAGACCTGGGCCTTCTATCCATCAAGGATCGTGTGGTGGCTGCAGTATAACAGGCCACCCTCATTAAAAGAAGTCATGCACAGGCATCTTCCTATGCACACTACTCTCTTAAACCTAAGCCCTGCAGCAACTGGTGAATGGTGATGGGAGCAGGCTTGTGAAATCCGGAAGCTCTTAGTCATGGACCAGCACTTAGGTAGTAGATGTGTGTATCAGTCCATCAACGGATCCACAAACAGGAGAGTGACAGGAAGATGTGCTACTCATTATCAAGTGCCTGCCAAGAAGAAGACGATAATCCTGAGAGGGTAATATGGCTTTTTATTTTTGCATTCAAAAATCTCTCTCTCTGAAAAAGTGATTCTGTACATTTCATTTATTTTTGCTACCTGATTTATAGTTTGATCCTTTCTTCTGTAAGTCAGATGTGCATACATAAGTATAAGTAGTTTGCCTTTCTGTGACTCTGAAAAGAGAATCAACTTGTATGTTTATGGCTATGTCTACTTTAGGGATACATCTATACTACTGCGGGGATTGATGGTCTGACTAAAGACCTGCCAAATTGATTACAGACAAGAAGAGTAAGGGAAGTTAACAAGAGAGTTTCTTCTGTTGACCACCAATCCCTGGTGTAAACCCCTTTTAATTTTTAAAAGAGGGCCACTTCATAAATTTCTTAAGTGGCCCCAGGCTACCTCAGGGGTGAGGCATTGGGCAGAAGGGCAGGGCCAGGAGACTTCTTATTGCCCTCCCCCCGCCCAGACCCTGATTGGCCTGAGGGAAGGGAAATGTGTGAAGTTTCCCTCCTGCAAACCCAGCATCTAGACAGAATTGCCAGCTATTTTAAAACAGCTGTGGGCGGGAGAGCACACCAAGGGTGTGTCTAAACTACACCCCTCTGCTGACAGAGGGATGTGGATTAGGCACATCGCTATTACAAATGAAGCGGGGATTTAAATATCCCGCATTTCATTTGAATAGAAATGGCCGCCGCTTTTTGCCGCCGCAGCACTTTGCTGGCAAAAAGTGGCAGTCTAGACGGGGATCGGTCAACAAGGAAAGCCTTTTCCAACCAATCCTGTAAACCTCGTTGCACGAGGCACAAGGGATCGGTCAGAAAAGGCTTTCCTTGTTGACCGATCCCCGTCTAGACTGCCGCTTTTTGCCAGCAAAGTGCCACGTCGGCAAAAAGTGGCGGCCATTTCTATTCAAATGAAGTGTGGGATATTTAAATCTCCACTTCATTTGCAATAGTGATGTGCCTAATCTACGTCCCTCTGTCAGCAGAGGGGTATAGTTAAGACACACCGCAAGTCTTTCTCCCCCCCGCCCTGCCAGGGGGAGAGAGCTGCCGGGTCCCTCTGATGCCACATGCCCCTGGCAGGGAAAGGAGACTTTGCATGCTCTCCTCTCCCCCAGGCCAATCAGAGAAAAGTCCCTCTCCCCCGCCGCCATACTACCAGGGCATGCAGTGGCTAGAGAGAAATGCCAACTGTTTTTAAATATCCAGCATTTCTCTGTAGCCGCTGTGCAGCCTTGGTGGGGGAGGGAGACTTTGCGCACTCCCCTGTCCCAGGTCTTGATTGGCCTGAGGGTGGGGCAGCAGTGGGGTGGCCGCAGGCTGGATCTATAATCTTGATAGGCCGGATTTGGCCCATGGAGGCCCCTTTGCCCACCCCTACCCCACAGTAACTTGAGCTAAAGTACATGGACTATAGCTAAGTTATTCATTTTGAACACCATAGATTGACTTTCTGCAATAGTGTAGATATAGCCTAGAAGTGCTACAGCAGCATACGTGCACTGATGCCACTGTAGCAGGTGTAGTGTAGATACTCTCACACTGACAGAATTTTTTTTTTCTATCAAAATAATTAATCTTTCTGAGATGGTGACTGTGCCGATGGAAGAATTGTTCCATTGACCTAGCTGCATCCGTACTGAGGTCAATCTAGTTTTTAAGTGTACAGCAGGCCTAATGTATAAGGCAAAGCCATAATAAAAGAGTTGAAATAAATCACTGGAATCAGTCCTAATTCTAAAGCAGTTACTCAAGCACTCTCATAGAGGGAATGGTTTCTGTTGGGAGTTAGAGCATACACAATGAATTTGATGTTTTACCTTCAAAGTGTGGGAAAAACAGGAGGAAATACTAGATTGATGAAGGAGCAGATACACATATGGGAGGAAATAATAATCCCTATGAACTACAGTAACTCATTTACCATGCAGTGGCACTTTAGAAGTATTTATTTTCATGCTGTTCTTAAACTACAAACACTCAAAAAATAAAGGTGCAAAAAAAGAACAGACACAAATATCACCTTTTTTGTTATCATTTGGCCAAACTTTGCAGTAGAATATTTGCGAATGGCAGATGCATAGAACATAAGTTTTAATAAATACTTAAAATGCAAAATATGTAATATATGTACCTAGCTTACATATTAATGTATTTTATAGAACAAAACTTTATTTTACACTTTGGCAGTTTGCCAGTTTAAGGAGCTTAATGCTGTTATGTGACATGCTTTATTATTATGCTATCTTTTTAAAAGCATTTATTTTAGATTATTTTAATTGATTTTCTCTTAATTGTAATATTCATCTTCTTATAAAATCCAGTCAGTGCTCTGGCCCTGGCAGTGGTATTTGAAAGGAGAAGGGTACATCATAGAAACTACAAAGATGAGCATGAACATTCCCTTGGGACTACTTATTTAGCCATTTGCTATGTATTAAGCAAGGAGTGACAATTTGGATGCTATTTCCCCCTTTCTTTCTGGATGGATGAATGCTTTTCTTGGCACAGTTCATCCTCCTCTGAGCCATCTCAGCTATGCTATCCGCTGCACATAGGGGTGGGAAGTGATTTAAAAACTGTATGCACTCTGTTGCTAACTGCACACTTTCCTTTCCCCTACCCTACTCCTTTGGATGAATGCATATGCTTTTTGACTGAGCCCTACATATCTTGATTCTAATGGGTTAAATCTCTTAAGTGCAATACTATTAATCATATGACTTAGGAAATCATTAAAAAAGTAGTGCTGAAAAAACAAAAGCATATCAAGCCAATTAGGATTTATATTCTCTAAGTTCAGCGTAGCCCAAGGGGCTGAAAAGCTTAGGATGGACTAAGGACTAAGGGTCTAAGGTAAGTTTTGAATATTGTTTCCCTTCCTGTATGTACTTACCTCTCCTCTGTGATAACAAGACAGACAGTAAATTTCCCCTGAATCAGGATGTACTTGATCAAGTAATCCAGTTAATCAGGATGTTTCCCAGGGAATAAAACTAAACTCTGTGATACTTAATGCTTAGGACTTTTGCTTAATTAGGATTCTAATTTATTCACAGTGAAATAAAGATTTCTGACCTTTGTCACACTCGGAAGCTCCTGATACTTTTTCTCCCCTCAAAGGACCACTGCCAGTGCTGCTAAGTAAAGCAAAATTGTTTATTACTTTCCAGACATTGCTTACACTCCTCAGACAGGCAGTATCATGAGAATTCTCAGCTACTTTGCAGTATTTCTGTGTTTCAATTGCTTTTGGATGCAGTTTGAGCCAAATCACAAAGCCTTTTCTAGCTGTACAGGTTGAACCTCTGAAATCTGACACTTTCAGGTCTGGCAACATCCATGGATATTGCTGGACCAGAGAGCCTGGCTGGGAGTGGGGTCAGCCAGAGACAGGAGTGAAGTCCTGATGGTGGCAGCAGGCCAGGTAGCTGGGAGCCCCTCCTGGGCTGGTGGCCGGGACCCCAACCTGGGCTAGTGCAGTGGAGAGTGCAGCTCTCGCCAGGGTTGGCGGCATCAGAGCTGGTGTTGGGAAGCGCAGCCCCAGCAGGGGGTGGAATGTATCCCAGTGGCAAAGGCTGGGAGTAGAACATAATGGCCAGGAATGGTGCCCCAGAGGGGCTTATGGCTCGGAGGGGAGCCTTGGCCTCCCCTGTTCTAGCAAACTCTCTGGTCTGGGACCACTCCGGTTTTGAGAGTGCCAGACCAGGAAGGCTTGTAGTTCTAAGCTACCTTTACTGCAACTCTGTAGTAAGTCAGTAGATTTAATATGAGTGAAATAAAGCAATCTGAGAATATCACTGAAATTCACTGTAATACTTCTGAGAGGCAAGTCTAGCAGAAGAATAAAGGCAAGAATTGCACTGTTAATGTGCGGTTTTAGGAAATCATTTTACATTTCACACCCTAGTGACCTGAAGTTAGCCTGTTAAAGATATGGCCTGAAATTCATGCCATCACTTTAGGTACCTAAATAAGGTTTATATTTTTGGCCTATTCTCTTCATGAGCCAATATTACTTTCATCAAAGTCAGATGTTGTTTTGTCATTGACTTGGATGCGAGCTGATTTGTGCCATTATCTCCATTTCTTTACCATCCAAATATGAATATTCTAAGGAATAAATTATTAATGTTTGTCCAGCTCTTTAAATATTACAAGAGGTAAATATTAGTATTTCAAAAGGGCGACCTCTCATACCTAATTTTCTCCATATGTAAAACCAGGATAATGGGATGTAGCTTGCCTTTTAAAATTTTATTCTGGATAACTCAAAAACATATTTATCTATGAATGTTCATATCTATAACACCAAAATCTACATTTAATGGCATATTTTAATTTTATTATGCAATCATTGAGAAACGGAAAACTCTCTTTTCATATTCTTACAAAAATATTATCTGCCCTTACAAAAATATTGAAACTAATTATTCAAATGACAGGTGCAATATGCAGTATGTGCATAGATGAGAGTATGTTAAATGCATAGGAAATTAGCACTGTAGTATCAGTGGTAATTTTTAAAATTTGTTAAACTTCTAAGGTCCTCTAACTACTCACAAATCTAGAAATCCCACATAGGGAAATGAAAGATAATTCTGAGAATTACAGAAGTAAAAAACCCAGTTCAATTGTCACTAACAAGTAGCATCAGATGGGCTTATTTTCTGTACTTGAGCTACTTTGATAGTGCTGTTATTCAGCTCTACTTGTCCTGTCAGATAAGCCAATTATTTTTCATCTTAAAACCATCGGTGTTTCGTTTATTTAGAAGAAGATGAATAAACCTATGCCCCTTTTCATAGATTTTCTTTCCATCTTCAACTTCTTTGAGCTCTTTAATGAAAATCTTTTCAGTACCTTTGATGAATTTAACTATGGAAAGAATGCTTTCTTGTCTGTCAATATTTGTTTTAACATTGTTGGCACTTAACATGAGATGTAACACTAAAATATACTGATAGTTACAGCTGGGCAACCTATTAGTAACAAATGTTTTATTTGATATATTTCTCCCATATTTCTGTTCCTGAGTTGTTCAGGAATAATCTTATGTCTACAGTAGTAATTTGTTATTTAGCCAATGGATTTCTCACCATATGCATTCACTATTTCTTATTTATTACCCTTACGTTGATGTCACTTTAAACTGCTGGTCTTAAACATTCCCATATTGGATAAGTGTAATTGTAGTGACATTGGGGAAGGCATGATCAAATAGTGGGACTTCGATTGTCTTACTAAAAGGATCAGAGATATTTTTGGAGACTGGATGTGATAGGCCTGAAGGATAAGAGAATTTTAAGACATTTTAGAACATTTTCATTTCTGGATCCCTTCAGTCAAATATTTGCTGAGACATTAACTACATGAAAAAATATGCTACTGTAATATTATGTGTATTTTTTATTCTGAATAGTATTTTTTTAGTTTTTTTCAGCATACACATCACAATTATGCATTGTCTGAGATTTGTGCTAATGTTTTTAATTAAAGCTATGATCCTAAGGGTAATGAAATATATGTGAATAAGCTTAATTAATCTCTTTCACACTTTTTAATTACAATGATCTTTTATGTAATTTTCATTAGTGTAATATTAACCTTAAGTACATATTAATCAGCATTATTATATGAGAATTTCCTAGGGTTTCTTTTCCTTTTCCTGCAATTTAAAAAGTCCAGAATGCTAAAATCAGGCTATTGTAAAAATGTTATATAGTGAAGATATAAAATACAATATGGTACTAAGCAGGTAGTGCTTGAGGTAGGGCTGCTGATAGGTGGGAGTAAAGGGGAAAGCTACTCTGAGCCCTAGCAGTTTGAAAGGGCTTGGGTCTCCCTGCTGCTACTGCTGCAGTGACAGTGGCCAGAGCCCTGGGCCCTTTAAATTGCTGCTAGAGGCCCAGGCCCAGCCCCGCCCCTTCTGCCTGAGGCCTTGCCCCTTCCACCTGAGGATGTGCCCCTGAAGGAAACTGAGCAGACTATAGTTTTCCTTGTTAACTCACTTATTTTCAGGGTGACCAAGGGGATCAGATACTATGCCATTCCAATGGAGAGAAGGACATAAAGCCTGAGAGAAGACAATCTTTCTCCGTCTCTTATGCAAGTGAAAAAGGATGCATGTCATCTCCCTTCCTAAAATAGCTTTCCCATACATACCCCCTACCCCTAACTCATTCCTCTATAACCAATCTCTGAGCAGGTGCTCCAATTTTGCAGATATAGCATCTTGCTGGTGACGTCCCACCAAATGCTCTCCCTGGAACAGAACCTGGTCCTTCAGAGGTAGATGGTATGCCTGCTAATGAGAAGAAGCAGCAGCAGCTTATCTTAATATAAGGTTACCTCTATGGGGAGCTCAGTCTGGTTAAGATGCCAAAATGCCTGTCACACAAAGTACAAAAAATTTATCCCATGCATGATCTATAAAATGGGCCTATATAAGCCTTTCCTCCTTGAGAAATCATTCCATTTCTGTCCCTCTTTTCCGATCCAGTCTTTCTGTCTCCACACTGCCTTCCTCCCATTTCCCCTCTACAAACAAAATTGTCACTTTAGCATTTCTCTCCAAAAATTAATTTTATTTGTTTGTTTGTTTGTTTGAAATGGAGTTTCAAGGATAAGCTCAAAATAATTTTCCATAAAAATTATTTGAATAAATTTGCTTGTAGGAAAGTTCACAA
This sequence comes from Pelochelys cantorii, assembly GCA_032595735.1. Lineage (NCBI taxonomy): Eukaryota > Metazoa > Chordata > Testudines > Trionychidae > Pelochelys > Pelochelys cantorii. The sequence goes on from CM064326.1 coordinate 78,264,982, forward strand.
CAATATTAAGAAAACCCTAGCAAATTGTAGCTTATTTCATCAAAACATTCACCAGTTTACCAATTATCTGCCCAGCTTTACTGCTAAAAGTCTCTGTTAATTAAAATATACATTTATGGAAGACAGAAAACAGAGAAATCTTCAGATCAAACAATGGAAAACTGATTTTGTTAGCCATGACCTCTGCTTTTCAAAAGGGTATCATTGGGTTTGCAGGTCATTGGATAACTGACTATAATTTTAAAAAGTGGAAACATTCAAACAAGTGTAATTCTATGGCCTCTTATTTCACAGATAGTGAAATAACCCTAAACTCTTACCATGACAAAATTCATATAATCACACAGTAACAAACACAAAGGCTCAAAAAGACAACAAAAATATTTAAATTAGATATTATTGGGATACCCCCAATAATATTCTGTAAAGGTTTATTTATCTGTAATATTTCTGTAAACCCTAGCAAGACTTCAGACTGAAGGTAAATGGGGCCAGTCTATACTAGTCCCACAAGTTAAGAAGGAAGCTGTATACAGAATTTGAAAAAGAGACAAACAAAAAAATAGACAAACTGTCTAAAGTAAATAGCAGATTTGAGAACCTCACATCTGAGTTCCTTAACCATATTATAAAATGCCACTTTTTCTTACTGTTTCAGTTATAAGCAATTTTTATTTATGTATTGGTTCTCACAGTTCTGAGCCATGCTGAGACATCTATAATATACTGAACCCAGCTGCATTCTTGTTTTTGTAAACTGCTTTTCATAAGACAAGGTTGAACCTCCCTAATCCAGACCTCCCTTGTCTGGCAACACCCCAAGTTCAACATTGTCAGTGACAAAATGGGAGTGCTAGAGCTGGAGCACTCACAGGGAAAAAACTGCAGGAGTACTCTTGGATGAGGAAACAGCAGTGCCGGCAGCAGGCTGGTGGAGCAGGGGTCTTGTTATCCTGGGGACTGGCAGCAAAGCCCCAGCTGACTGGCAGAGAAAAGCCCCAGCTGGCCAGCAGAGTGGAATGCAGCCCCAGCTGGCCAGCCAGAGGAACAGAGCCAATTCTCAGCTAGCCAGCAGAAGGGACCCGCAGCCAGCTAATAGAAGGGAGTCCTGGTGGGCTGGGGGCCAGAAGCAGAGCCCCTGGGAAGCAGAGCTCCAGCATCCTTAGGGTGGTGGAGTGGGTAGCAGATCCCTGACACCCCTGAAGAGCAAAGGGGCCGGTGACTTGGAGTGCAGGGGCCAACATTGATCTTTCCTGGTCTGGCAAATTCCCTGGTTCTGGAAAATTCAGATCCATAGGGTATGAGACCAAGGAAGTCGAACCTGTAATATTGTTCATTTAGACTACCTGAACAATTGACTGTTAATAAGATACTCTAAGAAAACATACCCAAAGTAAAATCCCCACAAACTTCATTGAAACTTTAAAAAAACACCATAATAGATGTTAAACTTAAATGTATACCCCAAATTAGAGAACCAAAAAAAGTGGCAATGTGGCTTAATAACCAAGTAAAAGAAGCAATGAGAGATAAAAAAGGCATTGTTTAAAAACTGGAAGTTAAATCCTTGTGAGGAAAATACAAAGGATCATAAATTCTGTCAAATGAACTGTAAAAATATAATTAGAAAGGTCAAAAAGGAATTTGAAAAACAGCTAGCCAAAAATTCAAAAAGTAATTGCAAGTTTTTAAAGTACATTGGAATCAGTGGGGCCACTGGACAATCAAGATGCTAAAAGAGCATTCAAAGAAGATAAGGTCATTGTGGAGAAAATAAATTAAGTCTCCTCCCACCCTGCCCCTTTCTTGCAAGGAGTGTGCGGTGCTTAGAAGCACCACATGCTCTCTGCAGGATGGGAGCAGGGTGGGAGGAGACTTTGCACACTCCCCCACCCCACAAGCCCTGATTGGCTTGGAGGAGGGGGGAGCGCGCAAAGTTTCTCGCTCCCTGCCCTCAGGTGTGCAATGCTAAAGTCAACTTCCAGGGTTAACCCTAAGCATTGCTCATTCCCTGGTCCCTAGGCCCTGATTGGCCTGGAGGCGGGGGAGCTGCAGGGCCTCCGTGGGCCAGATCAACATGCTTGACAGGCTGGATCTGGACCCCAGAGGCCTTTTTGCCCACCAATGTGCTAGGGTGATTGATGTCCCCCCTGAGAAGCAGTGCCTTGAACTACGGTGCTTTCTGTCAAACTAATTATATACACCTTTTCCTTCTATTCAAAGATTCCAGACTTATTAAGAAGAAAGGAAAACTGTTTTTAATCATCAGCTTCTGCTTATATGTTATCTTTTACACCCAAAGAATTGCAATATATTTTACAGATTGTATATCACTATTCCCTCCACTGGAATTCAACCACTAGTGGGATAGAACATGGCAGTAATTCTGTGCCAAAAACACTTCACAACAGTTTCTTGGGAAATTAAATGAGGAATATAATTTTCATTTAAAATTGCAAGGGGGATTTCAGATACGCACAATTATGTTATTCAGAATGGAATTTATCTAGAATACCAGGTAAACATATTCACCCTTGTGAAAAATTCTGTTTAAGTCTTATTTACCATGAAAGCTGTGAATCACAATTTAGGGTACAGCAAGACTATAAGTTTTTGTCGGAAAAATGTATGCAAAATGCGCTCCGCATTTTGCGTACCTTGTTCCAATTCTTTTGTCAGAAGAGGCTTTTCCGATATTTGGCCCATCTAGACTGGAATCATAGAATGAGGAATACAGCGGCTTCCAAAAGAGCGTGTTTGCTCTTCCGCAAAAAAAAGTTCCCTTGAAGCGGAGGAGTTCGGTATCCTGAAAAAAACCAACAGTCTAGCCATAGCCTTAATGTCTCATCTGAAAGATGGCATCTCCAGCATCATAATCACACGGGCATATTGGCACAATAATAATTCAGAAGTAAGACTATCTCCTACTGAAACAACATCACTTTCTGCAGAATCTATGCATTCCACTGAAATCTCTCCGACAAGGACTCAGGGTTGACATAGCTCACCTCTTGAGACCTGATAAAGGTAGAACTGGTTGAAAAATTAAAAAAAAAAATCTCTCTGTGTATCTCTCTCTCTCTCTCTCTCTTTCTCAAATGCACGCACGCACGCGCACACACACACATTCTGTGAAATCTTAATTTCAAACTGTTCAAAACAAAACATTATTAAATTATTTCAATGTATTCTTGTTATTTCTTCTCCCCACAAAAAAATTCAAATTTCTTCTCCCCACAAAAAAATTCAAATTTGTTAGACTTATCAGATTGATTAGAGTTGTATTTATTGTAGTTATCTACTATTAGGGATAAGCATGCTACAGAAGCTAAAATTCAGGAGAAGAATATGGGAGCATGGGGGGAGTCCATTATTGTGTGCTTCATACAAGTGGAAATAAAGAGTAAAAAATGCATTGGTCCATACTATTGTCTGAAATCTACCATAAGAAAGATGACATTTAAAGCATATCAGGGTATTTGCATTATTCAAGCCTATGAGAAGTACTGTCTGTATCTGAGGACAATGCTGCTATTACAATATTTCCTTTTTAAAGCTGATACAGAAAGGCAAAATACTTTTCATCATTTCCATCTCATTGTGTTCACCACTATATAAAACATTTTGATTTGTCTAATATACTGGAAGGAATCAGTTGGCTAATATTTTATATTACTTTATTAGCACAAAATAGCAATGACTGTATAATTGAAGATTACATCTTTATTCAGATTTACCTTGATCAAAGCCTGATACACTTCTTTGAGGACTGTCAGTTAAATAGACTTGACTGGAAAGATTAAGAAAAATAAGGTCATGAATATCAATAAAGGGTTTTTAAAAATCTCTAGGGCAGACCTCTCTCTCTTGGGTGCAAACCGATCAGCTATAAAGTAAAAATCTTTAATAATCTCTTTAAGCACCCCATCTTTGCCTAATCTCTTCTGATCTTGTTTAGATAAACAAGATAGACAGATTCTAAAAGCAGTTATTTCAGTTACTCCTGTTCTGGCTATACATCAGCTTAAGTGCTTGATAAAATGTTCTCTTTTTGCCAATATTTCCACTGTTCTTCCTATTAAACAGTACACATGCTTGACCTTTCTCAGCAAAAATACAGTCAATCAGCTAGTTGCCACTTATATTTTTCATAGGTTAATTGGGTAAATACCTTATTATTTGGGGGACAGCCTGTGTATTTGATCCAACTCTGCAATGCATTTTAAACAGTTATTTGTTGTTCCTTTTCTCACCAGCATCCTGATGGAAAAGCTTAAATATGTTCACCTAAGTCAGACCTTACAGCTATTGAACACAATGCTTAAAATATACTGAATAGTTATCACTATGTAAGAATCAATGTATGGATGAGTCAATATAATTCAAATTTCCACCTGAAACAAAATATCAATGTCTCATCTCAGGAACAAAACATTATTCAATATGAATAAGATTTCTGGGTACAGTTAATACATAACCATTAGAACAGATACAAATCAATAGATAATCCTTTACATTCTATTCTCATGAAGAGTGATTAAGTGAAAAATAATATGTAAGGTCTCAGACATACTGTATATTTATACTATTATAAATGTTCTCAAATATTTAGCTTGCACAGTGAGAGCTGCAATTCAACCTTTAGTTAATAAGCCACAATAACTCACTGTGGTCCTCAACTCAAAAACTGATGAAGGCTGAGTTCTCACTGAATGTTTCATAGAAGCCATCGGTATTCAGCATGTCAAAGGGTTTTGTTCATTACTAGGAGATCATAGAGGCCTTGTCTACAATACATGGGAAAGTCGAAGTAAGATACGCAGCTCCAGCTACATACATTACATAGCTGGAGTCGACTTATCTTACATCATGCATGCTTCCTTGCCATCTGCACAGTGTTTGCTCCTGGTGTCTTCCCTTACTCCTCATGAGGAACAGGAGTACTGGAATCAACAGGGGCTCCCTTTGAGTTCAATCTAGCAGATCTATACTAGCCCTGCTAAATCAAACCCTCAAAGATCAACTGCAGCAATGTCGATCTTCTGCATAGTGTAGACATGCCTAGAAAGTCTTCACCTTTATGAAACTTTGATTTGTTTTTTTCCACACAAAGAGAGATTTCTTTTTACCTTAAATTAACACATTGGAGCACATTCACTAGTCTCACTAGGTTAAGCTCATGCACCAATTTAGCATCACAGTCCTTACTGTTACAAAATTATATTGGCCACATCAGAATTTATATGAGAGTTAAGCAGGAAGCTTTCCTCAGAATAGCTAGCCCATGAAGAAGACCTGTCAAGTTCCAGTTATCCCTCATTTAGCAGCAACTTTTTGAATTGGTATTACATGTTTTCTTGACTTGGCCAAGAACTTGATTAGACTTGAAATGCATTTAACATTTAGGAAACAATCAAACCAATTACCCCAATAAAAAACCAAACAACAGAACCATGACATCAAATGCAGCAACAATAACTAATATAAGAAACACACTTAGATATACTGTTTATTATTATTTATTATTGGTAGTATCAGAGCACTTACGATTACCATTGATGAACAAGAACTCTATTGTACAGAAGCGCAGCTCCCTCTGGAGTTGCCTCGTGCCACATTGTGCTCTATCCCTTTCTGAAGAGGGAGAAGGATTATCTCCCAGAACATCAGAGTGCATGAGAGGTTGGGGTTTTGTTTTGTTTTGTTTTGGGTTTTGTAGGGGGGGAGGTTGTGTCAAAGTTAACTGTGGAGAAACTTTCTTCCTCCACTTTTTTTCCAGGTCCAATACCACCCACATACCTGCAGATCCTCCCTGTACAAGGAGGTATGTAGGTGCCTCTGAGCTTAAAAGAATGAATGGAAGCATGACACAGAGCCAACACCTACCTTCTTTCAGTAGGTTATAGGACTCTTGTTTCTTTATCCATCCATTCCCTAGGCTTATGGTAAGAGAGAAGTAATTGTGAATTTAGCAGTAGAAAAACACTTGTAATTTGGAGGTAAAATGTGGCTTGTCTTATTTAATCTGCTGTTAACTTTGCCTCTTATATAATTAAGAAGTGACTCCCCCCCCCCCAACATTTATATCTGAAAGGAACATACTTTAGTAAGATAGAATTATGGCTCTCTTGACAACATGATTTATTCATTTAACATTCTCTATTATAATCTTACATGCTATGCTAATCACATAGATTTTTTTATATTCTCAAGAAAAATGAGCAAGACATTTCAGTTAACAAGTTTATAATAAAAGGTCCTTATTCATCTATTGATTCAAAAACAAAATAAGCACCTCCTTAGCTTTAAACAGATTATATTATGATTAGATTTTCTTGTACTTTTTCCTTAGCTAAGAAGAATGCACTGTATAATTTGGTTTTCAAATGCATCAAAGTAATGATCACTGTAAAAGAATAGGAAAGACAGTGGAAGCATTCATGTCAGCAATTGTAAATTTACATGGCTTACATGCAAATGAACAGCAAATTATATTTTTGGCTAAGTATATGGTTCTGACCAAAATAAGATAAATATTTTATGTTTATATAGTAGCTTTTATTGCAAAAGCCATCAAAGCTCTTTCAATATTCAAATTGTTATTTAAACTGTACACCGGGATCACTTTACCAAGCATTAAAATGTACCTAATTCTGGGATGAAATGTGGCAAACTGTTTATGACTATTATAGTGCTTAAGCAAGGGCATCAAGAATGTTGTATCACCTGAAAACTTCAGAGATGATACACTGCTCTACAGCCAAAATGCTTCTGAAATAAATGTAGTCAAACTTTACTAATTCTGGGTCACTGAGAACGGAAATGATGCTTAAAATTGTTGATTGGCTCTAGTTTTCAAGATATGCTAACGGGTCAGTATATACGACCCTTGACTTGGGAATGGCAGAGGATAAGTGAGTTATAAAGGGAAGGGATCTCAATTTAAACCAGAAATGACTAAAATACATCTTTGACTGGATCTATGAATAAATCTATGACTGGGTTTGGACAGTACTTGCTTTTTAGGCAAAACAATGAATGATGCAATCTGAAGCTGGTATTGCATCATACATGATATGAATTGCATCATGTTATTCCTAGAAGTCATGGATGATGCAACCATAACGAAGCTTACATCACTCTGCTGAACAAATTGCCCTAGATCAGCTCTAGAAATCATACAGTGTCGTGCTCTCTTATTTGTCAGTGTTTGATTTTGCAAAGGGACACATTTCTGTTTAGCCAAAGTGAGCAGAGATGCCTCGGACTTGTGTGAACAGTGCAGATAACTTCTGCTATGTTTGTGGTGAAGTGACTTTTGCATCACAAAAGCGCAGTATAACCACTATGGTTAAGAAAGCCTATCACCTTTATTTTGGCTGCAAAATTGGAGATCAGGACAAGAGGTGGGCCCCACACATATGCTGCAACACTTGTGCAACAAATCTTCGCCAGTGGTTCAACAGGAAAAGGAAATCTATGCCTTTTGCAGTGCCAATGATTTGGAGAGAGCCAACAGATCATTGCCGCAATTGTTACTTCTGCATGGTGCCTCCAGTTGGGAAAGGTGTGTCAAAGAAGAAAAAGTGAACTGTGCATTATCCAAAGATTCCATCAGCTATACACCCAGTACCCCACGGAGGACTGCCGGTTCCTGATGCACCAGAATCATTCTCACTTGAGTCAGATGAGGAAGAGGAAGAGGATGAAACTTCTGGTCCTGAACCATCAATGTCACAGGACCCACATTTTCTCCCATCCTCCTCCTCTGAACCACACCTCATAACACAAGGGGAACTGAATGACCTTGGCAGGGATTTGGAACTACCCAAGAGTAAGGCAGAGCTGTTGGGCTCCAGACTACAGCAGTGGAATCTCCTGGCAGGTGATGTTAGGGTTTCCATGTTCCATGACCGTCAAAAGGATCTTGTCCCATTCTTCTTCATGGAAGGTGCTCCATTTAATGAATACAAGAGACAAGCCAAGAAGCGCCGAGTAGACACTGAATAGGACTAAACTATGTACATAATAGTTTTTTGCCTTTTGTTTCATAATAAATTTTATTTATATAACCCTTTTGCTGATTTTTAAAGTGTTACATAAACAGGACAGGTGAAATATTATCATGTAAAGCAACCATAAACACATGAAAAAACCTAGGTTTACAATTTATGATTAAAACTCTACTATCTACACAATATACATAGACGTAAAATGTAAAAACTTAAATATCTTGGAAACAGTAGCCAATCAGTTGTTTTAATTGTCATATTTGTATTCAAGACATCAAAATACATAATAAATAGCACATTTTATCTCTGAAGCAGACGACTTCTAAAAAATTGTAGACCAGTGTAATTAGATAGACTCTTTAAACCACCCAGCATCACACACCTTGGGATACTGTCTCCGATATGTATAATATATCACTCATCATTGTATCTACCTTGTAAGAATATGTTTAAAATTATAAGACAGTTTGACATATTTAGTCTTGTTTATTTTTGAAATGTCAACAACATATGTATAACCATTTAAGAAAAAAAAGAAAATGTACCTCAAACTCTTTTTCTCAGAAGACTTATCACTGGAGTTTTACTAATGATATTGCTTACCTATAGCCTGATGTTTAAAGGCTTCTAAGATTTTAGCTGAAGTTACCAAATTCCCTTGCTCTATTCTTTTTGGCATTTCTCTTGAATCGCCAAGTCTGTTTGAGACCAGCCTTGAATTTAAAGAGCATACAATACACAATTACTCACAAATAGATTACATATACAGCTGAGGTGCAAATTTCATTCCAAAATCCATTTAATCTAATACCATCTTTACCAATATTACTTAAAGGCCTAGTAGTTTTGCCAGCAAATGAATATACTGGGATAAATCCAATCTAATTATCTCCAATCTCTATCTTAATCTATTATAATTAGAAGTCTCACATGCTTAAATTGAATTTTAATAGAAAGTATAAATCTATTTTATCTTGTTATTCTTGAATTTCAATGTAATAGTTTTCATATCTAGTTTTACTTAAAAGTGAAGCTGTGCAGAATATTTTTTCCAGCTAACAGAATGTCCATAAAATGATTCTGCTTCTTTCTCTGTTATCCATGTTTTATCAAAAGTGTCAGAAAACCTGTTTTTTTAAAATATGGATTATTTCCAAGCATTTTGTTTTACCACTGTCAGTAGTGAACCTATGGAATTCAATATTTATATTGCTGGTGACTTAAGTTACCAGATATTGTTTCTATTCTATATCTGGATAAAGAGCTCATTAAATAGGATAACATCAATAAGTCTCTTAGACTTTGATATTTGCAAGGAGAAGATAGAAGGACTTTAGGGATAGGAAGCAAGAGAAAGGCAGATATAGAGAACTTTAGGAAATTTTAAACATTTTCCTTTAAGGGGCAATAGAAGCCTCATATGAGGCTTATCATTTAAAAAAAAATAGATTGCAGTAAGATTTATCACCTGAGTGGAACAGGCAACCTAGATGCTCTAAAAGAGCATTTCTCTAGATGTACTACTACTGCTACTATTACTACTACTATCACTACTACTACTACTATTACATAAGAACATAAGAACATAAGAATGGCCATACTGGGTCAGACCAAAGGTCCATCTAGCCCAGTATCCTGTCTGGTGACAGTGGTCAGCACCAGGTGCCCCAGAGAGGGTGGACCGAAGACAATGATCAAGCGATTTGTCTCCTGCCATCCCTCTCCAGCCTCTGACAAACAGAGGACAAGGACACCATTTTATCCCCTGGCTAATAGCCTTTTATGGACCTAACGTCCATGAAATTATCTAGCTTCTCTTTAAACTCTATTATAGTCCTAGCCTTCACAGCCTCCTCTGGCAAGGAGTTCCACAGGCTGACTACACGCTGTGTGAAGAAGAACTTTCTTTTATTAGTTTTAAACCTGCTACCCATTAATTTCATTTGGTGTCCTCTAGTTCTTCTATTTAGGGAACTAATAAATAACTTCTCTTTACCGGCCCTCTCCACACCACTCATGATTTTATATACCTCTATCATATCCCCCCTCAGTCTCCTCTTTTCTAAACTGAAAAGTCCCAGTCGCTTTAACCTCTCCTCATATGGGACCCGTTCCAAACCCCTTATCATTTTAGTTGCCCTTTTCTGAATCCTTTCCAAGGCCAAAATATCTTTTTTGAGGTGAGGAGACCACATCTGTACACAGTATTCAAGATGTGGGCGTACCATAGTTTTATACAGGGGCAGTAAGATATTCTGGGTCTTATTTTCTATCCCTTTCTTAATAATTCCTAGCATCCTATTTGCCTTTTTGACTGCCGCTGCACACTGTGTGGAAGTTTTCAGAGAACTGTCCACGATAACTCCAAGATCTTTTTCCTGATTTGTTGTAGCCAAATTAGCCCCCATCATACTGTACGTATAGTTGGGGTTATTTTTCCCGATGTGCATTACTTTACACTTATCCGCATTAAATTTCATTTGCCACTTTGTTGCCCAATCACTCAGTTTGGTGAGATCTTCTTGGAGTCCCTCACAGTCTGCTTCTGTCTTGACTATCCTAAACAGTTTGGTATCATCTGCAAACTTTACCGCCTCACTGCTTACCCCTTTCTCCAGATCATTTATGAATAAGTTGAACAGGATTGGTCCTAGGACTGACCCTTGGGGGACACCACTAGTTACCCCTCTCCATTCTGAAAATTTACCATTTATTCTTACCCTTTGTTTCCTGTCTCTTAACCAGTTCTCAATCCAAGAAAGGACCTTCCCTCTTATCCCATGGCCATGTAATTTACACAAGAGCCTTTGGTGAGGGACCTTGTCAAAGGCTTTCTGAAAATCTAAGTATACTGTATCTACTGGATCCCCCTTGTCTGCATGTTTGTTAACCCCTTCAAAGAACTCTAATAGATTAGTAAGACAGGATTTCCCTTTACAGAAACCATGTTGACTTTTGTCCAACAAATTATGTTCTTCTACATGCTTCACAATTTTATTCTTTACTATTGTTTCGACTAATTTGCCCGGTACTGAAGTTAGACTTACCCGTCTGTAATTGCCCGGATCACCTCTAGAGCCCTTTTAAAATATTGGTGTCACGTTGGCTACCTTCCAGCCATTAGGTACGGAAGCCGATTTAAGGGATAGGTTACAAACCACAGATAATAGTTCAGCAATTTCCCATTTGAGTTCTTTTAGAGCCCTTGGATGAATGCCATCCGGTCCCGGAGATTTGTTAACATTAAGTTTTTCTATTTATTCCAAAACCTCCTCTAATGACACTTCAATCTGGGACAGTTCCTCAGATTCATCACCCACAAAGGACGGTGCAGATTTGGGAATCTCCCTCACATCCTCAGCCGTGAAGACTGAAGCAAAGAAATCATTTAGTTTCTCCGCAATGGCTTTATCGTCCTTGATTGCACCTTTTATAGTTCGATCGTCTAGGGCACCTACAGGTTTTTTAGCAGGCTTCCTGCTTCTAATGTACTTAAAAAACATTTTGTTGTTTCTTTTTGAGTTTTTGGCTAGCTGTTCCTCAAAATCTTTTTTTGCTTTTCTTATTACATTTTTACACTTGATTTGACAGTGTTTATGTTCCTTTCTATTTATCTCACTAGGATTGGACTTCCACTTCTTAAAAGACGCCTTTTTGTCCCTCACTGCTTCTTTTACATGGTGGTTAAGCCACGGTGACACTTTTTTAGGTCTCTTGCTATGTTTTTTAATTTGGGTTATACATTTAAGTTGGGACTCTATTATGGTGTCTTTAAAAAGTTTCCATGCAGCTTGCAGGGATTTGGCTTTAGTCACTGTGCCTTTTAATTTCTGTTTAACTAGCCTCCTCATTTTTGTGTAATTCCCCTTTTTGAAATTAAATGCCAGGGTGCTGGACTGCTGAGGTGTTCTACCCACCACAGGAATGTTGAATGTTATTATATTATGGTCACTATTCCCAAGTGGTCCTGTAACGGTTATTTCCTGGACCTGATCCTGCGCTCCACTCAGGACTAAATCGAGAATTGCCTCTCCCCTTGTGGGTTCCTGCACCAGCTGCTCCAAGAAGCAGTCATTTAGGCCATTGAGAAATTTTCTCTCTGCTTCTCTTCCTGAGGTGACATGTACCCAGTCAATATGGGGATAATTAAAATCCCCCATTATTATAGAGTTCCAATACTCTCAAACTTTTTGACACTTTAATAGCCAGTCCTGTGCAAAAGATAGTTGTCACACTCTCATGAATTGGCTACATATAAAGAAACTGCACGGACATTTTGGGATCAAACTTGTTCTTCTGTTGTGATTTGCTGCCAGTCCCTTCTAAACTAAAATGAACCTAATTCTGGGATGAAATGCAGCAACTGTGTATGACTATTTTTGTGCTTAAGAAAGGACATCAAGAATGTTGTATCATCTGAATACTGCAGAAATGATAGTTGTTAGACTTCTTAAACCACCCAGCATGACATACAGAGGAATACTTACTGCACCCATCTATTATTTACCCATCTATTATTTTCTATAATTGCAGTAATTGACAGACCATCTACCCCTCTATTATTTTCTGTAATTACAATCATTGAGAGAGAAAGAAAATGCATCTAACTGTATGTTAGGGTTAGACCTCAGTAACATAGCCTTTATTCCAGGACCCTTGCAAAAAGTTTTGTGAATGAAAAATATAAAGTATACTAAAATATACTGTTGCATACATACAATTCCTTAAAATTTACATTTTTCTTTAAATCCTTTAAGAAAATAAACTCCATGCATCCTAAAATAAAGTACACTAAACAACAATGCACTGTACCAGCATCTTTGACAAATTGCATCAAACTGTATCATGCGTACACTCTATAATATAGAAAGGTAATTGCAATTATGTAGTTATGCTCCTGATTCCTATATTTACTATTTGAGTCACTTTACTAAATGGCTAAGTACATAATGGAGAGTAACAATGAACCTGAATTCTTAAAAAAACAAAATAACAAGAAGAATTATGCATTTATTTTGTAATTGAAGAAATCACTGTGATCCAAGAGCCCTCCAAGGACAACTGGCAAGTGAGTTACAACAATTTCCTGATTCTGATATGTATACTCTGGTTCACTAAAGAAAGTCATGTAACGTGTTCAAAACCAACATGTGTACAGATACTATAAATGGAGTTATTTATGTATACAGAAAACATGTTCTTAGATTCTTTGTAACATCAGAAGTAGAGAAGCAGATGGACAAAATATGTTTATTCACCTGTCTCTGTTGGCATGTGAATTCAGCATTGTAAGCTAACCCAATGGAGGCACATTTACATAATTCTACAGCAAGATGTAAAGTCAACACAGAAGAACACACAGTGGGAGAGAACTTAAGTTTGAGATGCATTTAAAAGACTGCTGGCCTAAATTTGGGGAAGAAAGAAGAAACCCCACTATCCTGCAATGAGAAAGCAATTAGCGCATTTATATTCATGAGAACAGTCTTGGTTGAAGATATCGCTAAAGGCTTTGAGTAAATATACTTACATTAAACAGGAGGTCTAACAGGTAAGTTTAGTCTCCAGAAAATTTGCTGCAATTTTGTTTAATATGTAAGCCTTTTGTTTTCATTTTCCTTACTTAATGCCTCTTGAATTTTGAATCTTTGATAATACATTTATTGTTGGCTTCACTATTAATATATCTTAGCACATGAGGGATTGAGGATATTCAGTGGTAGCATCTGTGATAAGTAATTAAATGGCGGTGTTGAAACAGTTTCCACAGCATTAACACTTCCCTAAAGATTATGATTTAATGAGCCCATCTATTAAAATCCTCACAAGGAGCTGATCCTGAGTTGAATCATACAAGTTGGTGTATAGTATGCTCCCTCGGGGGCAGCAGACCTGATATTTCTGTGAGTGTACAGGAATTACACACTAAAGGGGAATGATTGAAATGGACTTAGGTAATGGGATGTACCAGCTGTTATCCTGAAAGCAAACTAAAGGCTTACACAACCTAGAGAAGAATGAGTGGCTCACAGTATGCTTGAGGCATGGTGGTAATAAGGTTTCTGGGTTCCCAGAGAACACTGATAATATGAAGAAAAGTTATAATGAAGTTAATTTTCCGGTTATATGAATGAATGATAATTACTTATCAAACAGCATAACTACAGCGTGATTGTAGTTCAGCTCCAGTGTAATTTCACTCACTACATTATACAATTACCATGACTACTAGTAAAATGTTTCAAGAGCATCTGAAGACTATAGACAGGTTGGACCCCCAAAACATCTTCTTGATCAGAAAGAAGAGTCTCAAAACTACCTCTTTAAAATGAGAGTCCAGTGTACCATTTTATCCCTATCTTTTCTGTGTATACTACTTGTTCCCCATAATTAGGGTGGATTTTCTATTAATCTTATGACAAATTTAATGACAAAGAGTCCTGTGGCACCTTATAGACTAACAGATGTATTGGAGCATAAGCTTTTGTGGGCAAAGACCTTCTTTGTCAGATGCATCTGACGAACTGGGTCTTTGCCCACGAAAGCTTATGCTCCAATACATCTGTTAGTCTATAAGGTGCCACAGGATTCCTTGTCGCTTTTGCAGATCCAGACTAACACGGCTACCCCTCTGATACATGACAAATTTAGTATATGCAGCATTTAAATGGCTTTTCATTTCACATCTTTTCCCACATGTTAAAAAATATAACCTATAATCATAGGAGTTCTTAACTCTGAAGTAAGAAAGAAAGAAAGAAAGATGTTATGTTTGTCATCAAGGGTCCAAAAAACATTGGGTGCAGGTAGAAACCAATCTGAAGAGTGCTAAAATTTAATGCTTTTAACCCTCCATTAGAGTAGAGAAAATACTGGTTGAAGTTTTCCATTTCCTCTATGAAAATGAAGAAAATTATTTTTTCTAGATGAATAAGCTATCTGCTGGGATTGAGGATATTCACTGGTAACATCTGTGATAAGTAATTAAATGGTGGTGTTGAAACAGTTTCCACACCATTTACACTTCCCTAAAGATTATGATTTAATGAGCCTATCTATTAAAATCCTCAGTATTATTTTGTACAGCTGGCCCCCAGTTGTACTTTACCATACTGTTTAAACCTCAGTTTAAAGTAATTCCTAAATATGTCCACACTTCTTGGCAACTGGTGGATTTCCCTGGGCTAAAAAATCACTGTTGGGCACATCTTTGATAATGGTTCTACTGATCATTTTGACCAATTTATTTAATGTCCAGATGCATCAGTAATTCACATTGATTCAAGAGAATGGGAATAGTATTACTTTAAAACTTTAACTGATAGCATAGCATCTGCATACAGTGGTATCCTCTGGCAACAGTTTTATAGCTACGTTCCTTTCACATTAGTTTTAGACCCAATTACAAATAATACAGATTCCCATGTCAACAAACACCAGTAGTGACAAGTGAAACATTCATTTAGGGTGAAAGTGCAGGTTGTGGGTGGGCTGTAGTATCAGCATAAAGTGATGCCATGTAGGTGCCAAAATTCAAGTCCCAAACTCAATTCCTCAGTCCTCAGCTGGCAAGAACAGAGAATACTGTGGAAAGTGTATACTCTGCCTTTTTGGGAAAAAGCCTGTCAGGTAGCTCTCAAGAGTCCTGTGCAATATGCTTTAAACAATGACATGTTACCAGTGCAGAGACTTTGAAACAAAAGATGTTTGCACTTGTAAATGTTATTTCTTACACACAATTTGATTCCATCAACTGCACACTCAGATAGTGTTTCAAAGTAGTGTGCAGAATCCTGAAAACAAACTTGCAGTTACCAAGAATAAGAGAAAGTTGAATCCTCTTTGAAAATCTAGCCCTCAATGGTCAATGTTTTACTTCAGATATTCCTTGTTTTACTTAGTTTAGGGCTCCATTCAATAGCTAGGTCAGATTCTCCTCCCCCCAGTTGTGTGTGTTTTTGGGGGGTGTCTCTTCCAGTATGTAAAATGTATCAATTACAGGATGCCTAAATCAGTTCCTTCACTAAAAGATGAGCTAAAGAAGCCTAGGAAGACTACTACTATGTAGGAAGCCACAGAGGGATGGGACTTTGGGTTTTAGTGATTCTTGTTATAATCTGGTTTGTGTTGGGGCAAACACTGGGCTGTTTTTATATGAACTGCTTTCAGCATACGCTTTTAGACTATGTCTACACTGCACAGTTAACCCAGGCTCTTATCCAGATTTTATCCTTAATCCCCCTTTTGTCTACTCAGAAAGTCCTCCGTCCCTGGTTTGGAGTTTTTCTAAAGCATGGAATGGCTTACCTGGCTAGCGGTGTGGGGTGAAGTGGATTTGAACCTGAGCTTCACCTTAATTCAGGCTGGAATCGGTCCACTTTGCAGTGAGAATACAGACAAAAATTATCTGAGTGCTGACATAATTCCAATGGAAAAGGGTTAAAGGAAGTTGGAGCGCAAAACCTGGCGAATTAGTGAGAGGCATAGAAGGAGCCAATGAAAAGGCAGCTTGCTGGAGCAGCCCTGTTTATTAGAAGCTGGTCAGCAGTGCGGTAATCAGTTAGATCCTGATCAGGGAAGGTGCAAGATCAGTTTCCTGAAAAGCACCTTGGACAGACCAGTGCTGGGCAGACTAAAGGAACTAGAAGGATGCTCCAGTCTGTTACTTCCCAGGATGTGGTCTTGATACAAGGCCAGGAAGATACAAGGGGTCATGAGGAAGTGGTTCAGAGAAAAACAACGAGTAGAGGGGAGTGAAGGAGGGCAGGACAAAGTTGTTGCCAGAGGGTCCCTTGGCCGGGACCTAGCGTAGCAGACAGGCCTGAGTTCCTCCCTTTGCCTTTGCACTTAATATAGAGAGCAATGATGGGTGGGACATTGGCCAGAAGAGGGCGTCCTGCTGAAAGTCAGAGCTAATTCCCAGAATGACCAGTAGGAAGCACAACAGCAGTGAGTTCAAACCCTGATACAAGTTCTCCAATATGTAAATGGCACAATGTAATGCAAAGTTGGGTAGGAAAACTAAACATATTGGACCATGTGTTCTGCCCAAAGTGGAAAATCTACATGGTAAAAAATGTACAGGAAACCCCACATGAATGCATCCGTCATGGAAAGAGGAGGGAAGTCAGGTAATGGATCCTGTTTGGCATTAGTTTCCATTCAAAACTTGATCTCCATCTGCAAAGATCCTGGAATATTCTGAGGGGAAAAAAATCCCTGTATAATCCCTGTATAATGTTTTCTGAGGTCCGGTTACTTCTCTGCCATCAGCTTGAGATCTAATTTTTCATTTTAAACATGGTGTAAAGAAAAGCTTAAAATGTGAACCTGATATAAAGCAATGTAGTGTTTGCTTTCTGAGTCATTAGAAAATTGAAACAATAGCTGAGAGCTATGAAATTCCCTGTTAATTTCAAAGTATTAATTCTGAAACCTAAAAACAACAATGTTAAGTTAAACTTCTAAAAATCTTGTTCTCCATACAGGGTTTCCTCATGAAAATAGGGTACTTATGATCTTGTTGGTGTCACAGAATATGTGACAATATTCTTATGGCTTATTCTTTTTTACTGGACTGAGAGAGAAATAACCCAAATGAGAATTTTGAATTGGTATAAGCTGTAATTGTTTAATATGAAATGGAATTTCCCATGATCAATTGTAAAAGTAGCTCTTTTTAGATGAAAAACTTACCAGGAATAAGTTATCAAGCTGTATCTCTGATTTCCCTCAGGCAGACCATCCCTGGACAGAAGAGGATCAAACCTCAGCTAGGTCCTATTACAGAATGACTAGTTAACTACTGACCAAGACACCCATTCTAGAATCAAACATCCTTGCCAAGCCATTATATCATCTGGTTTCAGTAACTGTGACTAAAAACTTGCAACATGTAAGACTAAAATCACAAGACAAAAGAAAGCAGAAGTTCAAACTTCTTTTCTCTCTTGTGTAATGTGTTCCCTATTATCTTTTTTTCTCTATCACTTTTTAAGTATGAATGTGTGGAATAAAGAAGTGCATTCATGTTAATTTTAGGAAATAGTGCCAGTAAAAAATGTTTAGTTAAGGAATTTGGAATGATACTGTAAATATTGGGTACCATCCAGTAAAACTTCTTCTAATCTGAAGTAAACTGGCAAACCTGCATGCTTCCAGGGGAATGGGTATAAGAAGACAATAACAGTAGTTACCATAACAACAGTGTGATTTAAAAGGGAAACATTGTGCATCATTGAGGGTTAATTTAAGAAACCATCCAGTTTCTATACTTCCTTGATTTGATGGATTCAGGATATCATGCTTAATCAGGGTGTAAATGTTCTTAATTATCTGAATCAGTGTCTCTACCTTGAGCAGGATCTTTTAGTTGCTGGGAGAAAGGAGGGTGATTAGATTAAAGCAGAACATCTGCATCTCTTGATACAGACTTTATGAAAGAGTTTCTGTTATGGCAATCTTATTATCTGATTACCTTATATATTAATTTGATGAGCTAAATAATTGATTATTTAAGCCTATATCATTGTAAATCAATAGATTTATTGATCTGATTTTGATTGTGACCTTGACTTGATAATTTCCCTCTTTAATTTCCAATTAATTTACTGAAATTTCTCATAACTTATATTTATATTCAGCTTTTAGTAAATACTTGCTTACTCTTTTCTAAAAAGTCAGAAAAAGTATACGAAACACACACATTATTTCAAATATCCCCATTTGAACTAAGGCAAATTAGCTGAGTTACCTGAGGACCAGTTGGTTCTCTCTATAAACTAAAAACATTCTCTCTACACTAGATACCATGGTGATTGGAGTATTACAATGAATAATAAAGTTGGTATTTTCAGGACAAAGGAACTGCCTTTCATCTATGGCATCGAGGACATTTTTCTTATTTATATTTTTATTTTTAAAATCATTCTACTGTTATTTCTCTTAGAACATGTACAATTTCAAATGATAAAAAAATCACATTCTGCAAAAATGAAATATAACAGACATGTTAACAACATACTTGGATATCAGGATTTTCAGCTGCAACTAAGGGTGCGTCTACACTGCACCATTATTCTGGAAAAACAATACCAGCATCCACACTGCAATTATTTCAACAGAAATTCAGAATAACATACGGCTTTTTTCTGATGGTGGTAAACCTCATTCCATGAGGAACAAACCCTTTTATGAAAAAGCTTTTTCAGAAGAGGGTGTGTGTAGACATTCCATTGCAACTATGTCGAAATAGCTTCTCATCATGGCAATTCTAAAGTTATTCCACACCAGAGCCTCCAGGGGCTCTAAGTTGAGATAGCATATCCACAATAGGGGAGCCTGTCTTGGTCTAATTTTGAGGCTTCCCTGTAGCGTGGGCACTCTATTTCAAAATAAGCTTTTCCGGAAGATATCTTCCGGAAAAGCTTATTCCGAAAGAATCTTGCAGTATAGAGGTACCCTAACAAAACAAACAGAAAATAAGGAGACAAAACAAAAATAAGGAAAAGTCATGCAGACCTGACCTTGAAAATGTCAAAGTTCATTTAATAAAGGTTTAATCTTGATTGCATACCTTTTGGCCAGGGCTTAGCCAATTCCTCAGTGATGTCAGAGGACATCATTCATGTGAAACTGTCTAACTGTTCCCAAAACTCCACAAACTTCACTTCCACTTTGTCCTGATTGAGTCTCAAGCAAATGGCAAGAAAACAAATACATTTCTTCTTCTCAGATGCATGCTATCTCTCTGCTGGCACCACAGACCATCCAAATCCATGTCAAAATATCCCACCAAGATGACAGAATTGAATACAGTGGATCTTCACAAGAGAAAATAATTTCTGAGGGTGAAGTTTTGATAACAAAACACAACCTCAGATCCCTCTTAAGGGTCAGACACATAATCATTCTAATAATCCCATGGACTTTTACCACAGTGTCCAATTAAATCAACAAGCCTCCTTGGTCAATCATATAAAAGAAAGAATCAGCTGGAATTGAATTTCATTCACTGCAAAATGGATCTCAAACTAGAAAAATAAAATCTAGATGAAGCTACTATAAGGTTGGTGCTTCCCTGGCTAGAAAAATTTTCCCAGAGAATAGTTAACTGCGGTTCATACTAAAGGTGGAAGGGCATGTTGAGTGGGGTCTCGGAAGGATCAATTCTGGATCCAGTTCTGCTCAATATCTTCATCAGCAATTTAGATAAGGACATTAAATGACAAAGTTTGTGGATAATACCAACCTGGGTAGGGTTGTAAGTACTTTGTATGGTAGGATAAAAACTCAAAATGATCTGGACATACTGGAGAAACAGTCTGAAGTAAACAGGATGAAAAATCAATAAGGATAAATGCAAAACAGTCTATTTGTAAAGGAATAGTCAGTTGCACACATACAAAATGGAAAATGACTGCATAGGAAGGAGTATTGCAGAAAGGGATATAGGATTCAGAGTGGACCAAAAGCTAAATGTAAGTGAACAGCATAAGACTGCTGCAAAAATACATCATGGAATATATCAGCAGGAGTGCTGTAAGCATACACAAGTCATTCCTTTTCTCTATTATGAAGTAAGGCAACCTCAAGTGGAATATTTTGTCCAATTTTGAGAGCCAAATTTCAGAGAAGATGTGGACAATTTTGAGAAAGTCCAGAGAAGAACAACAAAAATGATTACAAGTGTAGTAAATATTTCCTGTGAGGAAAAACTGAAAAACTGTATTTTTTTTTTGTCTGGAAAAGAGAAGACTGAGAGGGGACATGATAACAGTTTTCAAGTACATAAAAGGTTGCTATAAGGAGGAGAAAGAAAATTGTTCTTGGAAACTTCTGCTGATATTACAAGAAGCAATTGGCTTACATTGGAGGGAGGGAGGTTTAGGTTGGACATTAGGAAAATACTTCCTGGAAGAGTAACAAAACACTGGAATAAATTGCCTAAGGAGGTTTTGGAATCTCAGTCACTGAGGGTACATCTACACTTGTTCCCTATGTCAAGATAGGGATGCATATGTAGTGTACCAAAATTGCTAATGAAGCATGGGATTTAAATATCCTACACTTAATTACCATAATTGTGTCTGGGAGCCATTTTGAAATCGCATTATTGCGAAATAAAACATCCCGTGTAGCAGCATTATTTTGAGAGAAAACCCTTCTGTCGAAATAATTGTTACTCCTCATACAATTGAGAAGTAACAGTTGTTACATGAGGAGTAACAGTTATTTTGAGAGAAGGGTTTTCTCTTGAAATGACGCTGCTACACGGGGTGTTTTATTTCGCAATAAGGTGATTTCAAAAAGGCACCTGGATGCAATTATGCTAATTAAGTGCGGGATATTTAAATCCCACGCTTCATTATTAATTTTGGTACACTACATTTGCATCCCTATCTCAAGATAGGGAGAAAGTGTAGATATACCCTGAAGGAGCAGGGTAGACAAATCTCTTCTAAGATCAGGATAGGCAAACATCTGTTGGGAGTGGTGTTTGCCTCCTGGGATTTGTGCCTTAGTTCTGCCTTTTGTGCCAGGGATGGATTGGAAGACCTCCCAAGGTTCCTGTTGGTTCTATGATTCAATGATTAACCTTGATGCCTGGGCAATGTCTATTGTATCTATTCTGGAAACCAGATTAACCATGATAAAATAAATCTAAGGGTACAGATACTGCCAGATTTCTCACTGTCCCTTCTCTGTAATGTTACCCAGATGAGGTGCATTAGGAAGATTGTGATATCAAATGACATTATCCAGGTCAATTAAAAGTTTGCTAAATAAAAGCCCAGTGACAACACCAGCTTCTAAATCTATCAGTTAAATGCAATAAGATAGTAAAATGCATCAGAATTGGGTCCTGCTTAACCATCGGTTCATAATATTAACTTTTTAGTGGACTCAGAACTCAAATGTAGGTGGAATTTACAGTCGGTAAGAGATTTTTATAATTACCAGTGTGGAATTTAGACAGACCTCCTCTACTCTCAAGACAAGAACCAGAAGACATCTGACACAGACGTGGCTTTAAAAATCCAAAAAAGAACAAATGAATAAAAATCCTTAAGATCACATATTGCATTTTGCACTCTCGAACTGTGTATTATTCTACCAAGAATGATATGCAAGTCTTTCAAAATAATCTTATTAAAAGTGGTCCAGAAAAAAAACAAAATAGTGTCCCTGTTGTACAATCTGTTAGATAGCATTCCCACACCACTAGCCGTCTGATACCTTAATCAAGACAAAAATGTTCAGCAGGAGCACAGTTGGCTAGTGGGACAAAAATAACTTTTAACTTGAGTATTTCTGTAAGTGACTCATTTATTAGACATTCATTTAGTACTAATCACATAGTATTTTGAATTACTTTGTTTTCTTAGAAGTTACTCTAATGTCTGATGATGCCCTTTCCTCAACTGTATCATTTGAAGAAGGATTTTTTTTTAAATTACATGTGTTTTAAGGAGACTATGCATGAGCAAGTGGGATGAGGGAACACAAATTTATTTTTATGTATTAGGGATGACTTAGAATCTGTGCATTGCATTTGTGATGTATCGGAGGAGTGCTGCCTAGCACTTGGTGACTAAAGGGAAAGGGTGTTGGCAAGGGGCCAGAAGAACCAATGGGATACAGTGTTGACATCTGAATTGTATAAGATACCTTGACTTCTTTCTTTGTGTGGGGAGTTAAGCCAGGACTTAAGAGACATAGAATGATTTAAACCCAAGAGGGACTACCATGCCTTCAAGGAATTTGGGGGCACGGAAGTGGTCTGAACCAGGAAGGGATTGAGAGTAAATAAAGGGAAAATGTGTATTTAGTCACAATCAGGGCATTTTTCTTTGTCTTGGTTGTTTGGTTAAACTTCTCTGTGTGAATCTATGCCTTTCCTCCCTCATTCACTAAGAGAGTGCCCAGAATGTTTTCTGTGTTTTAATTTGTTTTACTCAGATGCTCTGTAACACCTAGCAACCAAGTATGTTCTAACAAGTACATCATTTTGTTTTGCTAATAAAATCTAAAATCACCTTTTTTAAGGTGATGATTTGATTTTTGTGTCCTGGAAAGAAACAGGTGTTCTGTATGTGTGTCTGCCTAGCCTGAGAGGTCAGTTATCAAAGACACAGTTTGTTTTCTGTGTTTTTGTTTCTTTTTTCAAACTCTCTTGTTGCAGAGAAGCTTGGGGTACCCCTGGAGAAGGGAATCCAAGTGCTTCCTTCTTGGGTTCAAGAAGAAAGGGGTTTCACTTGGTGGTGGCAGCTACCCGCCCCAAAGTCAGTAAATCTGTAACTCTGGGGAGTTTTTGTCAGCAGATACCATGGAGGCAAAGTATATAAGGTCTCTTGCCGGCCCCCATCTTCTGCACTTGGAGTGCCAGAGAGGGGAATAGCCCTAACAGCACTATATCCTAATTCCTCATCCTAAAAACACATACAAACATGGGAAACTATATTCAGAGCCCGAATACATTTCCCCTGTATATTGGAGCTTTCTTTATTTTTCAAACATCCAAGTAAATTTCTTTTACAGAGATGATAATTAATGGATGAAATATATTAACACTAAATATCTAAATCATAAAACCAGGTTTCATCAGGTTCAGCAGCAAGTTTTTTTTTTCTTTTGTAGAGCACAAAAAATATTGTTGGTGCCAAACAAGCAGGCAGGCAAGCAGACAGACAGACAGACTTTTGTGATGTTCACAGAAGTTAAAAAGCACTGGAAGCCAGATTTTAAAGGCATTTAAGTACCTAAAGATACAGATTAGCACGTAGGGATTTTCCAAAGTGCTCAGTTGCCTAACTTCCACTGAGCTCCTAGACACTGAATAGGTATTTTTGAAAGCACCTATCTATACATTTAGGCACTTAAATACCTTTAAAAGTTTGCTTCCAAAAACTTAATTCATGTAGGTAGCTTCACTGCTACTCAATTGGAACCTGATCCAACACTCACTGATTTCAATGAAAGGCTTTTCATTAACTGCAATGTGCTTGAGCACAGGCTGTGAAAGACTTGTTCTACACCATTGCTTTATATATCACATTTATTGGTTCATCAGACATAGTGTATTCTGTGAGAGGACAGGATGTCTAGAAGCGTCTTCAAAGTTTATTTCTAACATATTGTAATAGCACTCTACTAAATCTTCAGAATGATTTAGCAAATGAAAATCAAACTCCTAGACATCTGGTACATTTAGTAACTGGATTTAAGGAGCACCAAATAAATTAGTGGTATACTTCAGGAATCGGATACACCTATACCTCACGTGCCAACCTCCAGAAGGCTGCATATTCAGTGTTTGGATCAGCTAAAATATTGGGTCAACTCAGAGTTTAGATTAATCTAAAGTTGAATAAATCATTAAAGAGTTCATTTGCAAACATGTAGAGGATAATAAGGTGATAAGTAAGTGTCAGCACGGCTCTGTAAAGAATAAATAATGTCAAACCAACCTGATAGCTTTGTTTGGTGGGATAGCAATCCTTGTGGATGAGGGGGAAATTGTAGATGTGGTATACCTAGACTTTAGTAAAGCATTTGATATAGACTTGCATGAACTACTTAACAATAAACTAGGGAATACAATGTAGATGAGGCTACTATAAGATGGGTGCATACCTGGTTGGATAACCATTCTCTAAGAGTAGTTATCAATGGTTTATGATAATGCTAGAAGGGCATAACAAGTGGTTGTCTTCCCTGGCACGGAAGTTAAACTGATTGGTCTGTAGTTTCCTGGGTTGTTCTTATTTCCCTTTTTATGATGATTATGTGAAGGCCATCACATAGTTGCTGGAGTTCTAAGATTCGAACTTATGTAGATCAAAAACAATTATTAGCAATTCTATCATAAATAGATGGTGTGATGGGGTGGGATTCACTGCTGCAATACTTCCTGCTAATTGTCCTAGGAATTAGCTCTATTGGCCAGTGTGCCTTCATCAGCTTACATCCCGTCACTGTCACGCCTGCTTTAGGACCCATGTCACTCCCAGGTCCACAGCATCCTCTTTTGAATACCACTCTCTGGCCATGCACTACTCAGTTCTCCTTCTTCTGGGCTACTGGCAATCCACTATAGAGCTACTTCCTTCTTATTGCTGAGTGGCATCAAAAGGAAAGGGGGGAGACCCAGGCTCACCCAATACTCTGGATCCTAGCCCAGGGTCCCTATAGCTGGGAGGCACACGCTGCATCCACTCCAACCGTGCAGTCTATTTCCATGGGCCACTTCACCACAGCCCTACTATGTTCTCTCCACTTATCTCGGGTCCTCAGCCTGTCAACGGTTAGTTGGGAAGCTGACTCCCTCTTTCCTGATCCTGCCCAGCATTGCTTTGTTCCAGATACTATCTTCCTTCCTTCTGCAAGGCAGCGGGTCCTCCATCCTTGAGTTCCAGGGAGTGACTGGCACTGCTCGGCTCAGCAGCTTTTCTTATATATCACAGCTCCATCTCCTGATTGGCTGCCTCATGCACTCCTTTAAGCTTTCTCCTGACTGGTTGTCTCCTGCATAACCTCCCAAAGGTTGCCTTAACCCCTTTATGGACCAGTGTGGGGCAGATGCCCCATCACAAATAGAATTGTCTCAAATATGATTAATCTTTAAACAATAAACCAATTTTCTTTAACCTTGGCTTTTTTCCTTATCTCTCTATTAGATGTTCAAAATAAGACAGGTTTTAACAAAATCATCTCCAGCATTTTTGTGATATGTATTTAAATTCTCTGAGAATTTTTGTTTTGTTTTTGTTTGTTTCAATGTACTAAGAAATAAAAAATAGCAGCATTGATTTTACTCAGACTTCACATTAAGAAAATAAATTTAAAAATATCAGTCTCTCTGGAGAGACCAATCCTGGAACCTCTTAACCACAAATATATTTATTTGTGAAAGGCATGGGCAAGTGAAAAAGGGTAGGCTAATAATTTTTGTCTAACACACAAACACACTAAACTTCAATATTCGATGCTGGGCATGAACTTAGGGGTAAAATGAAAATAATTGAATAGCTAGCTTAAACCTTTGGAATAGACATGCTTATAGGTATCCATTCAACTTGCATGCTCCCTGAATAGCCTTCTGTGAAATTAAGAAATATGTGCTGTATAGAGCAAAAAGAAATTAAGTATTTAGAATATGTCTGTGTGTGTGTGGCCATATACATATACATATACCTTGTGATTTTTTTATTTTTGCTTTTATGTAGGTCAAGCACCCAGCCCTTATGATGCTCTGAATAAGGAAAACACTTATTGTGGATTTAGTAGATACTTCACACAAATCATAGTGAGAAAAAAAATCATACTAAAGCTCCCATGGCAACCCATCTGGGTGTGTCATTTCATTTTCAGCTTCATGAAAATTTCCTTTTATATGGTAATACTTGATTGGTTTGTCCTAAATTTTTCTATTGAGTTCAGAATGATATTGTTTGATATCCTATTACACAAAAAGTGACTATATTTCCAGGATTATTACCGCATCTTGAAATAGAAATGAAGTCTCTTAAAACATAAGCTACAAACTTAAACCTTCATTTTAAAAGGATCTCAGTACAATCTTTTCAATTTGGGAATAGACTGAAAAATTTAGGCTTTACTTTTTAAAGAAGTGATTTGAAAAAAACAAAAAGGTACCTCAATCTATTTCCTCAAAGTTCTCTGATTAATCCTTAATGTTGACCTTTCTCCTCCATAGAGGGCTTTTCATTGGCATTAAAGTGACATGGTGCTTCATTTGACTGATCCCAATGTAAATTAAAATCTCAGGAGGGATATTTTCAGCTCCTAGATAATAAACATAAAAATAGCATTTTCCTCACCCTCAACCCCTTATGTATAATCTTTTGTATGTTTCTGTTTATCTTACATTTCATTTGGAAGAAATTCCTATATACATCTTTAAGGAATTCTGTAGGCTATGTCTACACTACCACCTATGTTGGAAAAACTTATTTTACTCAGAGGTGTGAATATCCTTCCCCATTGAGTGACGTGAGTTCTGAAAACAACAGTAGGAGAACTACTCCCACTGAGCCCTGGTCTACAATAGGGAGTTATTTAAAAATAACCCCACACCTCTTATTTTGAAAAAGTAAGTGGAGCATCCACACTACCAAGACCGTTATTTCAAAATAACAGGCTGGTTATTTCAAAATCTATACTTTTGCTTTCCTTGGGGAATAACGCTTACTTTGAAATAGATACTTTGGAAGTTATTATTTTGAATTTAGTTATTTTGAAATAATTTCATAGGGTATGTCTAGACTACATGGCTCCATCGATGGAGCCATGTAGATGAGTTTACTAGACATAGCAAAATGAAGCGGCGATTTAAATAATCGCCGCTTCATTTACATCAAAATGGCCGCCACGCTGTGCTGATCAGCTGATTGTCGGCACAGCATGGTAGTCTAGACAGGGATCATGGTAGTCTAGTCTAGCCTCGTAAGCTTACAGGATCTGATGACAAAGAGTTCTGGGGTCTGCTGATCCCCGTCTAGACTACCGTGCTGTGACAACAATCAGCTGATCGGCACAGCGTGGTGGCCATTTTGATGTAAATGAAGCGGCGATTATTTAAATCGCCGCTTTATTTTGCTATGTCTAGTAAACTCATCTACGTGGCTCCGTCGACGGAGCCATGTAGTCTAGACACACCCACAGTGTGGACATGTCCTGACAGAACTTATGCCACTGATGAGGGTGTTTTTTAACTTGATGGGAGAGTTCTTTCCCATTAGCATAGAAAATTTTTACCAGATGCACTGTAGCTCTATCCGTATAGCTGTGCTGCTTTAGCTCTGTATGTGTAGACATGACCTTAGCATTAGAAAAATATGTATATTATTCACCATTTAAAGATACTAATGAAAACCTATAACTTATATAAGGAACACTAGTAAAATATACATTTAAAATAATCCTTCTAGAGATGCCTTTCAAAATTATGGATCAGCAATTATGGTTCTTCCCATTATAAAATCAGTTTATAAATCCTGCCTCCTCACAGCACCAAAAGAAACCTGGTGAATAAGATAATATTTTTGGTGCGCCAACTGCTGTTGATGAAAGACACAAGTTCTCCATTAGCTCAAAGTGAGCTTGAGAGCTTGTCTCACTCACCAAGTGGTCCAATAAAATATATTTCCTCACTCATCCTGTTTGTCTCTAATAGAACCAACATAGATACAACAACACTTCATACAAAAATTAATTTGTTATCTTGAACTAGTTGAACTGCATTTCAATCCAAAGTAGAGGTTTTGTGGGAAGTCTGGTAAAATCAGAATAGGATTGTTAAAGTTATAGTGCTTTGAATATGCAGGTAACACTCCATCTATAAAGTTCAAACAGAAAAAAAAATGGTACAAACATGGAGAGATGAGTAACATAGCAAGTCCATCCCCTTGCCCTGAAAACGTACATTTCATAGTGATGGATGCTAAATAGGTACACACGGAGTAAAAGCAAGACTTTTAAAAGCTAGAATTCAAAATTGCAAACAGGAAGTGCTGGGTTCTGAACTATCTGGAAATTATGGCTCTAAATTTAAATGGCAGAAGGGTTCATATCCAGGGAAAAACAGATAATATAACCTTATCATACAGTAATGATGGCACTATTTCCATTCCACTAATATCTCAGGAGGATGTTTAACAGCAGCTACTACAATTAGACATTTTTAAATCAGCAGATCCAGATAACATGCATGCAGTAATTTTAAAAGAACTGGATGAGGATCTCACTGAACTGTTAATGCTGATTTTCAATAAGTATTGGAGGAGTGGGAAAGTTCTAGGAGAATGGAAGAAAGCTAATGTTGTACACATATGTAAAAAGGGATGATCCATGTAATTATTGGCCTGTCAGCTTGACATCAATACTGGATACGAGAATGGAGTAGCTAATACAGGACCCATTTAGTAAAGAAATAAAAGAGGATAATGTAACTAATGCAAGTTAACATAGGTTCATGGAAATCCTGTCAAACTAATTTGGTAATTTTTTTATTATACTAGTATAGTTGATAAAGATAATCCCATTGCCATCATGTACTTAGACTTCTGCAAAATGTTTGTCTTGGTACCACACAACATTTTGATAAACAATAAACAAACAAACAAAACCCTAGAACAATATAAATTACTAAAGCACATCTCAAATGGGTTTTAAAACTAGCTATATTATAGGTCTCAAAAGGTAATTGTAAAGAGACTAGTAATTGAGTGTGTTTCTAGTGAGGTCTCATAGGGTATGTCTATACTGCAGAGTTTTTTTGGAAAAATGGCCATATTTTCAAAAAAACTTCACTTACGTCCACACTGCAATCACCTTCTTTGGAAAAAAAAATTGAAGGAACATTGGTAAACCTCTTTCTATGAGGAAGAAGCCTTTTTCTGAAAGAGCTCTTTCGGAAAAAGGAGCGTGTGGACACGGAAGTGGGAGTTCTTTCGAAAGACGAGGAAAGAGGAAAAAACACAAGTGCCCTGGTGGCCACTCTGTCCACAGTAATCACAGCTTAAATGAGAAATAGTGTCCATTCAGTGTGGACTCTATCTTTCAAGAAAACAGATTGCTTTTTCAATGCACTTTTGCTGTGTAGACGCTTTCTTTTGAAAGAAGTTTTTTCAGAAGATCTCTTCCGGAAAAGCTTCTTCCAAAAGAAGCCTGCAGTCTAGACATAGCCATAGAGACTTCCTCTTGGACCTATACTATTTTATCAGTGACATAAAAGAATACATAAAATCATCAATGATAAAGTTTACAGATGACATAAAAATTTAGAGAGTAGTAAATAATGAAGAACATGCGTCACTGGTTTGGAGCAATTTAGATCACGTAGTAATCTTTATACAAACAAACAATATGTATTGTGTTATATACATTTAGGAACAAAGATTGTACATGTGCTTATAGGATGGACAACTGTATTCTGGGAAGCAATGAGTGAAAAACATGGGGAGCACTTAAACCCTGCTGGTAAGCGACCAGGGAGCTTTGCGACCGGGTGCTCGCGAACAGGGTGAGTGCTAACAGGAGGGAGTTTTGAGAGGCTCTCCTGGAGGAGGAGAAGGAAGGAGCAAACTAAAGCACCTTGGGGTAAGTGGCTGCTTATATTTGGAGGTTTTGGGCTTGTGTGTGTTTGTTTGGAGTTTGTTTGTTTGGAGTTTGTTTGTTTGTTTGGAGCGTTTGGAGTGCTGAGCTGAGTGTGTTTGTTTGTTTGTTTGAAAGGCCGTGTGCTCAGGCAGGCAGGCAGGCAGTTGGAAGCTGATTAGGTTTGAATTGAAACACCGTGTGCTGATTGGCTGAGCTGTAGGCAGAGGGAGGAGCTATCAGGGAGGCCGAGCACTTAAACCCTGCTGGTAAGCGACCAGGGAGCTTTGTGACCGGGTGCTCGCGAACAGGGTGAGTGCTAACAGGAGGGAGTTTTGAGAGGCTCTCCTGGAGGAGGAGAAGGAAGGAGCAAACTAAAGCATCTTGGGGCCGTGTGCTCAGGCAGGCAGGCAGGCAGTTGGAAGCTGATTAGGTTTGAATTGAAACACCGTGTGCTGATTGGCTGAGCTGTAGGCAGAGGGAGGAGCTATCAGGGAGGCCGAGCACTTAAACCCTGCTGGTAAGCGACCAGGGAGCTTTGCGACCGGGTGCTCGCGGACAGGGTGAGTGCTAACAGGAGGGAGTTTTGAGAGGGGAGTTTAGGGGGGGAGCCAGTGACTTCTATTGCCCTTAAACTAAATCCTTTATAACAACCTCTATCTGAAACATTTAATTAACCCTCATATATAATTAGAGTAGGAAATGGAGGCAGAAGCCCAGCAGCAGAGTGGGGGCTATCCTGTTTATTGTGTCGAGTGCAGTATGTATGACTACCTACCCTGTGGGTGGGTGGCGTATGTGTGCGCTCGATGCAAGGAGCTCCTGGCCCTCAGAGACCGAGTGCGTGCTTTGGAGGCCAGGGTGGCTGAACTGGAGGAGCTAAGGAAGGCAGAGGTGTTTGTGGATGAGACTTTCCGGGACATAGTAGGGCTGTCCCACCTCCAATCTGACAGTCCTGATGCTGTTACGGAGGATGAAAGGCTCAGGGAAGGAGAGCAGTCAATGGGAGCAGAGGGAAACCATCCCATAGTTGGGACCCTCCTTCCAGAGGGTGATGTTGTATCCTCTCGTGCCGAGGATACTTCTCCGGGGGAGGGAGCTCCAGCTGTTAGGAAGAAGCAGGTTTTAGTAGTGGGGGATTCGATCATTAGAAATATAGATAGTTGGGTTTGTGATGACCGGGAGAACCGTATGGTTACTTGCCTGCCTGGTGCGAAGGTTGCGGATCTCTCGAGGCATCTAGACAGACTTATGGGCAGTGCTGGGGAGGAGCCGGTCGTCGTGGTACATGTTGGTACCAATGACATAGGGAAGGGTAGAAGAGATGTTCTGGAGGCCAAATTTAGGTTACTAGGAAAGAGACTGAAATCCAGAACATCTTTGGTGGCATTCTCTGAAATGCTTCCAGTTCCACGCGCAGGGCCAGATAGACAGGCAGAACTTCAGAGTCTCAATGCGTGGATGAGACGATGGTGCAGGGAAGAGGGGTTTAGATTTATTAGGAACTGGGGACACTTTTGGGGTAGGGGGGATGATACAGGAATGATGGGCTCCACCTAAATCAAGGAGGATCCAGACTGCTGGCATTAAACATTAAAAAGGTCGTAGAGCAGTTTTTAAACTAAGAGGTGGGGGAAAGCCGATTGGTGCGGGGGAGCACCTGGATCGGACGGAGACTTCTCTTACACGAGGCTCGATAGGTAGGGATTTCCTAGAAGTTAGTCAGATAGGGAACGTGGGAAATAATATATGGGCAAGATCAGATGTGAAACAATCGTGCATAAAAAAATCCAATGTGTCTGTGAAAGGCGGACATATAAATAGTGGTAGTTTTCTAACATGCTTTTACACTAATGCTAGGAGTCTGTCTAATAAGATGGGTGAACTGGAGTACCTCATATCAAAGGAGGAAGTTGACATAATAGGCATCTCAGAAACATGGTGGAATGAGGACAATCAGTGGGACACTATCATACCGGGATATAAATTATATCGGAAAGACAGAACAGGTCGTGCGGGTGGCGGAGTGGTACTATATGTGAAGGATAATATAGAATCAAATGAAGTAAAAATCCTAAAGGAATCAAAATGTTCCATAGAATCATTATGGATAACAATTCATTCCTCTAATATGAATATGGCATTAGGAATATATTACCGACCACCTAACCAGGACAGTGATAGTGATGCTGAAATGATAAGGGAGATTAGAGAGGCTACCAAAATAAAAAACACAGTAATAATAGGAGATTTCAATTATCCCCATATTGATTGGGTGCATGTCACCTCAGGACAGGATTCAGAGATTAAATTTCTTGATGCCTTAAATGACTGCTTCTTGGAGCAGCTAGTACAGGAACCCACAAGGGGAGAGTCGATTCTCGACCTAGTCTTGACTGGAACGCAGGATCTGGTCCAAGAGGTAACTGTTACTGGACCGCTTGGAAATAGTGACCACAATATAATAACTTTTAATATTCCTGTGTTGGGAAGAACACCGCAGCGGTCAAACACTCTGGCATTTAATTTCAAAAAGGGGAATTACACTAAAATGAGGAAGCTAGTTAAACAGAAACTAAAAGGGAGAGTAATTAAACTAAAATCCCTGGAAGCTGCATGGGAACTGTTTAAAGACACCATACTAGAGGCCCAATTTAAATGTATACCCCAAATAAAAAAACACAGTAAGAGACCTAACAAAGAACCACCATGGCTAAACAGCCATGTTAAAAAGTCAGTGAGAGAGAAAAGGGCAGCTTTTAAAAAGTGGAAGTCAAATCCTAGTGAGGAAAATAGAAAGGAACATAAACATTCCCAAATTAAGTGTCATAATGTAGTAAGAAAAGCCAAAAAAGAGTTTGAGGAACAGCTAGCCAAAAATTCAAAAAATGATAGTAAAATGTTTTTTAAATACATTAGAAGCAGGAAGCCCGCTAAAAAAGCAGTGGGGCCCTTGGATGATAAAGATATAAAAGGAGCGATCAAGGAAGACAGTGCCATTGCGGAGCGATTAAATGATTTCTTTGCTTCAGTCTTCACGGCTGAGGATGTTACAGAGGTTCCTAAATCTGAGCCAGCCTTTTTAGGTGACAAATCTGAAGAACTCACTCAGATTGAAGTGACATTAGAGGAGGTTATGGAATTAATTGATAAGCTGAATAGTAACAAGTCTCCGGGACCAGACGGCATTCACCCAAGGGTTCTGAAAGAACTCAAATGTGAAATTGCGGAGTTATTAACAGTGGTTTGTAACCTATCCTTTAAATCCACTTTGGTACCAAATGACTGGAAGATGGCCAATATAACACCAATATTTAAAAAAGGCTCTAGAGGAGATCCTGGCAATTATAGACCGATAAGTTTAACATCAGTACCAGGCAAATTAGTAGAAACACTAGTAAAGAGTAAAATTGCAAGGCACATAGAAGAGCATGAATTGTTGGGCAAAAGTCAGCATGGTTTCTGCAGAGGGAAGTCGTGTCTAACTAATCTGTTAGAATTCTTTGAAGGGGTTAATAAACATGCGGACAAGGGGCACCCAGTGGATATAATATACCTAGATTTCCAGAAAGCCTTTGACACGGTCCCACACCAAAGGCTTTTACGTAAATTAGGTGGTCATGGGATAGGAGGAAAGGTCCTTTCATGGATCAAGAATTGGTTAAAAGACAGAAAACAAAGGGTGGGAATAAATGGTAAATTTTCACAATGGAGGAGGGTAACTAGTGGTGTTCCCCAGGGGTCAGTACTGGGACCAATCCTGTTCAACTTGTTCATCAATGATCTAGAAAATGAGGTAAGCAGTGAGGTGGCCAAGTTTGCAGATGACACAAAGTTGTTCAGGACAGTCAAAAGCAAAAGGGATTGTGAAGAACTACAAAAAGATCTCAGCAAACTGAGTGATTGGGCAGCAAAATGGCAAATAAAATTTAATGTGGGTAAGTGTAAGGTAATGCATGTTGGAAAAAATAACCCAAATTACACGTACTACATGATGGGGTCAAATTTAGCTACGACAGATCAGGAAAGGGATCTTGGAGTTCTAGTGGATAGTTCTATGAAGACATCCACGCAGTGTGCAGCGGCAGTTAGTAAGGCAAATAGGATGTTAGGAATTATTAAAAAAGGGATAGATAATAAGACAAAAGATATCATACTTCCCCTATATAAAACTATGGTACGCCCACATCTCGAGTACTGCGTGCAGATGTGGTCTCCTCACCTCAAAAAAGATATATTGGCATTAGAAAAGGTTCAGAAAAGGGCGACTAAGATGATTAGGGGCTTGGAAAGGGTCCCATATGGGGAGAGGCTAGAGAGACTGGGACTTTTCAGTTTGGAAAAAAGGCGATTGAGGGGCGATATGATAGAGGTATATAAAATCATGAATGGTGTGGAGAAAGTGATTATAGAAAAATTATTTACCTTTTCCCATAATACAAGAACTAGGGGACACCAAATGAAATTGATGGGTAGTAGGTTCAAAACTAATAAAAGGAAATTTTTCTTCACACAGCGCACAGTCAACCTGTGGAACTCCTTGCCCGAGGAGGCTGTGAAGGCCAGGACTCTATTAGGGTTTAAAAAAGAGCTTGATAAATTTTTGCAGGTTAGGTCCATAAATGGCTATTAGCCAGGGATAAAGTATGGTGCCCTAGCCTTCATAACAAGGGCAGGAGATGGATGGCAGGAGATAAATCACTTGATCATTGTCTTCTGTTCTCCTTCTCTGGGGCACCTGGCATTGGCCACCGTCGGCAGATGGGATGCTGGGCTCGATGGACCTTTGGCCTGACCCAGTATGGCCATTCTTATGTTCTTATGTTCTTATGTTCTTAGTTGTGGTGGATAATCAGCTGAACATGAGCTCCCAAATAGGATGTTGATAAATCGGACAGTGTTCAGGGACAAGACATGGGAATGACAAAAGGATTGATGGACATAAAAAGCTCAATATATTCAGTTTAATAAAGAGACGGTTAAGGAGTGACTTCTTTACAGTCTTTAAGCATTGCATGGGTAACAAATAAAATAATGTACTCCTTCAGTCTAGCAGAAAAAGTTATAAAATGATCCACTGTTGGAAGCTGAAGCCAGACAAATTCATATTTTAAATGAGGCATACTTTTTTAATCGTAAAAGTAATTAACCATGGGAACAATTTACCAAAGTCTATGATGGATTCTCTATCGCTCACAATTTTAAAATCACAATAATTTGTTTTTCTGAGAGATCTGATCCAGGAATTATTTTAGGGAAGTACTTTGGCCCATGATATTGAGGAGATCAGATTAGGCAATCACTGTGGTTTCTTCTGGCCTTGGAATCTATGAATCTATTACAGGTTGCCCCTCTATAATTCAAAACTCTTTGGTCTGGCAACATCCATGGTGTGGAAGGACCACAGATATTCCAGGATTGGAGAGTCCCAGTGCACTGTGGGGATTGAGGGTCCAGGAGCCTGGCGTTATGCAGAGGGGAAGGGGTGCGTGGCCCAGCTGAGCTGTGGGGGAAGGGTTGGAAGATGGCCTTGGGGAGGGGGTAGAAGCTGAAATAAGCTATTTCAACTTAAGCTACGCAATTGACATAGCCCTGCTGTATAGATGTGCCCAAAGCGAGTAATGTTCTGGTCTCTTAACGAGCTAGCCTCATCTCTACATTTGTAAAATACTAATAATAATATTTACATGCCATGTAAGGTTGTAATGAGAACTGGTTAATGTTTGCAAAAGTTCTTGGCTAATTAACAGTGTTAAAAAAAGTACAAAATATTATGCACTCATATATTTTTCTGTGTTTCACAGACACATTAAAAATTAAGAGGCTGGTTTTATAACAGATGAACCTTTAATATGTTATCCTTAACAGTGTTCCCTTTATCCCAAATTGTTATGTTGGAAAGTAAAAACAAAAACAAAAACAAACAAGAACAAAACAAAACAAAAACCTTTACTATATAACAGTGACTAAATATAGGTATTGTGATTTATGATTGTTCTTTTTATATTGATTTCTCTTCTATCATTTTGCTGGTTTTTTCCTTGATTCCTTTAGTTATGGTTATATATTTTTAAATTGAATAGAGACTTTCAGTATCAGTTTCTGGTCATTTAATGAAATGCTACTCTATTGCAAGTTGAAAATATTTCTCATTTAATCCTTCCCACATTCCCTGGTCATACTATTGATACTGACCCCCTGTGTGAAGGGCTTTTAGAACAATTGATAAAAAAGTAATACAACAACCATGGTCCAGCAGGATCACAGATGTTCCAGGATCAGAGTCTTGGCGGGCTGTGTTGGGGTGGGGTGGCAATTTAATACGGTGACAAAATTCAAAATTACATTGTCAGGTTTAAAAGAACATTTAAGACAAAGCAAAAGCAAACGAAAAAGAAAAAAAAGAAAAAGTGTTTTTTTCCATGGCCCATTGTGGGGAGCAGGAGATCCTTGATCCCCACTACACTTGACTGACTAGCATCTATACTGTCTTCCTCCTTCCATTTTGGAGTACAAGTAGTTTCCTGAATCAAAGAAAGAGAAAAAAAGAAAGAAATGTAAACTCTCCTCTCTTTCCCTTATCAGAGAGGATAACCTGGGTGAAAACAAAGAAAGATAAATGTGGCGTGTCTCTCAAATAATCTTTCTGTATTCAGCCTTACTGACTTGGTCTAGCAGTCTATTGCCCCTTAGTGAGGCTGAAATCCAACTCTCCTCTTGATGCCTACTGCTTTATAGTTTGTCTGAGTACCTTTAGGATCCATCTCTGTTGTCAGCAGACTCTGAGATGGAGCAGCTGTCTTTCTGTTCACCACCCTTTCCTGTGGCAGGTTTCCTTTTTTAAGTTCCTCTAGGTGAATAAATCTTGCAGGCCTAAAATGGCTTGCTATTTTCTTCACAATGTGTCTCTTTCACATTTCACACCCCTCAAAATGGGAAGGTCATTCTGGAGTGGTTTGTCTCCATGCTCAATATCCCATCAAAAGAAATTGGCATTAGCATGGTCCTTTTCTCACCAGGTATTGAAACTCACTTGATGCACTCTCTGTGGAGTGTCATCTCTGTTTGACCTCGAACCAACACTATCCCAAAATAAAACAATGTGAAGAAAACCAGAATGCTGAGATAAGCAGTGCAGTTGTAGGATACTAGGAGACAAGGTGACTTAGGTAATATATTTATTAGACTAATTTCTGTTGGTGAGAGAGACAAGCTTTTGAGTCAAAAGGTTATTTTCATTTGAGCTATCAGTCCTTATTCTCAAAGGAAACCTGTGCAATACTTTCAAAAGACAAGACTAGGAAGTTAAATCCATTACTCTTCTAAAATCATGGACTCAACCAAGACACTGAATTTACTACAACAATCTGTACCCACTAATCTCCCCTTTTCGTGCAATGACTAGAGGGGGAGTATATGAAGCATCCACCTTGAATATGTACTAAGGACTTAGGCTAAACAATCTGTTCCACCTTGCCTTTTGCTGTGAAGCTGGGAGTTCCTTTCCTAGACTTGAAGAAGAGTTTTGTGTGGCTTGAAACCTTTTCTCTCTCAGCATCAGAAGTTGATCCAATAAAAGATATTACCTCATCTACCTTTTCATACCGCTGAGAGCTCAGTTTCCTTATTTCTATGTGTCAATAGTTTATCTAGGGCAGAGATGGGGAACCTCAGGTCTCTACTCCAGAAGTGGTTCATCAGGATTAGTAGCTGACCACGAGGTGTTTGTTTATCTCAGTATCTGCAGACATGTCCGCTCACAACTCCCTGTAGCAGTGTTTCACGTTCACATCCAATGGTAGCTGCAGGAAGCAGTGGCCTGTCCTGTGCTGCTTCCCACAGCTCCCGTTTGCCAGGAATGGGGAACCGTGGCCACTGGGAGTTGTAGGGCATCGTGCTGGTGGATGCTCAGGTGAGGAAAACATATTGTGGCCTACCAGCAGCAATTTCTGATGAACTGCATGCGTCTGGATGTTCCCTACTCCCGTGTAGGGGAATGATACTGTTTTGGGATCTCTAACTGACAAACACTTAAAAAAATAACTATGCAAAAACACTATCTGGGTCTAACTGACCCTATGTTTAGACAATGAAAATAAATAATAACAGCAACAATATAAGAGGTGCCAACACAGGAACATGGTGGCATACTAGGTGACATGTTTTTAACATGGAAACTTTTATACTATATTTTAGATGAGTTTTGTGTCTCATTCTCAGGAACAGATGTAACCTCTTCCATCATTCCCTCAAAAGCATGGTGCAGCACAGCTTCACAGGTGATTAATCAGCCCCCATTCAGTCAGCTGTGCAGGGAGCCCTCAACCTCTGACTGGGTGGGGCTGATTAATCCATCCGTGAAGTTGTGCTGCTGCCCAGCTTAGAGGGAACACTGATGTCTTCACTTGTTCACTATACATTGCATCTCTAGGAGACTGAGGTAAGCCTGGAATATTCCTGTACTGCACCAATGGTTTCACCATATCTGTAACCAGGCCTTTGAGGAAAAATACTTCTCTTACTCAAAGATTAGGCCAAGTGCAATTCAACAAAATTCCAACAATGTACACATTCAGACATGCAATGCGTATGTTAAATGAACAAGGAGTCTTTGCCCCAGCATCAGTGTCCATCAAGCGTAGAACTGTAAGAAAATATACCTGGTAATCGTGAGTTCCCCAGAAACTCTTTTTAGGAAGTGCAAGCTTCCAAGAAAATCATTTTGAAGGTATTATTTTCAAGGAAGAACAGTTTCCTGGACAATTGCAATGATACATGAGGCAAAAGTTATCTATATCACAGACCTCAAGGGTTCTTTTAGTGCATTTTTTAATAACAAAAAGCACTAAAATAATGATGATAAAAGAGTCATATAATTATATCAGAACTGCTGCTGCTCAGAATGAAAACAGTTTTATTCTGGAACACTTCTATAGTTAATTTGGAGTCCAACTGACCCACATAATTTTAAGTGACATTTTCACTACACTAGTAATACAGCTAATATGCAGACAAAACCAATGCTAACAGGTTTTCTTCATCATAGTGAAAGAAAGAAAAAGAAAGAAAGAAAGAAAGAAAGAAAGAAAGAAAGAAAGAAAGAAAGTGTGTATTTACACTGCACTGTAATTCAAAATAAGATACGCAATTTGAACTACACAAATTGCGTATCTTATTTCAATGCTATTTTAAAATAGCTTGTTTCGTCATTTGAAGCTTTCTACACAGCACCATATTTCGAAATAACCTGCTATTCCGAAACGTCCCTTACTCCTCATAGAATGAGGTTTACAGGGATGTTGGAATAGCAAGCCCAAAATAACAGGCTTGATGTGAAGACATGGAATAGCTATTTGGGGATACTCCAGTATCCCGAAATAGCATTGCGGTGTAGAAGTAGCCAAAGAAAGATCAGACATCATGGTTTATTTAAATTTCAATGCATGTTTGGGGTCCAGGATACTTTCAAAGACCTTGGAAGTACTTTCATTTTCCCCATAGATCTCTCACTGTTCGTCAAACTGACCCTATTACTTTTTAAGTGACAAAAATAAAAATAAAAACAGAACAGATAGGATATTAAAACCAATTCAGAAGGATTGACCTTGTCCTATTTTGAATATAGTTAATGTATGAATAGAAACAAGTCTGGCATTGTAAGTCTATACTAGGCTACATCTTTGCTGAGTTTACTGACAAAACAATTTTTACTCCCTTTTACTAGAGATCATGATCTGGATCTTTTTTTTAGCCTGTGCACTATCATCAGCAATGATAAGTTAAAACTGGTGACAAATACAGCCAGTTGGGAATTCTCTGTCAAAATTATTTTTGAGTGAAAAGTGAAATTACTGCAAACAAAATCAGTGTTGCCAAAATTTGAGGAAAACTGAAACACAATACTTTATTTCAGGTTGGTTTGGCCCAAGTCTAAACATTTCAATTTGCTGAAATCAACCAAAATATTATATTCACATTAAAGTGCCTAGTGGGAGTTCTAATTCAGCTGCTTCATGCCCTAATTCTTTCCTATGGACCATGCTCCTTGACTGGAATACATTTCCCATGAGGTCCTGCCTCCTCTTTTTCTGAGTCATGTAGGGTATGTCTACACTTGCCCCCTACTTCAGACTAGGGAGGCAAATGAAGCATACCGAAGTTGCTAATGAAGCGCGGGATTTAAATATCCCGTCCTTGATTAGCATATTCGCAGCTGGTCGCCATTTTAAAATGCCAGTAGCCCGAATTAACTTGCCACGTGTAGACGCGGTAGTCCGATCCAAAACCCTTCCCTCGATTTAACTGTTACTCCTCATTGAAAAATGTTGATATTTCAACTTTTTGCCCTGATGTGAGATGGAAACAAATACTGAAATATTTCCCACAGGATGGAAATTCAGAATTTTCTTCAGTTCTAACAATAAGGTGCAAACCATAATAAGCTATAACTTGACTTTTAGATCTCTGCGATAGTTTAAAGGATGACAAAACATCTCTCAACACATAAAGTGAACTGCTGTAAGATACATTTGTTGTGACACTGCATTTCAAAATAGAATTTAGGGAAAAAAATCTAACTTATTTTTCACTAACTAGGGTAATTGTTTTCTTTATATATTCTTTGCTCAGGTAACTGAAATTACTATTTCCTTGTTCTTCTTTACCAATCACTTTAACTTCTGAGTTCGCGTATACTCACAGAAGTGACTGGATTGCTATGCAAATGCTACAGGAATTATAATAAACGCAATTCTATTGCATTTCTGAATGTTTGGGTTTTTTTACTTAATTTGGAAAGCAAATTTGACATGACAGTTTCCCTTTAAACACCAAACAGTTGAAATATAAAAGCAGTTTTAAACAATTGTCTGTATTCTTATTTTACACTCATTAGGCTGAAGTGACCCTGTTATACTTTATACAAAGACTAATGCCTAATTTACTAAAATCGCTCAGCTACAAATTCATTCTTCAATCTTGAAAAAATGAAATTTAACACATATGGGAGTTTAAAAAGGATTTCAGTCTAAAAATTTCATCTACATTTTAATAAACCAACCACCACCATCAAAAATAAAGCCCGGTGGGAGAGCATAATACATGTCTTCCTACTGAGCAACTCTAAGAACAGAAAAGCTTTTATTTCTGAATATGAGCAGAAATATGAAGGTATAGTACATATAACAGCTTCAAGCATCATAGATTATCCCAACGTGTTCCAAAAACTCTCCATACAATTCATCCAAAAACTGTAGTGTCTCCTCAGGGCTGGTTTGTGACAGTACTACTTTGTATTTTATTCTATTAAAATCTAATTAATTTTTTGTAGAAAAAATATAGTAAAATACATTCAGAAAGATAGCATAAAAATAAAAATAATGTTGAATATTCTAAGACGACATACTGTCTGGTACGATTAGAAGCTCTTGGTCCAAGGTGCAAATAAACAGTAAAACAAGTCACAAGTTTAAAATATTTAGAAAGCAATTACTTGACAACAACCAAAATATGCATTTTCTTTGCTCACTTCACATATTTGGCAGGTGGCTCTAAGAAATGAGAACAAAATTACACCACCTATACAAACATTCAACAACTTCTGTCTGAATTTCAGGTGAGATAATACTTAGGATACATCTACACTGCAGGGGTTTTTTGGAAGAAGATATTCAAAGGAAGTGCTCATTAGCATATCTCATGCTCTCATTTGCATATCCTCTTCCAATCCTTTTTGTGGAAGAAGTTTTGACATTAAAAAGCCCCGGGTAGACAGGGCCATTTGTCGGAAAAAATCCCTTTTGCACAAGTTGCATTATTCTTCAAAAAATGAGGTTTACAAAATCTTGCGCAAAAGGGTTTTTTTCCGACAAATGGCCCCATCTACATGGGGCTTTTTAACGACAAAACCTCTTCTGCAAAAAGGGTCAGAAGAGGATATGCAAATGAGAATGTGAGATATGCTAATGAGTGCTTCATTTGCATATCTTCTGCCAAAAAAACCCCGCAGTGTAGCCTTAGGATGGGATTAAACATATATTCATGATAACAACTCCAACAGGTGAGACAGAGAAACATGCACCAGAATATCCCACAGTTCAGGGGTTATAGCAATTTCTGCGAGGGGAGAGGCAGATGTAGGATTTGAATGCAGGTCTTCCACACACTAATCAAAGTGATAAAGGTTATAAGAGAAGGGAGAAAGGCATCAGTACCTATGTAATCTTCTGTGTGGGTTTAAGCTTGCTCAAAGAATGCCTACCATATAGGGCCTTGTAAGCAAGATAGGTGGAGGAATGCCTAGTTTGTGCCCAGTGTTAGGGCTTAGGCATATGTGTAAATGAAGTACCAACCTCCTGGGTGTGAAGTCAGGACTTATGCAGCTGTGAATGTAGACTGCAAGTGATATTAAGGTTCCTTAGAGGCTAACTGTGGAAACTGTTAGTGACTATAGGTGCTCACAAGGATAGTCAGCAGCAGAACAGGAGTTTTGTAAATGCCAGTGGCTCCCAAATTTTGGATTTAGGCACCGACCTGCCCATTGTGAATCCCACCATTACTATAAAAATCATTCTTAGGCCAGCCTAGGCTAGCTGAATGGAGAATAGTCATGTAGGGTGTGTCTACACTGCA
The DNA here is from genome assembly GCA_032595735.1 of Pelochelys cantorii. Classification (NCBI taxonomy): domain Eukaryota; kingdom Metazoa; phylum Chordata; order Testudines; family Trionychidae; genus Pelochelys; species Pelochelys cantorii. Next base: position 78,307,740 of record CM064326.1, read on the forward strand.
CCTTTACCTCATAGAATCACAGGGCTGGAAGAGATCTCAGGAGGTCATCAATTCCAGCCCCCTGCCCTAGGCAGGACCAATCCCAACTAAATCAACCCAGCCAGGGCTTTGTCAAGCCAAGACTTAAAAATATCTAGGGATGGAGACTCCACTACTTCCCTAGGTAACCCATTCCAGTGCTTCACCACTCTCCTAGTGAAACAGAATTTCCTAATAACCAACCTGGAACTTTCCCACCGCAACTTGAGACCATTGTTCCTTGTTCTGCCATCCATCAATATTGAGAACAGTCTTTCTCCATCCTCTTTGGAACCGCCCTTCAGGAAGTTGAAGGCTGCTATCAAATCCCCTCTCACTCTTCGCTTCTGCAGACTAAACAGACCCAACTCCCTCAGCCTCTCCTCATAGATCATATGCTCCAGCCCCCTAATCATTTTGGTTGCCCTCCGCTGGACCCTTTCCAATGCGTCCACATCCTTTTTGTAGTCTGGGGCCCAGAACTGGACACAATACTCCAGATGTGGCCTCACAACAGCTGAATAAAGGGGAATAATCACATCTCTGGATCCTCCTAATGCAACCTAACATGCCATTAGCCTTCTTGGCTACAAGGGCACACTGTTGACTCATATCTAGCTTCTCATCCACTATAATCCTCAGGTTCTTTTCTGCAGAACTACTACTTAGGTGGTTGATCCCTAGCCTGTAACAATGCTTGGGATTCTTCCGTCCCAAGTGCAGGACTCTACACTTGTCCGTGTTGAACCTCATCAGATTTCTTGTGGCCCAATCCTCTAATCCGTCTAGGTCACACTGGACCCTATCTCTGCCCTCGAGTGTATCTACCTCTCCCCCTAACTTAGTGTCATCTGCAAACTTGCTGAGGGTGCAATCCATCCCCTCATCCAGATCATTAATAAAGATATTGAACATAACCGGTCCTAGAACCGAACTTTGGGGCACTCCGCTAGAAACCGACCGCCATCCTGACATTGAGCCATTGATCACTACCCGCTGGGCCCAGCCTTCTAGCCAGCTTTCTATCCACCTTACAGTCCATTTATCCAATCCAATTTCCCTTAACTTCCTGGAAAGAATATTGTGGGAGACCGTATCAAATGCCTTGCTAAAGTCAACGTATATCACATCCACTGACTATCCCATGTCTACAGAGCCAGTTACCTCATCATAGAAGCTAATCAGATTGGTCAGGCACGACTTGCCGTTTGTGAATCCATGCTGACTATTCTTAATCACTTTCCCCTCTTCCAAGTGCCTCAAAATGGATTCCTTAAGGATCCCTTCCATGATTTTTCCAGGGACCGAAGTAAGACTGACCGGCCTATAGTTCCCTGGATCATCCTTCTTCCCTTTTTTGAAGATGGGCACTACATTTACCTTTTTCCAATCATCCGGGATCTCTCCCGATCTCCACGACTTTTCAAAGATAATGGCCAAAGGCTCCTCAATGACATTTGCCAACTCCCTCAGTACCCTCGGATGCATTAAGTCCAGACCCATGGATTTGTGTACGTTTAGCTTTTCTAAATAGTTCCTAACCTGTTCTTTACCTACCAAAGGCTGTCCATCTTCATCCCATCTTGCGTCACTTAGCGCATTAGTCGGGCAGCTGACCTTGTCCGTGAAGACAGAGGCAAAGAAAGCATTGAGTACTTCAGCTTTCCCCACATTATCGTTCACTAGGTTACCTCCTTCATCCAGTAGGGGCCCCACACCCTCTCAGATCACCTTCTTCTTGCTAACATGCCTGTAGAAGCCTTTCTTGTTATCCTTCATATCCTTTGCCAGTCGCAATTCCAATTGAGCTTTTGCCCTTCCTGATAACCCCCCAGAATTCTCAAGCTATTCATATATACCCCTCCCTGGTCATTTGTCCAAGTTTCCACTTTTTGTAAGCTTCCTTTTTGTGCTTAAGTTCACCAAGGATTTCCCCTGTCAGCCAATCCGCTTCTCTTGCTATGCATTGGGATGTTTTTTTTCTGTGCCTTCAATAAGGCTTCTTTAAAATACTGCCAGCTCTCCTGGACTCCTTTCCCCTTCATGTTAGCAACCCAGGGGATTCTGCCCATCAGGTCTCTGAGGGAGTCAAAGTCTGCTTTTCTGAAGTCCAAGGTGTGTATTTTACTACTCTTTTTTCTTCCTTTGGTCAGGATCCTGAAATCTACCATCTCATGTTCACTGCTTCCGAGGTTGTCACTCACCTCTACTTCCCCTATTAGTTCCTCCCTGTTTGTGAGCAGAAGGTCAAGCTGCGCATGGCCCCTAGTCGGATCCTTCAGCACTTGTACCAAGAAGTTATCCCCAACATTTTCCAAAAACTTCCTGGATTGCCTGTGTACTGCCGTATTGGTCTTCCAACAGATGTCAGGGTGATTAAAATCCCCCACGAGAACCAGAAGCTTCTCTCAGTTGTCCGAAGAAAGCCTCATCTACCTCATCCACCTGATTCGGTGGCCTGTAGTAGACACCAACCAAATCACTGCTGTTGTTTGCACCTCTAAACTTAACCCATAGACTCTCAACAGGCTTTTCTCCCTCTATATACTGGAGTTCTGAGCAATCATAGTGCTCTTACATATAGTGCAACTCCTCCTCCTTTTCTCCCCTGCCTGTTCTTCCTGAACAGTTTATACCCTTGCATGACAGCGCTCTAGTCATGCGAGTCATCCCTTAAAGTCTCTGTTATCCCAATTAAATCACATTCACATTCTTTACTCCAGATGTGGCCTCACTAGTACAGAATAAAGGGAATAATCACTTCTCTAGATCTGCTGGAAATGCTCCTTTTAATGCACCCTAATGTGCCATTAGCCTTCTTGGAGACAAGAGCATACTTTTGTTCATATCCACCTTCTCATCCACTGCAATCACGAAGTCCTTTTTTGCCAAACTGCTACTTAGTCAGTTGGTTCCCAGCCTGTAACAATACTTGAGATTCTTCCGTCCCAAGTGCAGGACTATTCACTTGTCCTTGTTGAACCTCATCAGATTTCTTTTGCCCCAATCCTCTAATCTGTTTAGGTCACGCTGGACCCTATCCCTGCCCTCCAACACATCTACCTCTCCCCCTAGCTTTGAGTCATCTGCAAACTTGCTGAAGGTGCAATCCATCCCCTCATCCAGGTCATTAGTAAAGATGTTGAACAAAACCAGCCCTAGAACAGTTCCTTGGGGCCCTCCACTTGAAACCAACCTCCAAACAGACATCAAGCCATTGATCACTACCCATTGGGCCCAACAATCTCGTCAGCTTTCTATCCAGCTTACAGTCCATTTATCCAATCCATATTTCCTTAACTTACTGGCAATAATATTGTGGAGACATATCAAAAGCTTTGCTAAAGTCAAGGTTTATCTCATCCACTGACTTCCCCATGTCCACAGATTCAGTTACTTCATCATAGAAGTCAATCAGATTGGTCAGGCATGACTTGCCCTTGGTGAATCCATATTGACTATTCCTGATCACAATACCCTCTTCCAAGTGCTTATTTTCAAATTGCGTAGCGTATTTCGAGTTAATTGTGAAATAGATTGTTTCATAATTTGGCGATGTTTACACAACACCACATTTTTAAATAAACCACTATTCCAAAATGTCCCTTAATCCTGGTGGAACGAGGTTTACAGGGACATTGGAATAGCGAGCCCTTTTGCAAGATATTTTGAAATACTGTCAAGACACGAAATAGCTATTTCAGGATACTGGAAGAATCCCAAAATAGCATTTCAGTGTAGATGTACTCCTAGGCTACGTCTAGACTACATCCCTCTGGCGACAGAGGGATGTAGTACAGGAACTGCCAAAAAAGCTCCCCGCTGTCAGCAGAGCCGTGGCTACACTTTACTTTCACTTTCGACTCTGAGCCTGATCGGCACAGCGTCGGAATGTGAGTATGCAAATGAAGCCTGGGATATTTAAATCCAAGGCTCATTTGCACTTCCAAAGTGCTTGATTTGCATCCCTCTGTCGGCAGAGGATGCAGTCTAGGCACAGACCTAGAGATTAGAAAAACAAGGGAATTATCACCAAACTATAAATTTGAATCCTATGTCTTGAATTGCTTTTGATTACAAACTATCAGAAATGTAAGTAAAAATGTCAGTTATGAATTGTTATTTTGCAATAATTCATTAATATGCCACTTATGAAAGAAAAAAAGAATACATTACCTGTGGCGGAAGCAGTGGTAATCTTATATAGGCAAGCAGCATACTGAGGTCACTGCATCTCCTTGGCATATCATATTTAACCCACATCATTAAGGCATGGAAAATAGTCTCTTCATCAGGAACATTCACATCATCACTGGCAAGAAGTTTATGTAGTTCCTCAGCTGGCAGTAGTAAAAATTCTTGATTTCTAATAACTTCCATTATGTTTTCCTATGTAGAGAGAAGTATTTCAGAGTAAGTCCCACTAGAAAATTAATTCAGTTGCTAAAGCTACATAAACAATAACAAGATTAGTCAGTGACTTTCACACTTGTCCTAACACAATCCTTGAGGAAAAACAGGATGATGGGAAGCAAAAGCTATGCTTCTCAGTCAAATGTGAATATACTCAGCATACAAAGGCAGGGTTACATTGCGATGGTTTGTTGGGAAGACAGAGTACAATGAACAACCTGAAACAGAGGGACAGCTACAAATAGAAAAATAAATTATCATTTAAGAATTAGTGAAGAATTGTGTGTCTGTATAGATATTTATATAGGCCCCATGACTGTAGCAACTGAACATATCCAGTATTTCAAAAAACAAAGAAAGAAAAAAGCACATTTTTCTTTATCTTTTACTTCCTATTCTGCTGGGGGAAATAGCTTAATTATCTCAGGATTGTGTTACTTATTTATGTTCATGAGTGGGACTGAGTGGGTGATATTTTAATGTGTAAAGAAACTGGGGAAAAGGTACAACAACTAAGGTTAGCAGTTATTTTTTATTGTACTGGGAATGTACTGTAGCAAGCCAAGTCAGTCCCAAGAATATATACAGTAATTTTAAAAAGCTATAATAAAAGAAAAAAGGCTCATAATAAAAATGTTTGTAGTTGTCTGAATCCTGAAGGATTGATAGTGCCCTCTCACAAAAAAACTCAGTGGAAAAGGGCATGGAAGGATGACTTAAGCTAGGCTTCCTTAGAAGAGATTCCTCCAAATTCTTTCCCTCAGGCAGAGTTTCCTCATTAGGGAAGATCTGAAAGTTTTCTTACAAAATTCTTGAGCTTCACATAGATTTGTTGGGTTACGCTGGAAGCACAGGGCCTTGGTGAAAGACTTACCTAGATATGAAAGGGGATAGGAAGCCAGTGAAAAGGTATAAAGAAGAGAGTGACATGGTCCAGTAGCTGAGAAAGGATTATAATTTTCAGTACATTTAGAGTGATATGAGAAGCACGGTGTAAAAGGGAGGTGAGAAAAGACAAAGGAACAGACAAACTATTAAAGAGGAAATAAAAAAAGAGGTAGGACTCAATGGGGTGAGAATTAGTTTTGTCTCCCTATTCATTTAATTCTTATGCTAAATTTACACTTAGGGCTGGGAGTGTAATTCACATCTTGAGTGCCTTCCTTATGCTCTCCACGAGGTAGATGCAGCAGAATGAGAAATGGAAAGCAGCGACATGGGCGAGTTGTCACAAGTACATACCCATGGACAAGGTCCCCTCTAAACTGCATGGCAGCATAGCCACGCAGATGCTTAATGAGCAGGCTGCCATGCATGGAGCTGCCAGGTGGGGGGTGGGGCACTTCTCCCTCAGCTATAACAGCATGCGCATGGGATCCAGGTTGGTTTGTACTTGGGGGAGCTAAACCATGTTACTGCTTATTCTGCCACTTCTATCAGAATACATTTAAAAAACAACAAATGGTCTGGTAGCACTTTATAGACTAACAAAACACGTAGATGGTATCATGAGATTCGTGGACACAGCCCACTTCTTCAGATGACCGAAGTTTTGAGTTTAGGATATGCAGACCCAAAACAAATAGGGGAGAAAGGAGAGGGGGGAAGGAAGAAAAAAAGAGGGGGCGGGAAACAAGGAGCAGAGGGTATGAAAATATCAAAGGGAAAAACAAGTAGGCAGAACTGGCAATCTGTAAGCACCTTAAGATTGGATAGTTAAAAAGAAGCAGATAAGGATTAAAGGATAGCAATAGATAGGAAGGGTACTAATGCAAGAATCTACACAAACAAAGAGCTGTTTTCACCTTCATTGAATGTTAGGTTGATAATGTCCCAGCCATCCCTCATCTCAACTGAGGCCATCAGCATGAGAATTGAATTTGTGGATGAATTGTAATTCTAACACCTCTCTGTGTATTTGACTTGTGGAATTGGTTTGTGACAAGACAGCCACCTGGAGATTTTTTAAAGAGTGATTAGGTAGATTGAAGTGCTCTCTGACAGGTTCCTGTATGTTCCCTTTATGTATATCTGATTTGTGTCCATTGATTCTTTCTTGTAGGGACTGTCCAGCTTTTCCAATATATATAGTAGTGGGGCATTGCTGGCATTTGATGGCATAGATCAAATTACTGGATGTGTAGTTGAATGATCCTCTGATTTGGTAGCGTATGTTGTTGGCTCCAGTGATGAATTCACTTGTATAGATATGGGCAGGGCTCGACATACGATAGAATCTACTAGCCCGTGGGGAGTAGATTTCAGCCACGCGCCCCGTTTACCAGTGGCACGTGCATGCGTAATGCGGCTCTTGCGCATGCGCAGTGCAGGGCTAGCGAGCAGCTTTCGCCGCCATTTGTCAAGCCCTGGATATGGGGCAGAGTTGGCACCAAGGTTGATTGCAGGGCTGGGTTCCTGGATGCTTATGATGTGGTTATGTAGCATGGTTACTGGAAAGAATTTGTTTCAGGTTGGGGAGTTGTCTGTAAGTGAGAATAGGCTTTTCCCCAAAGGCCTCTGAGAATGAGGGATCATTTTCCAAGATGGGTTGCAGATTGTGTATAATGAGGTGGAAGGGTTTGAGTTGTAGACTATAGGTAATAACAAGTGGAATTTTGTTATTCTCCCTTTTGGGTCTGTCTTGAAGTAGTTCATGTCTGGGTACTTTTTTGGCTCTGTCAATCTGTTTTTTTCACTTCTCCAGGTGATTATTTCAGTTTTAGGAATGCTCTATAATGATCCTATAGGTGTTTCTCTCTGTCTGTGGGATCGGAGATAATCCGGTTGTATCTTAGGGCTTGTCTGTATACAATAGATTGAGAAATGTGTCTGGGATGGAAGCTGGAGGCATGAAGGTAAGTGTAGTGGTTAGTGGGTTTCCGATATAGGGTGGTGGAAATTTGTCCATTATTTAATTGTACTGTAGTGTCCAGGAAGTGGATTTCTCACGTGGACTGGTCCAGGCTGAGGTTGATGGTGGGGTGGAAGTTATATGTTGGCTACCCCCACAAACTTCTATCAGAGTTACACTAATTTAGCTCTCAATGGCTACGTCTAAACTGCAGCGCTATTCAGGATACTGGAGGTATCTCAAAATAGCTATTCCACATCTTTGAGCTTGCCTATTATTTTGAAATATAATGAGCTTGCTATTCTGACATCCCTGTAAACCTCATTCCACAAGGAGTAAGGGACATTTTGGAATAGCAATTTATTTCAAAATAAGTGCTGTGTAAACAGCACCAAATTTCAAAATAAACTATTTCAAAATTGACTCAAAATAAGCTACACAATTTGCATAGTTTAAATTGTATACCTTATTTAGAGCTACGGATGCAGTGTAGATGCACCACACCCATGAGAGCTAGCACAGATATATCTGCTTGAACTGGGAATCATAACCATAACTCCAACCATAGATATAGCATCTGGCTATCAATGTAGATTCAGGTTAGCACCAATTACAATTGTTTGTTTTTGTGGGACATAGACAACTATCCACTACAAAGGGATATCACCAACATATTTTATATGAGGTACCAAATTGCAATGACTTTGTGTCACTATGGACTGAGGCATGACAAAAGCATGAAAGGCTCTGCAAACCATTATTATACTCATGACTGAGTCAGAGGCCCAGGTATATTGAATGCATTTTATAATGTGTATGGATACACAGCCACAGTATATATGTATGTGCCTGAGAGAGAAAGGGAAAAAGACATAGGCGTGTGTGTGTGTGTGTGTGTAAATAAACACAGTGTACTCTCTCTACAAACACATATAGAATGTATCACATAGAGCTGGAAATCAAGCCTGTAGTAGAGGTTATGAAATACTTTCCATTAAACCATGGTTTTTAATTATTTATCACTTTTAAAATATTTGCCACTGTACATTTGTCTACATATGTATGTGTACACACACCCAGCCCCCACACAAAGAATCAAAGGTTCATGAATATTATCCATATTAATTACTTTACTTATTTAGCCACAAAAAATTGCTGATTAGAACAAAGAACATTGACATTTAAAAAGCTACCCTGACTAACATTTATAAAGTACCTACAGAACATATAACTTTTTGACCATTTGCAGGGATTTAAGTCTGTATTAGCCTTTTTTCACTACTTCATGGGAGCCATCATCTCCTTCATGATGGCTAAAGCTGATGAACCTTGCAGATAAATGCGGTTCATCAGCATCAGCTGCTGCCAGGCCACAGGACAATTTATTTGCCTGAGTGCCTGCAAGCATGGCCACTTGCAGCTCCCACTGGTTGTGGTTCACCATTCCCAGCAATGGGAGCTGTGCAAAATAGTCGCCCAGCCTGTGCCATTTCCCGCAGCTCCCATAGCCTGGAAACTAGGAACTGCAGACACTGGGAGCTGTGGGGCTCCAGGCCTGTGGATACTCAGGTAAACAAAGCATCTGGAAGCTGCTTGCCAGTGACTAACCCTGATGAACTGCGTCCATCCCACAGACTGAAGGTTCCCAACTACTGTACTACTGTATCTTGCCACTGGCACAAATATACACAGGTCTTTCTCATACACAGGTATTTTTTTTTTACTTTTTTTACTTTTGCTAAAAGTAAAAATCCCTTACAATTAATTCCTAAGTGTAAGACCTTGTACTCTGCACTATTCAAATTTGATCTAATTTCTATTACTAAAGTTTTCAAAATCCTACAGATTATATGATATTCCTCCTCCTTTTTGGCAATAACCTACCAACTTTGTGTCACCCATAAATTTTATTAGCACATTCCTACTTTTTCTGCCAAGGTCATGAATAAAAATGTTAAGATTGATCCCTTAGGACCTCCACTAGTAACTTTCCTTCAGCCTAACAGTGTATCTTTCAATATGACCCATTGGACTTACTGAAAACTGGGTATATTTGATCTACTACATTTCCTTTGTCAGAGAAATAGACCAGGTTAATCTCATACGACTGGGTTTTTTTTTGGGGGGGGGGGATTTGGTAAATTCACATTGTATTTTATCCCAAGTAGTTTTTACCTCTATTAACTATTGTATCTTTAAAAGAAAAACCCACAAAACTATTCAAAGACTTTGTACACAACTTAGCTAAAGCTTAGGTTTGAAAAGTTGCTCATAAGTTCACTAAATTGTTTACATTTCTAGAATTCTAATATCTTCAGGATTGCACTTGTAAATCAATCCTCAGTAAAAAAGCCATAGTTAGAAAAGAATGCAGATTTTCATATGCAGATTTTCATATTCACATGAAGTAAACATCCAGGACCTGGTTCCTGAGATGGAGTGGAATTTAGTAACTTTCATTGAATTATTAATATTTCTTTTATAACTTCCATCTGAAGCTTTCACAGGGCTTACCAAACACCGGTTAATTAATCTACACAACTTCCCTATCAGTTAGGTAAGGAATTGTATCATTCATCACTCTACACAGATAGATCTGGACATAGTTTCGTACCATATAGAAATTTTCAGTAACAAAACACTGTACAGATAAAGGAAGGCCTCATTTCTTGGAGAATAGAATTAGATATTTAAATAGATCATTAGGCTGAGAACAGAATGTTTATGCTAAATGCCATAAGTAAATAGTTCAGTAGGCTAAACAGATTCAATGTCTAAGCCAGCTAAATGGACAAAATACATTAGGAATGAGGTAGACGAGGATTTCTTCAGACAACTAAGAGAAACTTCCAGATCATAGGCTCTGGTTCTCATGGGGGACTTTAATCATCCTGATATCTGCTGGGAGACCAATGCAGTAGTACACAGGCAATCCAGGAAATTTTTGGAGAATGTTGGGGATAACTTCCTGGTACAAGTGCTGAAGGAAACACCAGGGGCTGTGCACAGTTTGACGTGCTACTCACAAACAGGGAGGAATTAGTAGGGGAAATAGATATGGGTGGCAGCAGCAGTGATCATGAGATGGTAAATTTCAGGATCCCGACAAAAGGAAGAAAGGAGAGTTGCAAAATATACACCCTGGACTTCAAAAAAGCAGACTTTGATTCCCTCAGAGGACTGATGGGCAGGATCCCCTGGGATGCTAACATGAAGGGGAAAGCTGGCAGTATTTTAAAGAAGCCTTACTGAAGGCACAGGAACAAACCATCCTGATGCTCAGTAAGAAAAACAAATATGGTAGGCGACCAGATTGGCTTACCAGGAAAATCCTTGGTGAGTTTAAACAACAAAAAGGAAACTTACATGAAGTGGAAACTTGGACAGATGATTAGGGAGGAATATAAATACATTGCTCAAGAATTCAGGGGAATAATCAAGAAAGTAAAAGCACAATTGGAATTGAACTAGCAAGGTATGTGAAGGGTAACAAAAAAGGTTTCTACAGGCATGTTAGCAATAAGAGGGTGATCAGAGAGGATGTGGGGCCCTTACTGGATGAAGGAGGTAATCTAATGACAGATGATGTGTGAAAAGCAGAAATACTCAATGCTTTTTTTGTCTCTGTCTTCACAGACAAAGTTAGCTCCCAGACTACTCCACTAGACAATGCAATATGAGAAGGAGATGGGCAGCCCTCAGTGGAGAAAGAAAAGATTAAGAACTATTTAGAAAAGCTAGACAGACACAAATCCATGGGTCCGGAGTTAATGCCTCTGAGGGTACTGAGGGAGTTGGCAAATGTGATTGCAGAGCCTTTGGCCATTATCTTTGAAAACTCATGGAGATCAAGAGAGGTCCTGAATGATTGGAAAAAGGCAAATGTAGAGCCCATCTTTAAAAAAAGGGAAGAAGGACATTCCAGGGAACTACTGACCAGTCAGCCTTACCTCAGTCCATTGAAAAATCATGGAGCCGATCCTCAAGAAATCCATTTTGAAGCACTTGGAAGATGGGATGGTGATCAGGAATAGTCAACATGGATTCAGCAAGGGCAAGTCATGCCTGACTAATCTGATTAACTTCTATGATGAGGTAACTGGCTCTGTGGACATGGGGAAGCCAGTGGATGTGATATATCTTAACTTTAGCAAATCTTTTGATAGGTCTCCCACAATATTCTTGCCAGCAAATTTAGGAAGTATGGATTGAATAAATGGACTGTAAGGTGAATAGAAAGCTGGATGGATTGTTGGGCCCAAAGGGTAGTGATCAATGGCTCGATGTCTGGTTGGCGGTTGGTTTCAAGTAGAGTGCCCCAAGGATCTGTTCTAGGGCCGGTTTTGTTCAAGATCTTTATGAGGGGATGAATTGTACCCTCAGCAAGTTTACAGATGACACTAAGCTAGGGGGAGAGGTTGATATGTTGGAGGGTAGGGATAGGATCCAGAGTGACCTAGACAAATTGGAGGATTGGGCTAAAAGAAATCTGATGAGGTTCAACAAGGACAAGTACAGAGTCCTGCACTTGGGACAGAAGAATCCCAAGCATTTTTACTGGCTGGGGACCAACTGGCTAAGTAGCAGTTCAGCAGAAAAGGACCCGGTGAATACAGTGGATGAGAAGGTGGATATGAACAAAAGTATGTCCTTGTCTCCAAGAAGGCTAAAGGCACATTAGGGTGCATTAAGAGGAGCATTTCCAGCAGATCTAGATAAGTTATTATTATTCATCTTTATTCTGCACTGGTGAGGCCACATCTGGAGTATTGCATCCAACTCTGGGCCTCCCACTATAGAAAGGATTTGGATTCATTGGAGAGGGTCCAAAATGATTAGGGGGCTGGAGCACATGACCTGTGAGGACAGGCTGAGGGAGTTGGGTCTGTTTAGTCTGCAGAAGCGAAGAGTGAGGGGGGATTTGGTAGCACCCTTCAACTTCCTGAAGGGAGGTTCCAAAGAGGATGGACAGAGGCTGTTCTCAGTAGTGACGGATGGTAGAACAAGGAGCAATGGTCTCAAGTTACAGTGGGGGAGGTCTAGGCTGGATATTACTTCTACTACTACTAAATCCTTGTACTCCTAGTGGAGCATAGGTCATTTACAAATCTCCTCCACCTCACTCTGTCTCGATACAAAACTTCTAGCTGACTCCAGGAGTACCCCATTTGTCATCCTTCAATCTCAGTAGATCTTCTCCACGTTGTCTGAGGTCTTCCTCTTTTGCGTTTTCCTTGTGTGTTCTGTGTGAGAGCTTGACAGACTATACTGGAAGATAGTTTTCTCAGAATGTGGCCTAGCCATCCCTACTTTCTTCTCTTGAGTTGAATGTCAAGTGGTTCTTGTTCTGCTCTGTTCCAAAGCTCCTCATTTGTGACAAAGTCTTGCTATTTGATGTGAAGAATGTACCTCAGGCATCTGTTTATGAATATCTGTAGTTTATGATTTAAAGACTTTTTTAGTACATGGCATCAGGAAAAACTATTTCACTAGGAGGGTGGTGAAGTACTGGAATGGGTTACCTTCAGAGATGGTGGAATCTCCATCCCTAGAGGTTTTTAAGTCCTGTCTTGACAAAGCCCTGTCTGGGGTGATTTAATTAGGGCTGGTCCTGTTTTGGTCAGGTGGCTGGACTTGATGACCTCCTGAGGTCTCTTTCAGCCCTAGAATTGTATGATTCTATGAATGCAGAGATGAGGCAAAGAGTAGGTTAAACATACAAGATATGGACGGAGCATACTGCACTGGGATTGGTTTCTGCATGGTAACTAAGCCAATCCCAAAAAGGCATAATAAAATGTAATGTGTACATCTATATAAAAGAAAATGTTTTCTCTGTAAATTTGGATGTGTGATCTGTTCACCATTATGCTTGATTCTTATCAACTCAGCAAAGCTTTGCTGTGTGACAAATAAAACAACCCAACTAATGGAATCTTGAAATCAAACTTAGAATTTTGGATCCCAGAGAACTGCACAAAGTATCTCTCAGAAATGAACAAATCGTTCCTCCTAAGCAAAACATAAAAGGTCTTGGAGAGAATACCCTCAGAATATGCAAAATCATAAGTTTAAAAGAAATTTCCTTCATAATGGTAAATCAATACTATAATTAACCTAATGTTCAAATGGTAATTGGGAACTCAGCCACAAAGTTACAGAGAAATTGTCTTCATATTCCTGTACATTAAATTCCTGTACATTAAATTTAAAGTAAAAATAATCAGCCATTAAAATGAAAATGTATCTAATTAACCTGGGGAGATCATATTATTATAATCTATTGCATAGTTCTATTGTACATATTTCCCATAGTACAGAGATTTACATTTTTCCCTTTCTTCATTAGTCACCTATCTCAAAATATATACACTGCATGTTTCAAAAGTTGTAACTGTTTCTCTTGGAGAATGTATTTCAGTTACGTTTTTATAAACAGAGTAAAATGTTAAAAATACCCACTTTATGTTAATACATGAAGTCCTAGGGCCATTTGAATTTAAAACCAAATATTTTAAAATGATCACAATAGAGATGCATGAAAGATTTAGCATTTATATTTCATTTTTTTAACACATCCTGATATAGAAAAGCAAATATGTTCACAATAAGGAAACACTTCTAGAAAATAAATTTCCAGTCATAAAAAAGATACACACTGTACAGCAACAATGCAGCAATATTTGCTGTTCCTTTTACACACACACACACACACACACACACACACACACTTTAGAAATACAGCTTACCTCCTAATTTACATGCAGTATGTTAGAAGACTTAATAGGAATCCCAATTAGAATGATTTTTCTGAGTCTAGGAAACAGAGGCTGTATATTAAATGGAAAACAGGGTACACACAAGTGAATCTGTGAGAAAAAACGTATTTTTCCTAGTACAAGGGGTTTTCAAGGATCCCATTATAAATTAAAGTTTTGGTAATTGTTTCTTGCAAATTTATATATAGCCCTCATGCATATCATTAAACCCAGACATATTTTAAAGGTACTCTGCAATGATTTTTTCCTTGGTACTGCTAATTTTAATTAAGACTAATCTCTCATCTTACCGCAAAAATGATCTTCCATTTGGAGCAATCTTTTGCTATCAAAAGTCTTCTAAAACATATAAATAATCACAGCACAACTTATAATACTGAATACAAGTGACTACTTTATCTCTTCTACCAAAATAACTCCACATATTTTAAAAGTCAGTTATCAAAAATGAACTACTTTTATCAACTTCCTATATGGATGGTTAAAATACAAGTCACTGAAAAGCTCTCACACTAAGCTATTATTCCCTGATAAAACACTTAAAACTGTTTAATGAATACTGGGAATATATGAGTGTACTATATGAAATTCGAAAGATAAATTTCACACTAAAGTAAGATTGCAGAACATTTGTCAGAGTATACTTTACATTGATTAAACTGACAGATACTCCTGTTTTATTCATGTTTTGTAAATTGGATATTGTGAATAAATGACATTATGCTCTACTTTGTCCAAGGTGTTGCATGACAACAACCAGTAATCTCATACTATCAACTGATTGTAACATGCAATAATTTCTCGGTCATTTTTTGTTTGGGGGGAAAAGGAAACTCAAGCATCTTTGTCTTGTTGCTTGTTCTTCATTATCTGCTCCTCCACAAGGCCCCATCTCATGCTGACTCATTCCACTCACTCCCTTTAAAATCCATCAGTATAACTTCTCTGTTAATGGGAATGATTATTTTAAAAGCAAGTTGGACAGCAATCTTTGACCTGTGAAAATTGTTACAGCTACATTGTCATTAGACCATTAGTCCCTGACATTACATATTTACATTACTGTAAATAAACAGAAGGAACTCTAAGCAAATTCTTATTCCAATAAAAATACATGAATTATTTCCTCTTTTGTTCTTACAAACAAACTTATAGAAGAAATAAACAGGTCACAAAACAGGCCACAAAAGTGCCATCTTATGAACCAGAGAAGTTGCTCTCTGCAGCTGGCAGCTTAGAACAAAAGACAAGCATGGGCATACTTTAAAATAAATAGTTAAAACACCTTGTGCTTCGAATTTGCAATAATGTTATGGGGAAGTCACAACACCATTTAGATTCACCTGCCACTCCTTTCATCTCTCCAGAATTTGTAATTTAGTGGGAACATCAGGGGATATTCCAACACAGAAAGACATATCACATTCACTCAAAAATATTAAGATTCTTTCAGATGAACTGCCTCCAGTGCTGCTTAAAGAAGTTCTTAAGGAAGCTCAAAAAATGTTGAAAGTTACACAGAAATATGTTCAAAAGCTTCAGAGGTGTAGCTTCAGAGGTGTAGTCTGTAACAGGAAAAACTTAAAAAACAACAAATAGTCTAGTAGCACCTTAAAGACTAACAAAGCATGTAGATAAACAACAAGAAGTCCTGTGGCACCTTATAGACTAACAGATTTATTGGAGCATAAGCTTTTATGGGCAAAGACCCACTTCATCAGATGCATGTAGTATAAATATATAGGCACATGAAAAGAAAGGAGTACCAAAGAAAAGGAAGGCCAGAGATAACGAGGTCAATTCAGTCAGGGAGGATGTAGCCCACTTCTAGCAGCTGATGAGGAGGTGTGAACATCAAGAGATGTTGATGCCTTTGTAGTTGGCTAGACATTCACAGTCTTTGTTTAATCCTAAATTAATAGTTTCAAATTTGCAAATGAATTGTAACTCTGCAGTTTCTCTTTGAAATCTGTTTTTGAAGTTTTTCTGTTGCAGGATGACTACTTTTAAATCTGCCACTGTGTGTTCAGGGAGATTAAAGTGTTCTCCCACAGGTTTTTGTGGGTTACCATTCCTGATATCTGATTTGTGTCCATTTATTCTTTTACGTAGGGACTGTCCAGTTTGGCCAATGTATATGGCAGAGGGGCATTGTTGGCACATGATGGCATATATTACATTGGTAGATGTTCAGGTGAATGAGCCTGTGATGGTGTGGCTGATGTGGTTAAGTCCTGTCATGGTGTCGCTGGTGTAGATATGAGGGCAGAGTTGGCACCGAGGTTTGTTGCAGGGATTGGTTCATGAGTTAGAGTTACTGTGGTGTGGTGTATAGTTGCTGGTGAGAATTTGCTTCAGGTTGGCAGGTTGTCTGTAGGCAAGGACTGGCCTGCCACCAAGGTCTGTGAAAGAGAAGGATCATTGTCCAGGATGAGTTGTAGATCACTGATGATGTGTTGGAGAGGTTTTAGCTGGAGACTACTGGTGATGGCCAGTAGTGTTCTGTTATTTTCTTTGCTGGGCCTGTGTTGTAGCAGAAGGCTTCTGGGTATATGTCTGGCTCTGTCAATCTGTTTTCTCACTTCCTTGCGCGGGTATTGTAGTTTTAAGAATTCTTGGTGAAGATCTCATAGGTGTTTGTCTCTGTCTGAGGGGTTGGAGCAAATGCGGTTGTACCTTAGTGCTTGGCTGTAGACAATGGATTGTGTAGTGTGTCCGGGATGGAAGCTGGAGGCATGTAGGTAAGCATAGCGGTCAGTAGGTTTTCGGTGGTATTTATTCTCTTATTTATACTGTAGTGTCCAGGAAGTGGATCTTATGTGTAGATTGGTCCAGGCTGAGGTTGATAGTGAGGTGGAAACTGTTGAAATCATGGTAGAAATCATGTAGATGGTTTTGTGGGCACAACCCACTTCTTCAGATGACAGGAGTGTTGAAAGTCCAAAGAAATTTGTCACATTATAGTAGAAAATTTTGTAAATACTATTTTTTGTGCTGTCTAGATAGTAGCAAACATTTTCAGGAAGGCTAACTAAGGGTAAGTCTATACTGCATGCTTATTTTGGAAAGTGAGCTTCTTAACGAGGATTTGAATTCTAGAACCCTCTGTTCATTGGTCAAGCCTTAGCCAGCGGCAAGGCTATCAGGAAGGCCAGGGCTTTATAAAGCCTGTGAGTAAGTGATCAGGGAGCTTGCGAACAGAGGCAGCTAACAGGGAGTTTTGAGAGGGAGTTCTGCAGGGCAGTTGGAAGGGGGTAAGGTATACTTGCCATTCTTTAAAACTTTTAAACTAAACTCAAAACAAAACTTCCCGATGTAAATAAAAAACCTGTTAATAACCTAAGTAGCCATAGGAGAGAATGCAGGCAGAAGTCCAGCAGCAGAGTGGGGGCTATCCTGTTTACTGGATTCAATGTAGCATGTATGATTACCTGCCCTGCGGGTGGGTGGCATATGTGTGCATTTGGTGCAAGGAGCTCCTGGCCCTCAGAGATCACGTACGGGCTTTGGAGGCCAAGGGGGCTGAATTGGAGGAGCTAAGGGAGGCTGAGAGGTACATAGATGAGGCTTTCTGGGACATTGTAGAACTGTCCCACCTCCGGTCAGATAGCCCCTGTTCTGTTAAGGAGGATGAAAGGCTCAGGGAAGGAGAACATTCAACTGGAGCAGAGGGAAATGATCCCATAGTTGGGACCCTCCTTCCAGAGGATATTATGGTATACTCTTTCACTGAGGATACATCTCCAGGGAAGGGAACTCCAGTCATTAGGCAGGTGTTAGTAATGCAGGATTTGATCATTAGAAACATAGATAGCTGGGTTTGATATGACCAGGAGAACCATATGGTGACTTGCTTGATGTGAAGGTTGCAGATCTCTTGAGACATCTAGATAGATTCATGTGTAGTGCTGGGGAGGAGCCGGTGGTCCTGGTACATGTAGGGAATGACATAGGGAAGGGTAGGAGAGAGGTTCTGGAGCCCAAATTTAGGCTGCTAGGAAAGAGATTGAAATCCAGGACCTCTATGGTAGTGGTCTCTGAAATGCTTCCAGTTCCACGTGCAGGGCTAGGTAGGCAAGCAGAGCTTCACAGTCTCAATATGTGGATGAGATGATGGTGTAGAGAGGACGGATTTAGATTTATTAGGAACAGGGAAAACTTTTGGGATAGGGGGAGCCTATACAGGAAGGATTGGCTCCACCTAAAATAAAATGGAACCAGACTGCTGGCACTTAACATTAAAAAGTTTGTAGAGCAGTTTTTTAACTAAGGGCTGGGGGAAAGCTGATGGGTGCGGAGGAGCACATGGATCGGACAGAGACATCTATTAGGGGAGGTTCTATTAACAGAGATACTCTATGTTCTCATCAGGAGGAGAGGATGGAAGCATGGGTGGGATCAGATGAGACACAATTAAATGAAAAAGAGTCTAACGCATCAAGAAATGGCAGACAGATAAATAGTGACAAATTATTAAAGTGCTTATACACAAATACTAGGAGCCTAAATAGTAAAATGGGTGAACTAAAGTGTCTAATTTTAAATTGTAAAAATATAATAAGAAAAGCCAAAAAGGAATTTGAAGGACAGCTAGGCAAAAACTCAAAAAGTAATAGTAAAATGTTTTTTAAGTACATCTGAAGCAGGAAGCCAGCTAAACAACCAGTGGGGCCCTTAGATGATCAAGATGCTAAAAGAGCACTCAAAGATGATAAAGTCATGGCAGAGAAGCTAAATGAATTTTTTGCTTCAGTCTTCATGGCTGAGGATATTGGGGAGATTCCCAAACCTGAGCCATTCTTTTTAGGTGACCAATCTGCGGAAATTGTCCCAGATTGAGGTGTTGTTAAAGGAGGTTTTGGAACAAATTGATAAACTTAATAGTAACAAGTCACTGAAAACAGATGGCATTCACCCAAGAGTTCTGAAAGAACTCAAATGGGAAATTGCAGAATTATTAACTATGGTTTGTAACCTATCCTTTAAATTGGCTTCCGTACCTAATGATTGGAAGATAGCTAATGTGACACCAATATTTAAAAAGGGCTCTAGAGGTGATACTGGCAATTACAGACAGGTAAGTCTAATGTCAGCACTGTCAAATTAGTTGAAACTATAGTGAAGAATAAAATTGTCAGACACATGGAGGAATATAATTTGTTGGAGGAAAATCAACATGGTTTCTGTAAACCATGTAATCTGCCAGAGTTCCTTGAGGGGGCCAAAAAACATTTGGACAAGGGGGATCCAGTGGATATAGTATACTTAGATTTCCAGAAAGCCTTTGACAAGGTCCCTCACCAAAAGCTCGTAAGTAAAGTAAGTTATCATGGGATAAGAGGGAAGGTCCTTTCAATTGTGGGAACTAATAAATAACTTTTCTTTATTCACCCTCTCCACACCACTCATGGTTTTACATACCTCTATCATATCCCCCCTCAGTCTCATTTTAGTTGCCCTTTTCTGAACGCTTTCCAAGGCCAAAATATCTTTTTTGAGGTGAGGAGACCACATCTGTACACAGTATTCAAGATGTGGGCGTACCAATAAAATGCATTCTTTTTTTTTCATTTTTCATTCTCTTTTGCTACTTTTTATATGCTCTTAATTGCTCATCTCTGTACTGTTCCTCTTTGTTTATCCTTCTCTACATTCAGTAAACATGAACATAATGTCCACATTTTGGAAGATTGTTATATGAATATTAAATCAGTGACTACCAGCAAGTTGTTTTCCTATTTGCTCTATTGTGTATTTGTGAGACAACTGAAAAAGTCCTTATTCTTATTCTGTCTAAACATCTTTTGTTATATTTTCAGGGAAGAATTTAATTATTTTTATAATAATGTGAAACAGCAATTAAAAGTGCACACACTGAGTACTGTCAGGTTATAAAGCAATTCCCGGGGATCAGTATTATTAAAACTGCTTCATTATGCTGTTTGTAACAGCAAAAACATCAGTCAGGTTATGAAATGTTTCCTCTTCAGATGAAGTGAGGGATCAAAAGTTTAATCATGAAAAAATGTTCTAGAATCAAATTAATTGGCCAGTTCAATGGCTTGTCTCTTTCTGATAAAGTTGAAGTGTCTGTCCACCACACCTCACTTAAAATCTTGTGCATCAGCGGTTCAGTTCTGCCCTAAATGAAGCACCAGAGACCAAGAGGAAAATCAAATATCCTTTCCTATCCCATGTCTTTTGGGATCAGTTTTAGCCCTTACTGTAGTAAGAGCAGCCAGGACACTACATCCGTGATGTTGCTCTGTCTTCTATCAGGCATCAAGCCACTCCAGGATAGCTGCAGGATCACTGAGGCTACGTCTAGACTACAAGCCTCTTTCGAAAGAGGCTTTTTCAAAAGATACTTTCGAAAAAGCCTCTTTCGAAAAAGAGCGTCTAGACTACAAGCAGATTTTTCGAAAAAGCAAGCCGCTTTTTCGAAAGAGAGTCTAGACGCTCTCTTTTGAAGAAGTGCAGTTTGCATTCAATAGCGCCTTTTTTCGAAAGACTACTTTCGAAAAAAGGCGTTATTCCTTGCAAAATGAGGTTTACAGTGATCGAAAAAACTGCCACGTTCTTTTGATTTACTTTCGAAAGAACGTGGCTGCAGTCTAGACGCTGAAGACAGTGGCCCCATGAACCCAGGCTGTATCCTCCCATTTCTGACATGATTGGCTGATAAAAGTAAGCAGGAAATTGCAGTGATCTGGATGGGAATTCTGCCACAGCTCCATGTGTGCCACTGATAGCAGCTATGAGCAGCTTAGAGAAGGGAAGAAGTACTGAGGTGTGCAGAAAGATTAACAAGAAGTTCTGTTGTGCTGTTGCAGAAGCCCCTTTCTTGCCAGTGTTCTTTCCTATTGCCCTTTGCCTAGGCCTGGCATTATTCCTTCTGGTATTAGGCCCCACCATTGACCCATGGACTTTAAAGTGACTATCGCAGTTGTAAGACTTTTGGCAGGGAGGGCTAGATCTGAATGGAATTTGGGCCCCTCCCTGCTGTGTTAGGCAGCTAAGTCCAAACTTCAGAATCCCAATACCCCTGCTCAGCCTAGCCATACAGGTGCATAAAGTCCCCATGGCATTTAAAATTATGTGGGTATTGAGATGGGTTATGCAATACTCCCCCCCCCCACAACAGGGGAGTAAGAAGCTATAAGGGGCTCAGGCAGCTCCACCCTGCAGAGCCGCAAGACATGCACAGTCTAGACAAGGAATTCAGGAGCAGAGAAGTTAACTTGTGACGAGACCAGGGAAGAGACCAAACACCTCCTAGCTCCACAGGAAAGGACTGACTGAAGACAGGAGCTTCCCAGATGACTACTTCCTGATAGAAGGATGGGCCAGATTCTGACACACCCCGAGAGGAGGTCATTTCCCTTTCTTTTATCAGTTTATTTGTGTTAATTCCCTTTGCTATTGGTTCCCTGAGTGTTCTGAAAAGGGAAAGGCTTTAAAGTGAGCTGGTTGGAGGATCAAGTCACAGGAAGCCCCTGCAGAGGTAGAGCAGCACAAGGCAATGTCAGCAGTAAGTGCACTACTACACAGGATGCACAAATCTGCTTAAATGTCAAAATTGCCTAGTGTACACCTAAGCCCCAATGGGATTTTCAAACTAGGTGTTCCCACACTTATATTATCTGCAGAGCCTGATCTGGCAGTTGTTCTGAAATGCTACTATGAGCATGTCCTGCTCATGGGGCCCTGCACAAGACACATCTAAGGAAGAGAAGGTGTGGCAGTGATTCCCAGCCTTCTATCTTATAGCCCATCAGTTAGGGCATTCACCCAGGACATGGGAGATCTGGCTCCAAGTTCTTGCTCTAAATGAGCCAGAGCAGGGATTTGAACCTGAGTCTCCCCCATGCCCCATGGGAGGGAGGGGCATCACTACCTCCACCTTCTTATTTTTATGAAAAAATGGACCGTTTTGGCTTGCATACCTAGACAGGCACTCTCCTCTGGCTCAGTCAGGTGCCAAGTTCCTTTGAGAAGCAGTCCTGAGACCCTATGCCTGTTCTCTACTGTTCCCACAGACTAGTTTAGGTAGCTCCTCACTCAGCACACTGGCCTTTGTGAATCCCATTCTTAGGTACCTAAATCTTTCTATGCATTTAATAATGAGATTGGGCACTTAACTTGGGGATGTGCAGAGGTGATGAATGGGGGCTAGAGGGGTCATGTGCCCTCAGATTTCTGCTGGGTAGCACATTGAGGTTAGTTAAGTAGTGCAGATGATGCTTCCTTCCTGAGCTCTGCCAACCAAGGTTGGTCAGAGCTGCCTGTCATTGTGGCTTGCTCCTCCAAATTTTCCCATGCACCTCCATAAGAAGCATGTCCTACAATTTAAATACCTTTGTTCTAGATCCTGAAGGGATGTATGGAGTGGTTATGTGCTCCCCCAAACTTTTAAATTGTATTCCTCACTATCAAGGATGTGGACACATTGGAGAAAGTCCAGCAGATGGCAACCAAAATGATTAGGGGGCTGGAGCACTTGACTTATGAGGGGAAGCTGAGGGTTTTGGACTTATATAGTCTACAGAAGAGAAGTATGACAGGGGATTTGATAGCAGCCTTCAACAACCTGAAGGGGTGTTCCAAAAAAAGATGGAGAGAAACTGTTCTCAGTAGTGACAGACGACAGAATGAGGAGCAATAGTCTCAAGTTGCAGTAAGGGAGATCTAGGTTGGATATTAAGAAAAACTAGTTCACTAGGAAAGGGGTGAAGTACTGGAATGGGTTACCCAGGGAGGTGGTGGAATTTCCATTCCTAGAGGTTTTTAAATTCTGGCTTGACAAAGCCCTGGCTGGGATGATTTAGTCAGGGTTGGTCCTGCTTTGGGTAGGGGTTTGGACTCAATGACTTCCTGAGATCACTTCCAACCCTATGAGTCTATGATTCTATGAACAGGTTTGGGATTGTGGATGCTATTCAGGACTAGTCTACACTAGAAGTACTACACGGGAATTGCTGCATCGATACAGCTGTGCCATTGTAACGTATCTGATAAACACACACTATGCCAATGGCAGAGGGCTCTCCTGTTGGTATAATCTTTCCAACTCCACAAGAGGCAGTAGATATGTCAGCAGGAAAGCATCTCCTGGCACTTAGGTTGGTATAACTTGTGTTACTTGTATGGGAGTGGCTTTTTCACACTCTTTAGTGACATAAATTACCAACATAAGTTGTAGTGTAGACCTGCCCTCAGAGGCAGGATGCCTAAAATTAGATACTACAGTCTTAACCCTAATTTTCCTTTGTGGATCTAGATCCAGGTATCTGTAGGTTTGGGCCATGACTTTGTAAGTTTCTTGTGTGCTAGATTTTTCACACAGAAACAAAAAAATAATTTGAATAACCTAATCTCTTCCCCCTATACAAACACATACACATTAAAAAGAAATGGTAGCAGGGATCTGTGTTGGTTTCATGTCTGAAACTACATTTATGTAATTAAGATTCTAAGCTGACAATATCTCTTAAAGACTACATTTTTTGTGTCAATTATAAATTAAATGATCTCAGGCTTAAACATAACAGAAGTTCAAAGTCTTATTAAAATGCAATTAAAAATACTGCTCTCCATGTTTGACTTGGTGTTAATATGTAACTAATTCTGCAGTTGTGCCAATGTGTTTGTACTTAGTTTTATTGAATAATCTGTTTGGAATTATCTTGCTCAAAAAGTTGTAGTAGAATTATTCTATAAGGAAAAGAGATAAAACTCGTAAATAATAGAACGCACAGTCTTTTTCCCTAGTGTAACAAACAAAAGCACTAATCAATTTCTAGAAATGTTCTATAAAGTAGATAGTGATAGTAAAACAAGAACATGAAATAAAAATGCATTAAAAAGTAACATAAAAGCAATATAACTTTGCTCAATTTGAATATATTAATAAAAGTTTACAGTATTTCTTCATGCCAATTAACTGCCCTTATGTGCCAATTAACTATAAGGGCGCTGCCTCAGCACTTACTGGGCATATGGGGCCATTTACATGGGGCTAGAAGGGAAAGGATCTTATTTCCAGAATAATAGTAATTTTTTCCATGAAGAGATTTGGCTACTAGATCATTAAATGAGAACAGCAATTAAATCTTCCTCCCTCCACTCCATCTTCATTACTGTATTTACCATTTTGCAATAAATCCAGCAGTGTCTCTATCTTTTACAGCCCGTGTCAGTCTTATGAACAATGAATTAAATACAGTTAAGCATGCTTCAGCTTTCCCTCCTCTCTCCACAGGAAAATAAACATCTTTAAACACAAACAAAAATGCATGTCTTAGATTAAGCAGCAACAGACACAGACTTGCTATGAGTTCTGGGGATGTTTTTATTCTCTCTTTTTTATTCCTTTCCTCCCTTCACATTCACATAAGAAATGGCAGATCTTCATCATCAAACAGTAAGACTTCAAGAGCATGCCCTGTACATCTCTTCCTCTAAAGTCAATAGAAGTTGTGGATAAAAGTCCTTGGCAGAATATGGCCTTAGGTGAATTACATTACAGAGAAAACAAGTACAACTGACTTCTAGTTCGAATGCAAAATAATTCAAAGTGCCAAATAAACTGATAATCCAGAGTAATTCAGAAGGTCAGCAAACCTGTTGATAAATATAATATATAGATCAATATTATTTAGAGACAAATTCTCCCTTATGTGGGCCCAATTGACACCATGTTTATTTTAATAGGAGTTGTTCATATAGGTTCACAAGATAATAGACTCTTCAAAGTTTTACAAACATAGGGTATGTCTACACTACAAAGTTAATTCGAACTAACAGCTGTTAGTTCGAATTAACTTTCATAGCGTCTATACATACAAACCGCTAGTTCGAACTTAATTCGAACTAGCGGAGCGCTTAATTCAAACTAGGTAAACCTCATTCTACGAGGACTAACGCCTAGTCTGAATTAAGTAGTTCGAATTAAGGGCTGTGTAGCCCTAGTGGGAGGCTAGCTCTTCCCAGCTTGCCCTGGTGGCCACTCTGGGCCAAACCAGGGAAACTCTTCTGCCCCCCTCCTGGCCCCGGAGCCCTTAAAGGGGCATGGTCTGGCTACAGTGCTTGTGCCAGTTGCAAGCCTGCCAGCACCGAGCCAGCAGACCCTGTACCTGGCACGGCATGAGCCAGCCACTCGCTGCCACCCAGCCCTCCCCCTCTTCCCAGGACCAGGCTGGCGGCTCCCAGGAGCCTGCCCGGGGCCGCAAGAGGCGGGTGCCCGCCTGGTCTAGTGCGGAGATCGTGGACCTCATCGAGGTTTGGGGGGAGGCCTCCAACGTCCACGACCTCCGCACTAGGCACAGGAATGCGGCCGTCTAGGGCAGGATAGCTGCCAGCCTGGCCACCAAAGGCCACATGCAAATCAGGAGCAGGTTTGCATGAAAATCAAGTTGGTCCAGTGAGACCCCTGACCCTGAGCCCTGAGCTTAGAACATAAGAACATAAGAATGGCCGTATTGGGTCAGACCAAAGGTCCATCTAGCCCAGTACCCTGTCTGCCGACAGCGGCCAACACCAGGTACCCTGGAGGGGATGGACCGAAGACAATGGCCAAGAGATTTGTCTCGTGCCATCCATCTCCAGCCTTCCACAAACAGAGGCCAGGGACACCGTTCCTACCCCCTGCCTAGTAGCACTCCATGGACCCAACCTCCATGAATTTATCTAACTTCTCTTTAAACTCTGTTATAGTTCTAGCCTTCACAGCCTCCTGTGGCAAGGAGTTCCACAGGTTGACTATGTGCTGTGTGAAAAAGAACTTTTGCTTATTAGTTTTAAACCTGCTGTCCATTCATTTCATTTGGTGTCCTCTAGTCCTTCTATTATGGGAACTAATGAAGAACTTTTCTTTATTCACCCTCTCCACACCACTCATGCTTTTATAGACCTCTAACACATCCCCCCTCAGTCTCCTCTTTTCTAAGCTGAAAAGTCCCAGTCTCTTTAGCCTCTCTTCATATGGGACCTGTTCCAAACCCCTAATCATTGTAGTTGCCCTTTTCTGAACCCTTTCCAAGGCCAAAATATCTTTTTTTGAGGTGAGGAGATCACATCTGTACACAGTACTGAAGATATGGCGTACCATAGTTTTAGACTTCCCCTCCTCCTTCTTCCCCTGGCTTCCCCCTTCCAGCTCCCTCTTCCCAGGTTTCCCCCTCCCCTCTCCCACCCTCTTTCTTCCCCTCTCCCACCTCCTTTTCCCAGTCTCCCCAGAGGTTAATCCCTCCCCCCCAGTTTTGTTAAATAAAGAGAGTTTCTATTTTTGAACACGTGTCCTTTATTTTTTACATCAGGAAGGGGGGGCTAGGGAAGGGTAAGTGGAAGGAGGTGAGGGAGGAATGGGACACGAGCCCCCAGTGGGGAGGAGTGGGGTGGCTCTGTGGGCTCCTCGGGGTGGAAGCTCTCCTGCAAGGCCTCCTGGATCCTGACAGCCCCCCGATTGACACCCCCGGATGGCAGCCTGTGGCAAGTGCAGCCGGGCTGATGGCCGAGTGCTGTGATGTGCCGAGTGTGGGCACTCAGGGCACTCCAAGACAGGACTGCTTTGCTGTCCCTCATCGAGGTAGACAAGCAAGCGGGGAAGCCTGAGAACTGTCTGTCCGGGGTGCGGGGTTGGGTCCCTTTAAGCACAGCCCTCGGCTAGCCTGAGGCAGCAGCTCCACGCTCTAAGTCCTAAGCTGATGCCCTGCCGGCACTGGTTCCGGCCAGCCTTAACTTCAGTTCAGGGTCCACTCCATGTGGACATGCTAGTTTGAATTAGTTTTTAGGTCTAGATGCACTAATTCGAATTAGCTTAGTTCGAATTAGTTAATTCGAATAAGTTAGTTCAAATTAGTGCTGTAGTATAGACATACCCATAAAGACTCCAGAAAAGAAAGTGATTTTTTTTACCAGTGGGAGGTTGCTGTCTTGTATTCTTCTTGTTGTTGTTGTTTTAGGGGGGGAAAGACAAAATGAAGGAAGATGGGAGTGAAAGAAATATGTCCCCTACTCCTGGGAGTTACTGGGGGCTGAATTGTTCCCTGGCACATGTCAAAGTAGCCTCAGTGCAGCTTTATCTAACACCTGTGCATAACATTCTTAAAGAACAGCTCTGTCAGTTGGAATCACCTGAATGCACTGAATACAGGCTCCCTCCCTACCCATCCCCGAACTCCTTTGGTAGTAGACCCAGATAGGAGATGGCCAACCTCCTGTTGTTCTAGCCTGTTGCTAAGGGCGTCCTTAGCTGGTGCGTTCAGAGGTTCTGAGGATCTGGACCTATAAATTTATATCTGTGCTAACCACTGATAATTAATTTCTGTATTTCATTGTCAAGAGTACATGCTTCAAAAATTGTCTGTTGGGGAGTGTCTGTCTACTATGTACACATCTCCACAAATACAGCTAATAATAGCCTTTCGACCTGGGATACTACAACCTGGGAAACAATTAGTTACACCATTGTGCAAGAGAAACATGTATAATAAAGTATGTGTTCATATTATCTGAACTCTGGATTAATTTATTTAAAAAGGTAAAAGAAACTGCAATTAGTCACTCAGGCTATGTCTAGCCTACAAGTCTCTTTCGAAAGAGGCTTTTTCCAAAGAATCTTTCAAAAAAGCCTCTTTCGAAAGAGAATGTCTAGACTGCAACCACTTCTTTCAAAAAAGCGAGCCGCTTTTTCGAAAGAGAGCACCCCAGCAGTCTGGATGCTCTCTTTTGAAAAAGCCTTGTTTGCATTCAAGAACGCCTTTTTTCAAAAGCATACTTTCGAAAAAAGGCATTCTTTCTTGTAAAATGAGGTTTACCACAGTCGAAAAAACCACTGCATTCTTTCGATTTAATTTTGAAAGAATGAGGCAGCAGTCTAAACGCAGGGGAAGTTTTTTCAAAAAAAGACCACTTTTTCAGCAAAAACCCTGTAGTCTAGACACACCCTCACAGTGCTACTAAGCCCATGATGCATTAGATTTTGCAGTATGATAGTTGTATGAAAATCTTTTGGAAAAATGGAGAGTTGAACCTGCTAAATTCTTCCTCACATTTAGGAACTAATGAATACTCAGGAAAAGCAATTTCCTTATCCATCGTATGACAATGATGACAGTACCACAAGGTTCTGTTTCCAAGGAAGATTTTCTTATCTCAGCTGCAAACAACTCTCCTTTACTGACTAACCTATAACTCTGTTCAAAGTGGTTGAAGGGTGAGATTGTTCTTTTATTAATATGAGCAGTGTGCAGCAGTTCACCTTGTGAACAATTATACTGCTGTCAGGCACAAAACACTGTTCTTAGAGCAATAAAAAAAAATGATGGATATAGGCCTATTTGACATTTTGAGATAGACTATGTTAATCCATCACTACTGTGTGTGCAATTCATTTTTGTGGAGCTACAGATCTATGCAAATGCAATCTGAATGAAAAAAAACCCTCGCCTTCAATTCCATTCATGAGTTAGCAAAGCACAAGCACTCAGATTGAAATAAATTACCTCAGGCAGCTAATTATGGCAAGTTACAATGAGATTTATATTCATATCACTGAGCAGATTGTGTCCCCAAGATTCATGTATGGAGGCAATAGGTCTCCCAAACCCTATTAATATAATGCAAGGACCTAAACACACACAGCACCCCATGTTGCCCTGCTCCCATTTATAGTCACAGTTTAAGATTAGAAAGGCCCACCAAATAATTTACTCTGACTTTCCTGTATATCACAGGCTGTCAACACCACCAAGTACATGTACCATAATTGCACCATAACTCCAGTAACCGAGATTAAACCAAGTAATACAGACTACACATAGGAGCTTAGAGGGTTATGTGCCACTAAATGTAAACAGGATGGACTGAGATTCATCAGTGCCCAAGGGCCCCACAATTTCAAGAAAATGTCCATTAATGCTGGCAAATCATGCCCCTCCCCCCATGGTGCAGAGGAAGGCAAACATCCTTTAAGATCACTGCCAGTGTGATGTGAGCAAAATTCCCTCCTGACCCTGCAAATTCAATTAGAGTAGACCCTGGGCAGCTGGGCAAGAACCAGCTAGTTAAGCAGCTGAGAGAGAATGCTCAGTATCACCTTAGAAGACTGTCCCTGCCCATCCCATGTCCCGTTTCTGGCTATAGTGATTCCTCTTGTTTCAGAGGAACAAAATAAAGCAAAACAAAATGTAGACACCCAGAATACATTGGAGGAAAAAGGGAAACCTTTCTTGACTCCTGCCAATAACTAATTGAAACCATGAAGAATGAGTGTCTAGGAATGTAAATTGATGATCATCTTTTCCCTCCAGCAGGAGCATCAGGACCCCTTTCTTGTTCTTTAGACAGGCAAAACAGTCAGCTAAGGGCCCCCAGTAACTACTCCAGAAGATAGGTTGTGTATGCACAAGTAGGCAAGACGCATTCACTTTTCTCCTGGAGCACACAGGATCCTCTGCTGGGATGGTATTATCAGAGGATTCCTCAGAGCAGGGGTTTTGGAGTTAGCACCCTGTTCCGATGAATGTATACGTTCGTACCTCAAAACTATTGTTTCAAGTTCTATGCAGATTCAGACATGAGTTACATTTTGTTCAAGATTTTCTTTGTAACCATATGAGAAAAAAAACCCACTTTTTTATTGCATAAATGGCTCCAGGAATGAGAAAATAGGCAAGATCACTGGTCTGCCAAAGTGGGTGAGATTACATAGATTATTCCAATGGACTCAAAACAGACTCAGGATTGGGCTCCAGCTTAGGACTGCAGAATTTGGGATCATCATAAACAAACATTCAGGATGCAAAATTTGCTTTCTAAGGCCACTGCATCAATTAAAAAACCTAATTTGGAATAAAACTCCTTAGTTTTAATCCTGCACAGGATCAACGCCCAAAGCCTTTTCAAATGTGAAGAATTTACTTGACATTACCAATAAGGGCATGTCTACACTGGAAATTAGTTCAAAATAACTAAATTCAAAATAATAATAACTCCCAAAATAACAAAATCTAAATAGTATGTTCCTACTATGGGGGATCCTTGACTTAGAGCCCCAGGAAGCACTGGGGAGTAATTATTATGAATTACACAGGGGAGTAGTTATTTTGAAATAGCATCAGTGGAGCATCTACACTAATGCTACTTCAAAATAACTATTTCAAAATAAGCATTATTCCTCAAGGAAAGGGAAAGTACAGAGTTTGAAATAACCAGCCTCTTATTTCAAAATAATGAGCTTGGTAGTGTGGATTCTCTGCTTATTTTTTCGAAATAAGGGGGGTTATTTCAAAATAGCTTCCTCGTGTAGACCAGGGCTAAGAGAAAAAAATATTGAAGGAAAACAACAGTAGCAGAACATTCTACAGAAATGTATTTGGTGGTCCAGTCTCAGGTAAAGCAGCCCTAAATTTAGTGGAAAAAAAAGAAGATCCCAATCTGTCAAAATCAGAAAGAATGGAACACAAAAAACAATACAAAAAACAACCTCCTAAGAAAAGAATAATTTATGGGCTTACTTTTATTTATTTATGTCATGGATAAAGTGAACTACTGCACAATTATTTGGATTGATTTATTAGTTAAGGAAACTTATATGCCTCTTTCTTATCGTTTTTTCACTCTAGGTTTCTCCTTGATTTCAGGAGTCTTTACTTTTTAGACAAATTGTGAATATTTTTAAGATATACACAATTGCTATATAATGAGAAAAATGATGTTCCAGAGAATGAAAAATAAAAGATAAAATAGTTCTGGATATTTCATCTTCACTACATTCTGTGCATTGGTTAATATTTATGCATTTAGGATAAGATTATGAAAACATTATATAAAGGATAACTATTTCCCTTTTTGTGAGAAATAACCTATGCTTAACTAATTCACAAGCCAACTGCCAATGTATTTGCTAGCATAGTACAGGTATATGGCTATTGTCAAGTGATGGCTATAGCTATATTATACATGACAATTAAAATACCTATCTTCCTTCTAAAATCCGGAATAGCAATTCTTTGTATTCTGCTTCAAAACCAAAACCTCAATGTTCTTAAATTTAGCCATGGAAGAGTTCCTATTAAAAAAGTAACCTGACTACTTAAGTAATATATTCTTCACTTACAAAACTAGTGCAATTACTGAATATTTAATCAGAACTGTATTAAGTATAAAGCCATTACTTACCGAACTATTGAAAACAGGATGAATCTCATTATCTACATAACATTTGCTGCAGCACTTTAAACTTAATATCCATTTTTATTGGCACTTTAGCTAATGTTAGTTGTCTGTTTTGATCATTTTACCATTCATAATTAATTATGTTCAGAAACTAAGAATGAGATGAATAATCAAGTAACACAATGTGATTATACCTGTTCAAACTATTACTGAGTTGTGCATTAGTTTATTGCAAAGATGTCTGCATTACAAAGATAGCTTCCCCAAATATCACCCCTAATGTCATTACCTCACAGACACTAACCTTCCCCCCTCACCTCCACTCTGTTCTAAAATTTGATTTGTCAGTTTTATATGTGTTCACTTTTTTTGATTGTATCACTTTGGTATATATGGTCGTGCCAATTTTCTTCCACAAATTGATCTGAGGAAGTGGGTCTGGCCCACGAAAGCTCATCACCTAATAAACCATCTTGTTAGTCTTTAAAGTGCTACTTAGTTCTGTCTTTTGTTTCAGCTAGACCAGACTAACACGGCTGCATCTCTATCACTATTCTGCATTTGAAGAGGCAGTCATCTTGAGTATATTTAAACTGATCTTTCTTCAAAAAAATCTACTTTCTGACAGCGCGTGTTAAATGTTAGGACCCAAAATTATTTTAAATTTTAAACAAAAGTTGTATTTGTTTCTCTTAGGAAGGTCTTTCAGCAGAGGACAAAAGAGTATGGTCCACCATGTTCTCTCCTTTCCCATTCTTCCCGCACCCCAAAAACCTATTGGCAACCACTATAAAGTAGCATTATTAACATTTTTTCCCCCAAATTCTAAATTCCTCATTTGGGACCTGCAAATATAATTTTTTTCTGACCTCATTCAGAGCATCTAAAGAGTGAAGCAGGGGCATCCCCAGCAGCCACCCCCACTTCCTGTTGCTTCTGGCTTCATGCAGAAGCACTGAGAAAAAGAGAAAGGCTCCTGTTACCTTATTCAGAGTAGCAGCAACTCTGCTGATGTACTACTGGTTAATACTTGATTACAACGCAGGAGAAAGAACGTACAGCTGAGCTCCCCTTCAGAAGTAATGTGCATTAGCATAGATTAATTGTGCTAGTGTAACCCACACACAGAGGCTATGTCTAGACTGCAGAGTTTTTCCGGGGTATCCCGGAAAAACTCTGCCACGTCCAGCAAATGCGTCCACTTTTTCAGAACAGATTCCAAAAAAGCGGGCGCATTCTTTCGGCATCACTGTATTCCTCTCAGTGAGAGGAATAAGGTATGTTCTGAAAGAGAAGGTTTTTTCTGAAATTTGGCCCCATGTAGATAGGCCAAATTTTGGAAAAGCCTCTTCCAAAAAAAAAAAAAGGTGGAAAAAGATACACAAATTGCAGTTCACAATTTGCATATCTTTTTCCAAAAAAATCTCTGCAGTCTACACTTAGTCCTAGTGTGGTTCACTGTCCCATGCAGTGGCACTTAGATGACAGCAAGGGTGTGTCTAGACTACAGGGTTTTTTCGAAAAAAGTAGCCTTTTTTTTGAAAAAACTTCACTTGCATCTGGACTGCAGCCATGTTCTTTCGAAAGTAAATTGAAAGAACACAGAGGGTTTTTTGATCATGGTAAACCTCATTTTACGAAGAATAATGACTTTTTTCGAAAGTACTTTTTCAAAAAAGGTGCTATTGAATGCAAACTGTGCTTTTTCGAAAGAGAGCGTCTAGACTCTCTTTCAAAAAAGCGGCTTGTTTTTTCGAACTATCTGCTTGTAGTCTAGACGCTCTTTTTCGAAAGAGGCTTTTTCGAAAGTATCTTTTGAAAAAGCCTCTTTCGAAAGAGGCTTGTAGTCTAGACGTACCCCAACAGATAGGAACAAGAGATCTCTGCAGCCTGGTCTGAGAGGCAGCTGGCTTTTAGCTCAAAGGGTAGAGGCTCCTACACTAAGCTCTAGAGATCCCAGATTCAAATCTGCCAGGTGGCGGTTACACTAGTACATAAGAGAGAAAATCTGTCTAATCCAGATATTTACTGCTATACCATGCAACTCATCATATTTACGTGAGTGCCACTCAGTTCATTTATCTGCCATTCCATTTGTTTATTTTAGGATTAGATTCTAACAGAATGTACACAGTGTACATTACACTACATCTTAGATAATTTCATGAATGCACAAGAATACTTAATAAGCTTTAGAGTTATTTGTAAAGGTCTACTAAAATAGCAGAGAAACCACACATTAAACAGCAAATTTTGTGAATTTTTCTACAGAACTTTGATTCATCCTGCTGACCAAGACTACATCTAGACTACAGACTTCTTGCGCAAGAACCTTTTTTCAGAAGAGATCTTCCGAAAAACGTTTCTTGTGAAAGAGAACGTCCACACACAAAAGCGCATCGAAAAAGCGATGCACTTTTTCGAAAGAGAGTGCCCAGACTGATGGGACACTCTCTTGCATGAAAGGCCATCCAGAACCACTTCAGCCAAGGCTTTAAGTCACCAGTTGCTTCCGAGTGCTGGTGCTGGAGCCTTGCAAAGACACGTGCTTAAAGAGACCCTCCTGGACAGCTGTTTCTCTGCTTCTGCTGTGTGCTTGCTACCTCTTCAAGGGACAGCAAAGCTCTCACAGTGCCTGCTGTGGTTGCCCTGTTCTTTTTTGGATGCCACAGCTTTGTTTTTTGTGCCATGGAGCCAGAGCTGCCCCTGGGCATGCGATGGCCCCTGATGGTCATGCTGCAGTTTTTGCAGCACTTTCTGCTAGTTTCCTTCCTGGTCCTGCACAACCTGGACCCCAAGTTTATTCTGGGGACCCTCTCCATTGCTGCAGCTGCTCCACTCTGTCAACCACACCCCACAGTGGAGAAGCGTTTTTGGAGGCTGGACACCAGTTTGAACTGATGGGACCGGCTGGTCATGGAGTGGTGGGAT
Organism: Pelochelys cantorii; assembly: GCA_032595735.1. Taxonomy (NCBI): domain Eukaryota; kingdom Metazoa; phylum Chordata; order Testudines; family Trionychidae; genus Pelochelys; species Pelochelys cantorii. Next base: position 78,341,910 of record CM064326.1, read on the forward strand.
GACGAGCAGTGGCTCCAAAACTTCCGCATGTGGAAGGCCACCTTTTTGGAACTATGTGCCTGGCTTGCCTCCATCCTCTGGAGATGTGACACATACCTGCAGACCACCACCACCCTGGAGAAGTGGGTTGCAATCGCCCTCTGGAAGCTCGCCACCCCTGACAGCTACTGGGCAGTGGCAAATAGTTCGGCATGGGGAAGTCCACCATTGGGGCCCTCCTCATGGAGGTAAGGAGCTCTTGGGCTGCAGTCCCTGCAGGGGAGTGTTGCATAAGGGGGACCCTCAGGAAAGGGGGGCTGTGGGTTATGGGGGGTGGAGTATTCTAGGATGCATTTCATCAGGCCCTGGTGACTTGCAGACATCTAACTTTTCCGAGTGATTTTTAACTTGTTCTTTTTTTATTTTATCTTCTAAATCTACTCCATTTCCTCTAGTATTCACTATGTTAGACATTCCTTCATCATCAGACTTCTTGGTGAAGAACGAAACAAAGAAGTCATTAAACACCTCTGTCATTTCGAAGTTTCCTATTACTGTTTCTCCCTCCTCACTGAGCAATGGGCCTACCCTGTCCTTAGTCTTCCTCTTGCTTCCAATATATTTATAGAAGGTCTTCTTGTTTCCCTTTATGTTTGTAGCTAGTTTGAGCTCATTTTGTGCCTTTCCCTTTCTAATCTTGCCCCTGCATACCTGTGTTGTTTGCTTAAACATGTTAATCACACTCTAGGTTCCACCACAAAGTTACTTTTTATAGGGTGACCCCAACAGAAACTGCAGTCCCAAATTTCCCAAAATCTTTCTGTCCAGCTCTGCTCTAGAACACTCACAGAAGTTATTCAACAAACAACAACAAATGGTCTGGTAGCACTTTATAGACTAACAAAACATGTAGATGGTATCATTTGCTTTCGTGGGCACAGCCCACTTCTTCAGATGACCGGAGTTCTCCGGAGTTCTCCGGAGTTCTCCGGTCATCTGAAGAAGTGGGCTGTGCCCACGAAAGCAAATGATACCATCTACATGTTTTGTTAGTCTATAAAGTGCTACCAGACCATTTGTTGTTGTTTTCTGTAACAGACTAACTCGGCTACTCCCTGAAGCTTCAGAAGTTATTCAGTTTGCTGCTCCTTTAAAGAGACAGTAAATAGCTATTTGTTAATATAACTATGATTTTACAAATACTGTATTTCACTCACAACACTGAACTGGTACATATTACAAATAAAACAAAAAAAGGCATGTTGTTTAAGTGATGCTAATTAGAAATAATAAAGATGGAAATGGTTACAGGCTGAAACTTCAAAATCTTGGACTTTCTGGTCCGACAACATCCGTGGTCCGGCAGCACCATGGATGTTGCTGGATCAGAGAGCCCCAGCATTCAGTAGTGTGAACTGGCTGGGAGTCCCTGGGGAGCCCAGCCTGCAGGAATGGTGAGCCCCATCCCCTGGCAAGTCCCAGCCAGGTGGGGCAGCAGCGGGGCAGCCAGCGGCAGAAGAGGGGCAGTTGGCAAGCCCCAATTCCTGGGCAGGCAGGGGAGAAACAGGGCCTGGGGAACTTCATCTCCTGGGAGCCCCAGTGGGTTGGAGTCCAAGTCGAAGCCCTGCAGGCTGGAGGCCGGTGGCAATGGGGCTGGAGTGGAGCCAGCTGCAGGGAGGGGGAGCATCCTGGGAGGTCAGTGGCAGGGACCTCCCCTGATCTGGCAAATTGCCTCATTCGGGACAGGTCATGTCCCGAGGGTGCCAGACAAAGGAGGTCCAACCTGTAAAAGCAAACAAAATTTAAAAAAACCCATGTTCCTAAGACTAAAAATTACAGCAAATTACAATCTTTGCCTAAGCAAGTTTGTCACTATACTCAGTTTCCAGAGCTTCTACCCCTTTGCTTAAGGATCTAACACGTGATTTCAAGACCTCTTGCCCCTTTAGTCCTTCAAGCAGTGAATGCCAAAATGGCTTTTACTTTTGCTTTACATCTTCCCCAAGTACATTGACCCTGCTTCAAAAGTCAAGAAAAACTCCTAGGGTTGCTGTTACCACCAGGGAGCTCACATTATGTCAATTTTTGCAGTGTCTCTTTCCTCCCCCGGCAACCCTGCTACTGACAGTTATGAAACTATCTCCCCCACTAGCTAGATTGATGGATTTGTTTGCCTTTTATGTTAATGTACCTTTCTTGTCTTAGCCTGATGACTAGGTTGATGAGGAAAGCAAATACATTCCTTTATCTAGGGCAGACTTTGCTTACATATTACTTGCTAAACGCATTTTAGGAACATAACTGTAGCTCTTATGCATAACACTTTGTACACGCTCCAGGACCAGCATGTTACCAATTTGTATACGACACTTACATGACTCTTTTTACATAGATTATGATAAAATGTGTTAGGTATAGTGTGTATTTGAGGCCAGACAAGAGCAGCTGACACTTGGGGTACATCTAAACTACATGGCTCCGTCGACAGAGCCATGTGGATTAGTGTATTCGAAAAAGGGAAATGAAGTGGCGATTTAAATAATCGTCACTTCATTTACATCAAAATGGCTGCTGCGCTGTGCCGATCAGCTGTTTGGCAGCACAGCGCGGTAGTTTGGATGCTCCGCGGTCGACAAGGGAAGCCTCATTCCACGAGGCATAATGGTGCGGTCGGCAAGGGCTTTCCTTGTCGACCGCGGAGCATCCAGACTACCATGCTGTGCTGCCAAACAGCTGACTGGCACAGCGTGGCAGCCATTTTGATGTAAATGAAGCGGCGATTATTTAAATCGCCGCTTCATTTCCCTATGTCTAGAAACCTCATCTACATGGCTCCATTGACGGAGCCATGTAGTCTAGACATACCCAGAGTAACAAGCCACCAGCATGCCTCTGTCACACATGTACTTGAGTAATGAAAACCATTGTGGTATATAGGAAAGGGGTGGGAGTATTAAACATCTAAGAGAAGCAAATGGACTTGGTTTTAACTTTTTAAAAACATTTTATTGCTATGAGTTAAAATTGCAGATGCACACCAGAATCTTAAATAAAAAGCTGTTCAAAAATGGTTCCAAACAGAATCATAAATGTATATATTAGTATAGCAATAATCTAGACTTAACTAAGTTGAATTCACTGCCATATAAATCTTGCAGTAGGATGATATCTTTTTAAAAAAAGCTGACATATTGTACATTTTATAAAGTATTACATTTCTGAGTTGAGAAAGAAACTCACCCCTGCATCTAAGATATATGCCACTTTAATGCTTTAACTTTTTTAGAACGAACCATTTTGTAGTGCTTTCTCGTATAAATCTACTTTAGAAGACAAAATCTTGATTAAAGCAAGATAGATCTGATTTCTATTTTTTTATATTGTTATGTAATAAAATAGTGAGAGTAGTTCTTCATGGTGATTACCTGCCTCATCATCAATGTAATATACACACAGAGCTATATTAGCTTCCACCTCAGGCAAGGACTGATTTGGCATGGTTCTTTTCAGTTGTAATTGAACCTTCCATTCCTTCCACTGCTCAGAAAGAAATTGTTCTTTGTTACTGCCATGAGTACAAGAGAGGCAGATTAAAAAAACAAACAAGGTTAATTTAAACAAAAGAATTTCATATGTGGCATGTATAAATCTTATCCCACCAGCCTCAGAAAATATTCATGTGTTTTTTGTTTAACCCAGACATTATTTTGGGGAGAACTGACTATTCTGCTAAAGGATTTAAGCCACTTTTCTCATTTATGAATGCAAATTTTTCATTCCTTTACAGATTGGAAGTTGTTGTACTGAGTGGCCATGCAGTAATGAAAATTTGTGATGTCTATTCCTGCATTCTAGAGAAATTCAAGCAAGAATGGTCTTTATATTATCTACAAGGCACAGTTAGTGCCTAACAAACAGAACTCCTTAAACTAAATGTACTACTTCAAGGCAGAAATGCATAGGATGTACACCAAATTTTGTAAGTGCAGAAAGAGTCAGAAGGAGTGTAATTCAAAGGGGATAGAGACCAGAAACAGAGAACATAAGAAGAATATAAGCACATATGAAGGGCCATACTTAGTCAGACCAAAGGTCCAGGTATCCCTCTGTCCTGTCTTCCAACAATGGCCAATGTCAGATGCCCCAGAGGAAAAGAACAGAACAGGTAATCATCAAGTGATCCCTCTCATCACCTATTCCCAACTTCGGGCAAACAGAGGCTAGGTACACCATTCCTACCCCTCCTGGCTAATAGATACCCATGAATTTTTCTTGTTCTTTTTTTGAACCTTGTTAACATCCTAGTCTTCACAATATCCTCAGGCAAGGAGTTTCACAGGTTGACTGTGAATTGCATGAATTCCTTTTGCTTGTTATAAATCTGCTACCTACTAATTTCATTTGGTAACCCTCCTCTTTTCTAAGCTAAAAAGTCCCAGTTTTATTAATCTCTCCTTATATAGCAAGAATTCCAAACCCCTAATCATTTTTCTGTCCTTTTCTGAACTTTTTCCAATGCCAAGATACCTTTTTTGAGAGGTGACCACATTTGCACACAGTATTCAAGTTGTGGATGTACCATGGATTTATATAAAGGCAATAAGACATTTCATGTCTTATTCTCTATCCCTTTTTAAATGATTCCTAATATTGTTTGCTTTTTTGCCTGCTGCTGCACTTGGAGTGGATGTTTTTAAAGAACTATCCACAACTAGCCAATTAGCCTGTCATAAAACAGGATTTTCAGGTCTCTTCTCCACATCCTATTCCCTCTCTATCTTGGTCTTCTCTCCTGAGCCTCCGGTCTCTCTCTTCATCTCTCTCTGTCTCTCCCCTCTTCCTACTGCCTCCCCCTTTCTCTCTCTCAGCTCTCCTCCATCTCCTGCCTCTCTCTCCATCTCTCTTTCTCTTCTCTCCCTCCTGCCTCTCACTCTCTTTCTCTTCTCCTCCTCCTCCTGCCTCTTACTCTCTCTTTCTTTTCTCCTCCTCCTCCTGCATGGGGAGCGTGGAGCCCAAATGGCTGTTTGTACCACTTGCTCGTGCGCAGCGGCCCGGCTGAGCGGCTGCCTATGAGCTCCAGCTGCCCCCCTGCACTGTTTCCCTTCACCCCAGCACTGATTCTGCAGCCTCCCAGTTGTCCTCCTCCCCCCCGCCCTCTCCCCAGCCAGGGTCTGTTCACGGCCAGGGGGCGGGGCCTGGAGCCGCTGTCACACCACACGTCACCGCCCCGCCCCCCTTTGCCTCCCGCCATGGCACTCGGCTGACTTCTGCACCACTCAACTGGGCCTCCGCGTGGGAGCAAGCAGCTCAAGCGGCCGTTTGGGCCCCACACTCCGCATGCAGCACAGGGGTGCTTCATGGAAAGCACAGACCCCAAACGGCTGCTTGCGCCGCTTGCTCCCGTGCGGCGACCCGGCTGAGCGGCGCAGAAGTCAGCCGAGCGCCATGGCAGGAGGCAACAGCACCCCCCCAGAGGAAACAGCCAGCATTTCAGCATTACAGAGTCACAGACATTGGGCTACTATATATATGATGACTCCCAGATCTCTGTCTTGAGTGGTATCAGATAATTTAATTGCTATCATTTTATATGTATAGTTGGGATTATGTTTTCCAATATACATTATTTTGCACTTATTAACATTAAAATTATCTGCCATTTTGTTGCCCAAACACCTAGTTTTGTGAGATCCCTTTGAAGCTCTTTACAGTCTGCTTTGGACTTAATTGTCTTGGGCAATTTTGCATCACCTGCAGATTTTGCAATTTTGCAGTTTACCCATTTCTCTAACAAACCAAGATGAGAGAATCAACTAATTTGATCTTGAAGCAACAATAAGGAGATGTGCTAATTTACTGTATCCTAAATGAAAATGGTTCAGATATGGTAGAGCTGTTCTCACTATAGAAAATTGAAGAGGCTGGCAGTTGTATCACACCACCACATGCCCTTACTTGGTTAAATTCCCTTGGGATGCAAAGATTGACAAAGAGAGGTGCTGCTGCCATCGTTCTGGACCAACAAGCATGACTTTCTGTTCAGAATTCATTGTATTTATCAGATTTTGTTTTGTTTTTTTAATTCAGGAAACAAAATATACCTTCCCATACAATTGGAAAGGATTCACTGAAGATTGAACTTGCATATTAAGAAGATGTATTCTGCTATTAAGATTATCTGCAATTAAGAACACATATTTCTTTTTTAAAATAGGGCAACACTTCCCATACATTTACATATAAATGACTGTTGCAAATAGTAACTACTTATCAGAATATACCTAGTACAAGGAGAAGGTAAGCATGAAGTCGGTTATTTCAATCTTTTAAAAGTATCATTTTTAAAAACACAATAATTTCTGAATAATGTAACATTCAGTAAAATTTCTAAAACAAATTCAATCACACCTCCTCACCCTGCAAAAAACCCCCAAACCGCTCACTGAATAATGGTAACTGTTTTAGCTTAATGGAGTAGTATATACAATATTTAAATTGATGAAACAGATTAATTACCATATGGTTTCTAAGGCTTACTCTATTTTTTGTACAATTATTTATTAGTGTATCACCTAGGAGCCCCAGTTGAGTCATGACTCCATTGACTGTACATATAAAACAAAGATGGTTGGTGCCCCATTATTTTGTCTTTTAAAGATTTCATCTTAAAATCTAGGTTTTTTTTTTCAGGCTTTACTTCATACACAACTCTTACATTAAGAATCATACATGTTTCTAACTTGTTTTTAATTCACATGTCCTGTGTCAAAAATATTTAAATTCTTCATATTTGGCTCTCTATAGACAGGTTAATACTTTTAGACCCTTTAAACTTCGTCCCAGGGTCTGTCAAAAAAACATCCAGACAGTAAGACATATGAGAACTCTTCAAATACATGCAATGGAGTCTTTTGTCATTGCCTTGTATCTGCTTCTGTGACAGTTACATTGGGCAGGGAAGAAGCCCAGAAAGAGGCAAAAGGGGGAAAACATAAAGGTTGGACATCGCTGGTTTGGCATCCTGGGGACCTGACTGGTCCTGAATGAGGGTATTTGCCGGACCAGGGAAGCTCCCTCCCCTCATAGAATGTGCTACCAATGGGCTAGGGCTCCAGCCTGCCCCTGTTGCTAACCACTTGTCCCCCTTCTGGGACTCTCTAGATGCCAGAGCACCACAGTCAGAGCTGCGCAACCTGAGCAGAGCTCCACAGCCACCTGGCTCCATAGCTGGGGCTGGAGCTCTGCAGCCGGGACACAGAGATGCCCCTGTAGCTCCATAGCTAGTAAGTGAAGGAACAGCACAGATCATACCGCTAACATGAGTACACTGAACATTACATTTACCTTTCAGAAATCAGTTATTGTGGCACAGATTTAAGGATGCTTTCAATTTTATTAGTTCTATTTTCTGTAGAATTTAAGCTTTCATTTAAAAGACACGTTTCAAATCTTATTGGTAGTAAACTACCTTCTTGAATGTGAGTCACTGAAAAGTTGTCTACACTGCTGCTTTTTGTTGGAAAAAGGTATGCAAATTGCACTCCAGTGGAGATGGGACAAATTTTGGAAAAGCCTCCTCTTTCGGAAGAGCCCTTCTTCCTCGTGAAGAAGAAGTCAGGGCTCCCAAAAGAGCGCGTTTGCTCTTTTGCAAAAAGCGTTTTAAGAGTAGACACATTCCTGGGACACAGTGGAGTTTTTCTGGGATACCTCTGCTATCCCGGAAGAACTCCAGTCTCGACATAGCCTGAGACTCCAGAGAGAAAAAAAAAATCTTTGTGAAAGATTTTAATTATCCTTTTCTTCCCAGTGTAACTGAAGCCTAATTTTACCAATTTGAGAAGTTGTCAAATATTTAAATAGATCTTTCCAATTAACGTTTTATCCATTATGGTGGATCATTTGAAAATACATTTTATAGAAATAAGAATGTAGGTTTCCGGTATAGGGTGGTGTTTATGTGACCGTCACTTATTTGCACCATGGTGACCGTCACTTATTTCCACCACGATTTCAACAGCTTCCACCCCACAATCAACCTCAGCCTGGACCAGTCTACACAAGAGATCTACTTCCTGGACACCACACAGAACTGCCATCTCTGTGAACACCATGAGTGGGTAAGATGCAGTCCACAGGCTGAATCTGGCCTGCTAAGCCTCTGGATCCAGTATGCAGGCTGCCCCGCCAGGACCCTCAAGCAGAGAGCAGCCCCACAGTCCTTTAAGCAGCTGGCTGCTCCCTCTGGTGATTTGCTTTGGGTGCCAGGAGGAGGGGGGAGGCTTTGCACACTGTCCCCACATTAGCACAATTAGTTAGCCCCTATTGGCAGGAAACCAGCCAATAGATGCTGAGTAATTGTGCTGGAGATGGCGACAACATGGAAGCCTGCTTCTCCCCCTGGTGCCTGAAACAGAAAGCCACAGGGAGCAACCAGCCATTTTGAGTATTTTGAGTTGTCTTAGGGTCCTGCAGAGCTGCTGACCAAGAGCTGACTAGGTAAATGCCTCCCGTCCAGAGCGTGCCTCTGGCACCCCATCACCTCTCTCCCCCAGAACTTCCTGTGCCAGGTCACCATCAAAACCCTCTGTACTCTCCGCCCCCAGGTAACAATTCCCTCTCAGACACTGTAACCCCCTATATATCTCTCCCCCAGGCCAGAATCCTCTCTTGCACTCATACTCTCTCCCTGATCTTCTACCCCATTCCCTTCTCCCAGGTCATCACCCAAATCCTCTGAACTCCCTCTCCATCCTCCTTCAGGTCACAACTTCTTCCCACACTCTGCACCCTCTTTTACACCTCTCCCCCAAGCCAGAATCTTCTCCTGAACCCAAAGTTCCTCTCAGACCCCACACTTTCTCCTACATTTCAATACTGTACCTGAACTCCCTTCTACACCCAACCTCTGTCAAAGATCCCACAGCCCCTCCATAGAAAAATGCAGCTCTTGACCACTTACGAAAATTTTGGAGTAGCCCCCATCAAAATTATGTACTGGATTGACATTTGTTGCCATTATATTTGTATTTCATCAATCTCCCTCTGGATTATTTTAAGGAAAATATTGTATTAATTGTTTAACAAAGATTCTGTGTAAACAATATGATTCTGATTTGGCAGCTTCATTTTCACATTTAACCTTAATCTTTCTGAAAGGATAAATCAGTCTCTAGGCTGATTTTGTTTCTCACTTGAACAGACTTGAACTACTGATGTTGCAGTGGACTAATTCTTCAGCTCTTACTGACACATGTTCTTCCATTGTACAGAAATGAATTAGTGCTGTGTGTAATTACACAATAGGTAATGTTTGAAGAACATTCATGTCAATTCAGAACAACCTCAGGAAAAGGAGTGAACTTTTTTTGCCTCAGGAGTCAGAATATTTCCAAAAATTCTGTGTTGAGGTGTGTGTGTGCATGTGTATGCATGCATGCATTTATGCACACACAAACTGCTATGTCCCTTTAAGGGATGCAGCATATTCTCATCCAACTAGCAAAATTGGTCAGAATGCTGGGGGGGGGATATGGACAGAGGTGGTCCTCTGCCTGTCTATAAAAAGCCTGTAACTGGATGAGATTCATAATAATTGAAAGATGTATGCCTGGGTAATTAAGGAATATATTTGCACTGAAATATGCTTTCTTGGCCTTTGAATAAAAATTAGTCATTGGGATAAAGTGTCTCAGTGAAGACCCATTCAAGCTAGGGGAATTGTCACCCCTCTCTATAAGAATCTGAAATACTGAAAGGCTCTATTGCCTAACCTTGCCACCTCGCAGAACAGTCAATCGAAAACCATCAAAGACAACTTCAGGTGATCAAAGCCACTTGAAGGTGAGTGTGACGGGACGGGCGGCCTCCTCCCCGCGGAGGCAGACCCGCCCCGCACTGACCCCGCAGTCGCGCTCGTGCTCCTAGGGGCGGCGCGGAGAGAGCTGGTGGCGTGCAGCCCCTGTACGGCCGCCGCCGCTCAGCTGAGAGGCGGGGGCGGGGCCGGAGTGGAGTGCCGGCCGGTGTGCAGGAGCCAGGGCACGCCACGTGACCCGTGACGTGCGCATCGACCGACGTCACGGCGGAAGGATGCCGGCGCGGGGTTTCTCTTTTAAACCCCGGGAGAAGAGATGGAGGGGGGGCACCCGGGGAGAGGGAGGACGCCGGAGGAGAAGGCGAGGAGAGGGCAGACAGGTGGGGGAGTGCTCACTCGGGGGAATGGTCACCCTGAGCGGCGGACGCACCCGCGGGGAGTAAAAGGGGTCTAGGGAGTGACAGTGGGGTAGGAAGTAGCCCAGGGCGGGGCGTGGAGCCGGTGAGCCAGTGCGTTGCGGGCGTTAGCCCCTCCGGCTGGACGGGTTCCCACGAACCTGTCCTTAGGGTCCTGGGCTGGGGCCCGTGAGAGAGGGGGGGCCTGGGCCCCCCTACCCCATCCTCCTAGCGGTAACGAGCAGACAAAGCACGGAGTAACGGGCCGGAGCGCCCGAGAGACACTAGGAACCTACCCCGGGTCGGGGAAAACGCAAGTGGGGGTGGCTGAGTACTTACCTGGCGAAACAGGACTGCCACCCTGACTCGTACAGTGAGAAAGAACATTATAACAGGCAGGAGATCACCTTGACTATGACAAAAACTGTTCCAGTATAATGGAGTGCAGGGAAAAGCACTCTGGGAACTTTCATGAATGCTTGGATCCTTTTTCTTGAGAAATAGCCAGCTCTGTAACAGACTGAACCTTGGTTGGAAAACCTGCGTTAGGGTATAGGAAAGGTAACTATTGATAAATATAGACCCAGGTTCACATTTTATTATTTTGTTTTCTGCAGTAACCATTTGCTCCCATCACTTTCTCTCACTTCTAATTAAACCTTTACCCTTTTTAACAGACCTACTTTATATTTTATCATGTGTGTTTTAAGGTAACATAGGGGTATCTTGCACATTTGGATGCAGAGGGTCTAGAATTTCCATAAGTAGACAGTATCCAGTGCTGGATATCATAAGGGAACTATTTAAAGGTATTCAGGGAGTAGGAGTTGCCTACTGTTAACTGCAAGGGGAAATTAGCACAGCCCAGAGAAGAGTGCTTGATTGGCTGAAAGGCTGGTGGTGTTATGGAGATGATACCCTGCCACCATGAGAAAGACTCCCTCACACTGAAAGCAGAGAGTAATGAGGTGACACACACTCCAGGATACCCTAGGGACTATTACTGTTATCATTTATTGGATCAACTTCTGTTTGTGAGAGAGACATGCTTTTGCACTACCTCAGAGCTGAAAGCAGAACGCAGAGGCATGCAACTTTGAAGCAGCAGCCAAAAAATGAGAGAAGGGAAGGGAAGCAGCAGCCCAAGACTGGGAGAAATATAGGGAGTGCAAGATGTCTGAGTTATAGGGAGACTGATTTTACTGTAAATGGCAATGTAAAAGGCACAGTATCCTTACCTTACATTAATTTAGTGTGGGAAGATTTAAAGGGAACTTTGTATTTTTGTTTTTTAAGAATTTTGGTTAGAAATGATGTAATATAACTATATAAAGCTGTTAATGTTACCCCAAAAATATTCTCACTGGAGACCACCCAGGGTTACACTAGTATGGATTTATTTCCACTAGGTAAGACTAAAGAGGAGAAAGCAGCCACCAAAGGTTTAAACTAAAGAAGACAGAACTCTCGCTCTCTCTCTCACACACACACACACAGACAAGCAAGCAATCACACACCCCTCCATTCATTCACTCACTCATTCACACCCATTCATTCCTGCCCTATGGCACTCACACACTTACACAGACATATGGGTTGCAGAAGGAGCCAAGGCATGTGGATCCTGGAGGGTCTGTCTGCTCATCATGGCTGGGGAAGCTGGTCAGGAGGAGAGACACTGGGGAGGAGCTTCTCAGGAGCAGGGGAAGGAAAAAGAGAGAGTCTCACATGTGCTCCTTCTCTTTATATAGTGTCTGAATGGCTCCTGTGACTCATTCACCTCGTCATCAGGGAGCATGCCCAGACTTCCCTTTATCCAGCAGAGAGCATGCCCATACTGTGATAACTCATTGAAATGTGCTCCATTGTTCCAAGCCTTCTTCAAACACACTCTCACACTCTCACTCTCTCTCCATTCACCCAGGGGAGAGTGCAGCTTAGGGAAAGTTACAAGCAAGGTGGCTGAGAGTTACAAAGATTACAAAGTTTGACAAGGATCACAATAAGTTGCAGTTTAATACCTTAGGCCTTACAGTTTGGTGTAGCTTCAGAAAATCCATGTATATAAATCTAGTGAGCTCAGGTGGAGGCTTTTTATGCAACAGTTAATATTTAACCTGTAGTTAACCTGTTAACCTGTAGTTAAAGGGAATTTATCCCTAAGGTCCCAAAGGTAAACTCCCAGGAGGAAGAAACAGCTGAGATGGAAGAGGAAACCACAGTTTCCTCTCCAAATCTCAGTTTCCATTCCAAATCTCAGTGGTTACATGGTTACCTGTACCTGCAGTGGGGTGGCAGACGCACACATTGGTTCCCATCTGCCACCCTACTTCCAGGTAGCTGGCTGTTGCCTCCCACACTGTTGCCTCTGATATAGATGCAGCAGCACAGGATGGTAGCTGGCTACCCCAGGAGCAGGGTAACCATATGTAACCATGATTGTTAATTGATAATCTAGACAGTCCAGATTTTGAGAAAATGTTTGAATTTTGCACTGATGCATCAATACAGATCTGGGAGTAATACTGATTAATGCAAAGGAAGGTAACAAACATCCCACTGGTTTCTTTAGTAAACTGATATCCCTGAATAGAGTTAGTTTGTCATAAAAAGAATATTTTATACAATTACTGCAAGCACATAAAGACTTTGCTATTTAACAGAAAATCCAGGGTCCTGACAGACAACTCTCCACTTTTTTGGTTATGTAGACAAAAAAAATACCAACTCCAGATTGCTCTGTTAAAGTATAATGCTCCAAGAATATTTCATGGAAATTGTACATATCTGAGACAATGTCCAAGCAAGGGGGTCCTGAGCTAATGTCTAAAGATGAGCTAGTGGCTGGCCCTATCCAACAAAGTAAGATGGGAGATATTACCCAGGGACCTCTTTGTGTCAGATAGAACACAGGAGCACATAAATTTACAAGCATTCTCTGGATTTGGTCTCTATATAATAATGTGTCAAAGGGTGTAATGTAAGATTTTTACTGGAAGCTTATATCACACTGATAATAATATTTGCAAAATATATGGATGGATAATATGTAAGGATATTAGCACAAACACAGAGAAACCTATGATCTCAAGGTCTGACTTTGGGCTGGTCACTAGAACAGGGCTGGGCAAAATACGGCCCGGGGGCCAGATCCAGCCAATCAAGCCACCAGATCTGACTTGTGGACCATCCTGCCACAACCCTCAGGCATGCAGCTGCCGTAGTTTAAAGTGCAGTCCCTAAGTTTCTCTGCTCTGCAGGGAGGGGAGAAGTTTTGTGTGATCTCCCTGCCCCCAACCCAATTCTCATCTCCTATTGGCCAGAAACAACCAGCCAATAAGAACTGACCTCAAACAATCTCTCAGCTCCTATTGGCTGGAAACAGTCAGCCAATTGGAACTGAGAGATTGGCCTGGGAGTTGGGGGCCACACAAGCCTCTTCCCCCACTCAGAGCCACATGGAGGGAGCAGCCTGTATTTTCAAGCAGTCTGGGGCTGCAGTAGGCAGGGAACCCAGCCTGTTTGGGGGTGCTGCAGGGCTGCTGGCCAGGAGACTTTAGGAAAAACTCCTCCAAGCCAGAGCCTTCCTCTGGCACCCCTGCCCCTCCTGCATCATGACTCCCTCTTCGAGGTCACCATCCAAACCCTCTGTCCCAGGTCACAAATCCCCCTCAGACCCTGTACCCCAGTTCCCTGACCCAAGTCACAATCCCCTCCTTCACCCAAACACCCTCTGAGACACACCCTTCTGTACCCAACCTTCATCCTAGGTCCTGCACCCCCTCCACAGAAAAGTGTGGCCCTTGACCACTTTCCAAAACCTTGGAGTAGCCCCCCCCCACCAAAAATTATTGCCTACCCTAGCACTAAAAGGTGATAAACAAGTTTCTTTGTATCAAGAGATGCTTATTTAGCTACCTGGTTATATGTAAATAGTATTATATTCTTCACAATGAATGCCTAGTTACAGTCTGAGCAAAATCCTTATCAACTGATTGCAAAGTCAGAGAAATGAACATGAGAAACAAACAACAGAGTGTACACAGGTTATAAGTGAAGACAATGGCTTATTGGAACAACATCTGGGGGTACAGAGATACACTCAGGGTATGTCTACACTAGCCCCCTAGTTCGAACTAGGGAGGCTAATGTAGGCATTCGAAGTTGCAAATGAAGCCCGGGATTTAAATATCCCAGGCTTTATTTGCATCTTCCCGTCCGGGCGCCATTTTTAACTAAGTCCTTAAGTCCTTAAGTTCGAGTTAACATTTTACTGCCGCGTGTAGCCGTGGACAGTTAGTTCGGACTAGGGGGATTTAAAAATGGCGTCCGGACGGGATGATGCAAATAAAGCCCAGGATATTTAAATCCCGGGATTCATTTGCAACTTCGAATGCCTACATTAGCCTCCCTAGTTTGAACTAGGGGGCTAGTGTAGACATACCATCAGGTATCCTTAACTGGAGAGATGAATTGTTAGTGTGCTCTGTCTCACTTACTCACAGCCAACCTTGTTGAAAAATGCTGCAAAGAGTTGGGGCAAACTAATCTTCATTAGACAGGAAAATGTCTTGTTAGTTATTGTATATGTATATGTACCATTTGTTTCTATTGATTGTACTTGCTTCTTCTTGAATCTTTACCTTTTATGCAATAAACATATAGTGGTTTACGCTAGAGATATAACTAAGTGCTGTATGTTAATGTGAGAGATGATCCTGAGAGGAAGTTGACACATTATTGTGCACTGTTCCTTTGGGAATAGTGCATAAATGGGTTCTGTATGACCAGTGGAATGGGGATGGGCACTGAACAGGAATGCTTGGAGTACTTAGGGATTGGAGTGTGCCTATGGTTTACCTGCAAAGGGACAGAGCAGCTGCTGTAGGCTGAGAGGGGAATATTTGTATTGCCTACCCCTTCTAAAGAATTTTAATAAAAGTGATGGTGAAACATCTTCAGTCACATCTTTATCTCAAAGACATCTTTTTCATTTATCATTTTGTTTTCAGAGGAAGCTATAGTGTGGTAACAGTGCTTCAAGGTTGATGGACTACTTCTATCAGTGGAGACAAATGAAAAACTTCCTTTTTCATATAGCTACTTGGGTATTATATGTTTATTGATAAATAGTCTTAGCTTAAGAAACCTTAAAGAACAATTTGAGGCTTTAAAAACATCAGTCTAACTCATTCACACAAATACAAGAAATATCAAACATTGTGTTCATCAAGTGGGTAGGAAGAAATGATTGAGTAGAGCTGAGGTTCTTTCATGGCTTAGAACTCCATATTCTTACAGTGTATGTGAAATAATCTTTAATGGAACTCTACAGATCCCAGAGGAATTTCTATCTCCCTCAAGCAATTCCTCTCCCTAGCAAAAAGCAAAATGGAAGAGCCCAGTTCTGAGCTAAGAATCATTATTAAATAGCTTAGGAAGGAGAAAACACCGGACTTTCTCTTCCATTGTCACCGGTTAATGAGAAATGCTGGAAGATCATATTCTCCTCCAATACTTTTGTGTTATGTTTTCCTCACTGTTGTGTTGGGGGGCTCTCTTGAATTGGTTTGAGGAAGAAGGAGTAGCCTTTGAACCACATTGCTCAATGATTGAATTTAAGAAAATTAACATCATCCATTAAGATCTCATTGTCTGTACTTTTGACTGTAAATTCTTCCACAGCTAATCGATATAGAAGGAACCTGTCCCTTCTTTATGCTTACAAGGATAATTTGAGCAAAACACTCAATGCCTTTGCTTGCAAGGATAAATTGAGCAAAACACTCAATGCCTTTACTTGTGTCACTGTAAATCTGCCTCTGTGGATGAAATGTATATGACCTAAGCCTTATTTCTCCCTAGGCCACAATGGTTAAAACTTTGCTAATATAAAGCTAAGTTAAGCTGTGAGCAAGAGGCAGGCCCGGCTCACAGAAATTTGCAAGAATAGGGCTGATATTACAGAAACACTCATACCTAAGAAGTACTAAATACAGGTTGTAAGCACATTTCAGTATCATAACAGAACACCTCGTTTAAAAACACATTGGCACCACCACACACCCCACAGATACAAAAACATACCAACACAGGTTTAGGATGGGGTGTAAACTGTCAGTATAATATACAGTAATTGAACCCTCATGTACAAGATAATGGGTGAATCTAAATACATCAGAGTGACATGTAACATATTTGTACTTGTGTATAAAAATGTATCCCAAGGTTGCTGTTTTCGTCTGACCTACGGGGCAGCGGCAAATCCCACATTACTAAGTTGTGGCCATTGTTATGAGTACATGTTCTTAACCAACCTGTAGATATCTGATCTGGGGAAGCTGATACTGTGTTTTGTTTACAATAAACCTGTCCTGGTGCCTTTAATCCTTATCTCATTTTGTGGTCTTTGGGGTGGGGAAGGGGAAGGCAGAGGGGAGCTCTCTCAATGTCTGCTGTGTTGGCTATATGCGCAAACAATACATAGAAGTTTCAGAGCCAAAAGTTAGTCTTTAACAGGAAAAACTTAAAAAAACAACAAATAGTCTAGTAGCACCTTAAGACTAACAAAACATGTAGATAGTATCATGAGCTTTTGAGAATTTAGTTGTCAAGCTAAATTTCTACTGAATATGTCCAAATAATTTTTTTAAGCTTTGCCTAGTTTTTTTTCATGAGAACAGGTAAAATCTCTAGCACGATGTGCTGCCTTTCATG
The DNA here is from genome assembly GCA_032595735.1 of Pelochelys cantorii. Taxonomy (NCBI): domain Eukaryota; kingdom Metazoa; phylum Chordata; order Testudines; family Trionychidae; genus Pelochelys; species Pelochelys cantorii. The sequence continues at coordinate 78,358,812 of CM064326.1, forward strand.
GTCCTCCTCCAAAGCATGAAGCTTCACATATTATATTTAAAAATGGTCCAAACAACATTTGACTTGAATCTTGTTCTCTGAAATGCCTGAATCATTGTATCCAAAGAAAATACAAAAGAAATCAAAATAATTTTAAAAATCAGGCTGAGGCATATACCCAACAGAGAAAATTTCCACCTGAATGGTTGAAATTTATGAACAATTGAAAGCAGTGTTTATAATGAGAAGTGTCAGACAACCTTCACTATAGTTTTAGGAAATTACTTGATTTCATAGCTCCACACCTGAGCTTCATGTATATTATAGATAAGCAGAAGGCTGGAAGCAAAAAACCCTCACCTTAAGCAAGCACTCATAGTGCAAATGACAGACCTATTTATCTAACATATTTTATAGTCCTATTACCATAGTGTCTGAGTGCCTCAAAATCTTTTAATGATAAATCAAGTATAAAAATATAATTAGGCAGGCCAAAATCTAACCGAAAAGAAACTAGCAAAAGACAAACAAAATTAAATGAAATTTTAAGCAGGAAGATTGCCAAAGAATCAGTAAAGCTACTAGACAATTAAGGTGTTAGAGGAGAACTCAGAGGAGATAAGGCCATTACAGAGAACTAAATTAATTTTTTGGATTAGTCTTCTTTGCAAAGCACGTGAGGAAGATTCCCACATGTTGCCATTTTTACTAAATGGCAAATCTGAGGAAATGCCCTAGATGGAGTTTGAATAGAGTAGATTTTGGAACAAATTGATAAAGCGATCAGTAATAAGTCTCCAGAACGAGATGGTCACCCACGAATTCTGAAAGAACTTAAATATGAAATTTCAAAACCACTAACTGTGTTATGTAATCCATTGTTTAAATTAGCCTATGTAACAGATAACTGGAAGATAACTAATGTGACACCACTTTTTTTTTTAAAGGCTGCTGAGGCCATTCTGGCAATTAAAGGCTGATAAGCCTAATTTCAGTACCAGGCAAATTGGTTAAAAATTCTGTAAAGAACAGAAATGCCAGACAAATAGATGAACTCTATATGTCGGGGAAGTTAACTTGGCTTTTGTAAAAGGACATCATGCCTCACCAATCTATTAAAATTCTTGGAAGGAGATAAAAAGCAAGAAGACAAGGCTGATACAGTTGATACAGTGGATTTTCAGAAAGTATTTGAGGAGGTCTTATGCCACAGTCACTTAAGCAAAGGAAACAGTCATAGCATAAGAAGAAAGGTCCTTTCATGGATCAGTAACTACTTAAAGTTAAGAAACAAAGGAATGGAATAATAGTCAGTTTTCACAGTGGAAAAATGGAAAAGGGGTAAAAAGTGAAATGGCAAAGTATGCAGATGATACAAAATTACTCAAGACAGGTAAGTCCAACGCTGAAGCTAAAAAGTTGCAAAGGGATTTCACAAAAGTGGGTGACTGTACTACAGGTGGGAGATGAAATTCAATATTGATAAATGCAAAGTCATACACATTGGAAAACATAATACCAACTATACATGCAAAATGTTGAATCTAAACTAGCTATTTCTACTCAAGAAAGATAAACTGCAGTCATCACAAATCTAAGAGAATATTAGGCATCTTAAAAAAGGGATACATAATAAGACAGTAAATATTATACTACTGCTGTATAAATCCATGATACAACCATGCCTTAAAAACTGGATAGCTCTGGTCACCATCTCAAAAAGGATATATTAGATTTGGAAAGGGTACAGAGAAAGGCAATAAAAATAATTAGGGATATGGAACAAAATCCATAAGAGGTCAGATGAAAAAGGCAAGGACAGTTCAGCTAAGAAAAGAGTTAATGAAGGAGGGATATGGTAGAGGTTATAAAAATCATAAATGATGAAGAAAAAGTGAAAAGGCAAATGTTATTTACCTCTTCACACAACAGATGAACTGGGGGTCACCATGCAGTGAAATCAATAAGCATCTGGTTTAAAACAAACAAAAGCTAGTACATCTTCACACAACACAGTCAACCTATAGAACTCATTGCTAGGGGATGTGCAGACCAAAAGTATAAATGGGTTCTAAAAATTAGATAAATTCATGGACAATATGTCCACTAATGATTATTTGCCAAGACTGCCGTGACAATAACCTTATACTCTGAGCATCCCTAAACCTCTTACTCTAGAAGTTGGGACTGGACAACAGGGTGGATCACTTCATAATTGCCCTTTTCTGTTCATTCCCTCTAAATTATCTGGTACCAACCACTATCAGAAGATAGGATACTAAGCTAGATGGACCATTTTTCTGACCCAATATGGCCATTATTATCTTCTTATGGAGTACATGATGAGAAAGTTAGTGAGTATAATGGATTATTAATACAGGGCACATCTAAAAATCGAGATACACAACTTCAGCAATGTCAATTGCATAGCTGAAGTTGAAATAGCTTAATTCGGCTTTTGGTACTGTCTAGACAGCAGGAAGTGGAAGGAAGAACACTCTTCATTCAACTTCCCTTACTCCTTGTAAAATGAGGGTTACAGCAGTCAGAGTAAGAAGTCCTCCATCTCAACATATTTCAAAATAATGGCTTGCTATGTAAATGTGCATTTTGTTATTCTGAAATGTCAGTTATTCCAAAATAACACCGCTGTGTAGATGTACCCTCCGTGAGCTACTAGTCCTGTTGGTGGCTACTGATGTTTCTGGAACAGCCTTTCCTACTACATCAGATCCACGGAAATTGCAAATTTCTGTGTGCGGGATAACACTAAGGCTCAGATTAGAATGCTATCCCTGATGTATTTCCCTAGCAATAATTCAGTCCTATTTTCTACAATATTAACCTTTTTAGTGGCATCTAAGCAATAAAATGGATATCCCTGAAGATAAATCAAACATCAGACTGCTGATTAATGCACAGTAGACTATTTGCTTAACTATTTTGCAGTAGGTTTCACAGCAATTTACTATCAGCAGTTGTCTTCTCCATTTGATTATTAATTGAGTTGTGTTCCATATGCTGGTTATTAAGAGTTTTTAGTTTACTTTTCTCCTACTGTGACTTGATGGGGTGGTACTGTAATGTGCCAGGTTATGGCTGTATCAGAAAAAACATACCATTAAAAAGTAGTACACATTGCTAAGTAATCATTCATTTCAAACAAGCATCTTCAAATCACATAAATGTTTAAAAATGACCTATGAAGTACATTACCTCTTCTTTGGAAGAAAGAAAATCAGATAGAAGAAGAAGATTCACAGGAACTTGTTAATTCAAACAGTACAAAGAAACAACGTCACTGTCATCTTTGGTACAGCACTTACATTAAGAAAATATAATTAATCAATGGGAAGGTACTGTATTTGCCTAGATACCTAAGACTGATCACCTAAAGAGTGTGTTATAATGGCTAGATTTTGTTTTTTGAAAATTAGATGATCTTGTAAACTACAGTATTCTGAGAGTATGGTCTATACTTGGACTATTTTTCATTCATTTACATTTTTGTATATTTTCCCCATCCCTTTCAATAGCTATAACATAGAAAATACTGCGAAAATCACAGTTGGAAGTATGTCACATGCGATGAGTTTGACTCTGAACATATAGGGGAGATTGGGTGGGGGGTTGTAGCTCCTTCTCTTTAAAGGCTAGCTCTATACTACGATCCTCTCCCACAAGAGGAAATGCAAATTGAGTACTCATTTGCATATGTCATATTCTCATTTGCATTTCCTCCTCGGATCCCTTTTGCGCAAGAGGTTTTTGCTCAAAAAAGCATTGTGCAGACAGCTCCTTTTTTGCACAAAAGGGGGTGGGAGGTTGTGCAAAAAGGAGCCTTCTACACAGTGTTTTTTTGCGCAAAAACCTCTTGCGCAAAAGGGATCCGAGGAGGAAATGCAAATTAGAATGTGACATATGCAAATGAGCACTCCATTTCCATTTCCTCTTGTGGAAGAGGATTGTAGTATCGACGTAGCCTTTGTGACTAGTTTTTTTACCCTGGTTTCTTTGGGGGATTTTCACCACTGTTCTACTTTGTCTTATTGATGCCTAGGGTAAGAGAATATGCTCTAAAAATGCTTCAGTGTCAAAATAGCAGCTTTCAAAATTAAAGCTGGTGCTAGACTTCTCTCTCATGCAAAAAGATAGTTTTACTGATTACTATTGCCTGAAAGAAGATGGATGTTAGTCTTACATATATTTCACCACTACAGTTGTTGATCTGTGTTCCTGAGTTAGAGGTGAGTTACTGAGGGTAAGTTTTTTTCCTCCCTTCACTCTGCCTTCTTCTCCCTCACCATTCATTTCCTGAGAGCATGGTTTACAGCAACTTTAGATCAAGAACTATATTTAATAAGTACAATTGAAACAATCTATCCCAACAGAAATGTATGATATGGAGAACTGGGAAATATCTGTATTATTTTTTATGAATATTATATATGCCTCAGTGTGTTTTTGTTATGACTGGTTATTTGCTATGGAGTTAGACCAAAAGAGATGTATTTTTTAAAAAGTAGGAAAAATAAAACAATAGTCTACATACATAGCATGCCAACAGACATAAACACAATAGCCATAAAGAGGTGACTTGTTAGACCCAGTCCTAGGTGACATTGCTGTTTTGCCCAAACTGAGACACTGGAAATCAAGACACTGACCTGTTAAAAACATCACCCTATAGAAAGGGAAGTGGAAAAGGGGTTGTCTGTTGCTGCCAGATAACAGCAGGACAATAGGCTGATGGACAGACAGGAGTCTGCAACCAAGTCTAACTTGGTCCCTGAGGCTATGTCTACACTGTACAGTTATTTTGGAATAAGCTATTCCAGTATAGTTATTCTGAAATAGCTTATTTCAAAATAGAGCATCTACACTGCAGGGAAGCCTCAAAATTAGTCCGAGGCAGGCTTCCCTAATGTAGACAAGCTATCTCAATTTAGAGCCCCATGAGGAATAACTTAGAATGGCCCTGCTGAGAAGCTATTTTGAAATAGCAGAAGTGGAGCATCTACACACACCTTATTTTGAAATAGCTATTTTCGGAATAGGCATAATTCTCCATAGAATGAGGTTTACAGAAGTCAGAATAAGCCATCCATTATATCAAAATTATTTCAAAATAACAGAATTGCTGTGTAGACACTCACATAGTTATTTTGGAATAACGGCCGTTATTCCAAAATAACGTTCTTATGTAGACATACCCTGAGAGACTGGGGGCAATAGAAACTGGGTCATATCTAACCAGGGTCTTGAGAGGAATGCCCAGAAAGGTAAGATAGTGTAACTATAGGCCTTTGTCCATTTAAATTGATTTTCTCAGAGTTCTGTGTGGCTTTAGACAAAATAACTCATGTTCTGTTTTGAAGAATCTGCTTATGGGTCACTGCTTACTTATACTTTTGAAATGCTACAAAAGGGTCACTCATGTATGTGCCAAGCCTCTTGGATTTTCTAGTTTCAGAGGAGCAGTTGTATTTGTCAGTTTCAGCAAAAACAACAAGGAGTCCATTGGCGGCACTTTGTAGACCAAAAACATTATTAGGGCATTAGGGTATAGGCTTTCATGAACTCCAATTCACTTCCTCAGAAATAAAGGAAGAAATACAGAGATGAGTGTGTGACATCAGTGCAATTAAATCATAGTAGATGTGGCTCATCTCCAACAGTGATGAGAAGGTGAGAGTACCTGATTGGGAAATTACCTATTGTAATACAAGAACCACCTCCTGTGTCTATATAATCCTTGTTTCAGGGTGTCCAATTGCATATGAATTCCAGCTCAAAAGTTTCTCATTGCAGTCTGTTTTTTAAGGTTGTTTTGGTGCTGGGGGCGGGGGGGTCTTTCTGCCTGAGAATGGCAACTTGCAAGTCTGAAACTGTGTATCCAGGGAGATTAAAGTGCCACCCCACTGGTTTTTATATGCTGTCATTCTTAATATCTGACTTTTGTCCATGCATTTTTGGCACATGATGGCATATATTACATTAGTAGAGGTGCACATGAATGAGCCTTTGACAGTATAGCTGATGTGGTTTGGTCCAGTGATGGTGTCACTAGGGTAGATGTGTGGACAGATTTGGCAACAGGGTTTGTTGCAGGGATAGCTTCCAGGATTAGTGTTTCTGTTATGGGGTGTGAAGTTGGTGGTGAGTATTTGTCTCGCGTTGTGAGGCTGTCTGTAAGTGAGGATTGGCCTGCTTCCCAAGGTCTGTAAAAGTGAGAGGTCATCATCTATGATAGGTTATCAATCCTTGATGATGTGTCAGAGAGGTTTTTGCTAGGGCTGTAGGTAATGGCTAGTGGTATTCTGTTACTTTCTCTGCCCTGTAGTAGGTGACTTCTGGTTATCCAATTGGTGACTGAGGGGTGTAATCTGGAGACTCACTTGGGGAGTGGCTAGATTGCAGGCTCTCTACGCCAAGATAAGTGGACACATGAGCCAGTATCACATGAGTCAAATGGATACATTTGAAAGAGCCTTAGGTTGGAGTGCTTACCCAGCAACCACATTTGTTTTGGGGAGCAGAATGTTCTTTCTAAGTAAACAATGAAGGGTCCTGTTTCCAATATCGTACAGTGTGTGCTAAAGCAAATGATAAATAAAAAGCTACCTTTTAAAACACTACTTTACACAAAAAGAAGAATTCTCTCTATTTTGTGCAGAATTTTGTAACTACAATGCATTATACATTTAGACACATTCTGATTCAGTAATGTGAGTTAAATTCTAGGAAACTTTATGTGTCACTGTGAGAGGATTAATTTGTTTTCACATCTGCTGGAATGGTAGGACTTATTATGTTGTTAGTTTCTAGTTGGCTGCAGGAGAGTTTAAATAGGACATTTCAAGAAACAACAATACAATACATAAGAAAATGAATGGGATGAGTTCTGCTGCTGCTAAGAATGCCACAAGTATTTTATGATGGATTGTCTCTTCAAAGAAAAATACTTTTAGCTCACCCATTTTGTGCAAGATATCATACAGTTTCAACAGGTACCTTGCAATTCTATACCTGCTATCTATAGTACACATTTGTACAATAATTTATTTTTTAAAAACTTTGCTGACAGGTAGTAAGAACATCTGGAGATTCACTGCATGATTTAAAACACAAACGTGCTATGGCTAACACAATAATGGAAGTCACATTAAACTTTAAATGTAAGACCTTGTCAACCTATCTGCTGCATAGAAAACAGTATAAGAAGACCCAGACTAAGAAAAAAAAACCAGCAGCGCAAAACATGCAAAAAGGCAACTCTTTCACTATATACTGAATGCTGTGCTGCATGGAACCCAAAGTACTAGGAATGTTCAAATGAGATTCATCCATAAATGGGGTGTGGTTTTCCAAAACAGCATAATCTGACTGAAAAATACAGCAACTTACAACTTTTCTCAGAATTTAGCTGTCAAACACAAACAAGTGAATCATAAACTAACAGTGTCCCAAGCATCTCTAAGTAAGCTACATGTTATGTGCTCAAAGGTATGAAGGCTAAAATGGTAGGAACAGAGATGAGTGGAGGCAGTCTTATGGGGAAGAGGAAAGTCCGACCAAATGGAATGTAGAACAGATAAATCATCCTTCCAATAATTGACTTTGTGTCCACTGGCCTGAAAATATGAAAGCAGGTTATGGGGTACTTGTGACACAGAAGTTCAGTGATGGTTCACTGCACAGCTCTTCACAGGCCTGACATATTCAATACACTTAACACATTGTTATCAAGATATATACCCAAACGGTGGAATATAATATATCATTGTAAAACTAATAACTCACTGACCATTAATATTCTTGCTTACTGTATGTATGAGATGTTCACAAACAATGACAAGTATGCACTAGAATTACTGGCTTAAAATACTTCAGAGGGGTAGCTATGTTAGTCTGTAACTGGAAAAACTTAAAAATCAACAAATAGTCTTGCAGCACCTTAGAGACTAACAAAAAATGTGGATGGCATCTTGAGCTTTTGTGGGCACAACCCACTTTTTCATGTGAAGAACTGCATTGTGTCCATGAAAGCCCATGACGCCATCCCACATTTTTTGTTAGTCTCTAAGGTTATGTCTCGACTACATGGCTCCGTCGACGGAGCCAGGTAGATGAGTTTACTAGACACAGCAAAATGAAGCGGCGATTTAAATAATCACGCTTCATTTACATCAAAATGGCCGCCGCGCTGTGCCGACGATCAGCTGATCCAGCACAGCTGGGCAGTCTAGACACACCGTGGTTGACAAGGGAAGCCTTTGTCGACTGCTCCGGTAAGCCTCGTTTCACGAGGCATACCGGAGTTGTCGACAAAGGCTTCCTTTGTTGACCATGGCATGTCTAGACTGCCCCGCTGTGCTGGATCAGCTGATCGTCGGCACAGCGCGGCGGCCATTTTGATGTAAATGAAGCGTGATTATTTAAATCACCGCTTCATTTTGCTATGTCTAGTAAACTCATCTACATGGCTCCGTTGATGGAGCCATGTAGTCTAGACACACCCTAAGGTGCTGCAAGACTATTCATTGGCCTAAAATGTGTTTGGCAAACAATGCATAAGCCCAGTCTGCCCTAGAAGAAAGAATGTGTATTTACATGTAGTTTACTGTCTACTGTCTGTATGTGGCTTTGGGACAAATGTGGGTAATGTGGCAAGGCACCTTCTTCATCTCACCAGCCTCAGAATTTCTCCTTTTGACAAGATGGGTCTGGGGTAAGTCAATCCCTATCTGCTGCATTGGACAGTCAATCTTTCCCTTTGCTGGCACTCAAACCTGTCTGTTTCCCCTATGGGAAGAAGCAAATCCTCTTTTCCTGGAGATTCTTATTTCCCTGCTGCCACTAGCCTAGTCTCTCTCATCTTCTCCCACTCTCAGTAGGGGAGGGGGCTTTAAAAAGATCTCAGGCAGCCTTTAATTGAGGTATTTCTAATTGACCTCAGGGAACCTGTCCTTAGCTGATATTCATTGATTTGAGGTAACCTCTTCTCAGCTGATCCTAGTTGACCTGAAGTAATTTTCAGCTGATAAGGAAGAGGCCTTTAATATTCTAGGGGGTCACATATCTGCCTACCCAGATGCTCTTGTAGCTGGCTGTCCTGACTTCATCACATATCTCGCCCTCCTCCCCCCTCATCCTTGCTCAACACTATGGGATTTGGTTACTAGAGCCAAAAAAACAGTGCACCCTCAACAGGCCATCAACATTACCATGCTTGATCCCTAGCCCAAGTTGCAGTCTGAAGTAGAAGGGTTGTAGTGACAAGAACCACCTTGTTACCATAGCATTTCCTTCTTTGTTTTGGTGAATCAATTTCAGGAGGTCTGTGGTGAGGGTAAACCTCCATCCAAGCAGGTGGTAGCATTGGTTTGCCATAGCCCACTTTATTGGCAGACATTTTTTCTCTATAGTTTTCTTCTTTGAGCAGGAGTTTTCTACTCAGGAAAGGGGATGAATATTCTTCTTCATTTTTTGAGGAGTAACGTTAGTTCGAACCAAGGGGTTTGATTTGAACTACCGCGTCCCGGAGCGCACTTCCTGGTTCGAATCAGTTGGCAATCTGAATAGTGTGCGGGCGAGATTATGCTAATGATACTTAAATCCCTGCTTCATTAGGAATTTCGGTCGCCTACATTTGCATACCTATCTCGAGATAGGGAGCAAGTGTAGACGTAGCCTCAGTTAAACTCTAGGCCAATAGAATTTAATTAAGGATTTTATCCACCCTAGATATCCTCCAAACAAATGGCTATGAGGTAGATCTAACACTGTCCTTTGATGTTTCCAAGGTACCAAGAGTTGTTCTATTCTTGCTCTTGCATTCACACTACTCTGTATTACAGGTCCCTCTTTATCATGTAGTATGGCCCTAGGTCTTTCCACCAGGACCCAATTCACCTCAACTACTTCTTTGGAAATATTATTGTATATTAGATCCTATTCCTTGTCAAGATTTCACTTCTGTTCTTCCTGAGTTTTTCAAACAAAAATAAATCATACTGTAAAAATATATCTGACTCACTGTTTCAGGTCAAGTGTTGAGAGAACAAGGCCCTAGACAGAGCTCTCTCTCTCTAACATGACTAACAATATTTTGGAAATTTTCTGTATTTGGAATCTATATGCCAGTTTTGTGCTTGAATTGCTTGAATTTTACTAAATTTTCTGCTTCTTTTCCCTTATTCATTTCCCCAAACAGATGTTGTTTGGTAAGCCTTCCTTTCCTCCTTCCCTATTCCACCCAATGTTTTGTCCCATTTGGCTTCTGCATTCCAAGAAATGAGCTGAGGCACAGAGGGGAGCTTATGCCTATGAATGCTGTAGTTCTGTTTCTTTGGAACACTACCTGCATTGCTATAACCTCACAGCAGTCCCTCCAGAAGGGTTTTTATTCTCTGCTTTGGAACCATGGCAACCCTTAAAGGGCATCCCATAACAGTACAGTATACATAAGGTCTTGGAAACATGTCTTCAATAGAAGGCATTCTTCCATGGCAGGAAAAATTGGTGATATTTAGTGTCATGGTGGATACAAAGGCCATCTATACAGATGTACCTCAGCTCCTGGGGTTCCTCCAGAATTTATAGCTAAAGAAGGGATGAAATTCCGTCTTCCTCCATGACTGTGACTCTCATCTTTGTGACAGACGAATGGGCAAAACAAAATGACTGTCAACTCACAGACTTCCATTTCCCTACTGAGCTATACTCTGGTAGGGGAAAATTGAGTTTATAAAAACAAACTGACAAGCGAGAGTTTATTGACATTTTTTCCCATCTATAATAAAGTTTATATCATAATGAAAATAAAACATTGAGTGAATGTGACCTAAATTCATAACAAATTTATGAACCTTTATGTGCAGCATCCTATAATTAAAAAAATAACAAAATAAAATATTATTTCATTGTGGGGAAAACATGAGAGCAGAAATGATCAAGGGGGAGTTGTTATCACTTGTTGACTGCAATGTTTAACAGACATGAGATACTGAGAATTTCTTGGTACTTTCTCAGTATAAGAATTCTTTTACATTTGAAGACATTTTTGGCATCATTTTAGTTGCTGACATTATTTGTTTGGATGGTTGATATTTATGATCCATTAACAAAATATATTGTCTTTGAATTACCACTACTATATTCTCTAAGTATCCATGTAATCAGATCTGATTCCCTAGTCACTGGGTTTTGATAATATTGTTTTAGAGATAAATATCCAGTCAAAAGTACAATGTTTCTAATGTTTGAAAAAAAAAACACCCCATCCTCTATTCTTTAACCTTCAAAAGCCTTTGAAGATCTGCAGTGCTTTCCAAGTTTTTCCATGATTTTTCCCACTGTTCTTTTTATGCTTGATATTCTGACAGTAGAGGAAAGTCAATTTAACTTTTTCTCATAATTTTTCATGCCTGAAGTTATTTTTTGTTTTCACAAAAAGAAAACACTTGAATCTTAAAAGTATGCAGTCATTCATCATTTCTGTTGCTTTGAAGTCAGACACATTCATAACAAATTATTAGTTTGATCAGCCCTCCATAAATGTTAAACATTTACAAGTAAAAATGTAATGTAAAACACTACAGATATAGCATTACAAATTACTTACTATTCACAATAAAACAATTTGCAATGATATGAAAATGTGACTCAGTATTTCATGTATCAAGTAATTAGACATGTAGAGAATAACTTTTTTCCATTGGTTAGGAGCTCATCTCTACATAGAGAAAAAATGAACATAGCTAGCCACAATAACGTAGCTGCGCATACAATTATAATTGTACATACAACGTGGGCCTTGGTTTTGAAAATCTGGCCTTGCACATTCTGGATAGTGTCCTAGCAGTTAATGTATTCACCATTCAGGGTGAGATTCTGATTATTCCAATTTAATACCCTACTTTCCAAACTGCCCCATTGGCTTTAATAAAATCACTTGTGGAATATGGCACTATTCAATAAGAGCAATGGCAACAGAATTTGGCTCTCAAATGTTGGTGGAATACTTAGAAAATAATATATGTGATTCACATTAGTTTAATTAAAATATACTGAAGTTGCCTTACCATGGTGTAGCTGTGAGCCTCGTTCATAAGATCTGTGCACCCCTGTGCATCAGCAAATGCTCGTATTCCCAAACAGTTGGATGGATGTAAAAGCTTCATTAAAAAATGGCAGCAAACCTCTACTACTTGTGGGAGTTGAAGGAGGCAGGCAGCTGCTAGAAGGTTTTCAATGGTATCCTCCTTCAATTCCAAGCAACCTGAAAAAGAGATTAAGATACAGTTAAAATACAGATTAAGATTATTTCCTGTATGTGTGTCTACATAGGAATACAATTGTCAAATGGGATTCAAACAAGCCAGTAATAAATAAATGCTAACCTGCTGTATGACGGCAGATGACAACCGTACCTCAAAAAAATTATTATTGCTGAAACCTGCCTTGGTGGCTTCTGGGAATCAGAGTTATCTTTCCTTATGGCATCAACAACCAATTTGTAGGTAGTACAGAGCTGAATGGTTGCAGATATGCAGAAATTTGTGTAGCAAGGTCACACAATGGGAATGTTTAAAATTGTCCCTAGTCTTCAAATATGTCTATCAGGAAAATCAAATGCTTGAGGCTTGGGTTAGTGTATTTCATGCTCTTGTAGCACCTCAGGATGGGCAAATATAATCTTCAGACTTTAAACATACACACCAAAAATGTTTTGAGGGAGCACATCCCAGTGAAACCCATACCCCAGGTATTTTTAGGCCTGGCTGAAGGAGTACAAGAGTGAGGATGGTATGGGGGACCTACGGAAGGTAATATTTTAACTGATTTCATGGCCAGTCCTCAAAATCTGAAATTAATGCCTTGGATCTATTTAGGTTTAAAAAAATCCTTCTAAATTATATGCCATATTATCTTTAAAGTATCTTGAATTATTAAATTCTGATTTTTGTAATAATAATTGAACACTTTTCTAAATACATGGAAGCAGGGTCTGTATGTACTCTCCCCTGACAGCTAGCTGGGTAGGGAAAAGAAAAGAATTTGGGAGCAGACTGTATTTACATGAACACACCTACTCTATGTAGCATCCAGCAGAGACAGCTGTGCTGCCCAAAGTCATCACTTTTGTCTGTTGCTGGGTTACAAATCATGTTTGTAACCCAGGGGGTTGCCCCACTCTGTGAAATCTGTGCTCCCACCAGAGCGAGAATGGGGCATCAGGCCTTGTCCTGCTGCACTTGCCTGGTGCTCCTGCTGGGGAGAGGGGTTAACACATGGGGCTTTGCCCCACTCTGGTGTTTCAGCTTGGGAGTTTTGGGGTCTTGTAAGCCCCCTGCCCCAATTCAGCTTCCCAGCAAAAGCACTAGGAGGGTGCAGCAGGACAAGCCCTGTACCCTGACCCCTGATCCTGGGTGGAGCACTGGGCAGTTGGAGCAGGGCAAGCCCATACCCGACCCTAGACTGTGGCAGGAACGTGGGTTAGGTGGAGCAGGGCAGAGCCCATGCCCCAACCCTCTCTCCACAGCTGGGGTGCTACAGTGGGGCAAGCCCCTGCACCCAAACCCCTCTGCTTGGCAAGAGCACTAGACAGGCAGAAAGGACCCAGCACTGGGACAGGATAAGAACTGCAATGTGGGTGGGGTGGGATAGCGTGGGTGGTACTCCTTATAAGTGCCAACTCAGGCCCACCTGGGGCTATACTCCTGCTGTGCACGTATCACAATGGCTGGCAGAGTGGCCAGCAAGAGCAAATGCTCAGATGGCAAGGTTCCTTCTCCCAGCCCCGGGTGGGAAATGAACTCACACAAATATGACCCACTGACCTAGGACAACCACAGTGAGTTGACTTGTAGTGAGAAGTAGAGAGGGGCACAATAAAGGAACTTGTAGATCTCAAGAACATGAGGGAGAAGACACTGTGTCCACGCTTTCTGGGGTGGTGTCCTGCTCACGGTTTTATGTTTATGAATCCTGCTTATGGTATTTCCCCTAATTAATGTTGGATGATTCCCTCCTTTCATTAAAGTTTCTTTCCCACACTCAAACTCTGTGTTTGTAAGAGGAGAAATATTGACTCATAAAGGCATTCAGGGACAGTGTGTAACTTTCCCAGGTTGCTGGGTCAGGGCTCATGCCACTTCAGTGCTGTATTGTTGAAAAGGAACCCATAGATATTAAACCCAGCCCTGGTTACTGCTGACTCCTACTGGAAGAAGAGTTATCCATATAAGTAACAAAAATGATAGTGTTCAGAGTAATATTAGTGATAAAGATTTGAAATAAGGATGATACAGAATACAGAATACATAATAAATAAGTATTTGTAGGAATGGATCCCAGAGCTCCCTATTTTCAATGTTTGTTCGTAGCTATAAATAAGAAGGCTTGACATGTGAGGACTTCAGAATAAATTTTACATGAGTTATAATATACAAGCATGGACTTTGTTTTTTACATCATAAAGGTTTTTGAGATCAAAAAGGGCACATATTAAAACTGATACAGCACTTGACATTAACCAAAAGGCCACAATTTCAATAATTATGTTCCATTTTAGTAGTTATTTCATAGTTTACTCTTTATCTTCTAAACTGGGGGTGCATCTACACTGCACCCATAGCTCAAAATAAACTATACAATTTGAGCTATGCAAATTCTGTCACTTATTTCGAGTTAATTTCTACACGGCACCAAATATCGAAATGGAGCACAATTCCAAAACGTCCCTTACTCCTCGTGGAATGAGGTTTACAGGGATGGCAGAATAGTGAGCCTGTTATATTTCAAAACAACAGGCTTGCTCAAAAGACATGGAATAGCTATTTTGGGATACTGGAAATATCTAGAAATAGCTCCACCGTGTAGACGTAGCCTGAGTTATACATCTCAAACAGAAATAAGTAGAAAACATGTAATGTTGCATCATCCTAATCAGAATACTATAAAAAAATTGCCTAAATTATAAAGATCACAAATTAGTGGTTATTAGAAAGGAAATAAATAATAAATAATGGAAATTAATATGTGTAGTACTTAAGAAACTTTTTGAAAAGGGTGCTAAGAAAGTAGCATAAGACACTTCATGATTTTTCTACAGACAAGATTTGTGTTCACTGTCATATTAAGGAAAAACAAATCTACAAGTTTTATCTCTATCACTACTATTGAACAATTCTGAAAAAAAACTTTTTATTTTAAAATAAAAGAACAGTAGAATGATATATTTTGATATAAAAACATAAAATGCATTAGCCATAGTATGGAATGTAAATTTTTGACCTTCTCTGTTTCCTTTCTTTGAATGCAATTAGGGCTTGATATAAAAGGAAACTAAGAAAATTATTCCTCACCAGATTCATTTAAAACATGCCCATCAAAAGCTCTAAGAATATGCAAAGATATTAAGGAAATTCCAAAAATAGTAGTAACATCTAAAGACTAAAACCTTTGATCGTCACCCTAAATTCAAACAATTCTTCCCTTCGTGTGTAAAATAGTTAGGACTTGCAGACTTGAGCTCCAGCAGACCAAAGTAGAGTGGTGCATTCCAGGATTCAGGATGCTTCATCTAGAATGAGCTGACACAGACTTCTCACAAGTAATTTAGAAAACTGCTTGAACATCTCAGCTGTAGCCAACTATCATGACATCACACAACAAAACAGGGCCTTTGAAGCAGTCGGTGAAATTGAAGACATTATATTAAAAAAACCTGAACCAACTATTTCGAGCCAAAAATATCTTTAATAAACGTAAAAACAATGAATAGTAATCATAGTTAGAGACTATCTGCAGCACCTTAGAGACTATCTATCTATCTATAATGAGCTTTCATAGAAAAAAAGTTACTTCTTCGGATGAGCTGGAAAGAAAAAGGGGGAACCCCGAATTTATAGCAGAAAAAGAAAGGAGAGAGAAAAAATACTTGTCAATTTTAGTGTCACTGCTAATGAGGATAATTGAGTGGTGGAAGTTTCCTATTATTAGCTTTTGATGTGAATGAGGTGTTAAATGTATGGAAGGCTGGTTTTATAATGGGACATCCAGTTAATGCCTTTGTTTAAGCCTAGGGAAACACTGTCAAATTTGCATATGAAGGTCAACTCTGCTCATAATCCTATAGGTTGGAACTACCTGGTCTAGCACACTGGGATCCTGACCAGTCCAGAACAAGGGATTTTTCTGGACCCAGGAATGTCAATGCTGGCCGCTCTGCTAATGTACTCTGGGGTCCATCAGCAGACAATTTGCGGCTTTCCATCCAGGTCTGCTGCTGGCTGGTCTGGTTCCCCTCCTATCTCGGGCTGTGGGGCTTAGCAGCTCTGGGGCCGCTGGGGTTTCACACTTCAGATCTCCACTCCTGGGATGGGTCAGCTGCTGGGGCTCCACTGCCCCTAGAGCTGTCTGGTCCTTTGGGGTTCTACTGCCCTGAGCCACCAGGGCTCTTCTGTCCCAGGGCTGTTGGGGCTCACACTTTTGGGGCCACCAGGACTCAGTGGCCTTCACAGCAGCCAGGACTCTACTGCCTTAGGGTGCTGGGGCCACTGGAGGTTGCCTACCCCAGGGCACTGGAGCTCCACAGCCCTCGTGCTGCCAGGGCTCGGCAGCTTCAGGGCCACTGGGGCTCTGCTGCCCTGGGGCTGCCAGGGCCTTCAGGGATCTACTGCCCCAGGCCACTGGGGCTCCACTGTTCTAGGTTGGCTGAGGCTCCACACCCGGGGCAGCTGGGGCTCCACTGCCCTGGGGCTGCTGATGCAGCTGGAGCTCCACATCTCGGGGGTGGCCAGAGATATGCTGACCTGGAGTTGCCTGTTGTTCTGGGGCTCCCTGCCTGCTGCTGGGCTCCCCAGGCTCTTTGGTCCAGGAGTTCTCTGCTCTGGAAACATCCATGGTTCTGCTGGATTTTGCTGGACCAGAGAGTCCTGGACCACAGATGTTCAACCTGTAAATATATTTTTTTGTCTCTATGGTTTAATAGGACTACTCGTTTTTAAAGTTACAGACTAACATGGCTTCCCCTCTGAGACTATTTAATAAATGGAGCCATTTTCTGTTAAAACTATACATCAAAGGAATTTTAAAAAAATTAGTACTCAAACACATTCAACAAAGGAATTATATGGACATTTTTCAATTACAGATTGATCATGAGTAACTTGTTGCAACTGTTGCATCAAGTAGCTGCTTTTTATAATTGCATTTAGTGATGGTCACCAAATAAAACTGTATTATTTGTGCTCCATCACTGGATGACTTCCATACATATAAACAGTTATCAAGAGAGTAACATGAATCCTTACAGTGTGACTGCTCAAGCAAATATACATGTACATAAGTATTGCCATGTGGACACAAACCTTTCTTTACAGAAGTATTCTAGAGAACACAATTTTGCTCACGTACATATTTGCAAACACCAAATATTCTGAACACCAAAGAAGTAGAACAAGAAGTCCCATAATTTGAAAGTGTTACTCCTGCTCATCTTTTAACCTCCCAAGAGCAACCTCTGGTTCCATGACCCATGGAAGCCATTGTGTAGTTAGTTCTCTACCAGTTCCTTCCTCTCCTTCACTCACTTATGAAACATGGATAGTTATCCTTGTTATCTGTTCAACAGTGCAATACCCTCAGACTGGTGAATGGCTTACACCCTCCTTATTTCCTTTAGATGGAACACAATGCTGATGGCTGACTGAAAGGCAGGAGCATTCTGGCAGTCTTCTGATGTGAAATTTTCTCACAGCACTTACAGAGGAAGCATTGTAATATGGGACACAATGGAGGAAAATATACAGGTTCCAAAAGGCATAAAGAATCAAAGCTGGTGAAAGCAACATTAGAAAAACAAAGTCTAAATCTCCTTCTTTTTTGTAGAGTCTCCCTCCATCACTATGCAAATTATAATGAAGCCATTAGCCAAACCTGAAAGCTTTGCAAACTGGCCAAGTCACATTCTTCTAAGAGAAGGCTTCTGATGGTGATTTCAAGATATTCTTTTTACTATACAGAGGTAATCGTGCTGAAGCTATGCTTTTTGTTAGTGACTAGGGCCTTTGTAAAAGAACCCAAAGGCAATGCTGAAGATAAATGGTATTATTTCAGAACCATTTACTTTGAGAAATCAGACAAGGAAAGGATGACTTCTGTCTCTCCTGTCTCTCCTCCTCCCCATTCACTCTAACAACTACAACACTTGTGATAGCCATGAGGGACAAACTGAGCATTAGTGGGATTAAAATAGTCTTGAGTGGGTTAAGATTCATCTTGTTCACAGATGGTATATTACTTTATGTAACTAACCTGGACATTTTGATATGGAGACTAGGGGCTTTTATGGCTGAGTATGAACAATTATGTGGCTATATGGTGGACTTCTTAAAGAATCAGACAAATGGCTTCAGATACTCAGGGATATGGATATGCTGAAATTTGATAGCTCTTCTTGAAAACTAAATGCAGACATTTCATCTCTGAGCTTAAGAGTCCTAAAATAAAGGTCAAAAGTTCTATATGGCTAACTTTAAAAAAGGCGTTGTTGCTTCCAAATTGCATATGTGATACTGGGGCACCTCTTTACACTTGAAAATGAATTCAATTTGATGTCTCGCTCCATGGCTTTGTTTTTTATAAAGTGTTAAATTCAACACGAGTTAGGCACTGCTCAGAAAATTTTCAATATCTCACTATTTGTACGCCTACACAGCAACATTATTTTGAAATAACTAGCGTTATTTTGAAATAACTTAGTACATGTTTACATAGTAGGCAATTACTTCAGAATAACGTTGAAATACTGTCAAGCTGGAGGACTTACTCCAACTCTTGTAACCCTGATTGTACGAGGAGTAAGGGAAGTCAGAGGAAGACTGTTCTATTTTGAAATAAGTGCTGTATAGATGCTCCCAATTTTGAAATAAGTTATTTTGAAATAAGCTACACAATTGACATAGCTCAATTTGCATAGCATATTCTGAGTTAAGCCCTGCTGTGTAGATGCATTCTATGTTCCTAAGTACTTCTGGAAACTCTAGGGCTAAGTTGAGACTGCAAGCCTCTTTCGAAAGAGAGCGTCTAAGACTACAAGCAGATTTTTCGAAAAAGCGATCTGCTTTTTTGAAAGAGAGTCTAAACGCTCTCTTTCGAAAAAGCACAGTTTGCATTCAATAGCGCCTGTTTTTGAAAGAGTACTTTTGAAAAAAGGCATTATTCCTCGTAAAATGAGGTTTACTACGATCGAAAAAACTGCCATGTTCTTTCGATTTACTTTTGAAAGAACGCGGCTGCAGTCTAGATGCAGGTGAATTTTTTTCGAAAAAACCCTGTAGTCTAGACACACCCTAGGAATGCGGCTACACAACAAAACTTACCTCAAGATAAGCTGTGCAAATTGAGCAACATCAATTGCATAGCTTATTTCGAAATAGTTTATTTCGAAATTGGGAGCATCTACACAGCACTTATTTCAAAATAGAGCACTCTTCCTCATGCAATGAGGGTTACAAGAGATGGAGTAAAAAGTCCTCCAGCTTGAAAGTATTTTGACATTATTTTGAAATAATTGCCTGCTCTGTAGAGGCAGACTACGTTATTTCAAAATAACTCTAGTTATTTCGGAATAATGTTGCTGTGTAAATGTACCCTAAGTGACTAAATCACTTTTTTAAAATGGTACTTAATTGATTCTAGTTTCTTTTAACATTTTTGCCCAGAGTCTACTATGGTGTCAAATGCTTCAGTATGGTCAAAGAGTAAAAAGCTGTAAGCTCAGTAAATATAAACTTTTAACACAAAATAATGATCTGCTTTCTTTGACAATTTGATGTTGAAAATGAGAAGATATGAGCAATCAATCAAAATCTGTTAATGGGGCCATTCATTTTTAGTTCTGTTTCCTTTTCCCCACCGGCTTTACAAAATGCAATAGGGCACCTGACCAACTGTTCCAGTCTAGTGAAAAATAAATTAATTGAGTCTCAGAATCTCATTTAGTATTACATTAATTAAAATAAATAAAAATGTATGGGAAACAATCAATATAAAGTTTAATGGATTCTAATTACAACTCTAAATTATAGTTCTATTTGTGCCAATTTTATGTGCATTGATTATGGAGAAATAAAAATGTCAGCCTATAGGCTGTATCCTTATAATGAATGCTGATATAATTTGTATTACCTTGTTATACAAGGTTTGATGACTACAGAATAAATATTCTCTAGCCCCTTATTTGCTAGCCCTGACCTCTGAATAATTTACATTGGTTTTAATACATTTTCTGATCAAATTCTTACCTTTCTAGGCCATTATCCTGTAACTGACTTTGAGAACACAGGAGAGAGGAACTCTCGTGGAGCATCACAGACATTCGTAGTTGATCTGCCCATGTGGAGTCAATTATGAGATCAGGGGAGATTTTGGGTGCACAAGGATTGCAACTCTATATGCTTAATGTTTTAAAACTTCAGTCGTATTATAAGTTCTTCAAGAGATTCTGCCAACTGGTGATATGGTGAGCGGCTGATGCAACTGGTCTTCTAGTAAGTCTGATGTTTAGATTAAACTGAAAATGATGTCAAGCTATAGTTACTCCCTTCCCCAATGTTATATAAGTCATTTTCTACATAAACTCTAACTGTGAATTTACGTTTTCTGTGTTATCATAGTTGACTAGTATTATAGCATCAGTCTCCTAGAATGGTTTTATTGCCAAGAAATTGTAACTGTTTCTTTTCAATATTGTCTTTGTTACCATGATCCAGCCCAATTCCAGGCCCCAGAGCAGAACAGTCAAATGCTATCCACACATTCACAAGCTGCTTCCATGCTCACACCTGATATTTGGATTGTGCTCCGCCTATACAGGATTGTGCCCAGCTGGCTGCACTTCTGGACACACTCTTTCATCATGCCCAGAGCTTCCACATGCCTACCTGGTGGCCTCTGCTACCATAAGTACCACCCGGCACAAGCAGAGCTGTCCTTTGTGTATAGCAAATCGGGGCAATGATTCAAGGCCCCACATTTTATCCACTTTTTGATAAAATAATGAGGAGGTTAATGGTGTGAGTGGCAGGTGGTCAGGTGGGAGGTGGGTGAGGAGGAATAAGAAAAAATGCTGAACACCCACTGGCAGCACGCCTACCAGAACCTCCATCTACCCAGAGCACCTCCTACCCAATGACATGTCCTGCCAATGAGCACCTCCTCTATCTCCCAGTGCCTATCACCTGCCACAGGTGAGATAATTTGCAGTCAGATCATGCTGCAGGAGGAGGGAGAGGAGAGGAGAAGCAGTGCATGATTGGGAGAGGGAGTGGGAAGTAGTGGGGTGGGAGGCATAGTTGAAGTGGGAAAATGCAGGGTGGGTGTAGTCTTGAAGGAAGGAGTGGAATGGACATAGCTTGGGTGGAGCACCCAAGAGATTAGAACATTGGCACCTATGTCCTGAGCTCTGCCCTTTTTGGCACCTACGAGTTCTGCAGCCCACCCAAGTGATTTAAAGGATCTGGGACTGCCAGACACTTTTAAATTATCTTGATTCCTGAACTATTTCCCCCTTTGTTCTCCTTGACCTGAGTGGGCCTGCCATACTCCTTGCTGTGACCTTCCTGGATTCTGATATGAACATGCAAAATATTGATACATGCTTGCAGCAAATCTTGTGCAAAGTGGGTCAAGTGAGATGTTTATAGAAGGCTTACAATTCACTGATTCTGTTCATACTGCTCATATGCATGTATCATTTTTTGTATGTGATGATATGAGTATTGGCTTTGTACTTATATAAAAATGTTTGCTGCTGGGAGACCTCAACAGGAGGCTTGGCCAACCTATTGTGGAAGGATTGCTAGTCAAGTGAACAGCAGTACTTTGCTGACAATGCACCTTAAGCGGTGCCAATCCACATCTGAGGAACTTTGCTGTGAACATTCAGACCAGCATGTAAGTAATGGCTGCTACAATGGACAGGTGACATGCTCATATGACAAACTCCATATTGGACATACTTTCAGACAGTGAGAACAATGGAATTCCCTCCACATGGGCAAGGCTATAAGAGGGCCTGGAGAGCTCTTCCATTTTGTCTTCATTCCAGCTCAGCACTTTTGAAGCATCTTTGGTCTGAATTGAGCCCAAAGGACTGATGACTGACCCACCCTAACAAAGGATGTATTCCAGAGATGTAAAATTGGGCAGATTAATCCATCTCTGCTATAAACATGCAGCAAGAACTTGTGTGTATGTGATGATTTTTTTTCACAATTTTACTCTCAACCTTTTCTTTCTTTTATTAATAATGGTGATGCTAATAGGTAATCGGTTAAACGATTACTCAGTAAGCATTGCTCTTAGTGGGTGATGTTTACCAAGTCACTGTTAATTGGTGCCCAGGAGTAGCCCCCAGCCCATGACACAGGGGGGCCAGGAGGTGTGGTGGAAATGCCAGCCCCGCCATGGGACCAGAAGCAGCTGGGATGGAAAAGCCCCGCTGGAGTGTCCCCCCTTTAATCGGTTAAACAGTTAAACATAGTGTTAGCACTACACTTAAAAGTTTAACAAATTAAACAGGATTTTACATCTCTCCTTAATAAACCTTTAGATTTTAGATTCTAACGGACTGGCACAACATGTTCCTTTGGGTGTGATCTGAAGTACAGATTGACCTGGGAACGTGGCTGGTCCTTTGGGATCAGGAGAAGCTGTTTGGATTTGGCGAGACTGGTTTTCATAACCTCTCATCTGTGTAAAAAGTGGTACTGATAATGATACAGAAAACCTGAAGTGTCTAAGGGAATTACTTGCATGACTTCTTGCTGGCAAGTGTGGAAAACAACAGTGCTCTCTGTGACTGGTTTGGTGTGCCTTATAGTGGAGGACCCCCAGTCTTGGGCCATAATAAGCCCTGGCCCTGATTTGACCCTCTAAGCAGTGTTCCATGTGTAACATTGCTATATTACACGTCTTTGTCAACTCATTGCCCTGAGGAAATGTGCTTTACAAAAGGCTACACTTTATATCAATCCAGAAACTTTAGTCAGTCCAGATTTCAGCAATTCTCTTATTGGATTGTACTGCATCCATGATCTGCATAGGCTATCTGTTTATTTCTGGATTGATTTTAAAGGAGTTAGATTTAACCTATAATGCTATAGATGTCTTGTGGCCTTTTTACATGAGAGATTATTACTCCCTACATGCCACCATATTGCAGCTCTGATCAGCTGGATACCTCTTGGGTTAAAAGAAAGTGATGGTGGTAGTATGCAAGAAGCTCAAAAGTGCCCCAGTTGTTTACCAAATTCCCATCCCTCATCTCTCTGGGCTTGTGAGTTGCTGTCAGATCTGCATGGAAAGAAAAGAAATTGTGTGTTTTAGGTTTTATAGGGGAGTTAATACATTTGTCTGTCAGAATGAAGCTGCTGTTTCATTTCTGTTTTATTCTTATAAGTGGCATCAGCTAGATATTTTGGATGGGCATCCTTTTTATTAATGTAAATATTAATTAATTGGTTAAAATAAAACTACTATGGTTAATTTACCACACATGGGAAGAACAATCAATTATATTTTGTTTTAGTAGGCTATTAATTCATTTACTATCTATGTGCATGTGTGTGGGGAGGGGGTTGGAATCAGTATTCTTCATCCAATGTACACACAGTTGTGTATGCTTGGTGGCTTTGGTAATGTAGGAGGATGCAAGACTTGAGGAAGATTGAAAGAAACAGAGCACCCTTTATCAAAACTATTCAAGAAATGCTCAGATACAATTCTGTACAAGTCATTTCAGTTCATCAGTTCATGGCCTTTTGCAGTCAACTATCTTTCTTAAGGCAATCTACTCTTCTTACTTTCAAGACATACTATAACAGACATTCAAGATCTCCTCCAGCTGTACATTTCTATAGTTATATGATTACAAATTAATTGTTTACACATTTCTATAAATCTCTTTAGCCAACAAATGGGTTCCTTGTGGCAGGATAAAACAAGATCACACTTTCTCTGTAATGACTAACACATGGATGCATTTGTGTCTTATTTTAGGGAATACAGAAGGCAAACAACAGGAATAAGTTACTATATACCATTATGCTCTGAAACATTTATTTCCAATTGTCACCTAAATACTTTCCTGTTCAAGTTCTAAACTTTTCCCCTAATTTATCACTTGGATGCTGGTTTGATGTGAGTAAACCTCCAAAGTAACTAGAGCTCCCTTTTCCTTAGCACATCATTTGTAACCATAAAAGTTTTTCATTGAAATAACCTTTCTGCCTGCCTTCCAGCGGGATCTCATTGTTCAAAGCATTCTAAAGAATCAGTTAGAAAAGATACATGTGCTAGAGTAATAAGGCTAAATTCAAAGGACCAAAATAAGAAGCAAAATTCACCATGAAATCCAAAGTTTTTTTTGCTAATTCAGCCAGGGTAAATCTGAAACACATATTTTCCCCCTTCATCATCTGGATAGATAGATAGATAGATAGATTTTAGAGTGCATCTGTTTGTCTGTTTGTTCAAGAATTCCTCCTAAACCATAAGAGCTAGGACAACCAAAAATGGTATGCAGCTTCCTCTTAACCTAACATAAACCAGGGTTAGGGTTTGGTTGTGCCTGGAAAAGGGGACTATTTCCCATAACTTGGAAAGGGAGGGGGCACAGAGAGGAGGCGTGCAAAAGGGAAGAATATAGAGATGGGAGGAATGCAATACTGAGTGTGGCCAATGGGGGCAGCTACAGCACGAAGGGCATGTCTTCACTAGGTTATTATTTTGAAATAACTTATTTTGAAATAATAACTCCCAAAATAATTATTTTGAAATAAATGTTATTCCTCTTGGAAAGCGTGAATTATTATTTTGAAATAGCCAGCTCATTATTTCAAAATAATGGGCTTGTTAGTGTAGACACTCCACTTGTTATTTGAAAATAACAAAATAACCAGGACCAAGAAAGTGGCCACCAGGGTTGGGGCTCTACCATCTTGCTTGCCAGCACACCAGTAAGCCCCCCCCCCCCAAACCTGGAGCCTGTGGAGAATCTGCAGGCCATGGGGGGCACTGGACAGGGGGGCGACTAGAGGGAGAAAGCCCCCAGAGCCAAGCTTCCCCCTCAGACAGTCTGCAGGCTGTGAGGGGCCAGCTGCAGGGGGATCAGACCATGGACCCTGGCTCTCCCCAGATAGCCTGAAGGCCATGGTTGGGGGGGGGGGCTTCTGGAGGCTGAGGGTAGCCTTGCCCCCCCCCCCCCGATAGCCTGCAGACCATGGAGGGAGGAGGGGCTCTGGAGGGGATGGCAGCCTCTGGACCCAGCTCCTCCCCACACATCCTACAGGCCATTGGGAGGGCATGGAGGCAGAGTGCTTCCCCTCCTCCCATTATTGGCATATGGCATTTAATTCTATTATTTGGCTCTCATAATACATTTAGCCTAGATACAAAAAGGAAAGTTTGTTCTCCGTAGATCACAGTTATCTTACATTAGAGATTAAATCTAGTCTTGCAATTTCTATGAATCAATGAACTATCGCAGAACTGCAAGAAAGTGCATGAACTTGTTGAACGTATGTGTTTCCCATTGGTCTGACACAACATATAAGATTAGGTTAGTTTAAACACAAATCTTTTTGAATATTGGTATCAACATAATATACAAATTATTTAAGTGCACAATTTGGCAAGAACATTTTGCACCTTAGTTGAAGGAATTCACAATTATTCTAGATATGGCAATTATTATGGTAATTTATCCTTTTCCTTTAAGATTGATGGCCATCTATAAAAGAGCCAGAATAATTCTTACAGGCAATTGTCTGTGAAATAGAGATAATAAAGCCACAGGTAAATGGAGTAATGGATTAATCTAAGGAAGTGATGATGCCCAGACTATGTTTTCGCATCAGTTGCAGAGACAGAAGATGTAGGAGTAGAGCAAATACATATTGCCTTAGATTATAAGAAAATAAGTTTAACTTTTTATTTCATGTAACCATTCTGCTGCTCAGTCAATTTTTAGTCTTGGAGATTGTATTACAATATTCTCAAAAGTCACCATGTACCTACACATTTCATACAAATACTAATAAATACTCATGTATAAAGATAGCACAAATTATTGTTTAACAACACACATGTAACATGACTATTTCCACATATAACACATCAGAGATTTCCATTTACATAAAAACTGAACAACCAGTTCTAAGTTTAAAATAGTTTTGGTGTTTCCTTTCTGACAAGTATTATCTTGTAACAACTTAAAAGATTTTGATGCTTTTAGGAGCCATGTTTTCCCATGAAATATTATTTTTTGCCATAAGAGGTAGAGTAAAACACCTACATTAAAATTGCAAACAGTCTAATACAAACTACTGATTTGAAGAGTGAGTAATTGGTATTCTAGAGGAAAAAAATGGTTAATTACAGCAATATTATAATAATGCATTTGTGTAATACATACAATTGGAATTAAACACAGGTCTCTTGAAATTATAATTTAGTTTCCTTTATAATAAAAACTCTATCTATTTTAGATAATAAAATAATGCATGATGACTCCATTATAAATATATTTTTGTACCAAATTCATTTAAATTATTCACATAAATTGCTTGTTGGTGGAAAAATACTCAGTACAAATAGTATAGTTTATATCTGTACATATTTTCTTCATGTTTTCCGTACTAGGGAAGTTCTGTTTTAAGGTTTCATATTATATACTAAGATTTTAATTAATTTTGCTGAAGATATTGCTTGTTCACAGCAATATAAAAATTCACTTCACCATCATTAAAGGTTTGCTGTTTGGCAGTTTAATTTCCTACCCATCTCCCCAGAGGAGCTTCTAGATGGACAGTACCCTTTATTTAAGTCATGCCCTTATCAATTCTATATAGAACTTGATGATATGCTAGGTAATTCTACCTTGTAAATTTGTTAGAACTCTATTTACTTTCACACAGTGAACATGGCACATTTTCACAGTATCTCACAATGCTAGTGTCTATCTGTAAAGGAGATTCACAGTGAAGGTAATTTAATAATGACCTTTGTATGGTATGTCTTTAAGGTAATTTTGGTATTTTTATCTCTTGGTATTTAAATTGGTTAGATGCCCAATGAAATTTAATTTTTTTGGTATGATCATGTTTCTGAAGACTACAATGAAGTGGCCATGGATTCATTTATGTTAAGGAAGATGGGACAGCTTCCAAAAAATATGGAATAGATTCTGTAGCTGAAGTACAGCATTTTGGTTAGATGTTAAATATATATAACAAAGTCAGAGTTAAATTGTATATCTCTGGATTCTAAATTGACTCCTGCAAGATTTCTTTACCAAAATATGTACAAATATTAAAAAGGTATTCAGCTGCACTAGAAGCCCTGGGCAAAAAATGACAAAATGTACATTAAAATCAGTAATGAAATTCAGTAGGCTCTACGAGCAGCACACCAAGTTCCAATTACATTTATCCTTCAAACAGTTCCCCATTCTTACCTTTGCCCTCCATTTTCAAATGCCTAAAACAAACAAAGAAACAAACAAACAAACAAACAAACAAAGAAACAAACAAACAGGTAAACCTTGGTCAACAGATTCAGGCTATTTAAGACCAAATACAGTGAGGCAAACCTAGCTCTGGACCTGAGGGGGAGGGACCATTATACAGTTCCTGGTTGTCAGAGCCAAATATACACTTCCTCCTGCACCAGAAGCAGGACAGAAAGTATAAATGAAGGGCCCTATAACTCTGTTTGTGCTCTGCCAGGGGAAAAGGTGGATGTTTCGAGCCTTCTGCAGAATCCCAGACTAA
Organism: Pelochelys cantorii; assembly: GCA_032595735.1. NCBI lineage: Eukaryota > Metazoa > Chordata > Testudines > Trionychidae > Pelochelys > Pelochelys cantorii. The sequence continues at coordinate 78,386,636 of CM064326.1, forward strand.
TCACTGAGCCATGCAGCACCCTGCCATCAGAGGAGGCTTAGGGTGAGAAAGAGTTACTAAAGCTGACACTGGCTGACTGCGGAGCACAAAGAGAGATCTTGCTGCCAGTGGAACAACTTCAGTGGAGTAAATTAGAAAGTAGCCCAAGGGAACCAGACATTGATCCATTTGTGCTACCAGGAAGCGAGAAATGTTTCAGTTGTTTCCTTGCTGAAATAGTGTCAGAACTACCTGACATTGTTAAGGTCCTTAGTTGTGTCCTCCTCCTACCCCATCACCAACCCCCACCTTCACTTGGGTCTGATGATCAACTCAACTGAAGCCTAAACTCTGGCCACAGATTGCTGCTTTGCACCATCCAAAGTCCATATACTGTTTCTTTTCTTTCTAACCCAGGCATAAGGCTGTGGCCATGAACAGTGATGTTGTCCTACCCAGAGGGCCAGAAACCCAACCCAACTGTTGAACTCAACCGTGAAGACACATAGGATATGTCTACACTACAGACAAAACTGTCAGAAAAATGGCCATTTTTCTGACAAAACTTGAGGAACGTTGACACTGCAATTGCGTTCTTCTGAAAGAAAATAGAAAGAACAGAGGGGTTTGGGGGGGCATTGGTGGTCCTCATTCTATGAGGAAGAAGCCTTTTTGTAAAAGAGTTCTTTTGAAAAAAGGCGTGTGTAGACGGGGAAGAGGGAGTTCTTTCAGAAGAAAAGGAAAGAGGAAAAACCACAGGTGCCCTGGTGGCCATTCATCCATAGCAATCACAGCTTACATGAGAGAGAGCATCCATTTAGTGTGGATGCTCTCTTTTGAAAAAGCAGATCACTTTTTCAATGCACGTTCGCAGTGTGGACACTTTCTTTCAGAAGAAATTTTTTTGGAAGATCTTTCCAAAAAAGCTTCTTCCGAAAGAAGCCTGTAGTCTAGACGTAGCTATAGCGACCTTCCTCCAGACTCGAAAGAAGCCTGTAGTCTAGACGTAGCTATAGTGACCTCCCTCCAGACTCGAGAAGTAGGGACCATTGAACCAAGAAGGATAAAGAACCTTCACCCTGGGGGACAATCACAGAGAATATTCCACAACTAGTACCTTGTGATTAACAAAAGTGTTTCCTTTGTATGTCTTTGCTTATCTCAGTTCTGACATTATAAAAGTGTAATATATCAGGCCGGGTCTGGGCACCTCAGAGAGTAAGTTCAGGGTGATTTGCTCAAAACTGGGGCTACTTACAGCCCATGACTGGAGTCCTCTCCTATATAGGCAACAAACCAGTCACACAGAGCACTTCAGCTGTCTATCTGGCCAGCAAGAAGTCTCACAAGCAAAACCCCTTAAAACACCCCAGCATTCCCTGTGCCACAATCAGACACAGATCTTATACAGGTGAGAGATTATACAACCCAATCTCACCAACTCTGAACAGGTTCTCCCAGTCCCAAAGCATCAGCTACAATCCCAGGTCAATTTATGCCTCAGGATCTTACCCAAAAGAGCACACTGGTCCAACCTTTTAGAATCTAAAATCTAAAGGTTTATTAAAAGAAAGAAAGAAAGAAAGAAAGAAAGATGGATGACCGGAGTTTTTTTTGAAGAAGTGGGCTGTGCCCACGAAAGCTCATGATGCCATCTACATGTTTTCTTAGTCTATAAAGTGCTACCAGACCATTTGTTGTTTTTTAAGTTTATCCTGTACAGACTAACTCCACTACCCCCTAAAGCTTCTATCAATCACCAAGGTCTTGATGCAGGCTCTTAGCAGAGATGTTACAAACTGCTAGCTTAAAAGTTGTTGTGCATCCTGTGTCAGGATGGGTCTGCATATCCTTCCCAGCTCTCTGTCCTGAGCAAGGATGCATCTGGAATCAGTTACCAAGGATTCATGGTACTTTCATATTCCTGGTGTCTCCCAAATTGGAGCTGGTCACATGATCAAGTGACTTGTCTGTGTCTTAGGTTCAAGGAGCCATGATGCACTGGCTGGTTTGCAGATGCATTCCTCAGGAGTGCAATGGCAATTCTGCAAGCCATTGTTCATGAAGCATCATTAATTAGCACAGCCTTTCACTGAATAATCATTCCTTACTATAGGTGGGCCAGGCCCAATGATCCCTCCCAGACAGAGAACATTTAAAATATAAGAACCGAGCCCAATTGACAACTTCACATACAAAAATCATACAAGCACATGAGTAGCATGCATAAAATCAGCAGAGCATAAGATTTCATTTGAAGCCTCACATGGCCCACTTTGTACAGAATTTTGAGCAAACACCACCCATGGGTACAACAGTGATCTGTCTGCTCACATTAAAATCCAATAACATGACAAACACAAGGTAAATCAGCATTAGAACACCTAATTTTAGGTACCTAGCCACCCAGTGTAATCCACAGCCCTGCGTAAGGCACTTGTGATCCCTGTAAAATTCATGGTATGGAGAAGTCTGCACGGCCTTCTCTGGCTTTACCAGAGTTTGGCTAAAGAGCAGGGCCCTGTTAAGTCTGATGCTAGCAAGGATGCAAGTGGGCCTCAGGCTGAAGCAAGTATGTGGAAATATAACCTTTTGCCCTCGATCATGGGATAAAGGCCTAACTGTAACTTATTAACCAAATGCTGAAACTGCTAAGTTTGTGCCCTCGGTCAAAGGGGAGGGCCTACTTATAAATTGCTTAAACTGCTGAAATCATTAAAGCGTATACCATTAAAAATAAGCATGAACAAAATTTCTAGAATTATTATGATGTGACTTACAGAAATAGAGGGCAACACAATGTACACACCTTGTATTTTACCAAAGTGTTAACTACAAAAGGAGTAAACTTAGGATAATGGTGTAAATTAAAGATTATATTAATAATGTTAAGTAAAATGAGTACTGCATCTATGGTGTTGGAATAAAGAAGTGCTTATGGTTGGAATACCACATGGCAACAAGGTGTGGAGCAACGAGACTCGCCTTGTATAAAATATGCTTCTGCAAGCATGTGCTTTGGGAGGGAGAAGCAAAGTAGACCCACAGACTCTGTTCACATAATCACAAGTTTGGGGCCTGTTCATCCACATCACCCAGTCTAGGGCGTCTCTGCGAGCAGGAAGGAATGAGACCACAACCTCCTGTCCGGGGATTGTTGGGGATCAAGGGTGAACTGTAAGTGTATTAGGCTTAAATATTGTAGTATAGCTAGTTTTGCATTAACTGCTTTGCATTATTTGTATATTAAGCTAACCTTTTTAAAAAATCTATAGTGAATAAATGCTATAGAGGTAAGTAATCGCTTTCAGGCTCTCTCCACAGGCTCTGCAGTGATGAATGCTTTGGAAGGCACCTCACAAGGAAGAAACCACAAGGGAACACCATCTACTGGAAGACATGGGATGCATAGTCCTAGGGATGGGGGTTCCACAACCACCACCCCCAAAAGAAGACGACGGGTGGTGGTGGTCGGGGACTCCCTCCTAAGAGGGACTGAGCCATCCATCTGCCGTCCGGAACTGGAATCTCGAGAGGTGTGCTGCTTACCGGGAGCTCAAATTCAGGATGTGACTGAGAGGCTTGCCAAGCTGATCAGACCTTCGGATCCCTACCCCTTCCTGCTTCTCCACGTGGGAACTAACGATACGGCCAAGAATGACCTTGAGCGGGTTACTGCAGATTATGTAGTGCTGGGAAGAAGGACCCAAGAATTCGGAGCACAAGTGGTGTTCTCATCCATCCTCCCTGTTGAAGGGAAAGGACTGGGCAGGGATCGTCGAATTGAGGAAGTAAATGCGTGGTTGTGCAGGTGGTGTCGCAGAGAGGGCTTTGGTTTCTTCGACCATGGGACTCTGTTCCGGGCACAAGGATTGTTAGGAAGAGATGGGATCCACCTAACGAAGAGAGGAAGGAGCATCTTCGCGGGCAGGCTTGCAAACCTAGTGAGGAGGGCTTTAAACTAGGTCCGTTGGGGGATGGTGACCAACACCCTGAGGGGAGTGGGAAAGTCGGATACCGGGAAGGAATGCAAAGAGGAACGAGCAAGAAAGGAGGACCCCTGATTCGAATGGAGAAGATGGGGCGATCAGCTGGTGACCTGAGGTGTTTGTACACTAATGCGAGAAGCCTGGGCAACAAACAGGAAGAACTGGAGGCCAAGAAATATGATTTAATTGGGATAACAGAGACTTGGTGGGATGACTCGCATGACTGGGGCGCTGTCATGGAAGGGTATAGACTGTTCAGGAAGAACAGGCAGGGGAGAAAAGGAAGAGGAGTTGCACTATATGTAAGAGAGCACTATGATTGCTCTAAACTCCAGTATATAGAGGGAGAAAAACCTGTTGAGAGTCTATGGGTTAAGTTTAGAGGTGCAAACAACAGCAGTGATGTTGTGGTTGGTGTCTACTACAGGCCACCGAATCAGGTGGATGAGGTAGATGAGGCTTTCTTCGGACAACTGAGAGAAGCTTCCAGATCGCAGGCCCTGGTTCTCGTAGGGAACTTTAATCACCCTGACATCTGTTGGGAAACCAATACGGCAGTACACAGGCAATCCAGGAAGTTTTTGGAGAATGTTGGGGATAACTTCTTGGTACAAGTGCTGAAGGATCTGACCAGGGGCCGTGCGCAGCTTGACCTTCTGCCCACAAACAGGGAGGAACTAATAGGGGAAGTAGAGGTGGGTGACAACCTGGGAAGTAGTGATCATGAGATGGTAGATTTCAGGATCCTGACCAAAGGAAGAAAAAACAGTAGTAAAATACACACTTTGGACTTCAGAAAAGCAGATTTTGAGTCCCTCAGACACCTGATGGGAAGAATCCCCTGGGATGCTAACATGAAGGGGAAAGGAGTCCAGGACAGCTGGCAGTATTTTAAAGAAGCCTTATTGAAGGCACAGAAAGAACCCATCCCGATGCGTAGCAAGAGAGGCAAACATGGTAGGAGACCAGATTGGCTTATGGGGGAAATCCTTGGTGAACTTAAGCACAAAAAGGAAGCTTACAAAAAGTGGAAACTTGGACAAATGACCAGGGAGAGGTTTAAATGTATAGTTTGAGAATGTCGGGGGGTTATCAGGAAGGCGAAAGCACAAATGGAATTGCGACTGGCTAAGGATGTGAAGGATAACAAGAAAGGTTTCTACAGGCATGTTAACAAGAAGAAGGTGATCCGAGAGGGTGTGCGGCCCCTAATGAATGAAGGAGGTAACCTAGTGACAGATGATGTGGGGAAAACTGAAGTACTCAATGCTTTCTTTGCCTCTGTCTTCACGGACAAGGTAGGCTCCCGAACTAACACGCTAAGTGACGCAAGTTGGGATGAAGATCTACAGCCCTTAGTGGGTAAAGAACAGGTTAGGAACTATTTAGAAAAGCTAAACGTACACAAATCCATGGGTCCGGACTTAATGCATCCGAGGGTACTGAGGGAGTTGGCAAATGTCATTGAGGAGCCTTTGGCCATTATCTCTGAAAAGTCGTGGAGATCAGGAGAGATTCCGGATTATTGGAAAAAGGCAAATGTAGTGCCCATCTTCAAAAAAGGCAAGAAGGACGATCCAGGGAACTATAGACCGGTCAGTCTTACCTCGGTTCCTGGAAAAATCATGGAAGGGATCCTTAAGGAATCCATTATGAGGCACTTGGAGGAGAGAAGAGTGATTAGGAATAGTCAGCATGGATTCACAAAGGGCAAGTCGTGCCTGACCAATCTGATTAGCTTCTATGATGAGGTAACTGGCTCTGTGGACATGGGAAAGTCAGTGGATGTGATATACCTTGACTTTAGCAAGGCTTTTGATACGGTCTCCCACAATATTCTTGCCAGCAAATTAAGGGAGTGTGGATTGGATAAATAGACGGTAAGATGGATAGAAAGCTGGCTAGAAGGCTGGGCCCAGCGGGTAGTGATCAACGGCTCGATGTCAGGATGGCGGTCAGTTTCTAGCGGAGTGCCCCAAGGTTCAGTTCTAGGACCGGTTTTGTTTAATATCTTTATTAATGACCTGGATGAGGGGATGGATTGCACTCTCAGCAAGTTTGCAGATGACACTAAGCTAGGGGGAGAGGTAGATATGCTGGAGGGCAGGGATAGAGTCCAGAGTGACTTAGACAAATTGGAGGATTGGGCCACAAGAAATCTGATGAGGTTCAACAAGGACAAGTGCAGAGTCCTGCACTTGGGACGGAAGAATCCCAAGCATTGTTACAGGCTGGGGACCAATCAGCTAAGTAGTAGTTCTGCAGAAAAGGACCTAGGGGTTACAGTGGATGAGAAGCTGGATATGAGTCAACAGTGTGCCCCTGTAGCCAAGAAGGCTAATGGCATATTAGGCTGCATTAAGAGGAGCATTGCCAGCAGATCCAGAGATGTCATTATTCCCCTTTATTCAGCTCTGGTAAGGCCACATCTGGAATGTTGTGTCCAGTTCTGGACCCCCCCCCCACTACAAAAAGGATGTGGATGCATTGGAGAGGGTCCAGCGGAAGGCAATCAAAATGATTAGGGGGCTGGAGCATATGACCTATGAGGAGAGGCTGAGGGAGTTGGGTCTGTTTAGTCTGCAGAAGCGAAGAGTGAGGGGGGATTTGATAGCAGCCTTCAACTTCCTGAAGGGAGGTTCCAAAGAGGATGGAGGAAGGCTGTTCTCAGTACTGACGGATGGCAGAACAAGGAGTAATGGTCTTAAGTTGTGGTGGGAGAGGTCCAGGTTGGATATTAGGAAAAACTATTTCACTAGGAGAGTGGTGAAACACTGGAATGGATTACCTAGGGAAGTAGTGGAGTCTCCATCCCTAGAGGTATTTAAGTCTCGGCTTGACAAAGCCCTGACTGGGTTGATCTAGTTGAGATTGGTCCTGCCTAGAGCCGGGGGCTGGACTTGATGACCTCCTGAGGTCTCTTTCAGCTCTATGGTTCTATGATTCTATTATTATATTGTATAGTGATAAGTCAGCCTATAATGAATCATGGCTAAGGCTTATGTTATCACCTGTGCTGTGTTTATCTGACTTGCACTGCCTATAGAAATTGTATTGACCCTTTTACTTGCAAAGTTCTTTGGTTATTGTAATTGCTTGAACTTTCAATAAAATAGGAAGTGATTAAGTTTAAATCTCTCTCACTGGTTTGTCCTGCACCCCTGAATCTAAAACTATACTGAAAGAATCATCACATGACACATGGGGAGAGATAAGTGCCTATGCATGGCATCCACAAAAGCCAGACTGCTTCATGAGGAGCCAGTGGGAAATAGTGAAGGACCATGATGTGGCCTAAGCCTCACCCCTGTTATGGAGTTAGGTGCCTATTTCTGCTTGGGTTTCTCAGCTGCAAACCCTGTTCTAGAGTTTTGGTGGCTAAGTTGATCTGTTGTTTTTGCAAGAAAAACTACAGGTTGGACCTCCCTGATCCGGCAGCATCGGGACCCGAGTGGTCCCGAACAAGGGAGTTTGCTGGACCAGGGGAAGTCAATGGTCCCCTGCTGGCTGTCCCACTCCCAAGCTCCCAAGGCTGGGGCTGAAGATTGCTGCTGCAGGGGGTTCCCCGCCTTCTGCTGCTGGGGCCACCTAGATGCTGCCAGCTCTACTCAGCCACTCATACCCTGCAGCTGCTGGAGATTCCCCAGGGCTCCCAGGCCAAGGCTCACCTGCTGCTGTCCGGCCCCACTGCCACCAGAGAGTTCCCTGGCCAGGGCCGCCCGGCCACCTCAGCCCCACTACCACTAGGGATTCCAGGGGTTCCATAGGTGGGGATCCTTGCCCTCCTGGCCCCAATAACACCAAGGAGTTCACTGGCTGGAGCTGCCTACCTGTCACCAGCCCATTGCTGTGGTTGGTCCTCCTTCCTACTGGGGCTTCTGCAGGGCTGCCTGGCTGCTGCAAGGGGTACCCCAGGAAGGACAGGGAGTCCCCATTTTCTGCCTGGCCTGGCTGACACCAGGAGTTGCCTGGCCAGGGTGGAGGTCTCCTCATTTGCCACCTGGTCTTGCTGATGCCAGGGATTCCCCGGCCAGGCCTGGGCTCCCCAGCTACTTCATGGCCCAGTCACAGCTGGCCCAGCCAGGGCTCCCCAGCCCTGCGTTCTCCCAGCTGGCTCCTGCTTTCTGGCTCTTGGAGATTCCCAGATTTGGGAGGTTCAACCTGTACTGCAATAATCCCACCTCCTCACCTTTAGCCTGGTAGTGAAGCCATTCACCAAGGATGATGGAGCAAAGATTTGAACTGAACTATCCCACCTCTCAGAAGGAGTGCCGTAATTATTTGACCAGAAGATGTTTTGATAAGAGTGCTCTCAATCTCCCTGTGGTTTGGGGAGTCTCACTGGTAATTAAAGAAGTATCTACACTACAGCATTATTTTGAAATAAGTTATTTTGGAATAATTGCCAAAATAACTATTTTGAAATAATGTGTCCACACTAAAAATCACCATCGAAATAGTGCAGATCTATATCAAAATAGTGTGTCCACGCAGATTGGAGCCTGAATCACATTTAAGGCTCCCCAGAAGTGCTGTGGACAGGGCATCAAGACAGCAGTCACTTCCTGTAGCTGCTGCCTGAGACTATCTGAGGCTTGTGCTTAAAGGGGCTCCCCTCTACAGCTGTGCCTCAGACCCTTCTCAATTGCCTATTTCCTTGAGGGACAGCAAACACCACACTGTGTTCTCTGGTTGCCCTTGAAGATGCTACAGCACTACTACCATGGAGCCAGACCTGCTGCAAAGCAGTCACTGGTTCTTAGACCTGCTGCTGCAACTCCTGGCACAGTTTTTGAAGGCTGCCCTTGTCTCACTGCTTAAGGACAATGACCAGCCTTGAATGGGTGACACCCTCACCCAGGCCCGCGTGCTCCTCATGAACCACTTTCTCCCCCATCCCCCCACACACAGCATACTGTCGCTTCTGGCAATGGAAGACTAGTACCAACTGGCAGGATCTGATTGTCTTGGAGCAGTGGGATGACCAGCAGTGACTCCAGAACTTCTGCATGTGGAGGACACCTTCCTGGAGGTCTGCAAGTGGCTCGCCCTCCAGCAACAGGATACCCTCATGTGACCTGCCATCCCCCTCCAGAAGTGGGTCGCCATCACTGTTTGAAAGCTCGCCATGCCACACAGCTACTGCTCAGTTGGGAACCAGTTCGGTGTAGGGAGACTGATTGTTGGGACCGTGCTCATGCAGGTACAACTTTTTTGGTATTGGCCCAGGAGGGGAGAGAAGCACTGCAATGGGTTCCCTCGGGAAGGGGGGGGGGTGGAATCTCCCTCCCTGGAGGTTTTTCAGACCCAGCTTCACACAGTTTTGCAACTTGGGGTTGGTCCTGGTGTGGGAAGGGGGCTGAGCTCAGGGACCTCCCAAGGGTCTGACAACCCTGTGATTCTCTGTATCCTTCTACAGGTGGTGAAGGCCATCAATGCCATCTTTCTGTGCAGGGTCATCACCCTGGGAAACATGGACCCATTGTCACTGGCTTTGTCACCACGCGCTTCCCCAACTGTGGGGGTGGGGGGCCACATTGACAGCACCCACATCCCCATCCAGGCCCCCAACAACCATGCCTCTGATTACATCAATAGAAAGGGATACTTTTCCATGGTCCTGCAGGCCCTCATGAACCACAGGGGCCATTTCACTGACATTAATGTCAGGAACACCAGCCTCTTTCAGAGAATGCATGCTGACATTTTTTTCCCCACCTGCAACATCAGGGTTGGGAATGCGGATATGCCCATGCTCATCATGTGTGACGCAGCCTATCCCTTGTTCCCCTGGCTAAGGAAGACCTGCATGGGACACCTGGATCCTACCAAGGAACATTTCAATGCCAGACTGAGCAGGTGATACAGAGTGGTGGAGGGCGCCTTCAAAGGGAGGTTCCAGTGTCTCCTCTCCTGCCTGCACCTTGGCAATTGGAATATTCTCCAGGTGTGGGCCTGCGGTGTCCTCCACAACCTTTGCAAGAACAAGAGAGATATTCCTGCAGGGGTGGGAGGCAGATACTGAGCAGCTCACAAGGGTTTTTGAGCAGACATGCAGCTCTGCCATCCGGTAAGCTCATTGGGGGTTGTGTGCATCCAGGAGGCCCTGAGGGAGAGTTTCAGACAAGGCCCTCTATGACACTCTCCCCTGGGCTTCCCCACAAGGTACCTCTGCATAACACCTGTGTGGCTTTCCGCCCCTACCCCACCTTTCCCCTGCCATCCCTTCCCCAATCCCTCCTTCCCAGCAAAATAAACCAGACTTTTTGTTTGAAACAATAAACTCTGATTTTTATTTGGGGAATCTAGAACTGGGGAGGAACTAGAGAAAGAACCTGGAAGGGGGAAGGAGGAGGACCTCAGGGATAGGGCTGAGAGTGGCACCTGCCTCAGGTGGTCCCGCTGCCTCTTGTGCAGGGCCCTCAGCAGCCCAGGGGGAGGGCTAGTAGAAGAAGCCTGAGGGGCTGGGGCAGAGATGGGAGCATGGGGGGTGCTGGGGAGACTTAAGAAGAAGTGGGTGCTGGGGGGACTGAGAAAGGAGCAGATACGAGGGGGGCAGCTGCTAGACTGCTCCATGGTGGCAACTATGTGCTCAATGGCATTGGTGTAAGCTGCTCACATGCTCTCATGCTGCCAGGACAAGCTGCTCCAAGATGGTGCAGCACAGCTCCCAGTCAGCACAGAGCTCTTGGCGGTCTTCCTCAAAAGTTTTGGTTCAGGGAACGGAGGAACTCCAGGCGTTCCCTCACTACATTGTCCTGAGGTCACCTTCGCTGGCAGGTCTCATGGGGTTGGGAGGATGGCACAGGAAGTGTTTCATTCATCCCACTCACAGCTGGTGCAGCTGTGAAGAATAGCGAGAAGGCCAGTCATCCAGGGAGACAGTGTAGCCCTAATGTGTGAGCCAGCACTGAAAGGTTTTTGTTCAGATGACAGCAAAGTGCTTTGAGCAAGGCCGTCTGTAGCCTAGGCAGTGGGCAATGCCCTACAGGATCATTAATGTCCCTAAGGAACCATGCTAACCTCACTATCCAGGGACAATCATGTATGGGAAGGTGCCAGACAGGCTGGGAGCCTGTGGGCAGGAAAGGGGTGGCTTAGGTTCCCTCCATGCCTTGCATACACTGGGTAAGGCAGTGGTGGCATCCCACAGACAGAGAAATTCTATCCCTGTCCACTGGAGGAGAGGGGAAGGGTGTTAGGGGAGGTGTATATGAGCAGCAGATGCCGCTTGCTGGGAAGGGTGGTACTGGGGTCCCCTCCACTTTCTCCCCTTGGCAGGTTCCCCTGAAGGGGATCAGTGTCCTCAGCTTCACCGTGCAAGACTGGGAGCAGATACTGCCCCAAGAGTGCGGGTATGGGCCTGTGCCATGTGCAGCACTGCTATGTGTTTCCCTGACCCCCATCTCGCTAGTCATGGGTTGTGGTGGGAAGGTGTCCTACCACGGAGTCCAAAGTAAGGCAGGCCTGTCCAGGAACCTTGTGAGAAGGAGCAACAGGTTCCTGTGTGGCAGCTTCATAGGGCTATCTGCTGCAGACTGGTGCTCCATGTGCACCCACATACACAGGCTGCTGTGCGATCTGCCAAGCAAGGACTGTGCAGCCCCTCGCAGCCTGCTGCCTGGCCCCATGTGTAGATAGGGAAAGTGATGGAACTTACCTGATAGGCTTTCCTTGGCATCGTGCAAGGCCTGGGCATAAAAATAGCAGGTCTGGGGTACTACTCCCAAACGGGAACTTCTTTCCCTTGCCTTGGTGACATAGTTCAAGTTGTGTAGCTTATTTTGGCTTTAACCCTGCTGTGTAGACATGACCACAGAGACCTCTGATTATACATTCACCAATATTATAACAAGTAGATTTTGATAAGAGACTAATCCATGTACAAATTTGGGGACCAATAATGAGACACTCTAGAGCTGAAAATAAATCTCCTAGAGAAGCCATTTGAGAATGTCTGCTGATCCAAATTTTAGAATGAAATAATGAAGGGTGTTGATTTTGTTGTTGTTGTTGTTGCTACTTGAAGGAAGTAAATAACATTTTATTTTCCTTACATTGTTGCTGGCTGACCTATGCTGTAGAAAGTCAGACTGATATGTATGAACTGAGAGAAGGAACAGTTAGTTTGAAAATACTCTATCAAGGACTTGGACTTTGAGATATTTTTTATGGTGAAAGAATTTTAATGTACCCTCAAGAAAGTTGATAGAGATGTTGTTAGTATGAAATAACTGGACATATTGTGTAAGATATGAAAAAATGTCTTTCTAATTTTTTTTAGAAATATGTGTCCTGATTTTCAAAATTCCTGAGCCCCATCAACCCCCAGTGATTTCATTCCCCGAAAGACAATGCCTTTTCAGAGTCATACAGTTCCCATGAAGGAGTTGTTATTGTTATTGTCAAAAACAGTGTTACTAAGAAGCTGAAAATCTGTAAGGATACCAATAAAGGCTTAATGTTTAAGATAAAAGCATCACTTTATCGATCACAAGAGGTAGTAACTGACAGCAGTCTCCGTTTTGGACAGATGTGGCTCTTAACCTCAGTGAGTGTGATAAACACGCATTCATTCAACTTTGGGGAGGGTTCGTTTCAAGTGTTGCAGCATTACTTTGTTTTATTACAATAACTGAAGAGAGCATCCTGTGATCAGTAAGAGGATACTTTTATCTCAATCACTGATCTTTCATTTATAAATACAGATTTTCAGGTACCTAGTAAAACTGCTTAATTTTTTTAAGTGTGTGTTAAAGATCGAGTAATTTTATAAATCTGTAAACCACTATAAAACTGATGGACAGACTATATTAATTTAACAAGGATATATAGTTACTCATCCCTGTGCAAAAAGGGGGAGCTCACTTTTTTCTGTTCTGATTGCTTTCTTCAAAAACTGCTACCAGCCCATAATAATTCTTGATTTACTATAACACTCAACAGCCCCCAGGTAAAGACTTTGTCTCTGACAACAACTAAATTTGAAATTAATGTAATTTTTGGTATCACATATCCAGACATAATTATGGATATTTCCTTGGATAAATTCTGACAAATGCATTTAGTAAAATAAATTACTGTTTCTCTACATGCTGGGAGCAAAACATGAGCATCCGGAGAAGAAATTCATGTATGTTTATAAATTGTGGATGTGTATGCAGCCCATCAGGTAAGCTGATTATGGGTCATAAGACATTTTGCTGCCATTGATCATCATCAGGTACAGCCTCATAGCTCCCAGTGGTCCCGGTTCTCTGTTCCTGGACAATGGAAGCTGTGAGGTTGGTGCCTGCAGATGAAGGGACCACAGGGATGTACTGGCTGCCACTTCCCATAGCTCCCATTGGCCAAGAACACTGAATCAAAGCCACTGGAAACTGTGGGCAGGGGAGGGGACCAGTGCTTGTGGGTGATCAACATTGGCAAAATGTCTCATGGGCCACAGTCAGCTCACCCTGATAGTCTTCATGAGACCCATATGCGGCAGGTTGCCCACTGCTACTCTGGCACATCAATTTAAGAATAAGAACAAAGGTCCATCTAGCCCAGCATTCTGTTTCCAACAGTGGCCAATGCCAGGTGCCTACAGAAAATGAATAGAGCAAGTAATCATCAAGTGATCAATCTGCTACTGCTCATTCCCAGCTTCTGACAAACAGGGTTAGGGACACCATCCCTGTCCTTCCTGGCTAATAGCAATTGATGGACCTATCCACCATAAATGTATCTAGTTCATTTTTGAAACCTGTTATAGTCTTGGCCTTCCCAACATATTCTGGCAAAGAGTTGCACATAAGAACATAAGTACATAAGAACGACCATACTGGGTCAGACCAAAGGTCCATCCAGCCCAGTACCCTGTCTGCCGACAGTGGCCAATGCCAGGTGTCCCAGAGGGAGTGAAATGAACAGGTAATGATCAAGCGATCTCTCCCCTGCCATCCATCTCCACCTTCTGACAAACAGAAGCTAGGGACACCATTCCTTACCCCATACTGGCTAATAGCCATTAATGAACTTAACCTCCATGAATTTATCTAGTTCTCTTTTAAACCCTGTTATAGTCCTAGCCTTCACAACCTCCTCAGGCAAGGAGTTCCACAGACTGAATATGCGCTGTGTGAAGAAGAACTTTCTTTTATTTGTTTTAAACCTGCTGCCCGTTAGTTTCATTTGGTGGCCCCTAGTTCTTATATTATGGGAACAAGTAAATAACTTTTCCTTATTCACTTTCTCCAGACCACTCATGATTTTATAGACCTCCATCATAACCCCCCTCAGTCTCCTTTTTTCCAAGCTGAGAAGTTCCAGTCTCTTTAATCTCTCCTCACATGGGACCTGTTCCAAACCCCTAATCATTTTAGTTGCCCTTCTCTGAACCTTTTCTAATGCCTGTATATCTTTTTTGAGATGAGGAGACCACATCTGTACAAAGTATTCAAGATGTGGGTGTACCATGGATTTATATATATTCTCTATCCCTTTTTTAATGATTCCTAGCATCCTGTTTCCTTTTTTGACTGCCACTGCACACTGCGTAGACGTCTTCAGAGAACTATCCACGATGACTCCAAGATCTCTTTCCCGATTAGTTGTAGCTAAGTTAGCCCCCATCATATTATATGTATAGTTGGGGTTATATTTCCCAATGTGCATTACTTTACATTTATCCACATTAAATTTCATTTGTCATTTTGTTGCCCAATCACTTAGTTTTGTGAGATCTTTTTGAAGTTCTTCACAGTCTGCTATGGTCTTAACTACCTTGAGCAGTTTAGTATCATCTGCAAACTTTGCCACCTCACTGTTTACCCCTTTCTCCAGATCTAGGAGAATAGGATTGGTCCTAGGACTGACCCTTGGGGAACACTACTAGTTACCCCTCTCCATTTTGAAAATGTATGTATTTCTACCCTTTGTTTCCTGTCTTTTAACCAGTTCTGTCCATGAAAGGATCTTCCCTCTTATCCCATGACATCTTAATTTACATAAGAGCCTTTGGTGAAGGACCTTGTCAAAGGCTTTCTGGAAATCTAAGTACACTATATCTACTGGATCCCCCTTGTCCACATGTTTGTTGACCGCTTCAAAGAACTCTAATAGATTAGTAAGACATGATTTCCCTTTATAGAAACCATGTTGACTTTTGCCCAACAAATTATGTTCTTCTAAGTGTCTGACAATTTTATTCTTTACTATTGTTTCAGCTAATTTGCCCGGTACTGACGTTAGACTTACTGGTCTGTAATTGCCGGGATCGCCTCTAGAGCCCTTTTTAAATATTGGCTTTACCTTTAACTTCACACAATGCACAGACTGACTTGTGCATTGTGTGAAGGAATGCTTCCTTTTGTTTGTTTTAACCTTTCTCCTTATTAATTCCATTTGGTTACTTCAAGTTCCTGTGTTACAAGAAGGAGTATATAGCACTTCCTTATGTATTTTCTTTGCACCAGTCATGATTTTATAGACCTCACTTGGACCCCACCCCTTTAGTTATCTCTTCCAAACTGAAAAGTTCCAGTCTCATTAATCTCTCTTCATACAGAAGTTGTTCCATACCTATAATCATTTTCTTGACTTTTTCTGAACCTTTTTCAATTCCAATATATCTTTTTTGAGATGTAACAAACACATCTGCATGCAATATTCAAGATGTGGTTGTACCAGGGCTTTATATGGAAGCAATATGATACTCGGTTATTATCTATAACTTCCTTAATGATTCTCAACTTCGTTAGCTTTTTTGAGTGCCACTGTACAATGACTGGATGTTTTCAGTGAACTACCACAAGTGGCTCTAAAATCTCTTTCATGAGTGGTAACTAATTTAGATCCGATCATTTTGTATGTATAGTTGGGATTATGTTTTCCAATGTGTATTGCTTTACATTTATCAACATTAAATTTCATCTGCTATTGTTGCCCACTCACCCTCTTTTGAGAGATCCTATTTGTAGATCTTTGCAGTCTGCCTGGGACTTAACTATACTGAATATTTTTGTATCATCTGCAAATTTTGCCACTCCTAGGATCCTGATTTATATACAAATGTCCACAAATTTTGAGTGGATTCAGAATCAAGGGTTGGATCCTGTGTATAGAGGTGTGCCCAAGTCCCAAATTTCAGATCAAACTAAACTTAGCTAATTTTTCAGAGGGCTTGGCTTTGCCTTTCCACTCTTAGGTGATCTCTAATATGTTAGTTTTATAGTCACAGATGGTAGCGTTTGTTATACTTTTTGCCTGAAACTTCCTATTTCTTTGCCAATCTTCCACTTCTTTCTCCTGATGTTTTCTAAAATGTTTCAGCTAAAGTGTCTGAGCCATTTCAGGTAATAATATAAGTGTCAAAAAAAGTTATTATGAGCCAGCTGCCAGCTCTCTAGCAGCCCCAACCTTTGGTGCAAAGACTAGAAATGTGGTGCAGGGTTGTTTTTTTTCCTTCTTCTTTTTGCCTGGATATGCCATCTGCTGTTTATGTATCAAAAATGCACACCTTTGACCAAGTTATAATCTGCTGAAAAATCTCAGTTTTTCAAACTGGGTTGCAATTAACTTTGAGAAATAAGAGAAAAGCAAGGAAGACAACCAGAAGCGGTTTGAGGCCGGCTGCGGCAGCTGGTGCCCCAGGCGGAAGGCGCAATCGGCACCCCCGCCTGCACGGCCATCAATGTCCGTGACGTCATCATCGGGCGCCTGGGCTGGCGGCGCCCTAGGCAACTGCCTAGTTTGCCTAGGCTCACAGGCCGCCCCTGAAGACAACCCTTTATCTTGCATGTAGGGAATAATTAAGCAGTATGATTATAGAAGACATTTAGGGTGAGAAACCAATCTGGATTAGAGTTTGCCTGTTTAGTCTCTAGGAACCATGCTATGATTTTCTTTATAAGTAACACCTCTATTACATCATCCTTACTCACAAACTCTTACATCTTGATCTTTGGTAATAAACTGGTAATAGTTTTCAATAAATACATCTGTCTCAGTGTGGTGGTATTGTACAAAGTGCTGATCCTGAGTTGAGTAATATAAGCTGGTGTAGCTAATGTAGTATTTCTGTGACCTATTCAGTAGAGAAGGGGCTGGACACGAGGGGTGCATCTACACTACACCGTTATTTGAAAATAACAATGTGAGCATCTACACGGCCATTCCGTTATTTCAAAATAATTTTGAAATGACAGATGGCTTATTCTGAAATCTGTAAACCTCATTGTACAAGGAATAATGCCTATTCTGAAATATCTATTTCAAAATAAGGCACGTGTAGACACTCCACTGCTGCTATTTCGAAATAGCCTCTCACCAGGGTCATTCTAAGTTATTCCTCCCCAGTGCCTCATGGGGCTCTAAATTGAGGTAGCACATCTACATTAGGAAAGCTTGTCTTGCACTAATTTTGAGGCTTCTCTGCAGTGTGGATGTGCTATTTTGATATAATCTATTTTGGAATAACTATTCCGGAATAGCTTATTCCGAAATAAGCATGCAGTGTAGATTTACCCTTGATAGGGTACACTTCAGAGAGGAGTCAAGTCAGGGCGGCATCTCTTGTTAATCTGCAAAGCAAAGTAAAGTCCAGCATAGCCCAGATAGATTGTTTGGGAGGGGGGTTAACAGGCTGCAGTGAAGGTGTCAAGCAGCTGACAGCCAGTGAAGAACAAGTAAGTCTCTCTCTCACGGGTAGTAGAAGAGTAATAAGGTGACTCACAGTCCTGATTACCTTAGAACCATTGCATGAAGTGCTAAAGAATGCTACCTACACTGGCAATTCAGTCATATGTATCTCACCATAGGCACCCCCAAAAGTAGTGGGCACTTTTAGCTATCATCTTTCTGTGTCTCTCCTCCTCATGTGTGACGTGGGGATAATCTAGCCCCTTGACTTTACAAGAGTACTCTGAAAATAATTAATTAATGTTTCTGAACCTCTCAAATATTACAGTGATGAGGACTATGGGGGAAATAAAAGCCCATGATGAAATCAGTAATTGTATATTCTGAAAAGATTTGAAATAGTGTGGAGTAATTTTGCCTGGGGCTACACATTGAACAGCGAGGGATAAAAAAACCAAACAAAATATAAATAGCAGCTCATCTGGTGACCAGCATCATTTGGTGGATGAAATGAGGGTGGTACACTGTTGGGAAAAACATTATGTAATCACATAATTAAAGACTATGCCATTATGCATATACATAAGACTGCAAACTAAAGTTGAACAGGCTACCTGAATTCTGGCATTTCCTGTCTTTTGAGTGCTTGACATTGCAACCTTAATGTTCTTTTAATGTAGTTTCTCTGTGTGTGATACATATATACAATTCAACATAATTCAGCAATGAAATACAGCAACTGTTCAGAAAAACAAAACAAACAAACAAACCCCCACCCCAAAAACAGCCATTCAGTAACAGAGACACTAAACAACAGATTGAAAGGCTATGTCAGGAAACAAAGAAGACTATATCCAATTCAAACTAAAATAGGAATTTGTAAAAGGGTATTATGTAATCAGGTGGGCAGGGAATAGTGCAAGAAATAGAAATTAGTGCAAGAAATAGAAATAGGGAGGAAAGGAAGGAGCCAAGTAGTGGAAGGCTGTGTTCCTCTGCTAGCTGCAGAAGCTAGCAGATTCCAATACTGTCTGTCAGAACTTTGTAAATAGAAGGTGATTGGCAATGTCAATATCAATGAAGAACACAGGTATTTGCACCAAAGAAGAGGTCTCCAGCTGGCTTGTAGGTGCAGATTTGTCAAAGGGCGAGGGGCCTGTCTTCACTCTGCTATCGAAGGGTTTTCAATTGGCATTAAGAAAAAAATCCATTAGATATATCTCTAGTTAACTCATAGGAAATAAATGTCAATAACTTCCTTCTGGATAACATAATGAACACATTACAGTACCTGTGTATGCAAACTGAACAAGATCCCACAGCGCATTAGGATCTATGCCTTCCATTTTGATCTCCTCCTGCTTGGCCTCACAAACATCACTTGTAAACATGGCAGCAAAGTAGTCAGACACAGAACTGAGTACAAGCCTACAAAAAAAGTCACATTGGTGTCAGTTAAATTACTGCATTTCCATTAGTTCTCTAAAATGCTTACATGAACACTCACAGATTTTTTTGTTAAAAATACTGTTTTATTATAAGAACAAAGTAGCCACAGTATTTTATTAAAATCTGAAAATAGAGAGATATAAATTGACAAATAGGCTAATGTTTCCTGTTATTATTTGTTTTTGTATCAAAATGTAACTCAAGTGGTGCATAAGCACAGAAGTGCAAAAGCAGAATAGGCAAATTGGTTTACAGTGGTTGTCACTGAGTCCTATCATGTCAATATCAGAAATTATGTCTCTTTTGTTAAAACCACCAATCGGTAAGGTCAAAGACAGTTTATGAGAAAAACTGGACTATCAGCAGTGTTCTTAACTTGTTCCAAAAGGCCTGATAGTGGCACCTTTACTCACAGCAAGCAGTATATGAACTCCACACATACCAGTTTAGATTTCAGTGGAATTACTATTACCTGTATTGTAGTATTAAATATGAGAAAAGATACTGAAATCTAGTGGAAACAAACTGCTTATTTAGGACACTTTTCCTATAGAAAATTCATTGCCTAATTGTTACCATCTATGGCTGGTTTGTCTGGGGACATAATATGTATAAAACTAAGATACTGATCCTCTCTCTCTCTCTCTCCCCTATTTCTTTAAGACAAGATCTTTAAACATTCATTCAAACATCATCTTACAATAATGTGATTTTGGGACCTTTGTCAGGCTTGGACATTTTAAGACAATAACAGAATCAGAAAATGTTTGGGGGGAATCTAAACATAAAAGTCCTACATACTGTAGTAAACCATAACAACAGTCCTTGACTGATATTTTCCCAAGTGTACAGATGCTAGAGGGGACAGGAACAGCCTTGGGAGATGATCACACTCCTTGCATGAGGATTATATTTTGTACGAGTAACCACATCTGTATCTAATACACTCACATACTTATCCAATCAGGCTTTTAATGACAATAAGGTTACATCTAGACTACAGGCTTTTTGCACAAGAAGCTTTTTTCAGAAGAGATCTTCCAAAATAACTTCTTGCGCAAGAGAGCACCCACATTGCAAAAGCGCATTGAAAAAGCAATGCACTTTTTTGAAAGATAGCGTTCAGATTGCCTAGACACTATCTTGCATGTGAGCAGTGATTGCTATGGACAGAATGGCCACCAGGGCACCTGTGCTTTTTCCTCTTCCCTCTTCTTCCAAAAAAACCTCCCTTTTCCCTGTCCACACATGCTTTTTTGTGAAAAAACTCTTTCACAAAAGGCTTCTTCTTCATAGAATGAGGATTACCAATTGCATAAAAAGCCCTCTGTTCTTTCAATTTACTGTCAAAAGATGTGCTTACGGTGTGGATGTAACTCAAGATTTGACAGAAAAATGGCTGTTTTTCCAAAAAAACTTTATAGTCTAGACATAGCCTAAGAGAAAAATATATCACAATACAACACTTTTAAATAGATAATACCTTTCATTTGGCTCTCAAGAGACCTCTAAATGATTCATGATCATATATTATTTAATGCATGGAAACATTTTGTCAGAGAAAGCCTCTCTCAAGCAGCAGATATGTCATTATGTTTTAAGTTACACAACTAAAGCAAGACTTTATTCCCATGTGACAAATGTCATATTATTACTTATATTTTAATTATTGTCTTGGATTTAATAGCTTAGCTGTAAATTAGACAATTAGATTTTGAAGTAATGGCTGATTAAAAAAACATCAAAGGTTGTCTAAACTTCTCAGGAGAACTTTACTGCATTAAAATAATGTGCACAGATTCACAGGCTTTCAATGGATAAAATACTGTTTAAAAATGCACCAATTAAATAAAATTGAACCATATTCTTTTAAAACAATTACATATTTTTCTCTAATTTTCACCATTCATAGCATAGTCATAAATTTTTTATGTTATATTATATAATTTCCAAATAAAGGGAGAATTCCTGACCTAATTCACAAGTGCACTAGGTAGAAAATTAAAGGAATAAAGGACAGAAGTTCTATTCATGTCTCTTGCCATACCTCTGCAAGGGCAAGCCAGGACAATGCAAAGAGGGTACTTGGACTAGCCATCTGTACTAACACAACTACAAAAACAAGCCAAGATTTTGGCTAGTGACTAGTTACAATGTCTTTAAAAATTGTCTACTGCAACATCTGAGTAACATGTTAACAGTGGAAATAGTTGTTTTAGCAATAGAAAAGACCAATAATTCCACAATATTTTAAAACTTTTTATCCTTTACTATTATTTATTATACAAGTGAAAGACACTTCCTAATTCAATTTATATCTGAAAGGTAACACTTTTAAAAATAGGTATGCTGCATGAGCTTCCAATATTTAGAAATTTTTATATATATTTTTAAAAAGAATATTTCAAAAAGCTGGATTAATCTATAGTGCTTTTCTGCCATTTGCACTCCTCAAGGCTGCAAATAGTTGTAAATCTTGGCCTCGAGGCATGTAGAGTTGTTCAACAGAAAGGTAAGTTGTCTCACGGATGTCATTTACTTTTTCCATCTAGTGCCCTGAACATAGGAATAAACTGTTGACTCTGTCTTCCTGTTAGGATCATTGCATCCAGTTCTTTAGATAGCTTCAGAGATGATTCATGGAAATAAAAATAATTTATGGAGAAAGAGGAATTTAATTTGTATTGGCAAGCTTTTCCCTTTTTATGTCTGTCTGGCATTTTTTGTCATACAATGATGCCTTACAATTTTCCCAGCAGTCTTACAACAACTTACACCCCTATGATCACTCTGTTAGAAGGTGATGATATATTTTGCACAAAGTATGCTTTGTGAGTATCATATGAAAACTCAATCTGCTGAACATTTCTTCCTGGTAAAATGTCTATATCAACATTGTATGTAAAATGATAAGATTCAGCTTTATAATATTGCTGTAACATGCTCCAGAGACAGAAAAGCAGGGCAGAAACAATTTTGCAGAGACAACAAGGCTATACCTTAGTTAACTGAACATTATCCAACAGGGGAGAAAAAACGGACAAGAAATTTACATTCCATCGGATAGATCACATCCTAAAGCTCACATCCGTAAGAGACCGCTTTTCACCTTGACTGAGCAAGAATGTGCATAGTACAAGAATTTGAATTTTAAAGAGGGGAGAAAATGCTTGATATCACTCTCCTCCTTCATCTCTGCTTATGATATCAACAATCCCTAAAGAACTGAACTTTGTGTGTTGCGGGGGAGGTAATCCTGCCTGAAAAGAAACTCAGACAGTGCACAACAAAGCACCTGGTGAGAAAGATACTTGCTTTGAATTCATTTTAGTTTGTTCAGGTAGATTTCAGTTGCATTTCAACATTTACTTCTTGTGTAACCAATCCTCAGAGTTATGCCTCTTTCCTTAGGCACTTAATGTATTTATTTTTTCCTGGTAGTTAATCAACTTATATTATTGTTTAATATTAACGTGTGGTTTGGATTAAATGGGAAACTCTTTTTGGGACAGAAATGCGTATCATTTTCCTGTGATGAGATGCTGGGCTTTAT
The DNA here is from genome assembly GCA_032595735.1 of Pelochelys cantorii. Classification (NCBI taxonomy): domain Eukaryota; kingdom Metazoa; phylum Chordata; order Testudines; family Trionychidae; genus Pelochelys; species Pelochelys cantorii. The sequence continues at coordinate 78,409,229 of CM064326.1, forward strand.
ATGAATTTGCACTGTTCACTAGTATGCTGAACAATACAGGACACAGATTTCTGAGGGAAAGTTTAGGATAGAGAATTTGCTTGTGTTCTTCTACAAGTTACATGATGGAGGCTGTGTGTTAACTGGCCAGGAGTGGCTGTTCATTAGTAAATCAGTGTAAAAGACATCCCAGGTTGGAGAATTGAGGAGACACAGATATTCAGCAGTCCAGATGTACCCTGTGTAATGTCATAAGTCTACATACAAATATCCAGTCACGCAGCAGGGTGTTCCTTATTACATCTGGACATTCAGGGTACATCTAGACTACATGCCTCTGACAACAGAGGCATGTAGATTAGGCTACCTGGCATAGGAAAATGAAGTGGTGATTTAAATAATCGCCGCTTCATTTAAATTTCAATGGCTGCTGCGCTGAGCCAATCAGCTGTTTGTTGGCTCAGCGCGGTAGTCTGGATGCTCCGCAGTTGACATCAAAGGCATTTGTCGACCTCCCAGGTATGCCTCCTGGGATGAGGTTTACCTGGGAGGTCGACAAATGCCTTTGATGTCGACTGCGGAGCGTTCAGACTACCGCGCTGAGCCGACAAACAGCTGATCAGCTCAGCGCGGCAGCCATTTAAATTTAAATGAAGTGGCGATTATTTAAATTGCCGCTTCACTTTCCTATGCCGGGTAGCCTAATCTACATGCCTCTGTCGTCAGAGGCATGTAGTCTAGACGTACCCTCAGGGTCTAATTTTTCCTCAGACCAGTTTTATTCCATTGACTTCAGTGAATTTGTTCCAGATTTACAGTAGTGCAAATGAGAAGAGAAAGACACTACAGATTGGACCATCACCCTCCCAGCCACTGGAGCACAGCCCGCCCTGCTGCCACATTGGGTGCCCCACCTTCCTGGGTAGGGGTGCCAGATGGTTTAACCAAAAATACCAAACACCTCCCCCCCAAAAAAAAAACACTTGGGAAAAAATTCTGTTGTTCTGTTGAGAAAAAAAAGGGGAGACCAAAGTTGTTGAGAAAAAAAAAAGAGACCCCGACGGTTATTAAGCAAAAAAAACCCAAACAAACAAAGAAAACTGGCATGGACCCTTTAAGAAATGCTTTTGAGGCTTTTTGGCCCTAACAGGCTGCCGATGGCCATCCGCCATCTTGTCTTCCTGTCCTGGTTCAGACAGCTCCCCTGTGGAAGCACCCGGTATTTTTGCCTCCTGGCTGGGAAAAAATCAGAAAATACCAGACATTTTAGGCATCTGGTATTTTCTGAATTTTTTTACCAGACAAAAAAATACCAGACTGTCCGGGTCATTACTGGACACCTGGCAACCCTATTCCTGGGCAGCCCAACTCGTGTGTTGCTCCTCCCCGCCAGCAGCCCAGCTGAGCAGCTTCCCCTTCCCCCCCGCCCCAGTCCAGCTGAGCTCCCCGCCCACAACCCACCTGGGCCACGTATCAGGCTTCCAGGCACCCACCCCACCTCCCTGTGGCAGCCCAGCTGTATTGCGCAGAGCTCCTGCCCCCTCCCCCTGCCCCTCATCTGCAGCACACTGGGACTCTCTGATCCTAGAACATCCATAGTCCTTCCAGACCATGGATATTGCCAGACCAGAGAATCCCAGTTTAGAGAGATGCAACTTGTACTGGTGTCTGCTTCAGCATCTTAGAGCTATTAAAATTCAGAAATATTTTACATTAAAAAATTGCCCACTTTCTGATGGTGAGACATAAAAGACACTTCATTTCATGCAAAAATCCAGAATTACTTCATGTTATGGGCAGGATGGGATTAAGAGAGGGGTTAAGGGAATGCAGTCCAGGATCCCAGGCTAAAATGGACCCCATAAAAAGATCTCCGGGCCCCTGAAAGCACCAATCTTTTTGTGGGGCCCTCCTTAGCCCAGTGTACCACTTTTCATATAAATATTTACAGAAAGAAATTTGCAGAGCAGAAAAGTTAGAATGAGAGGGCTTGACCCGGGGACAAGGATAAAGAATGTTCTGGGGAAGTGGCCCAGGAACCATAGCAGCAACACAGTTATTTAAAAGGACATTGAAGACAGCTGCTCTATACAGGGTCCCTGAGCTGGGATCCGGAAAATAGATAGCCCTGTGTTCTCCCCCAACCACCTTTAGCAACTTGGGGAAATGATCTGGACATAACAATGAAGCCCCCTTGTGTGTGTGGGGGGGGGTGAGGGGAGAATTGAACTATAGTGATCCTGCTAAAGAACTGGGTCTGAAAAGTCCTGAGAGGACAAAGACATTGCCTCCAGTGAAGAAGCTCTGGGGGCATGCTCTATTCTAGAAAACAGAGGAAGACATTACAGACAAGACTGAGAGAGGCCTCTGTTGAACTTGTACCCTGAAAAAGGTTAATTTTATTTCACATACAGACTGTGTGCGCCTCGAAGAGCCACCAGACGGAGAGAGAGAATTCAGGGAATTCAGTCAAGTGCTTATCTGTTTGGGATTCTCAACTCTGAGCCCTGTGTCGGAGTCAAGCACCTCAATAATCCAGTGTGAAAAAGCTCCTTCACTACTGTTAGCCCAGATATTAGGATACTCACCTAGGATGTGGGAGACTCTTACTTCAAGATTCCTTTCCACTGGATAAGAAGTGGTTCAAACAATGATCTGCTACCTCTCAAATGAGTGCTATAGTGTAACCACACTACTCATCTTGCTGTCTTTTGGATCTCTGGGACCATATATTCCTTATTTCTTGTACAGGGTGCCTATACAATAATCTGGAGTTTTGTGGATCACATTGTTCCAGTGATTTTCTAGGTGCCTATAAACTAGGAGGTGATACTCAGCAATGCAATGCCCAAGTCACTTATTGGATCCAGACCTAAATTTCTGCTGGATTTTACAGTAATGGTGGTCTGTTGTCCCTAGTCTAGGTCCCAGAGCAACTCCTCCTCAGCTTTGGATTCTTGAAGCCCTGGAGAGAACTACAAAGTCCATGATAGAGGAGACAGCTTACACCTCCATTCCTTTTTTAAAAAAAGGGAACCCTGCAAACTGGAGATTGCTTGGCTATTCTAGCTATTACCCCTTTGTTCTAAATTTGCTTTCCTGAACTGAATTTAGTGCTTTCTCCATGTCTGTAGATAGTTTAATTTTGGTGACTATTAGAACTAACATGAGTCCTTAGTGAGCTATTGAAGTCATAACAGTTATTAATCTGAGTACTTCCTAACACTGATTGTAGGCCTTTACCTATTTCTTTTCCTTATCATTTGATCACTGAATAATACAAATCTATATTCTTGCATTTGTCCATTACGGATTTGTATCCCCAGCAAAATTCAGGTCTGCTCATTTCACTTTATGGAGTGCTGTTTAGGAGTTTTTGATGCAATAGATTTTTAAATGGTTCATGTAGGGCTTCGTAAATTTGGTTTATTATGTGTGCCTTTTATTCATGTGAGACTGTATGTTCACACTGCATTGTATTTCCATAAAACTTTCTCCAGGGGCCTATTTGGCTGTCTGTCTAATATCAGGAATTACTAATGGAAATATTTTTCATCAGCTACATTTTATTTTGGCTTCAGTAAAATTAAAGCCAGGACATGATCCATCTGATACAAGGATGTAAGGCAGAGTAACACATCACTGAACATAACTTTCTTGATTCTCTGCTGTATTCAGGATGGGAAGAAGGAGATATGTCTCCAGTGCTTCCCCTTCCCCTCCATATTTGGGAGTGAGCAGAGATATGTTAGAAGTGGAAACATCTACAGTTGTTCCTTCCAAACACTAGGCAATTTAGCTGGCCATCACGATAGAGTAATAATCTGGAAAAGGCCATTCTTAAACTTTGGGATTCAGCCTAGGCTATTCTTCCATCAAGCAGCTATGTGCCAGCCTGTACTCAGGGCTATTTCCACACACATAATCTAGCCCTAAATGCATTCTTTCGGCGGGGGGGGGGGGGGTGGGAAATCTACCAGAAAACACATTTTTAAGTATATGGTAATAATCAGTCACTATACAAAGTCTATTCAAATCTTGAAGATGAAATGAACACAAATTTTAAATTTACTGTTGATACTACTAACGTTAAGTGTGATAGTTACTAGCTGACAGTACCTCCTGGTCTGAATTTTATCCACCTCTAATCTTGGGCCTCACACATCACTTCCTGTAGGCTGGAAGTCACATAATTCTTTCACTCCCATTCTAGATCCTGGGTTGCACTCCCCAGAGATTAAGGCTCTACCAAATTCATTGTCATGAAAAACCCATCACAGAATGTGAAATCTGGTCTTGTGTGCTTTTATACTAAACTATTTTAGAAGGGAGAAGACCAATGTTTCTCAAAGTGGGCATCCTGATCAAAGGTTATTTTAAGGGGATCAAGTTATTGCCACACTTACTTCTGTACTGCCTTCAGAACTGGCTGGCCGGAGAATGGTGGGTTTTGACCAGGTGCCCCACTCTGAAAGCAGGCTGTGCCAGCAGCTGTTCAGAAGTAAAGGTGGTGATTCATACTATGCCTCCCTTACTTCTGTGCTGCTTCCTTGAGAGCTGGGTTGTCAGAGAATGGCAGCTACTGACCAAGGGGTAAACTCTGCGAGCAGTAGCAAAGAAATAAGGGTAGCAACATCATACTATGCTATCCTACTTCTGTAATGCTGCTGGCAGAGGCTCTGTCTTCAGAGCTGGGATCCCAGTCAGCCAGCAGCCATCACTTTCCAGCTGCCCAGCTCTGAGGGCCTCATGTCCACCAGCAACGGCACACAAGTAAGGGTAGCAGTATTGAACCTTCCCCTCTCCACCCACACACTCCTTTTTGGGTCAGGACATCTGTAATTACAATGCTATGAATTTTCAGATTTAAATAGCTGAACTCATGAAATTTATTATTTTAAAAATCTTATGATTTTTAAATTGACTAAAATGTACTGTGAATTTGGTAAGGCCCTACCCATAATCAACCATGATCACCTCAACAGTTCTTCCTTATATTCAGTACCATTCTGTTCCCTCCAGAAGCAATGATTGTGGTAACCAGCGACTAGTTCAGGGGTGGCCAACCTGTGGCTCTGGAGCCACCTGTGGCTCTTCTGAAGTTAATATGTGGCTTCTTGTTCAGGCACTGACTCCGGGGCTATAGCTACAGGGTGCTAACTTTCCAGTGCTCAACTCCTGGCTCCACCTTTTCCTCAAGTCTATTGCACCCTTGCTCCTTCCCTCCCTCACAGAACCTCCTGAGTGCCATGAAACAGCTGATTGCAGTGGGCAGGAGGCATGGGAAAGGAAGAGGAGGCACTGATCGTGGGCTGCTGGTGGGCAAAAGGTACTGGAGATGGGAGAGGAGCCACCTGATGGGGACTGCTGACAAATTACTGCAGCTCTTTGGCAATGTGCATTGGTAAACTGTGGCTCCTTCTCAGGCTCAGGTTGGCCACACCTGGACTAGTCAGTCTTTTTATAGCAGAATATTCTTCATTTAGAACCAAAGTATTTAACAGAAAATATACCTAAAAATAGTACACATATCTGTCTCTCCCTAGGGTTTACCATTCTCTAGATCTGATCTGGGGAAGAACAAACTTCTTCAGACTTTCTCTGGAGAAGGGAGTTTCCAGTACCATAGGAAGTCAGGAAGGGTGGGGGGAAAGGGGGAAGACCAGCATACCTTCTGGGTTCCTCTCATAGCCTCCTGCCTCACAAGCTGCAACAGCCCCTCCAGAGCTCTTGGTAGGCCAGCCTTATGGAAGCCCCATCACAAATCCTGGCAGCCAAGCCAACTGAGGGATCTGCTGCCCTGCTGGAGCTCCTGGAGGCCCCACTGGCTTTCCTATCCCACTGGCTGCAGGCTCTGCTGCCCCACTGCCCTACCAGCCAGTTCCACTCTGAGTTGGCTGGCAACCTCTGCCCCTGGGGCCTTCTAGTCCAGCAACATCCATTGTCCTGCCAGACCACAGAGGTTCAGCCTATACCATGATTACATAATTACTATTCTTGGATTATATAGTAGCCTGTGAACAGGCTCACTCTCTCACAGGCACCCCTTTATGGCCGAGAGTGTATCTGAAACTCCTCCACCCTGACTGGCTCTGGAAATGGAGGTGTCCCAGCTGGCTCTTCTGTTCAGTCACCTGGGACCAAGCTTCTTCTTAACCCCCTTTTTGTAGCTGCTGGAGGTTAGGGGGAGACCCAGGCCCACCTGCTCCTCAGGGTCTCAGTCCAGGGACCATGAAAGTATAACTTGCACACTAACCGTCACTGCTGTCTGCTGCTATGTCACTCCCTGGCCCACTTCCCCAAGAAACTGCTCCATTCCTCCCTCTCTCTCAAGTTTTTGGGGTCAAATTCTCACCACACCGTGTCCAGGGTTCTACAATCTATTGTAGTCTATCACAGCCCATCTTCAGCCACTGGACCTGGGTTTCAAACAAGTCTGAAGTCCAGCGCACACTCAGAGCTTTCCAAGTTGCTGCTGTCTTCCCAGTCAATCCCTAGGTCTGACTGGATTGAGCTCCAGCAAGGAACTACCAGATCCTGGCCCAGTAGCTTCTTTTATATCAGCTTGCTGAGCTCTGAATGGTTGCAGCAGAAGCAGCCACTCTTGTTTGCCTGGAGGACCTAGCTTCTGCTCTTCTCTCTCGGGCAGGGTGCAGCAAGGCCTCCATCCTCCAGCAGGGGACTTCAGGCCTAGTCCACCCTTTCACACAGCCCTTCATCAATCATGAAGTCACAAAACTTTTGGAATTAAGTCTTCAGTCTGAAACTACCCTCATGCAAAGTTTCATATGAAACACTTCTTTTAATCTAACTCAATCCGTAGATTATTAGATATGCTACACCTGCTTTGTATTATTTAGGCATGAAAAAAGAGAGATAACCATATAGGCCTTTTCTGTTCAAGTAGTACCCAGATAGGTTTGAGTTAGTTCAGCTTTAATGCACCCCCGCTCCTCAATCTTGGTATATGCAACATGTCCAGAAATAAGAGGCATAGCTGGGACATCCCTAGCTGCTGAAACAGATTAAGGCTATTGGTAGCTGAGACAACTTTGAGTCAACTCTTTGTTGCACATAGGGACCACACTGGCAATCACAAGATCAGTCAATTGGAATAAGGCATAAAAGTCACTTTTGTGGGTTCCGCCTAATCAAGATCCTGGGCTGAATACTAAAAGGCTTTCTCTGATTATTAATATGCTTCAAAAAGAAACTATTTATCCCACATTCACATTTATGGGGTAATGTACCCCACAAGCAAACATGATGTGATAGGTCATAAGAATGTAAGAATGGTCATAGTGGGTCAGACTAAAGGTCCATCTAGCCCCATATCCTGTTTTCCGACAGTGGCCAATGCTAAGTGCCCCCAGAAGAAAGACCAGAACAGGTAATCATTAAGTGATTGAACCTATTGCCAATTCCTAGCAGAGGCTAGGGACACCATTCCTTCCCATCCTTGCTAATAGCCATCGATGGACCTATTCTCCATTTATTCATCTAGCTCTTTTTTGAACCCTGTTAAACACCTGGCCTTCACAATATCCTCTTGCAAGGAGTTCCACAGGTTGATTGTCAGTTGCATGAAGAAATACTTCTTTTGCTTTGTTTAAAACCTGCTACCTATTAATCTCATTTTCTGACCCCCTAGTTCTTATGTTATGGGGACAAGTAAATTACTTTTCCTTATTCACTTTCTCCACAACAGTCATGATTTTACAGACCTCTGTTATATCCCATCTTTGTTGCTTCTTTTTTAAACTGAAAAGACTTGGTCTTTTTAATTTCTCTTCAAATGGCAGCCGTTCCAAACCCCTAATTATTTTTGCTGTCCTTTTCTACACGATTTCCAATGCTAAAATATCTTCTTTTGAGATGAGGTGACCACATCTGTATGCAGTTTCAGGATGTGGATGTACCATAGATGTATAAAGAGGCAAAAAAAAAATATTCTCTGTCTTAGTCTCTATCCCTTTTTAATGATTCCAAACATTCTATTTCCTTTTTTGACTGCTGCTGCACATTGAGTGTATGTTTTCAGAAAACTGTAAACAATGACTCCAAGATCTCTCTCTTGAGTGGTAAAAGCTATTTTAGTGCTCATCATTTTATATGTACAGTTGGGATTATGTTTTGCAACATGCATTACTTTGCATTTATCAACATTAAAATTCATTGATCTTAACTGTCTTGAACTGTCTGGGTATGTCTACACTAGCCCCCGAGTTGGAACTAGGGTGGCTAATGTAGGCATTTGAAGTTGCAAATGAAGCCCAGGGTTTAAATATCCCGGGCTTCATTTGCATGTTCCTGGGTGGGTGCCATTTTTAAATCCCCTTAGTTCGAACTGACTGCCCGCGGCTACACGCGGCAGTCAGAAGTTAATCCGAACTAAGTCCTTAGTTCGGATTAACTGTTACACCTCATTGCAAGAGGAGTAACAGTTAATCTGAACTAAGGACTTAGTTCGGATTAATTTCTGACTGCCGCGTGTAGCCGCAGGCAATCAGTTTGAATTAAGGGGATTTAAAAATGGCGTCTGCCCGGGAACATGCAAATGAAGCCCGGGATATTTAAATCCCATGGCTTCATTTGCAACTTCGAATGCCTACATTAGCCACCCTAGTTCGAACTAGGGGGCTAGTGTAGACATACCCTCTAGTATAACACTGCTCTACAGCCAAAATGCTTCTGAAATAAATGTAGTCAAACTTTACTAATTCTGGGTCACTGAGAATGAAAATGATGCTTAAAATTGTTGATTGGCTCTAGTTTTCAAGAGATGCTATTGGGTCAGTATATACGACCCTTGACTTGGCAATGGCGGAGGATAAGTGAGTTATAAAGGGAAGGGATCTCAATTTAAACCAGAAATGACTAAAATACATCTTTGACTGGATCTATGAATAAAGCTATGACTGGGTTTGGACAGTACTCGCTTTTTAGGCAAAACAATGAATGATGCAATCTGAAGCTGGTATTGAGTCATACATGATATGAATTGCATCATGTTATTCTTAGAAGTCATGGATGATGCAATCATAACGAAGCTTACATCACTCTGCTGAACAAATTGCCCTATATCGGCTCTAGAAATCATACAGTGTCGTGCTCTCTTATTTGTCAGTGTTTGATTTTGCAAAGGGACACATTTCTGTTTAGCCAAAGTGAGCAGAGATGCCTTGGACTTGTGTGAACAGTGCAGATAACTTCTGCTATGTTTGTGGTGAAGTGACTTTTGCATCACAAAAGCACAGTATAACCACTATGGTTAAGAAAGCCTATCACCTTTATTTTGGCTGCAAAATTGGAGATGAGGACAAGAGGTGGGCCCCACACATATGCTGCAACACTTGTGCAACAAATATTCACCAGTGGTTGAACAGGAAAAGGAAATCTATGCCTTTTGCAGTGCCAATGATTTGGAGAGAGCCAACAGATCATACCAGCAATTGTTACTTCTGCATGGTGCCTCCAGTTGGGAAAGGTGTGTCAAAGAAGAAAAAGTGGACTGTGCATTATCCAAACATTCCATCAGCTATACGCCCAGTACCCCACGGAGAAGGACTGTCGGTTCCTGATGCACCAGAATCATTCTCACTTGAGTCAGATGAGGAAGAGGAAGAGGATGAAACTTCTGGTCCTGAACCATCAGTGTCACAGGACCCACATTTTCTCTCATCCTCCTCCTCTGAACCACACCTCATAACACAAGGGGAACTGAATGACCTTGTCAGGGATTTGGAACTACCCAAGAGTAAGGCAGAGCTGTTGGGCTCCAGACTACAGCAGTGGAATCTCCTGGCAGGTGATGTTAGGGTTTCCATGTTCCGTGACCGTCAAAAGGATCTTGTCCCATTCTTCTTCATGGAAGGTGATCTTGTAGCCTGCAACAACATCGAGGGTGTGATGGCAGCCCTCAACATCGTTCACGATCCAGATGAGTGGAGACTGTTCATTGATTCATCGAAGACGAGTCTTAAAGCTGTTTTGCTGCATAATGGCAATGTTTTGCCATCAATTCCAGTTGGTCATGCAGTCCATATGAAGGAAACCTATGACAACATGAAACAACTTTTGAGGTGCATAAACTAGGACCAACATCAGTGGCAGCTTTGTGGCGATTTGAAGGTTGTTGCTCTCTTGCTTGGTCTGCAGACTGGATACACTGCTGTTTTCTCTGCGAATGGGATAGTTGTGCAAGAGATTCCCACTACATCAAGATAGACTGGCCACTCCAACAGTCATTGGAGCCTGGGAGGAAAAGCGTTCAGCATCCAGCACTTGTTGAGTCAAGGAAGATTTTGTTACCACCCTTACACATCAAGCTGGGTCTGATGAAGAACTTTGTCAAGGCCATGGACAAAACACAAGCAGCTTTCAAGTACCTCCGTGGAAAATTTCCAAGGTTAAGTGAAGCTAAGATAAAGGAAGGTGTCTTTGTTGGTCCTCAGATTCGTGAACTTCTTCGAGATGATGCATTTGACCATGCACTGCATGGCAAGGAAAAGACGGCATGGAAAGCCTTCCAGTTAGTGGCAATACATTTTCTCGGAAACAACAAGGCAGACAACTACAGGTTGTTGGTGGAAAACGTCCTCAAGGCATACAAAAGCCTTGGTTGCAACATGTCACTAAAGAGACATTTTTTGCGCACTCATCTAGATTTTTTTCCACCCAACTGTGGTGCAGTGAGCGACGAGCACGGTGAGTGATTTCACCAGGACATTGCAACAATGGAGAAACGCTATCAGGGCAAATGGAGCCCATCAATGCTTGCAGACTATTGCTGGACAGTGACAAGAGACGCTTCATTTAATGAATACAAGAGACAAGCCAAGAAGCGCCGAGTAGACACTGAATAGGACTAAACTATGTACATAATAGTTTTTTGCCTTTTGTTTCATAATACATTTTATTTATATAACCCTTTTGCTGATTTTTAAAGTGTTACATAAACAGGACAGGTGAAATATTATCATGTAAAGCAACCATAAACACATGAAAAGACCTAGGTTTACAATTTATGATTAAAACTCTACTATCTACACAATATACCTAGACGTAAAATGTAAAAACTTAAATATCTTGGAAACAATAGCCAATCAGTTGTTTTAATTGTCATATTTGAATTCAGCACATCAAAATACATAATAAATAGCACATTTTATCTCTGAAGCAGACGACTTCTAAAAAATTGTAGACCAGTGTAATATGCAAATTTTGCCACTTCACTGTTTACCCCTTTTTCCAGATCATTTATGAATACGTTGAATAAGATTCAACTTCCCCTCTTATCTCATGACAACTTGCTTTACTTCTCATAGAATCATAGAATACTAGAACTGGAAGGGACCTTGAGAGATCATGAAGTCCAGCTCCTGCCCTCGTGGCAGGACCAAGCATGGTCTGTATCATCCCTGATATATGTCTGTCTAACCTGCTCTTAAATATCTCAATGATGGAGATTCCACAACCTCCCTAGGCAATTTATTCCACTGTTTAACCACCCTGACAGTTAGGAAGTTTTCCCTAATGTCCAACCTAAACCTCCTTTGCTGCAGCTTAAACCCATTGCTTCTTTTCCTATCATTAGAGGCCAAGGAGAACAATTTTCCCCCCTCCTCCCTGTGATACCCTTTTGGATACCTGAAAACTGCTATCATGTCCCCTCTCAGTCCAAACTAAACAAGCCCAATTAAGAGCCTTTGGTGAGGGACCTTGTCAAAGGCTTTCTGGAAATATATCCACTGGATCCCTCTTGTCTACATACATGTTTACACCCTCAAAGAACTCTAACAGATTTGTAAGGCATGATTTCCCTTTTCAGAGACCATGTTTACTTTTTTCCAACAAACTATGTTAATTCTGTCTCTGACAATTCTATTCTTTACAATAGTTTCAATTAATATGCCCGGTACTGATGTTAGACTTACCAGTCTGCCATTGCCAGGATCACCTCTCGAGACCTTTTTAAAGACTGGCATCACACTAGCTATCTTCCAGTTATTTGGTACAGAAGATGTTTTAAGGGATAGGTTACAAACCACAATTAGTAGTTCTGTAATTTCACATTTGAGTTCTTTCAGAACTCTTGGGTGAATGTCATCTTGTCCTGGTGATTTGTTACTGTTTAGGTTATCATTTTGTCCAAAACCTCCTTTACTGACACCTCAATCTGGGACAATTCCTCAGATTTGTCACCTAAAAAGAATGGCTCAGATTTGGGAATCTCCCTCATATCCTTAGCCATGAAGACCGAAAAAAATAATTCATTCAGTTTCTCTGCAATGAGCTTATAATCTTTGAGTGCTCCTTTAACATCTTGTTCATCCAATGGATCCACTGATTGTTTAGCAGGCTTCCTACTTCTGATGTACTTAAAAAAATTGCTATTATTTTTTGAAATTTTGGCTAGCTGTTCTTCAAATTCCTTTTGGCTTTTTTATTATATTTTTACACTTAATTTGACAGAGTTTATGCTCCTTTCTATTTTCCTCACTAGGATTTAACTTCCACTTTTTAAACAATGCCTTTTTATCTCTCACTGCTTCTTTTAATTGGTTGTTATGCCACTGTGGTACTTTTTTGGTTTTCCTACTGTGTATTTTTTTAAATTTGGGATATATATTTAAGTACAAGTAAGAGGCGTCTTTGAAATGTTTCCATGTATCTTTCAGGGATTTACTTTTGGAACTTGCTTTTTAATTTCTGTTTAACTAACCTCCTCAATATTTGAAATTCCCCTTTTTGAAATTAAATGCCACAGGGGTGGTCTGCTGTAGTTTTTTCCCACCACAGGAATTTTGAATGTTATTATATCATGGTCACTGTTTCTAAGCAATCCAGCTATATTCACCTCTTGGACTGGATCCTTTCTCCACTTAGGACTAAATCAAGAATTGTCTCTCCTCTTATGAATCCCAGAACCAGCTGCTCAAAGAAGCAGGCATTTAAGGTATCAAGAAACTTTATCCCTGCATCTGTCCTAAGGTGATATGTATCCAGCCTATATAGGGATAATTGACACCCCCATTATTATTGAATGTCTTTTTATTTTTATATCCTCTTTCTAATCTCCCTCAGCATATCATAGTCACTACCACTATTCAGGTCAGGTGGGAGGCAACCCATCCCTACTGCTATATTCATATTATGAGAGCATGGTATTAATGTCCATAAAGATTCCATGCAAAACTTTAGTTCATTTAAGGATTTTTACTTCATTTAAATCTATATTTTCTTTCACATATAGTGCCACTCTCTTACCAGCATGATCTGTTCTATCCTTCCAATAATTTTGTATCCTTGTATTACCACGACCCATTGATTATTCTCATTGTACCAAGTTTCTGTGATGCCTATTATATCAGTATCCTCATTCAATATGAGACACTCACACCCATATTAATATTTAGACTTCTAGCATTTGTATACAAGCACTTTAAAAACTTGTCATTATTTAGATGTCTGCTATTACCTGATGCAATTGAATGGGACTCTTTTTAATTTGATTGTTTCTCATCAGATCTTACCCATATCTTATCATCTTCCATTCTTGACTCTGTACTCGGACATCAAGAGTCTCCATTTATAGACCCTCTCCTGAGGGATATCTCTGTCCGATCCATGTGCTTCTCCGTACCTGTCAGCTTTACCCCAGCTCTTAGTTTAAAAAACTGCTCTACAATTTTTTTTATTTTAAGCCCTAGCAATCTGGTTCCATATTGTTTTAGGTGGAGCCAATCCTTCCTGTGTAGGTTTCCCCTTTCCTAAAAGTTCCCTCGGTTCTAATAAATCTAAACCTCTCCTCCCTACATCATTGTCTCATCCACACACACTGAGACCCTTCAGTTCTGCCTGTCTACCTGGCCCTGAGTGCGGAACTGGAAGCATTTCAGAGAACACCACTACTGAAACCCTGGATTTCAATCTCTTTCCTAGAATACTAAATTTTGCCTCCAAGACCAGTCTCTTATCCTTCCCTATATCATTGGTACCTACATGTACCACGACCACTAGCACCTCCCTGGAAATATACATGAACTAATAGGTTTCACTATCCTTTTTTAGTACACTGTCACCAGTGCATATGTACACAATTCAGAAAAAGAAAATAAAATATTTTTCCATATAAAAAAAGTTTGTGGGTACAAATATATCTCAGATATAATGAATGTGGTAACTGCATTTTAAGTGGTTCTATCTTTCATTCTAATAATTAGCATATGTTAATTAATTAATTATAGCATCATGACATGGTTTTAAAAGGAGATGAAATGAAACACTACATAAGTCTTCAATACAATTACACTAAAATTGTTGCTGATATCATAGACTGTCTTGAAATAAGGTACTCATGCAGTTGAAAGATAAATGGTCAATGGTTATTTTTCTTTGTTGCTGGCATTTCAAGTTTCATCATTTGGATTCATGACAATAATGCTTGACAGTACACTCTGCTAAGACACAGAAATCGCTTGTAACTTGTGAGTCTAGGAGAATGCCTTGTAGTTGCTCATATAAAGAGAAAAGTCCTTGATGCCCATCAACGCTCTATGCCCATCAAACCAGCATTCTCATACCTTGGTACCACTGAAAATCAGCCATAACAGGAACACCTAACAAACTCAGCTATAGGTTAGCTTCCCAGAAATACCTCAAGCAACGCAGTGAATGTATATGTGCTGGCCACTCCATATCAATGCTAATGTGTGAAAACTGCATATAGGCTGACATTGGATGAGACTCTTGCTAGTGTTTTTTTTTCTCCCCAATTTCAGGTGGTTATTTGCCTCCCCCCCCCATACATTCTAGAAAATTGTTCCTAGTTTCTGAATGCATTTTGGGTATAAAAGTCCCCCACAACATAGCTAAAGACTTTTTTTTGTGACACTAAAATTTAAATAATATTGCTTTGTCGTAAAACACTAAAGAACTATTCTTAGTTTCTAGAATGCATGTGGAGTCCAAACTATCCCCATAACACTATTAACGTAACATTTTTCTAGATACTGGATGAAGGTTAAATACATTTCTTAGATGAAGAATAATTGAATAGTACATGCAATTAAATTCTATAATGAAAAAACCAAAAAAGTAAACTCAGTGTGTATATATTGTTTTTTTTTTTAATTAAAGTATTATTGTCTAAAAAGATTTTTGGCAGAAATAGTTACTATAACACAGCCTTAACTGCCTCTTGAATATTTATGTGTGGGGCAGGTGAGGGTAGTAAGGTAATATAAAAGGTCTTGATCCTGTGAACATTTATGCTCAAGAAGAGCTGCATTTAATGACTGAACTCAGTATGACTACACACATGAATACAGTGAGTTATTTACTTTCAGCAAATACTGACTCTGCAAATGAGTTTGCTTTAGTGGTATTTGCTCACCTTTGGAGTTTGCTTTTCATTTATTTTCAAACAAGCAATGTATACATGTATGCTCAGCAGTTCACTAAAGGAAAATACAGAATTTAACGTTCACTGTAAGATTTGAAATTCAAAATGGTGTTACATAAGTCTTCCAACTGGAAAGGGGGGAAAGCTATGATACATAATTTATTTGAATAAGCAAAACATCTTAGATATTTGCAGCCATCTATAAACCATCAAGAATTATTCAGTGATGGTTTTAATAAACAAATGCACTGAGGAAAATTATCAATTCACAAACAATTTACAAACAGCTCATAGTTTTTTTGTACAGCTTAAGTTAAAATGTTGGTGTTGTTATAAAATGGTGAATATCCACTCACATGCAGTACTCTTACAATTTCTGTTTTATTTACTTTATTTATTTAATCAGTTTGATTATTCCAAGATCTGCTATTTTTTTTTAACTGCTAACACTCATGCACTTTAAATCAGGCAGTTGTCACCTACATATCCTGAAATACAGCATATGAATCAAAACATTAGTTGGTTATCCTGAATTACATTATCGTGAATAGATTCAAAGGAAGGTGAGAAAGGTAAATTCTTTAACATACCTTTTCCATTTTGTACATCTAAAAATATACATCTAAAATTATGTGCAAAGCTACATAATATAAATTATAAAAGTTATTGTAATCCTCTATTTAATAAAAGCAAACAAGTCCAAATGGTGGGTGTAGCATGCATAATAATTTTCCAAGGAGGATATTATTTACAAAAATACTTTGTGAAACATTTCTTTGCACAGCTTCCTTCAGTAATGTTCTCGGATATAAAAGTAATTGTGAAATCATGTAGGAAGTAGTCCCAGCTGAGTAGGGGCTTGCATGGGTCATGACTTGGAAACTCCCCCACCCACAGATTTTGGGTGTCTGCTCAGTCAGGTCACTTTTTTTACTAAACTTTCTGATTGAAAAGGGGGACTATTAACATAATAAGAAAAAAAGAAGGGAGGGGAAAGAAAATAAAATGTATCTGTCAATAGTAGTGCAGGTGCTAATGAGGCTAACTGAGTGGGCTGGAACTATCCCATACTTAACTTTTGATGCTTCAGGGGGTAGCCGAGTTAGACTGTACAGGATAAACTTAAAAAGCAACAAATGGTCTGGTAGCACTTTATAGACTAACAAAACATGTAGATGGTATCATGAGTTTTCGTGGGCACAGCCCACTTCTTCAGATGACCAGTTGTTTTTTAAGTTTAACTTTTGATGTCAATGATGTTTTAAATGTAAAGAAGACTCATTTTGTAATGGACCATTCCGTTAGTGTCTTTGTTAAGCCAGAGGGAAACAGTATCAAATTTGCATACAAAGGTCAATTCTTCATTTTCTGTAGTTGGCTTGTGAAATTCCTTTGTAGAAAAATGGCTACTTTTAAATCCATTAATGAGTGCCCAGGCAAATTGAAATCTACCCCTACAGGTTTCTGTTTGTTATCATTTCTAATATCAACAGTGTGTAAATTAATCCTTTGTCATAGAGACTGTCCAGTTTGGCCAATATACATGGCAGAGGGACATTGCTGGCACTTGATGACATATGTCACATTAGAGTATATGCAGTTGTATGAGGCTCTGATGTGGTTGCTTATGTGGTTAAGTCGTGTGATAGTGTGTGTCGCTTGTATAGATGTGAGCACAGAGTTGGCAATGGGGTTTATTGCAAGGGTAGGTCCCTGAGTGGGTGTGTCTGAGGTGTGATATGCAGCTGCTGGAAAGACTTTGATTCAGATTAAGGGCTTCTCCATAGGTGAGGACTAGCCTGTCTCCCAAGGCCTGTAAGTGTGAGGGATCATTTTTGTAGATTGTCAATGATGCGCTGGAAGGGTTTAAGCTGGGGCTGTTGGAAATGACTAGTAGTGTTCTGTTGTTTTCCTTCTTGGGCCTATCTTGAAGAAGCAGGTTCCTGGATATTCATGTGGCTTTGTGAATCTGTTTCTTCACTTCCCAAAGTGGGTATTAAAGTTTTAAGAATGCCTGATAAAGATCTTGTCTCTGTCTGTGGGATTAGGGTAAATCTGGTGATGTCTTAGGGCCTGGATGTAAACAACCGATCATGGATGGAAGCTAGGGGAATGTAGGTAAGAATAGCTAGTGGTCAGTAGGTTTCTGGCATAGGGTGGTGTTAATGTGGCCTTCGTTTATTTGAATTGTCATGTCAAGGAAGTATATCTCCTGTGTGGACTAGTCCTGGCTAAGGTTGATGGTGAGGTGGGAAATTATTCTTTAGAGTCTGATACTCTTCCAAGGACGTTACGAGTTTGTTCCTATTATTGTAATCCCTCCTTTTTTGTTTCAAGGACATTCCTATTTTAATTTAAATGTGGATTAGTGAATCTCACCTTCATTGTAAATTCTTCCAATCTAATTTTGTTAATTGTTTGTGTTTGTATAGTATGAGCACATTATTCTTAGTCAAATTCTGTTCAGAATCATGACCAGCCTTATGCTTTTCGGTCTGCATTTAGAGCTGGCCACCGCATAGAGGCAGTTTTGATTACAGCTTTTAATGACCTTCCCTTTGCAAATTCTAAAGGTTTTTCACTAGTATTGATTTTGCTTAGACTTATTTGCAGCATTTTTTTTACAGATTTTATTATAAGAAGCTTATTCACTGGCTGTCTTCCACATTTGGTATTCATAAATAAGCACTAAAGTGCTTTGACTTTTATCAATCATTCTCAATTATTTAAGGGGGAAATTATTGTTACGGTATTTTATTGTTGAGCCATTGGACCATTGCAGAATTTGATTCAGGGTTATTTCATTATCCTTGGAGCTACCTAGTGCTTTGCTTCAATTGCAGTGATTTTGAATAATATTGTGTTGAGCCTGCTGGGCTGGAGACTGTGATTAACATCAGGCCCCTCCCCTTTCTCCTGGCCCAGCAGAGCAACAGTGACCCAGGAACCATGTATCAGAGGGGTAGCCGTGTTAATCTGAATCTGAAAAAGCGATGAGGAGTCCTGTGGCACGTTATAGACAAATAGATTTATTGGAGCATAAGTTTTCATGGGCAAAGACCCACTTTGTCAGATGCATCTGACGAAGTGGGTCTTTGCCCATGAAAGCTTATGCTCCAATAAATCTGTTTGTCTATAACGTGCCACAGGACTCCTCGTCGCTTTTCCAGGAACCATGGAAGAACCGAATACTTAGAAGCCAAGAGCAACAGAGAAGCTGGTTGCGGAGAGAAACACGGAAGAGCTGGGCATACAGTAGGCAGTACAGAATCTGCAGAACTATGTGTGGAACTTGATGTGACTGCTAGAAAGTACAGCTGGGTACAAGCCCATTCGGGGCACAAAAACTGGGAGCCAGTGCAGATGGGCTCCAATGACATATAGCACTAACTGAGGGTGGCATGGAAACCTTCAAGCTCTATTTGCTTTAGACAGAAGCTGGAATGGGGGCGGGTGGGCAACATGGCCTGTAGACCCCTAATCCCTGTCTGTCTGTCCCTGGCCACTACTGGGGGCTCAAATAAGAGCTACTATTGTCTCACTCAGTTAGACCTTCTTAAGTCACAGTGCTTAAGATACTTACAACCTTTCCCTTTCTTGCTAGCACTAGTAAGACATTCCTTCACTTGAGCCACAAACTGAACTTATTGAAATGAACCAGAGCTCTCACCTAAAAAGCCTTGAGGCTGAAGCACATTCAGTGCTTACCTCCCAGTCATGGTACTCCTGGCACACTACTGATTTCTTAGGGCATGTTTGCGTGCCCAGGCTCAAGGCAAAGACTCTTTGCTGCATTACCATTCTGCCAACCCTGGGCTTGGATGAAGGGTCCTGGGACCATGCAGGGCTGAAGGATCTAAGCATGAGTTAATTGATACCCAAGGTCCAAGCCCTATTGCTTTTCAATGTAGACACTGCCCTCTTTGACTCAGGTCCCAGGAGTCATCCTGAAGTATTCCAAAATTCCTTGGGGCAACTTCTTTAGTCCTCTATGCCAGTGTTTCCCAAATGGTGTTCCATGGCATCCCGGGGTTCCGCAAAGTGAAAATAAGGGTTCAGCGAGAAAATTCCATTTCAATAACATTTTATCATTTTTAAAAAATAATAATTAATATTTAAACATTTATGCATTTTATTGAAAACAATTTTAATTTGCGTTTGCCACAATAAGTGTCCCTGTGTAATGCCAGCTTAGCCAGAGAGTGGGGATGATGATATTACTACTCAGGGCTGATGTTGATACATTAGACTGTCATTAGGGGTTCCGCAAAATTCTTTCAAGTTTAAAAGGGTTCCATGGCCAAATAAAATTGGGAAACATTGCTCTATGCCAACAATCTGGAATGCGTTCAATTGAAAACGGAAGCCACCCACCCTTTGTGAACACCAGCCACTCACATTAGCGTTAACCCATTTTCTTCTGATCACTGATTTGCCAGCACACTATCAGAGATCCTCCTGGATTTGCAATGTGCTTATGGCTCTGTACCAGAAACAGTGGTCTTTCTAGAGATCAACAGTGGCTGTGCCAATTATACTGAGCAGCATCTGCCAGTGAGAGTCTACATAGTGTCAGGGTACTCCTCTGTCTTCTTCCTTCTCCTCCAGATCCATCAGAAAATTCATCAGATATTTTTGGTGGCACAGAAAACATTGTCAAAAATGTCCATTTAGTAGAGGTAGATAAAATACCCAGGCCCAGATCCAGCAAAGCACTCACAGGTTTTAACTTGAAAGCTGCCTGAGAAACGGTAACAGTGAAAAGCAGCTGTAAAAAGAACTATGTATTACTTCCTCTTTAGAAAGAACTCAAAGCATTGCCCTAGGAGCAACACTCAGTGTATGGCAGATTTACATGACAGTCACTTACAGGAACTACTACTGGAGAATCTGGACAGTAGCAACAGATTTCCCTCAAAGAGAAGAGTTATCTTTAAAAAATCACAGTATATAATAAGGAGGATGGATATGTTACTAGGAATAAAACCCAGAGAGTCTCATTATAGAGTGGCCACTGTTTGGAGTCTGAAATATCAAGAAGAAATCAATGCTAGGATGATTACCTTACATCTACTTCATTTAATTTGGAGTAATGCATTCCTATGAGAACTTATTTTCATTTTGAATTCAATAAGAGGCACTGATGCTTTATGTAAAAAATGAGAAAAAAAAATAAATGAAAACAATATGTTTTATTTTAATGTGGGTTGTCTAGATATTTTTAAATTAGGGGGAAATGAAAAATATTGATTTTGCTTTTTTTTAAAGCACATAAGCCTTAATAAAAATTCCTAATACAAGGCAAGCTATTTTATGCTAATTCTCAGGGAGGGTTTTTTTTTCACACTACTATATTGGTTTGATTTGGTTTTTATAAGGCAAAAGAAAGAAAGAAAGAAAGTCTACCAAACCCTCTACTTAATATTTATTAGAGAATAATTCTGAATATGTCTTTATCTTGCTCTAAAATATATTTGTGACATAGCATATCCAGAATGTGGTGTGGCTTGTAATCCACTATAACATTATACAAAATAATTTAAACATACTACAGAGTGATTTTTTGGGAGGACTGTGTATGTCATTTTCTTTGATATAGGAATGTATACACCATACTTTAGGAATTTATAAGCTCTTCAGGCTTCAAAGCAACTACTGAGCACATAACATGATTTATAAGCCTATTTCTTACAGATACATACAAAATATGAGCCTGCTTATCTTATATATGGACCAGTATTAAAAGAATTTTAATATACAAAGCACCAGTAGTTTGGATGGTTTCAGTTTGTATGTTAAGATAATGTGTGTGTATACGTGTGCATATGCACACAAAACTATCTATCTATCTATCTATCTAATCTAGAATATTTTGATAGTAGTAAAATGTTGAGTGCATTGGCAGACAATGTATATATTGAACTTACGCAGAAAGTGAGGTTTACAATCATCTGGAGCTGTAAAGCACTGAACTGTTATCCTTTACAACAAAAACAAGAAGTTTCTGGGGTCTGAATCTGTTCCCATTTAATTTAATAGTGATTTTTGCCATTCATTTCAGGGAGAAGAGATTTGGGCCTTTGACTGCAGACAACTGAGAAGTCAGAAATGATATTCAAGGTTGTCTGAAGCTTTCCTGGTAAATCTAAACAGGATTTGGTTTTTTATTTCATGGTCAATTTTATATTTATTAAAGTACTTTTCCAGTTCCAAAGGGATTTAGATATGCTGTAGAATCAGGATGACACATGTGAAATCAAATTTACCACTGGCAAATGAATACAAATATGCACATCTGTCTTCAAAATATAAAAAGAAGAAGAGAGATAGAAGTGAACTAACGAAAGACCTTCCAATGACAGAATCTGCCGTCAATCCTTTGTCATCTATTAAAGCATCTAAAATCAGCATGAAAATGCACTGGATGTTGTGACATTTGGGGTTCACCAAGGCCACTAAGTGGTTCAGTCAACATCTACATTGTAACCCTATGTTTCTTGTGACTATGCAGCTTTGGTTCAGAGTTCAAACCCACAAGTTTGGCATCAGCCAACAAGCCTCACCCTGGCTTTGTCCAAGTTGGATACTGCTTGCAGGTTGACATTAGTACCTTTTCAGCCCTGAATGTGCCCTCCCTGCAGTCATTCTCACAGAAGCCCAATAGAAATGTATTAGGTTTTCTGCCTCTCAAGAGACAGTACAATAATATTCCAATACCAGAAACACACGGTGTACTGAACTTACCCAGCAATGATATGTAATGAAAGCAAAACAAGTTTATTAACAAAAGAGTATGGATTAAATGGTACTAAATAAAAGAAAATAACACTAGAGATAGTTATCAGCAAATGAAAATGAAAACATTCATCTAGAGTCTAAAACTTAATTTAGCAAGGATGTTTTTGTTCAAGACACTTTTTCTGTCCCCCATAGTCTCCTTTGCAGTCTTTTACTGGCTGGCCTGGCAAGGACCCATCATCAAAATCAAATCGCTTGCTTTGCCTCCTTAAAGTGAAAGATAACTTAGGGGTTTACTCCCCCTCCCTTTATAGTTCTGTGAACCTTTGAAATGTATTCTTCTGATAGGTTGATTACAAGCCCAAATAAATTGCTTAATACAGAAACATTTTTTCAGAGAGGTTTCAAGCCCAGTACTTTTCCCCACCATGAGAATTGTTTTACTGCAACAAAACCAGTGGTCATTTCTGAAATCAGGCCTTCAATGAACAGGGAGAATTTTCCAGTGTAATTGGAAGTCACAACCTAAGAAAACTGTCATCCAGGTCTGCTGCCCTGCACCACGATTCCCCTATGCAATGAAGTTAGGTTTTTTTGTTATAATGCCAATATATATTTACATGAATAATTATGACAAATATTAGCTAGCATCATTTTTACTTTTAATCTATACGTTCTGCCTATTCAGGTTTACAGTTCAGGAGAAGCTCAGTATTCAGAATTATTCATTTACATGCATATTTTGGTTTAACTAATTGTTTTGAAATTTATATGTCTGTCGTGACTAATCATAACTATAAATATTCTATATTGGGAAAAAGACACCTGTAAGGACTCATCCTCAGGTACTGCCTTCTGTGGTCATTTTTACTTAAGCAAACTTAGTATTTAGTTTGGATGTAAAACACTATAATCAGAATGGTAGTTTTGCAACCACTTTGCTCATGCGTAAGTGACTTGCCAAGGTGCAGATTAATAGACAATTTGGTCCCAGATGTTTATTTAATCATTTCAATAGCACGTTAATGCCCTACCTATGTGCAGGTATCCTACGGTTCCCGGCAATCAGGATAACATCACAGAGTTGCTGTTGCTTCAAGTAGCTTTCCATCTTTCTGAAGGTTTGTTCGGCATGGTGTACTGCCTGATAGAACTCCTCAGAGCTACTGGAGTCCATATCACATTGAGGTGTCAGGGGATGTCCAGCTGCTGACAACCTGTGAAACACAAAAGAAAGGCAGTCGTGAAATGCCACCATCAATTGTCTAGACTTAAACACTGATTTTTAGAGGGTGATAAAGAAAAATCAATATATGTGTTCTTATTAGCACTGGAAACACAAGGCAGCAAAGAACCAACTTAAGTATGAAAGGCTATGTCTAAACTATATTTGTCTTTTGAAAGAAGAATGTAAATGAAGCTGATAGAAAATTCAAATGAATTGCAGATTTACAAATCTAGTGCTTCATTTGCATAATCGCGTGAGAGCGCTTTTTCAAAAAAAGGTTTTTCAAAAAAGAAACCGGAGTCTAGATGGGGTTCTTTAAAAAAAAAACCCTTTTTTGAAAGAACCTGTACACCTCATTTTTTCAGGAGTACAGGTTCTTTTGAAAAAGGGTTTTTTTTTTTCCAAAAGAACCCCATCTAGACTGAGGTTTCTTTTTCGAAACACCCTTTTTCGAAAAAGTGCTCTTGCGCAATTATGCAAATGAAGCGCGCAATTTGTAAATCCATGCTTCATTCGAATTTTTGATAGGCTTCATTTACATTCCTCTTTCGAAAAAGGAATGTTGTTTTGACGTGCCCTGACATTGTTTTAGCAAAAGCATTGTTATTTCTGAGACATAGAAAAAGTATATTATTTATTTCAGCTAAAGTAACATATTATTAAATCTGTAAAAGTCAAAGAATAAATAAGAAATCAACATACTTATGCTATTTTTATTGTAGGATCCAGTCTCTAGGTTATTGAAAAATCAACTTTTGTTATTGTGTTACTCTTTTTGCACTCAAAATTTGTATTATTTACAAAACTTTATAAGTTGCCATTTATACAGAGATTTTGAAACTGAATACATGGAAAAGAGCATTTTAACAGAAGAAATTAAGAAATAGAACATCTCCTGCTATACATGTCCCTAGTCTAGTTCAGACTTTTACATCTTAATATTTTTATGAACCTGTTCAAAACAGAAAATTGACTTCACTGGAAAGAGGACTGAGCCCTTAGTGTGATAATAAATATCCAACACTGAGCCAGGACTTTAACAAATAGTTTATGCTATACTAAAGTTAGCCCATTTTGGTGTGCTATTTGAGATACTAAAATTCAAAAAGTGGGTCTTAGAAATTAGAAATAGATGTCTATGAGGATCCAAAATCTTGGATTCCAAAGTTTGAAGAGTTTAGATCGGAATACAACATTTTCTTCTAAAAGTAAAAACATCTTCCATCAGAACTATTGAACTTTCACATAGGCATGTGTTCCAGTCGTTCCTTGAGCAAAATAGAAGTACTGGTACAAAAACAATCCCATGCTCTTGCAAACATTTTGAATGACTACTTCAAATTAAAACTATTGGTTTTTTTTTCCCTATCTCATGGTATTAAAAATTATGTGCTTCACATAAAATCTTATGCAAATCATCTACATCAACAGGATGGTACCAGAGTAACTGAGGGCAGAATTTAGCCCAATATATCAAGGATTTGCTCAATTAATTTAAAAAAAATCACAATGTATAAATAGCCTACAAAAAGGAAAATGCTAAAGATAACATATGGTGATTACAGAAAATTGATAAACATAAGTGATACAGCCTTTTCAAAGCAAAAGTTTAATCTGGCAACAACAATATTCAAATGACATTATTGATAGTTTAACAGCACAGTTCAAAGGATTTAGCTCTGCATTCTCAACACAAGCAAATTTCCACTGAAATCAATAAAGCAATTTAAAAAATTATATGTTAAAGCAGGACAAACATAATTATAAAAAATCAAGAATGTTTACTTTTCTCTGGTTTTGCAATTGCTTTTTAAATTAATAAAATAGTTACAGTTATTATTTCTGGTTTTCTGTATAAATTTAACAAACATTTCATATTTTCAGGTTACATTTTCCAAATATGATTTGTATCTAAATGTTATTCATCTATTATATCCTGCTGCCATTTCCAGGTAAAAGAGAGCAAAATTAGAGAAGCATCCCTATGCCACATTGAATCTTGGATATCATGATGTCCCCTGGAAGTGGTAGGCAGCAAGCATAATTTAGGGAGACTTGCAGACTATACTAGAATCTTAGGTCAGAAAGGGACCTTGAGAGATCCTCAAGTACAGTCTCTTGCAATTATGGCAGGACCAAGCACTATCTAGACTATCCCTGACAGGCATTTGTCTAACCTGCTCTCAAAAATCTCCAATGATGGAAATTCCATATCTCCCTAGGTAATTTATTCTGGTGCTTAACTATCCTGAGAGCTAGGAAAGTTTTTTATTTTATTTTTCTATTGCCCAACCTAAACCTCCTTTGCTGCTATTTATGCCCATTGCTTCTTGCCCTATCTTCAGAGCCTAAGGAGAATAATGTTTCTCTTTCCTCCTGGTAACAAACTTTTAGGTACTTGAAAACTGTTATCATATCATTTCTCAGTCTTCTCTTTTCCAGACTAAACAAACCCAAATCTTTCAATCTTCCCTCATAGGCCATGTTTTCTAGACCTTTAATCACTTTTGTTCCTCTTCTCTGAACTTTTTTTTCCAATTTGTCCATATTTTTACTGAAATGTGGTGCCCAGAACTGGACACAAAACTCCAAATTGAGGCCTAATCAATGTAAAGTAGATCAGAAGAATTACTTTTCATTTCTCATTAGGCTATGGAGCACAGACACAGCCAGCTTTCTACCTTACCTACTGAGCTACACTGTCCAAAGTTTAACAGTATAACAATATATGTGAATCTGTTCCAATTATACCTCTTAATATACAGTAAAAACATATAGAAAACAACTAACACTTTATTGACCACATTAGTCAATAAATTGATATATAATGTGCCACTTATTTAATTTAGTTGTACGCAACCTCTAAAAAGATAAATCATACAAATAATAATGAGTGGAGAGAACCCACACGATGTGAAACAAGATACGATTGATTAGAGATGCAGTCTTGTTGTTGTATTAAGTTAAATAGAATATGTGGGACATGAGTCAAAAGCATCATGTCACACTATCCAACACTGAAGAGTTTTCAATAAGGTTCTGAGTTTGGTGAACAAAAACCTTAGCCTTGCTTTTTTACCACAGCAATCATGTCATTCGCAATCTCAGTATCTTTTATTAAAGATACAGAAAATAAGGAAACACGGTTAAAGCATTTGAAATGGAAGTATGAAGACTTTCATTTTAATAATATCCCTTGGTCACTTTTGCTTTCTTTTAAACAGTTTTTTTATAAGAAAAAAACCTTGTTTCATAGTCTTTCAAATGGTATTAAAGTAGTAATAACAGCTCTTGAGGGGGATAGAAAGTAACTGGAGATGGAATGGAGTTCTTGTTGTTTCTATTGCTGAAGTTCAAACTTATTTCCTAAAGGGGAGGGGGGAAACAAGACAAAACACATACAAAAAGGGAAAGAAAAGAATACCAAAGATAGAAAATGTAACCTCACTCTTTAGTGTTAACTTTGCTGCTAAAAAAACACAAGCACAACACACATTTTTATCAGCCTCTCTGAAACCAGGCACATTTTTACCAGTGTCAGGCTACTTTGGGCATTGCTTTTAACTAACTTTCTGGTCATCTAATATATAAAGGAGAATGTTTGTATGTTGGTGCTCTAATAACTTGGACACTATAAGACCTACCGCAACCAAACTTTCCATGGGATAACCTTTCCTCCAGGAGACGGTTTTAAGGTACTTTTGGACCCAATCAGGCCAGATCTCAACCTGTAAAAATAAAAAATAACCTGTCCCACTGTGCTGCAGGGGCAGCCCCGCCCACCCTGGGTCACATGCCCACCGCCTGCAGCCCCAAAGTGCCATATGGGACTTGCACCACCCCCACGCGCACAACGGCTTGAGCATCTGCCCTGCCCCCTGCGGCTATGGTTACCAGGTAGTCTAAAAAAAATGGCCACACTTGATGGGGGGGCGGAGAGAGGAACCGGCCGGGAGGGGAGTGGGGCTGGCCAGGAGGAAGGGGGGGCCCGGGAAGCAGAGCTGGTTGGGGGGGGGGTGGGGCTGGGGCAGTGGGGATGGCCGGGGGAGATCAGGAGAGGGGCAGCTGGTAGGAAGCAGAGCTGGTCGGGGGGGGGGCTCGGGGGGCAGCAGGGCTGGCTGGGGGAGATCGGGGGGGGGGGGCGGCCGGCAGGAAGCAGAGCTGGTCGGGGGGGTTAGGGGCAGCGGGGCTGGCCAGGGGAGATCAGGGCAGGGGCAGCCGCTGGGAGTGGGGCTGGCTGGGGGAGATCAGGAGGAGGAGAACCGGCCAGCAGGAAGCAGGGCTGGCGGGCGGGGGGGAAGCAAATCGGCCAGCGTGGAGTGGGACCAAGCAACGCCGGGTAACTCCAGCTCGTAGGCTTATATTGGTGTTGCAAAATATATGTCCTTTGCAAGCTAATCAAATCTCTAATTAAACAGTAAGAAAAAGAACAGAGATAAAAAAAGAAAATAAGACAAAGAAATGGACTTGTGGGGGTCCACCAATTCTCATATCCCATGTTCTGTTTGCGATTTAATTGAAGCCTATGGAAGCAGCAATGTCATCTTGTTCCATCTTTTGGGAAAACTTGTGATCACGATCAGGATAACAAAGGCCCAACAGTTTTATTCTGGATGCCAAAGTCACAATAGAACAGGGATCAGCAAGATATAGCCCACGGATCCAGCCTGCCATGCCTTTTAATTCAGCCTGCCTGACCCTGCAACAAAAAGTGCCTCTTTAAGTGGCTAGCTGTTCCCTGTTGATCTCTGAACTGTGGGAGGATGAGAAGGAGACTTCATGTGCTGCCAGCCCCCCAGCAAAAATCTCTCAGTAGGGAAACCAGCCAATGGGAGCTGAGAGATTTTGCTGCTTATGAGACCAGTGCTGAACAATTTCTCAGATCCTATTAGCCAATTTTCAGTCAATAGAAACTGAGAGATTTTGCTGGGGGTGGGGGAAGAGTGCGAAGCCTCCCCTACAGCACAGATAGTTACATGGTGCTGGCAGGCAGGGAAGGCTGCTTGAGAGTGTTGCTGGCCGGGAACTGTTTAAGTAAACACCTCCTGGCCAGAGACTGCTTCTAGCACCCCATTTCCTCCCACACCTAACTCCCGCCCAGACCCTGTATCCCCTCGTATGCCCCTCCCCCAGGCCAGAATCCTCTCATGCACCCATACTCCCCGGACCCTGCATCTGCATTTTCTGCCCCAGGTCACAACCCCCCTCCTTCACCCAAACTCCCTCTCAGACCCCACACCCTCTCCTGCACCCCAGTTCCCTATCCCAAGCTCCCTTTTTTACCTAACTTCCATCCCGGACCCCGCACGCCCTCCATAGAAAAGTGAGGCTCTTGACCACTTACTAAAATCTTGGAGTGGCCAGCAATCAAAAATTATTGCCCACTCCTGCAACAAAATATGGTGGCTATCTTTCAGTCTGCCATCATCTCCCTTCACCAATTTTTCTCACAAAGTTTCTTTTTCTAAGGACTTCAGAAGGGGAGTGATGGTTGCAATAACCCATCTCCTCATTGTTTTTTCCATCATTAGGCTTAATTTCTGATACACCAATTCTGGTTACTTGCTCTCTGGTACCACATTTCTTCTGTTTACTGGACATGATCTCTTTCTTCTTTCACTTTCACCCATCAACATTTCATAAACTATTGTTCACTTTTTCATAGTTTGAGTTCATAATTAAAATAAATAAATAGGCCCAGTTACTGAAACACTGTATACCTCTTTTGACCAGTTATCTGCCTGCAACACTCTTGGAGATGCAATAAAATGTACAAAAAAGTGTTGCAAAGTAAAAATGTCATACATATACTTTCAATAGAATGAAACCAAAGGTGTGTCTACACTGTGCCGTCCCACATATATTTGGTGTTCTTTAATGTTGTTGTTGAAAAACATTTCCATCAAACATGAAGAACTAAAGTGATAACGTAAACATTATTTACACTAAAACAATGAATCTCACATAATTTTAATTTTCCTGCATGTTTGATATTTTGCGTCACTGTGTTCCATCTCTGAAACTTGGCAGAGTGACATGTAAATGGCACCAGCAGTCGGACTCGATTAGCTGGCTCACACTTATTTGTTGGGGTTGAGCACACAAGTTCTTCTTCCTCTCCATCCCTCATCCACTGAGCTTAGATGTGGCAGTAGCAATAGGTGTCAGAGAGCAAATATCATACATAGTAAGTTTACCAACAGCATATGTAGTGGGAACAAGAGTGTCTATTCAGCATCTCAAGCTCAGCAATGGAAACAATAATGAGAACAATAAAATGGGCCATGTCTTCCCCTAGCCCATCAGGAAAAGAAGTACCACCACCACAACAGGAGAAAAAAAGCCAGTTTTTATATACCCTGGGCTAGACTTTAGCCAGCACCTCACCATACTAGTGAGAACCATAGTGGCCAATGAAAAAATCCCCTTGGGAGAGAGCAGGATTTAACATAATTAATGAGATCTCAAAGGGAACCTCGTAGCAGAGGTTACCCAGAGATGCATGAACTATCTGAAGCAATCTCAGAATCATTAGCAATTATCTCTGAGAATTCACAAAGGATGGTTGAGAATTCACAGAGGACTCGAGAAGGGCAAATATAATATCTATCTTTAAAGAGAGAAACACAGAGAACAGAGGAAATTATAAACCAGTTAGCTTAAATGCAATATCTGGAAAGATACTTAAAAATTATTAAACAATCAATTTGTAAGCACCTAGAGAATAAAAGAGTTGTAAGGAACAGCCAACAAGAATTCAGAAAAAACAAATCATGCCAGACCAACCTAATTTCCTTCTTTGACAGGGTTACTGACCTAGTGGATGAGAGGAAGAAATAGACACAATCCATCTTGATTTTAGTAAGGCTTTTAAAATCCTACCTGGCATTCTCATAAGGAAATGAAAGAACGTGGTCTAGGTGAAATTATTATAAAGATGGTACACAACTGTCTAAAGACTGCACTCAAAGAGTAGTTATCAAAGATTTGCTGTTAAACTAGGAGGCTACGTCTAGACTGGCATGATTTTGCACAAATACTTTTAAAGGAAAAGTTTTTCCGTTAAAAGTATTTGCGCAAGAGAGCGTCTACACTGGCATGTGCCTTTGCGCAAAAGATTTGCTTTTGCGCAAAAGCATCCGTGCCCAGTATAGACGCTGTCTTGCGCAAGAAAGCTCCGATGGCCATTTTAGCCATCGGGCTTTCTTGCGCAAGAAATTAACGTTCCTGTCTACACTGGCCCTCTTGTGCAAGTATTCTTGCGCAAGAGGGCTTATGCCTAAGTGGGAGCATCAAAGTATTTGTGCAAGAAGCACTGATTTTGTACATTACAAAGTCAGTGTTCTTGCGCAAATTCTTGTGGCCAGTGTAGACAGGCGGCAAGTTTTTGTGCAAAAGCAGCTGCTTTTGCGCAAAATCTTGCCAGTCTAGATGCACCCAGAGGGTGTATCTAATGGGATCCCAAAGAGGTCAGTCCTGGATTCAATAGTATTCAATATTTGTGTTTCAATATTATAAAAAAGGCTTGGATATTGAAGCGGTGAACATATTTATATAATCTGCAGATGACACTAAACTAAGGTGGGAGGCTGCAAGGACATTGGAGGACAAGATCTGGATTCAAAAGAACCTAAAAAACTGGAGAACTGATCTGAAATCCACAAGATGAAATTCAGTAAATATAAGTGCTGAGTACTACATATAGGAAGAAAATAAATCAACTGCATAACCACAAAATGGTCAATAACTTACTCAGTGGAAGTACTGCTGAAAAGGATCAGGGATGGGAGGGCGGGAATAGTGAATCACAAAAGGAATACATCAATAATGCAGCTGCAAAAGAAAGCTACGATAATTCCGGGGCACAATAACAGTAGTGTCGTATGTAAATCACAAGAGAAAATTGTCATGCTCTGCTTGGTGCTGGTGAGGCCTTAGCTGGAATATTTTCTTCCAAATTTGAGCAGTACACTATAGAGTAGATGTGGAAAACCTGAAGTAAGCACAATTTAGGGATGATGTGGACAAACTGGAGAGAAACCAGAGGAGAGCAGGAAAAAATTATGAATATGAATATGAATGCAACCTGACCCATAACAACATGTTACAAAAAGCTGGACAAGTTTAGGCTTGAGAAAAGTAGATGAACAGGGACTTGAAAACAGTCTTCAAATATGTTAAGAGTTGTTATAAAGAGGACAGGGACCAATTGTCCTCCATGTCCACTAAAGGTAGGACCCGAAGTATTCCTGGGGGATTTCTGCACCACTGAAAGGCAAAATTTTGCAGAAATGAATGTGCACACAGAATTGTTACCTGTCCTTGGAATTAGCCAAGGAATAAACTTAGACAAAGGGTGAACTGGAGCAGTACTGAAGCTTGTTGATTAGTAGAGATTCTTAAGGGTAGGGTGATACTCACATACACACACATCACATTCATACTGGCAGTTTGAAGGCAAGCTGCAGGTGCAGCATAGATTACTTCGATTACTTACAGGCAGATGGAACTGATTATCTGCAAGGTCACAACACTGGAGTCCCTTCAGATCCATGGGAGGGTTCTACTTCCTCTAGTTCAATCCCAAGTTTCATGTGCTGTTTCATCTTTTCAAGAAGAGATATTCACTTGGCCACTCATCACATTAATTTATATACTTTGCAGGGTCCTTTCTTGCCTTAAAATGTTACAGATATTGGACTGCCTTATGACTATGTTTCTCATTCACACTTCCTCACTCATTCCATAGATTATATCCATATTCATAAGCATGAATATAATTAAGCAATATGGTTTCTAAGCAAACATCTGGCCTTATTGGCTTTAACACAGCAGGAAGCTACTTTCAAAATAACAGGAAGCCTACTTAAATTGTACTAGTTAACATAACAGGAATCCTACTAAAATGGTAGCTGACAGAGCCAGAACCAAGCAAAGGGAGGCATGGAAACAGGGATTTCGTGTCCAGACTCCAGTGGGGGAGATGTGTCCGGCTACCTACAAGAATGTCCTTTTTTCCCCACAGAAATGGGCTGCAGAAATGTTGGCTGCCACTAGAGGTTGCTGAATCCAGCAGAACTCAGCTCATAAATAGCACATAAAATCTAGTGGGGGAGGAGGGAAGTAGAGGGTTCCCACAGTTGCAGTTCCCAGCACACCCTGAAGGAAGGAGGTAGCAGTATGCAAGAAACTGTGCAAACCTAGGACTCAGCATCTGGTTGTTTCTCCATCTGGATCCCTAGGATTTCAAGGATTTGTGAATGACTGTGCCAGAGAGTGACTGCCAACTGGGATCTGGGGGGGTCAGAGAAGAAGCAGCTGAGTTGTCATAGGGGATTTCTTTAATGCTCACTCCTGGGAGGATTTTTTTGGGTGTCTGAATTGTTACAGATATACTTCTGCTAGGTACAGTATTTTGAAATAAATTACTGAAGTGAAACTGGCATGATTATATAGTATTATTTTTACTAATACATTTGCATAATTTTACAGAATTTTAAAATATGATGTGCAGGTTGTTGGGTTTTTTTAAATTTTTGGTGCAGATTTTTTTTCTTTTGGCACAGAATGGGATTAATCTGCCACAAGAGAGATTTAGGCTATTTATTAGGAAAACCTTTCAAACTATATTTAAGTTCTGAATACACTTCCAAGAAAGATTGTGGAAGCTACATCACTGGATGTTTCTAAGAACAGGGTGGACAAACACCTGTCTGAGATAGTTTTGGGTTACTTGGTCTTGTCTCAGTGTAGAGAATTGGATTTAATAACCCCTCAAGGTCCCTTTTCATTCTATATTTCTATAATGTTATGAATCCTTCAGAGCCCTTGACAGCAGATATACTTGTATGCAGTATGCAGTAAGCACTTCCTCAGTCTCAGTAATTATTAGACTCCACATGGCCCTAGCTCCAAGCTGTCAGCTAGATACACCTGCAAAATTAATTGTTCTTTATATATGCTCCTCCTCACAAGCTTAAAAAGTAGTTCAGTGTTAGCTCAGTATGAAATGTGCAGAGGTTCAGAACCTGGTCAGTAAAAATTAATTTCCTCAAGCCAGTTCAATAGTAAAACTGAGAGCACAGCCACTGAATGAAGTAACACTACAGTGATGAGCCTGGTAGAAGGGTCTAGATGGAAATATGAGTGCTCACCATCTTAAAGAGTCTCAAATGTTTCATTATTAAACAGTGAGAAAGTCAGTTAACACTTTGGGTACCTCTACACTGCAACGCTATTTTGGGATACCAGAGTATCCAGAAATAGCTATCCCACGACTTCACAGCAAGCCCATTATTTCAGACTCACTCTTCCAATATTCCTGTAAACCTCATTCTATGAGGAGTAAGGGATGTTTCAGTATAGTGCCAAATGATGAAATAAGCTATTTTGAAATAGCATCAAAATTAGATACGCAATTCACATAGCTCAAATTGCGTATTTTATTCTGAGTTATGGTGGTGTAGACACACCCTTCCTAAAAAGTGCCCTGATACTCCCCCTCCTCACTATAACTTACAGAAAGAGGACTATCACAATTATCTGGTGAAGGTCAACTCCCAAATGGTTGACCCCCAGATGGCTGCATGAGGTCCTAAAATAAGTGAGCTTTGATACTTCAAGAAGATTGTTTTATGGAAGGTAAATCCTTCCACCCTAATGAAGGAATTCCAAGAATCTGACAGAGCACAATTATATGGATTCAGCATAGGACTTTCACTTCACATTGTTCTATGTATTCTCCTGTTTGTAGGCAAGAAGGCTTTACTTGAAACCATATTCTCTTCTCTGGAAGAACAAGGTGGCAGGGAGGTGAGTTATTGTGCCTACAGGCACATTAATAAATTCCTAAATTCTAAGGCCTGAAGGGACGATTGTGATAACCTGATCTGACCACCTTTGAAACAGAGGCCATAACATTTTCCCAAAACAATTCGTAGAACACATCTTTTAGTGAAAAAAATCTAATTATGTTTTAAATGTTATCACTAATGGAGAATCCACCATGATCCTTGGTAAATTGTTTCAGTGGTTCTTTTTCTTCAGTCAAAAATGTATGCCTTATTTCCAACCTAAATTTATCTATCTTCAGCTTACAGCCATTGGATCATGTTATACTTTTGTCTGTTAGATTGAAGATCCCAGTATTTGTTCTTTGGTGTAGCATGGGGGATTTACTACCATGGGCACCTCCTGCTGGTTGCTTTGGGAATTAGTTCAGCAGCCCTGAAGCGCCCCCTTTTGAATGGTCTCTCACCTGCTGTTACCTCTTTTTCCTCTACCTCTGGGTTAGGACCCATGTCCTTCCCAGACTGTGGCATCCTCCCACCTGAGTACTGCTCTACCACAGTGCCCCCAGACTCTGAGGTCCTCCCCCTCTGGGGACCCCAAACTCTTATGTCCACCTTGCCTCAGTGACCCTACTGCCAGTCTTCATCTAGCCCCTTCCTCAGGGGCAAACTGTAGTCTGAAATGGCCACTCATCATTGGCAAGGAGATGTGGACCTGCTCCCTTTACCTATCCTGGTTGCCTCCCTGCAGCCCTAGTACTCTGAGGCCTTGCTTTGTGCCCTGCAACCTGGAAGCTTGCCTGGACAGAGCTTCCCCAACTCTGCCTGCCTTTCCCCAGCCCTGCTCTAAGTCAGGAAACCTCTAGTTTCCCTGTCAGATAGATCCCTCCTGCTCCACAGCAAGTGTGAGTCTGAGTGTTTCCTCTCCTCCAAGAGCCTTTACTTATATTGCCCTCAGCTGGGCCCTAATTAGCTAAGACCTGCCACAGCTGCTGGCTCCACAGCTCCACTGCTACAGCCCCCTCTCAGGGCTGGGCTTTAACCCTTAAAGGGCCAGTGCAGGGCAGTAACCCTGTCCCACTCGGAAACATATTTAGATTGTAATCAAATCACCTCTTAGTCTTTTCTGTGTTAAGTTTAATAGATTCAGATTTCTCAATTTATCATTATAAGGCCGGGGTGCCCAACCTATAGCCCACCAGAATGTTACATAATGCTCACAGCCTGCTTCAACACAGATGGATTCATTAGCATTTTGTTATCACGCTTACATCATTTTAGTTTTTACAAGTGTGTAAAGGGACAATACACAACATAGAAACAACCTATCTAAGCACATTAAAAAAAAGCTGAACTTGAAATATAAATCAATACTGGTGATTTTAAATATTTATTAAAATATGCACCATCTGTTTGGCCCACAGCAGGTTGTGGTTAGTTTATGTGTCTGGGCATCGCTACTATAAGGCATGTTTTCTAGTCCTTTAATCATTCTTGTTACTGTCTGATGAATTCTCTCCAATTTATCAATATTCTTCTTGAACGGTAGGCACCAAAACCGGACACAATATTCTAGTAGCAGTTACACAAATGCATTTTGCACAGGTGTCTATAATGGCACAAATGACAGGACCAGGGAGATTCAGAACTTGGACTTATTTAGTGAAAAGTCTGTACGCTGGATGGCACTAAAAGAAAGGGAACGAGAAAGTGATTGGAGAGATGGCGGAGGGCTATGTTCTTGGTTCTCTCTCTAGGGAAAACTGAACAATTAAGTGGAGACACTACAGTCCTTGAGCTGCTGAGCATCAAATATAAAAAGAACAAACAACAACATTTAAAATGTATGACTGACAGAGGCTCAAAATAAACAAAAGAGGAAGATACTTGAAGTAAAATGTGATGAGTATTGGTATGGCCTAACATGCAATTACCTTGCACTTAGTGCTAATATTTATACGTGCAAAATAGATGCTCAGCTTTTATATCAATACAGCTAGGGGAAAGGTAGAACATTAAATGCTGAAACTTTACACTGACAGTAGATTCTTGCCTATTTTATCTACCTAATTTATCTACCTATCTCCATTTACCAACTGGAGCCCAAGCCTCAGATGAAAAACTCTTAAATCAGGATACATCAGAGCACTTCATTGTTACTGGAACAAGTAATTTGGCCTCTTGAATTTAACTTTTCTTTTCAATTTATAAAGGGATCATTCATCCAGAAATCCAATTATCTGCCAGCTGTTTGATAAGGTATAATATATGTTATACTTTAAGTCTTTATAATTTAAATTTTATAGAAACATTATCCACAGTTCTTAAATAAAATATATATTAATATTCTACTATTTATAACTGGCAAAGGGACACACCAAAATATTCTATATGGAAAGAGAAAAAAATGCATAATTTCTTTCTTTACCACAACTTACTGGGTCCTTTATGTTAATTAATCTGTGGGATTGCTGTTTCTCATTTAAAATAATCTGTCAAAAATCATCACCTATATCAGTGATCACCTGTTAAATTCAAGAAAGCAAGCATTTTATAGAACTTCTAAGCTTTTGCTTATTGTGGTTTTGTTTGCAATCAAAGTTTTAGTTTCCAGTCTGCCACCAGGAATCATAGAATATGTGTACACTACCAGGTTCAAAATAACTTATTTTGAAATAAAAACTCTGGAAATTACTGTTTTGAAATAGCACGTCCACATTACAGGGAAGCCTCGAAATAAGTCTGAGGCAGGCTTTCTTAATGTGGATGTGCAACTTAGAGCCCCAGGATGCACTAGGGGGTAACTACTTTGAATGACTCAGGGGGAATAGTTATTTCGAAATAACAGCAGTTGAGTGTCCATACTAACTATTTCAAAATAGCAATTTTGAAATAGGTGTTATTCAGCGTAGAATGAGGGGTGATTATTTTGAAAGAAAAAGC
This sequence comes from Pelochelys cantorii, assembly GCA_032595735.1. Classification (NCBI taxonomy): domain Eukaryota; kingdom Metazoa; phylum Chordata; order Testudines; family Trionychidae; genus Pelochelys; species Pelochelys cantorii. The sequence goes on from CM064326.1 coordinate 78,446,313, forward strand.
CGGTTATTTCAAAATAACGGTCTTGCTATGTGGATGCTAATCTTGTTATTTCAGAATAACTCTGTAGTTGAGACATGCCCATGGTTATTACTATATTCACTACAAGAATATAGTAATACAAGAAGTTTAAGCAGATTACCTGTCATCAATTTACTTAATTACAGCCAAGTTATCCAGAATGCTAAATCACAGTGAAATACTTGAATTCTCTCCGGGAGGCTATATTAATATTTAGTTGTAGTTCAAAAATTGTGTTACAGTTTTGTTATCTATTTCAAGGATTTTTACCACAATAAATCAACTGCATGCATGCACACACACACACACACATACACACAATGAAGACAAGTGCAGATCTACTTTTTTTAAGCTCATGGGTTGCTGTAGCCAGACAGGAACCCCCCCTTGCAACATCCATCTTGCTTGCCCCTCTGAGGTGCCTGGAGCATACAGGGCATAGAAAGCAATAAAATCAGCATAGTCTTTGATGCCTTGACAGAAGGCCCAGATATGCTGGCTGCTGTGACCCTGGATGGCTGTAAACACATACGTCAATTGCTGACCTCGAGGCTGCAAGAACTGCCTTGGCTGGCACCTATATTGATACGAACACACAGCCGTCCTCGGGGGGGAGGAATCGCCCGCTGAGCAAGGAATGTCCAGTACTCCCAATTTAGTTATCTCTCTTACAAGTGTAAATTAAGTTCACAACTCCCTTGTAAGAGCTGGCATCACAAAGACGAACCAGCACCATTTGGCGCCATAGATAAGGAAGAGAATACGTGACCCCACTGGTATAAAGATGGGTCCAGCAGCACACTCACTTTGAGTGTCAGTCTGCCATCTGCCTGATGGTCGGGTTAGGTAGTTGCCTCCTGAGGTTCCACAGGGACGCCCACCTCGTATTCGTCTTTCCGAGGAATTGAGGGACCGATCCTGGCCTGACACGCTGGAATCGAGAGACGCAGAAGGGGGTAAAAATTGTACCTGTATGTGTCCTTTTGTTTTAGTGCATGCATAGAATAGAGCTCTTTAAAGATTAAGCTGTCATTTGGTACCATTATTTTCTATCTCCTTTTTCCTCTGCAACCATCTTAAGATCTGAATTTGCTAGCAGTTAAGAAAGTAGAGCAATTGCCATTGTAACCACATGCTTTTTATAAGCCCCTTTAATAAACCTGTAACTGTTTAAGCTTTAACCTGACTCCTCCTGTTGCTGTAACAGAACCAAACACAATTAAAAGAACTCCAGCCTGTCATAGGGGCAGACGCAGTAAGAGCTGGGCGTTTGGATCGTGTCACCTCCACGGGACAGATCCTTTGGGGCATCCGTCGGCCTTCCCTAGGCCACCCGCTGCAAAGGGACCCCGGTCCTAGCAGCTAAAGACACGGATGTAAAACCTCTCCCTGCAAACTTTTGGGGTGCCCGTCAGCCTCTGGCTGCCCGCTGCGAAGGGACCCCAGTCCTAGCAGTTGAAGACTCGGGTGTATAACACACACAGACCACACGCACTACCCCAGCCATCGGCTGACAGTTGCATATTGAATCTGTTACTTTCTTACACCTACATTTGTGTAACATATAATTGAAAATGGAATTTCCTTCAGAGAGACAAACTATTTGTAGCCAAACTCATTCCTTAGTCACTATAAGGTAACATTCAAGCACTATCCTCATCCAAGGCTATGTCTAGACTACATCCCTCTGTCGAAACAGGGATGTAAATGAGCCTGATTGAAAGTGCAAAAGAAGTGCAGATTTAAATATCCTGTGCTTCATTTGCATATTTGCATCTGATCACTGTTTCGAAAAAGGGTATTTTGAAAGTGAAACTGCAGTCTAGGGGTGGTTTCACTTTCAAAATACCCTTTTTCGAAAAAGCGATTGGACATGAATATGAAAATGAAGCACGGGATATTTAAATCTGCACTTCATTTGCACTTTCGATCAGGCTCATTTACATCCCTCTTTCGATAGAGGGATGTAGTGTAGACGTGCCCCAAGTACTCCATCAAAATAGGCCTGATTATCAACCTATACTGAAAGAAGAACAGGAGACACTTAACATGGTTTTAATCAAGACAAAACTTTATTATTAGATGTCTGGAGCTACCCAGCAGATAGAAGTGTACAGTTAGGTAACTCCATGTTCATTTGATAGCTACCTGGGGGACTTCTGCCAGTCCTCCCTCTTTTTCCATCCAAGTACTCCAGACATGTCATTGCTAGGATTTTACCATCCATTGCCCTGGCAGGATGATTAAAATGGGCTAAAAAAGAGGGGAGATGTCTTCTTGCCATAACAGTCAAAGGAAATCTGAACCACCACTCTCATTCTTTTCCTTTAAACAACACCTCCAATTTAAGTCCTTTACCAAGCAATAAAATAAAAATGTCTCTTTTCTACAAGACTTATGAATATTAGGAGTATTCTCTCTTAGGGCTCGTCTAGACTACAGGAAGGATTCGAAAGAAGATATGCAAATTCCGTGGGAATTTGCATATCTTCTTCCTATCTCACTTTCAAAAGCAGAGATTTTGAAAGTGAAAGTAATCTAGATGCGTTTTTTTCAGCAACCCCCCCTTTTTTGAAAAGCCGCGTAAACCTCATTTTTTGAGGAAAAGCGGCTTTTCGAAAAAGGGGAGTTGCCAAAAAATGCATCTTGATTACTTTCACGGAATTTGTATATCCTCTTTGAATCTTTCCCGTAGTCTAGACATAGCCTTAAAGAATAGCTAACAGACATTTCAAAATATCACACTAAACTACATAAAGAAAATCATAAAAATTAACAGAATACAGGTTGAACCTCTAAAACCCAGGACTCTCTGGTCCAACAACATCTATGGTCTAGCAAGACCACAAATATTGTTGGACCAGAGAGCCCCGGCTGTCCAGATTCAAAAGCACAGCCTGGGCTGGGCTGGCAGTGGAGAATACAGCAGTGTGGTGGAGAGCCCAGCCCGGATTAGGGCTGGTGGCAAAAAGTTCATCCCCAGTCAGGGCTGGAGGGAGAGGGGGCCAGGAGCACAGTCCTGGCCAGGACTGGGGCATTAACGAGCGCAGCCTGAGATGGAGCTAGCACAGTGGGAAGTGCAGCCCCTCACAGGGCTGGCATGGCACAGAAGCGCAGTCCTGGCTGGGGCTGGGATCAGCTAGGTTGCAGCCTGGGCCCACACCATGGGTGAGAGGGGTGCTCAGCCCATGTCAGGGCTGGAGGTGGCAGGGTCAGCCGCTGTCCACTGGTGCAGTGGGAGATGCAGACCTGCCCAGGCCTGGCATGGTGTGGGGCTGAAGGCAGCAGAAGGTGGCAGGGAGCACAACCCCAGTCGGGACCAGAGCTTATAGCTGGGTAGAGAGCCTTGACCTCCCCTCATATGGCAAACTCCATTGTTCAGGACCACTCACGTCCTGAGGGTGCCAGACAAGGGAGGTCCAACCTGTACTTAAATGATTATCATTCAATCATACCACTTGTTATTTTTTCCATTCCCTTTTTTTGTTTGTTTATGACTATCTGTTCAGATTGTAAACTCATTGGAGTGTAGATATAACATGTCTTCATATCCGTAAGGCTTCTGTTGGCAATATAGAAACTGATAAAGTAGAAATAATACAAAGAAGAATGATCTGAGAGAGAGAGAGAGAGAGAGAGAGAGAATCAATAGCCTGGTGGTTATGCCACTGAACCTGGTCAGTGGAAACCTAGCAGGCAAAACAGGTGAAAGCCCAAGCCAACAGATTATATCTGGGGTGGTACTCTTTCTCTCTCACACACACACATGCTCGCTCACTCTCTCTCCCCCTCTCCTTTCCCAACTGCCAGTCTGGGCATGAGAATCCTTCCCCTTGAAAGTGTCATAAAAAACTATACATTTTTTGAGAAATCAATAATTTGTAACCCAAAATGTTTTGTCAAAAAGTTTTTGACAAAATCTCCTTGTTAAGCTAAGACTAGAACTGGTAGAAAGAAAGAAAGAAAGAAAGAAAGAAAGAAAGAAAGAAGGTGTCATCCCCCTAGGGAGAGCCAAGATTTTGAAGTTCATTTTTATAACAAATTATAATGTAGAAGTCAAAATCATGAAGTCAAAATGAAACATTTCATCCTCATCAAAGTATGCTTTGACAATTTCTCATCTTTTTATGGACTAGTTTCCCATAAAATATTTGAATTACATCAGCATTTTGTCATAGACAACCATTCAACTGGAAAAAAATGCCTGGAAAAAAAAAGAACTATTGAAGGACACTTTCATTGCCACAGCAACAATTCACAGAGATAATGTAAAGATATACAGTGGTATATATCCCAGATTCTAGGGTGTTGTCAATGACAGCATACCAATTTCATATAACCCATATAAAAAAATGTGGTTTGAATTCTCTTGTTTAAACTAGACAAAATTATATGACATTCATTTTTATTTTAATCAAGAAAAATGTATAACCCCATGAATAATCAGCATCAGAATGCTGAAACTGATTAACCAGACTTAATTTTAAAGGATGAAGCTTGCAAAAATGACTCTGCTTGATCATGTAGAGTGGGAAAAACATATGTTATTCACACTGCTCATTTTCTTTGTGGAATTATAATAATGTTTGATCTAATTTTGAATATCTCTTGAGACATCTGACTGTATATAGATATAATAAGATGAGTAGTTCATATATTTAACATGCTTTTCTATTTTAATAATTAATAGTTAATAACTTGACAGTAATCTTTTTCCTTCCCCTCTGCCCGTGTTAATAGATGAAAACTGTTTAGATTTTTTTTAATGTTTGTGTTCATAAGTAACAATGTTATAGGAACACTTCTGGTAATGTAGACATTCAATTGATATTAATGCAATGCCAAGCTGTAGGTTAATGATTTGTTAAAAATGACATGACATTCAACTTAGGAAAGAGATACAAAACAGAAAAAGAAATATAGTAGCTTTATATAGTAGAAACATACAATAGGACGTATATGGACAAATCTAACTACCTATAATAAAATGATGAATATATTATATCATAAACACCCTTTAATTGGTGGTCAGCATTGCAAAGTGTATGGATATTTCCCCTGAATTAAAGGTAGCCATGTTTCTATCCCAGCTCAACCTAAAACTATCTAGTCTGCACTGCAGTGAAGAAAGCCAACAAAGATAATTGATCCTCAATCTGGAAGGGTAAAATTCTCTTTAATTTGAAAAGTCCAGGATCACCTGTGCTACGTCTACAGTGCTCAGTCTTGCGCAAAAACATATGCAAATGAGGCACAGCGATGAATATCTCCGTGCCTCATTTGCAAACTTAATGAGCTGCCATTTTTGCGCAAGGGGCTTTTGCGCCAGAAGGAGCAGTCTACACTGCTCCTTCTGGTGCAAAAACCCCCTCTTGTGCAAGAGCCATTCTGCCGCTTATTTTCAGGCAGACGGCTCTTGCACAAGAGGGGGTTTTTGCACAAGAAGGAGTAGTGTAGACTGCTCCTTCTTGTGAAAAGCCCCTTGCACAAAATGGCAGCTCATTAAGTATGCAAATGAGGCGTGGCAATATTCATTGCTGTGCCTCATTTGCACATGTTTTTGCGCAAGACTGGGCAGTGTAGATATAGCCTTCCTGTTCTTCTTGGAACTCATTCCAGTGCTTGAATGCTCCTTTTATAATCTCATGGAACGTTTCCTGCAAAGTTCACATCATCTGTGCAAACTCAGAGCATATACTTATTTTTTGCAGTGGACCAAAGTGGAGGAGAAGATTCTTCATATCAAGCCATACCCGGGTAGCAGAGCAGTTGCATTAGTGGCTATTGCTGGCTACAAACCCCTACGTGGGTATTTTGTTGACTGAATTTATATAGTTTCTGGAGCACCTAAGCCATCTTCATGCCATTGCTCTATCCTACTCCTAAACAATCCTTTCTTCATTGCCCTGGAGTGGTGCTCCTCAATCAGAAAGCATTACATGTTTCCCTGTTTGAATGCTCCATCTCTTATGCACTGCTGACAGAGCATCCATTGTTTTTGTTTTTGTTTTCTTACCTTGCATGGGACATATTGTTCATATTATTCCTAATGAGCCTAATACAATAGGATCCTTATTTTTATAGCCAATCTTTCTGCCAATGTGTTCACTATTGCATTCTGGTTATATTACACATGTAAACATATTAATGATTTATTGACTGTCACTGTAACTTATGTTTACTGGTGCATTTAAATCTTTTTCCTCATTAGCTTTCTCTAGTTCATTCATATTTTTATGTAGACTTCTGTTTTGTTCAATCTCATCTAATACCTTACTTTAAAAACAAGTGCATTTTAATTCCTGGAGGACATAGGCAGCAGAAAGCTTGCAAATATATTATAAAGCATATGAGACAGCAACAGACCAAAGTTAAATCCACATAATATACCATCTACCTAGAAAAAAATAAACAGGAACTGAAGAAATATGAGCAATTTTTGTTGAAAAAGAGGCACTTAACCAGAAAAAAAGCAACAGGAGATTTCAATGTTTAAAATTGCTGGCCCCGGTAAAGCAACCTAGGAGCACAGCCAAACTTCTATCTTTGATAAGTGTCACCAGTAGACACTGGAGGAGTAATTTCACCTCCATTCCTATGTTTAAGGGAAAACTGGAGGAGCCTCTTATAACACAGAGAAACTCGATTACTCCCCTCTCCATTTCCAAGATCAGCAAAAGATTTCCTTTTACACTGGTAGTAGGGTCAAAATTACACTCACCCCTGAGATATCATGCTGTACATGGGATGGGAAGCAGGACTAATACTTGATCTCCACAAAACTGTTCCCCTTTGGTTACTTTTTTATTTTTGTACAATGAAAAATTTGGTCCTGAGTATATAAATGTTGTGCCACTATGCAAACACAGTTTACTTGTATCTGCCAGGAATTGAATGTTACCCCAGAAAATTGAAATTACTGAATTATGGTCTTCTAAACCTCTCAATGCATGCAAGCATGAAAGCAAGAAAATTTTATAACTAGAGTGAAGAGGCTGGAAATTCTTTTTTTCAGTACATTAATATTTTAATTAATCAAATGTGATGGCTGGAAAAATCCCTGGATTATTCACAGAACTGCCATCAAAAAACTTTTTTAATATGTTGGTTAAATATTTTGCATTATGTTTGGTTCTGTGTTGATACTAAACAAAATAGTATTTTGAGAGAAAGTGGCTGAGTTAGGAACTGAAAATTCAGTTTCTAAAACATTGGGTAAAGTCCCTCACAACTTGTCATGTTTCTCTTCTTTCTGCTAGTTCACTCATCTAAATACAAAACCCAGCAATCCAGGACATTGGATCTGTGACACTCTAAGGATTGTGAGTTTGCAGAACAATGTACAGATTCCTCTGATTCCTTTATGGTAACTATTGATTTCTTTATCGAGATACAATAACAGTAGTAGAGTCATCGATTTCAAATTCAAAAGAATATTGTGATTATCTCACCTGATCTCTTGTACAGCCATAGAACTTCCCCCAAAATAATTCCTAGACAAGAGGCTTTCAATTTTTATGGCATCATGACCTTCTTTTTACAACAAAAATTGATACACAGTCCCTGACTCAGGATGTGTATGTGTGTGTGTGTGGGGGGGGGGCGGAGCTAAAGTCCAAGGGCTTCAGCTTCAAACAGAGAATGTGTAACCTGAGATCCAAAACTGAGGGCTGAATCCCTTGGGCTTTGGTTTCTGCTCTGTGTAGTAGACATTTGGCTTCAGCTTTGTCACCCAGAAAGTCTAATGCCAGCCCTGTTGATCCTGTTGAAACAGCGAGAAAAACTACTTTGGGATTCGGACTCTCAGTTTCAGAAATGCTGTCCGAGAGAATGCCTTTTACTAAATCAGCTAATGTTATTTTTAAAATGTTACAGCAAAAGAGAACCCACTATAGCTCTGAAGAAGTTATTACAGTGGTTGATTACCATGTTAAAAATCTACACATTTCCAGTCTGCATTTTTCTAGATTCAACTTTCACTAGTATAATTCATAGAGTATCTTATCCAGGTATGATGCAATGCAAGAAACTAAAACAGTGTCACGTGTTCATAGGGAGAAGTCTGCTTGTGCTCTAAAAAGATGTATTAATGGCATATAAGTTATTAAAATTGCATATGTTCAGAGAATATATTTGCTGTCACATTTATTCACAGTTATTCCTGTGTAACCTGTGCTTCTGTGGCTATTTCTTTAAACAGTACTAGCCACTTGTTTGTTGATTCTTATCTTGTTTTGTTGAGTTGTTTTTTGTTTGTTTCTCAGAAGAATTGAACAGCTGTTCATTCACTCCAGCTAGTGTGGGACTATCAGAAAAAAAAGTTCATGAACTGTGGGATTCCGTATTCATTAGGGCATCTGGAGGGCAGGTAGTACACTTTCTCTTCCACTTTTTTTTAAGTGCCAAACTTAATGATTAGAGCCAAAGGCAGAATGCCATACCAAAGGGAGATGCCCTGAGGGCTGATGCTGAAAGCCCTGCATTTACTGAATGCATTAGGAAGATAACCACAAAGAGGACACCAGCCTATTCAAAGAATTGGCAGCCTGCTGTCTGTTCAGCTCAAGACCCGGTGATAACAAAAATTCCAAATTAGCAGCATGTGTTTTACATTTATAGGATTTGTAACCTATGTGTCTTTTGGTACTGAAGAAATCTGTATATTTTAGACTATTGTTAATAGTTGTTGCTTTATTGGTGTAATGATAAATTCATGTTTAAATTTATGAGGAATCTTAATTAACATCATTTTTTTTTCTTATACACTGAAGGGGGGAATTGTATTGCCTGAGCAGCTTTACTACCTTTTGGTGTCTATTTCAAAATGGAGCAACTCACGTTATGGACATCCTATAACTGTCCACATTTGTTTATTTAATGTATGTGCTATTATCTGTAGGTCAGAGTTCTCCTTTTAAAATAGATAACCTGCTTGTTCTCTATTCCTACAGTAAAATGGAATTATAATGGATACCTCTGTAATCAAACATTTAGTGGGTTATGTTGGGATATGTAAGAATTAATAGGAGTCTGGGGTGGTTATACATTAGTGGTAGGGGTCTGGCCAGAGCAAACATTGTCCTTTGATCATGTTTTTTCCCCTTTGCTCTTACAGCATGGAAAAAAAAAGAGTCTGGCCAGAGCAGGTGTTGTCCTTTCTAGGCTATGTCTACACTGCCGGCTTTGCTAATAAACTGCTCATTAGCATTTGTTGGGCTGTCATTAGCATATTCTCTGCCTGAGGATTTTTGTGCAAGAGGTTTTTGCGCAAAAACAAGCAGTGTTCTGTTTTGCGCAAAAATTCCCTTTTGCACAAGATATGTATACCTCCTTTTTTGAGGCGTAAGGATCTTGCACAAAAGAGGTCCATTTACTCCATCTGCTCCTGGGTCACCTGTTTCTTCTCTAACAGGTTACATATGCAAAATAGTGTGTGCGTGTGTGTGTGTGCGTGCACATGTTCATGACTTTCACAAAATCCAAGAGCAACAAGCAAACAATCCCTAACTACTGCCAATTACAAACATACAAAGTGTCGCATAATTCAATAATCTCAGTTAAATTCCACATAATTTGGTGAGCAAGACTCGCCTAACACAAAAGACTGAAATGTCATACCTTTGTTCCAATATCTTTTGAAATGACAGTCTAAACCACTGCTCTACTTGTCATACTTTATTCCCAGAGCCAAGAATACAAGCCAGGAATATCCATACCTGCCTTTCCCCTGCTGTTAAATAAATAGTTGTATAACCCACTGGCAAAGTGTCTTTCTCTAGGGCTGATTTAGGGAATATAATGGACTACTATTCTATCTCTTTCTCTTTCAACTCAAGCTTAAGGGGTCTGTGCAGTAGATCTGAAAATTACTCATTCAAAATCTGTTAAAGATCCTTGTAGGAAAAATTGTATATGATCAGGTAACTGAGTATTACCATGACACTTATCCACAAAAACACAGTAATTCTGGCATTTCCTTGTTTGTGAGTTCTTGATTTTGAAATATGACGGGTAAAATTGTTTAGGTTCAGCTGAATTCTGCTCCCACCGATTTCAAAAAGAGCACAGTTAGGAGAACACAGACCACTTTTAAAAATACTATATTTAGTATTCTATTAATAATGTTCTTTTTAGTTTAATATGGCTATTGTACTGTCCTCTCATGTAAACATTTTGTGAGACTTGGTGTCTCAAAGCAAGATTAGGTCTGAGGACAGGTATGCAGAGCTTATCCTTATGTTATACTGTAGAAAAACATGATTTCATTTACCAAGGGCTATCAAACTAATACCTTTAATATAAACCAAATCCACATTTGAAAGCTCAAGTTTTTGGCTATATAATATTTACTTGCAAATAGCCAAATTCACTTCTGTGATTTGAATAAAATGTCTCACAAAGCTGAACAAAGTTTTGGAGTTATGTACTTGATTCCACTGACAACACATTCTCTAACTACCTACCCATCTCCTTCTGCCTGTAGACCACTCTCACTAAGACATAATGCAGAGGATGGCACATTATCTGGGCATATATATACTAATATATGAGGTCTTCCTATTGGTAAGGAGCCTCTTATGCCCACTTTCCTGCACAAATGCATCAGCTCACCAATATGCAATTTATGGAGGAAACAATTGCAGGAGAGGAAAACACATTGCAAGGATCACTTGGTGGCCCTTTTCCATCTCCAATCTAGAGATATATTTATAAATGTAATATAGACATTTTTAAATTAAATAACTGGGAACATCTCTGAGCATCCAAAGCCTATATATTACATACAGTTATACGTTGCTAACAGGAAAAGAGGAGCATGCAGTGCAGTTTGTGCTTCATTCAGAGTATAAGGGGTGGCAGTGGGTTTTTTTTACTATCTTCTTATTTTCATAATAATTTCAGAATTCAGCCTTTAATTAACAGACTACAAAGTACTTCCCCAACTCAGGAAGCCATCACTAACTTGTTGATTCATACAAAAACATTTGAGTTAAATTATATAAATAGATTCCACAAAAATCACCCAAGTTAGTTAGTCAGCCAGTGACTTATAGAAATTAATCTAACTTATTTATTTATTATTTTGATTCCATAAAAAGTGCCTATGCACAGAATCTGGGTGTGCTTGCATCATTTATAACCACTCATATAAACAGCTTAATGCCATTATAAACTAGTATACTATCCTTTTACAAAGGAGCTGTCCAAAAATATAAGCACGATAACCATGTAATATTTCTATCCATACTTATCTAATCTATATTGAAGCATTTGTAAAGTCCACATCACCACAGCATCCAGGTGCTACCTCATCATGAATCATGTTGGAAATTTCGGTAGTAATTTTTATACTGCTGACCATTGTGAGGGAGGAGCAGCATCATTCTGTTTGTCCATTTTCCACTGTTAGGATCAAAATTTAGCCTGATACGCCCTTTGTGACAATATTCAAAAGTTCTTTGTTAGTCATATTAGAAAAAAACAAGTGAGTTTGCGGCAAAGTAAAATCCCAATAGGAATGAATTTAAGCAAGCGTTCATTTTCAAACATGAGTTTAAATGTTTTCCTGAATAAGGTCACTTTCCTGACCTGAAATTTATGTTTATATTGTGCTGACAGGTTTTTTCTTCCTTTCTGATTGTTTAGAGAATACCCTCAAGGAAAGGCTAAGTACCAAAACATACTCCAGAGAGCCAAACAAGGTATTTGAACAAAGCTTTAAAGTACCTGACAGATGGCAGTGGTGGGGGAAAATACAGAATTCACCTATCTTCTCTCTTTTTTTTCTTTTGTTCCCATCAACCTCAAAGAACTAGAGTAAAATAGGAAGTATATCATTCCATGGGATTGCACTGTAGACATTTGCTTTTACTGTCATCCTTTTACAGCCTTCTAAAGGTAAATTCTGGAATCATGTTAGAAAGTTTGGCAGCAATTTCCATACCACTGACCATTGTGAGGCTAGAGCAGCATCATTCTGTTAGTCAAATCCATTTTCTACTGTCAGCATCAAGATTTAATCTGATAGTCCCCCCTACGACAATACTCAAAGGTTCTTTGTCAGGCATATTGGTATTTCTCAGGAAATTCACCAACAGAAACAGAAGGTACATTCATAGTAAAAATAAATCTAATTTAACAATGTGACCAAAAGGCCCCTCTACTCACATCATATATACTATTGCAATAAACTGTATAATATACAACTTGTGAGGTATCAGTTGAAAAATCTTAACTTTCTGTTCCATATCATAGTGAAATATATATAGAAATATTAAAAGTTCTTAATTCCCCATTCTAAGATGTTACGAGTGTATGTTCTAAACCTTAAAGACCTTCCTAGGCAAAAGTTGTTATATAGCAATACTAAAAAAAGTAAAATGTGTTTACTTTAATGTACATGTAAGCAGCAAACTGCCCCACCCCAAGTTTGAGAGGAGGTGGTAGGAAACAGAACAAGCTGGATTTTAGCAAACATATAGGCTGCGCCTAGACTGGCATGATTTTCCACAAATGCTTTTAACGGAAAAGTTTTTCCGTTAAAAGCATTTGCGGAAAAACGCGTCTAGATTGGCATGGATGCTTTTGCGCAAAAGCACTTTTTGCGGAAAAGCGTCCGTGCCACTCTAGACGCGGTTTTGCGCAAGAAAGCCCCGATCGCCATTTTCGCCATCGGGGCTTTTTTGCGCAAAACTGTTCTCAGCTGTCTACACTGGCCCTCTTGCGCAAAAGCATTTGCGCAAGAGGGCTTTTTCCCGAACGGGAGAGTCATTGTATCTGCATAAGAACACTGACGATCATACATTAGATCGTCAGTGTTCTTGCGCAAATTCAAGCAGCCAGTCTAGACAGCTGGCGAGTTTTTCCGCAAAAGCAGCCACTTTTGCAGAAAAACTTGCCAGTCAGACACAGCCATACTGGGGAAGAAAGAACATGGCACCAACTTCATCACCAGACTTTACATTGCTGCCTTTACTTTCAAATAAACTTTACTTTGAAGGGTAAACCTGAGAAAAGATGCTTCAAAGGTTCACTGACTATTAGTGAAAAAAGTAGTCAATCCCAAAATCTCTTTCACCTAAGACAAAAACACTAGCATCTTTGGGCCTCTGGGAGTGATCCTGACCAAAGAAAAGGTCAATCACCATCTTGCTGGATGCTGTCATTGAGAAAAGTCATCTTAAACAAAGCTTTAAACCAAAATTTGCCAGATTAAATTGTAGAGTTTTAGATGCATGTTTTCACTTTTATTCATTAAAGTTCTAACTTTATCTCTTATGCTTCAATTAACTTAAATTCTACCTTCTTTTTTAATAAACTTGTTTTATCTTTAATCTACACTAATCCAGTATTACGTTTAAACCAAACTCTTTGGTATACTTTTCATAATTCAAAATTTACTATATATTTGAGAGAGTTATGATTGTTTGTGACTCTGTCTGTCCATTTTTTCAAGATTTCCTCCTAAAAGGTAAGAGCTAGGACCACAACATTTGGTATACAGCTTCCCTTATCAAAACTTAAAGCAAGGTAAGGGTTTGATTGTGCCAGAAAAATAGGATGTGCCTGGAATAGGATTGATTCTCATAAAAAAAACATATAGAAAAGACCGAATGAACAGGCAAGTGAAAGGGACTGGATGAGGGTGATACCCTGCCCCCGTCCAGGACTGCTCCAGCCCCCAACATGCCCTTCAGTACAGGGCCGGCCCACAACATTTTGGCACCTGAGGCGGGGAGCTCAAATGATGCCCCCATGCCACCTTTTCTCCTGCCTGCCTGTTATGTTTCTTGTGCCCTCCTTCTTCCAGCACAGCACTCCATCATCTCTGTGCATCTAGTGCCAAGAGAATACATATGCATCAACAGCAAACACAATTTTCTACACTCTGGGTCCTAATGGCACCACCCCACAGTGCACCTGAGGCAGTCACCTCAGTTTGCCTCATGATAAGGCCAGCCTTGCTTCAGTGTTGGCAGGGGGATTGAAGATCCTCCCCACCAATTCATACAAGAACATTGCTGGCTGTTCCACTTTGTCAGGGAGCAAAGGCAAGTGCACAGTTTGATGAATTCTTCACTTTGGCTTTGGAGCACAAGGGACAGATAAACCTGAACCTGAACCTGCTCCAGCCGGGGGACATGCACCCCATCCCCAGCTATGCTAAGGAGCTGGAGTGGCAGTGGCCATGGAGAAGCACTTCTCACCTGGCCCCACGCTGCTGCAGTGAGAGAGGGCTGGGGTAATTCTCTCTCCCTGTAGCAGACTGTATACTGATCATCTCCAGACCACCCCAGACAATGATTAAAATTAAGCATATATATTTTCATTTTATTTTTCAAGAAAACAAAAATTAATTGAATTGAGGACCCAAACAATGTCAGGTAAATCTTCTACTAAAGAAATACATTAGAAATTGTAATACCTATAAAAAATTCTAATCCCTACATTTTCCAAAACCATTACATTTTAGCCAGAAGTCTCCCACAGTATGAGTCATAGGAGTAATTGATCCAGCCCCAAACACTGTGGCTGTGTCTACATTGGCAAGATTTTGTGCAAAAGCAGCTGCTTTTGCGCAAAATCTTGCCGCCTGTCTACACTGGCCGCGAGTATTTGTGCAAGAACACTGACGTTGTAACGTACAAAATCAGTTGTGTAACCTAGCTATGATGTAACTTAAAAATGAAAATTTAGTGTTACCCAGTTAGCAATTCTGACAGACTGCTCAGGGTCCTCTTTGTTCATCCAAACTCTGATTTTTACCTGTGAGCTAATGACACATTTCTTTCCCAATTTGTTTCTATATAAAGACTTAAACAGATGAAGAATTAAAGCTAAAAAATTTAATTTAATCATAAGAATCCAAATCACAAACATTGAGGTTTTTTTCTTTGAGTGATTGCTCGTGTCCATTCCATTGTAAGTGACTCGCTAGCAGTATCTCTCGAGGCAAGTAGGAGTTCATAGATATTTCAAGGTACAACACAGTTTTGCAAAATCTGGCATCATCTCTCACTTGCTGGGTGATGGTGTGATGTGTTATGAATGTGTATATCAAACACCACATCTTGGTCCTGCCGATGTCCTGAAAAAGGAGACAAAAATATCTGAGTCCTTGGTGAATGAGCCTTTACAATCAGTGGAGATACAAACTGCACTATCTTGTAATAAGTAGAGATACAGGTGAAAGCCAATGAATGCTTAACAGCGTAGACTATGCAGATGCCTCTCCTAGTTGTCACATGAAGCTTTGGACAGAACAAGAGAAAAATATCCCGGTTGACAAGGAAATGTGATACCATCTTTGGCAGGCCTTGCAGATAAAAGAACTGATGACACTTTCCATTTTGTCTGTTGGTGAGCAGATCAACTCAGGAAGTTCTACACTTCTGAAAGAGCCTCCTCATGACCTCTGAGTGAAAGTGAAGGTGAGAGAAGAAGGACTTACAGAGGTGATGCACAACATTTTCCTGACGCCAAGAAGGTGCAAGGCTTCCAAGTGAATTGCATGCTGAATGTAGAATTCCCTTACACAAAGGACCTCCTGGCACAGAGCTGACAAATGAGCTCCACCATGCCTGTTAACATGGAACATGGAGTTGTCCATCAACACCTTAGTCACCCAACTATATAGTTAGGGAAGGAACACTCTGCAAGACAGACAGATGTCTCATGAGCTTCTCTCATGACCATTACCACTGAGTTCACTGTGTACTGAGATTCCCCTCTCCAAACAAGGTCAGAGACATCTAAAACCAGGATCTTTTTAGGTGAAAAGGCAATATACTGTGTCTATTGAGTATACAAATTAAAAGTATATGTGTCCATTCACATATAAACACACACACACACATACACACACACACACACCTCTTCCTTTTGATGTTATTGTTTTCAATCTATTGCTAGCATCAGCCTTGGACCAATTAGGCTGAGGGCAAGGAAGCAGCCAGGCTCAGTTGATCCAGACTGATGCTCCAGTTTCTTGGCAGTACAGAACCTGAAAAACCAATCAAGACATTCCAACTTTTATGGGAATCCCTTTCCATGTAAATTTATGGATTTTGCATCATGTTGTAACCAGTTACTTTGCAACAACATATCTTTATCTGGAGATTGTTTTTATTGTTGTTTAATATCAGTCTGCTGATGACTTTTCTGGGTGTTGCTACATCCTGGTTTTGATGGGATTTGTTATCTTCACACATTGGGAGTGCTTTCTTCTAACTTCTGCCCCTCATTCATCATCAAATACTATGGGCACATTCAATAGTTCCTTTGTGCTCCCCCATCTCCAACTCCTCTTCTGACCATCTGCATGCTTTGCTGATCTTCAGACTAATCTCTTTTGAAACAAGCATGAATATTCTTCACTCTCACAAACAAAAATTACATAGTTCCTTCATACAAGCAAGGATCTAGTCCCAAATATTATAAAATTAAAGTAACTATTACTATTACAAATTCTTCCATAATACAGAAACATCCTGACACTCTTAAAGAAGAAAACAATCCTAATGGTAAAAGAGTGACAGTAATGACAAATACATGCTTTTGTTCTGTTCCTGCCTTAATATTAACAACATAGACAAACATGCATCTTTAGCAACAGCACTAGACTGTTCCTTTCTGCTAGTCAGAAAATATGGATGGCAAAGTACACTGCACACATTACATTGCATAAGGATACATGTTATCTACATGGCTACATGTACACCTCACGGAAATGGATGAAGCCATGGTCTTGGCCATGGAGTCTACCATATCTGAAGGCAACTTGGAGAGCTGCTTTGGCCATAGCTCTGCCCTCCTCCAGAATAGCTAGAACCTTCTTTCTTAGCTCCTCTAGAAGTGAGTCTGTAAACTGTTCCTTGGACTGCCAAATGTTAAAATGATCATGGTCAAGGGAGGCCTGATGGTTGGCCACTTTTAACTGGAGGCTGGCTGTAGAATATTTTTCTTTCTGCCAAAGAGATCAAGACACTTGGCCTCCTTATTCCTAAGGGTCAATCTTAGTTGGCCCTGTCTATCACACTCCTTGGCTACTGACATCATTAGTGAGCTTGGAGCAAGGTACACACACAGACACACAGACACACACACACACACACCCCTTAGTAGAGATGTAACACTTTCTCTCTGCCTACTTAGGGATGGGGGACTTGTGGGGGGGCAGGAGGTTTCCATAGGACTTTGATCAGCTTTACTACTCCCTTGTTCATGGGCAATGCTATCTTAGAAGGGGCTGATATGCTTAAAACATCAAACAGGTAGTCAAAGAGTTCTTTCAGTTCTTCAGCCTCCAACCTCAAGTTAGATGGATGAGGTGCAGAGATAAGGTTTCTCTATACCTTAAATGATTACTCACTGGAGCAGCTAGTTTTGGAACCCACAATAGGAGAGGCAATTCTTGATTTAGTCCAAAGTGAGCACAAGATCCATGAAGTGACAAGCTGGACCACTAGCTAATAGTGACCACAATATAATTAAATTTAACATCCTTTGGCCACAGAAAACACCAAAGGAATTCAACATTCTTGCATTTTATTTGTGAAAGTGAGGCTACAGAAAAATGATTTAGTTAAACAGAACTCAAAAGATACAGTGCCAAAACAAGTGAAAACCTTGCACACTACATGGAAATTTTTTGAAGATGTCATAACAGAGGCTTATCTTCAATATATAGCCCAAATTAAAAACATGGTAGCAAAACTAAAGAAGTGGCAATGTGACTTAACTACAAAGTAAAAGAAGCAGTGAGAGATAAAAAGGCATTCTTTAAAAAGTGGAAGTTAAATCCTAGTGAAAAAATAAAAAGGATCATAAATTCTGGTAAGTAAAATGTAAACATTTAATTTG
Organism: Pelochelys cantorii; assembly: GCA_032595735.1. Classification (NCBI taxonomy): domain Eukaryota; kingdom Metazoa; phylum Chordata; order Testudines; family Trionychidae; genus Pelochelys; species Pelochelys cantorii. Next base: position 78,464,193 of record CM064326.1, read on the forward strand.
GAAGATCCAAAGAGAATTGGAAGAAAAAAGGCCAGAAAAGTAATAGAAAAAATGCATCAGAAAGAAGAAGTCTGCTAAACAATCAGTTGGGGCCACTAGGTCCTGGTCTACACTAGGAAGTTATTTGAAAATAAACACCCTTATTTCAAAATAAGTGTCCACACTGCAAAGCCCATTATTTTGAAATAATGGGCTTGTTATTTTGAAATCTGTACTCCTTCTTTCCTCGAGGCATAATGCTTATTTTGAAAAAGTTCTTTTGGATTAGCGTTAAGTGTGGATGCTTCACTGATGCTATTTTGAAATTATTACTCCCCAGAGTAATTTGAAGTAATTACTCTCCAGTGCTTCCTGGGGCTCTAGGTTGAGGTAGCATGTCCACAATAATGGAGCCTGCCTTGGACTAATTTTGAGGCTCCCCCATAGTGGGAATATGATATTTCAATTTTGTTTTTTTCAGTGTTACTCTAAATTTCACTGGAGACCACCCCCGTGTTACACTCATATGGATTTATTAAATGAAGCATTTACAATCCACTACAGGGTTAAACTAAAGGGGGTTGAGCTGTCATTGACTGCCACTATAGGGTTAAACTGAAGGGGATTGAGCTATCTCTCTCACCTACACAAACACAAACACACACATTCACTAGTCCATTCACACATATTCATTCATGCCCTCAGGCACTCACACAGGCAAAGGGTTACAGAGGGATCCAAGGCATATTGACTCCAGAGGTTTGCCTCTAGCCATGGATCCTGGTGAGCTGATCAGAAGGAGGATTTCTGCCACATGCTCTCTCCTTTAATTGGAACTGGGCAGGTCCTGTCACCCACGCAGGGCTCCCACCTCCATGTTTGTCACAGAGAAGCATGCCAAGACCTCCCTCAATCTGGGTTCTTTGTTTGCTTAGGGCAGCCACCTGACTCTTGGCTACCAGGGCGGCCCATGGACCTAGGCAAAGTAGGCAGTTGCCTAGGTGCCACGGGCCCGGGCGCCCAATGATGACATCATGGGGCGCCCTGCCATTGACGGCCATGCAGGCAGGGGTGCAGATCACGCCTTCCACCTAGGGCGCCAGCTGCCGCAGCAGCCTCAGGCCACTCCTGTTGGCTATACGTGTTTAGCCTTGCTGTTTCCCTCACCCCAAATACACTCCACTTACACACGCTCTTATCACAGAGTGGAATGCAGCTTAGAGCAGTGGTCTCCAACCTTTTTACACCCAAGTTCACTTTTTAAATCTCAGAACAGGCAAAGATCTACCGCCCCGCCCCTTCATTGAAGCCCCACCCCTTCATTGAAGCCCCGCCCTCTCTATTCTCCTCCTGTCCATCACTTGCTATCCCCAGCCCTTACTTACACACTCTGATAAACAGTTTATTTTTAAATTATGCGATATATAAAATTAAAATCACGTGTTTATAGTTATGAAATAAATGGTCTGTTTTTTATTCATGCTATTTAAATCTAAAATGAAGCATTCATAATGATACATTTTGTAGGGACAGAGTTCTGCGGCTGAGGGCAGGTGAGAGGGAACAGGTTGCTGGGAGGGCAGAGGACAGGGTTCTGTGGCAGGGGACAGGGTGCCAGTGGGGACAGAGTTCGAGGAGTGGGGGCAGGAATGGGGACAGAGTTCTGTGGCTGGGGAATGGGGGCTGGGGAGTGGGGTGCCAGTGGAGGCAGAGAATCCCCTGCATCTGCCTCCTCCCAGGATCCCCCCCAAGAGGGAAGCCAGTGTTTGCCTCCTCCGTGCCCGCCTCCCTCCCCTCCCCCCCCCCGTGGTGCAGGGAAACCCCGCACGTGCCTGCCCCAGGACCGACCTCCTCCCCCCCCCGGCACAGGGAAGCCCCACGCACACCTGCCCCGGGGCTGACCCCCCCCCCCCATGCAGGGACGTCCCACATGCGCGCCTGCCCCGGGCCGACCCCCCCGGCGCAGGGAAGCCCCGTGCACACCGGCCCCAGGGCCGACCCCCCCCCAGTGCAGGGAAACCCCATGCGTGCCTGCCCTGGGGCCGACACCACCCCCCCCACACGCAGGGAAGCCCCGCATGCGCGCCTGCCCCGGGGCCGACACCACCTCCCCCGAGCAGGGAAGCCCCGCACACACGGCTGCCCCAGGGTTGACACCGCCCCCCCCACGCAGGGAAGCCCCACATGTGTGCCTGCCCCAGGGCCAACCCCCCGCGGTGCAGGGAAGCCCCACGTGCGCCTGCCCCGGGGCCGACCCCCCGCGCGCGCACCTCCCCCGGGACTGACTCACCCCTCCTGTGTGGTGCAGGGATCCGATGCTCCCTCCCGCAGTACACCCGGCAGAGCAGCTAGCGCACTTCCGGAATAGCCAGAAGTGGCACTAAGCTGCGGGACTTCTGTCCATCCCGGGAAGCCGACACTACCTCCATTTTCACTTGAGGTAAGTAGTGGGGCTTCTCGGGGGTGGGAGGGAAATGGGGGCGGGGCGGACAGGACACCTCGCAAGTGACTGGTCGAGGCCTCGCGATCGACCAGTCGATCGCGAGCGACCTGTTGGTGACCACCGGCTTAGAGCAAGCTACAGGCAAAGTGGCTGAGAGTTACAAAGATTACAAAGTTGCAAGGCTCAGCAATCACCAAGCTTACAGTAAGTTTCTGAACTTATAAAGTGGCTGAGAGATACAAAGTTGCAAAGCTCAACAATCTTACAACAAGGTGCAGAATTTAAAAGGCAAGGTAGCTGAAAATTACAAAGGAACAAGTACAAAGCTTCAAAGCTCAGTGGTTTCAAAGATACTTTACAGGGCACAGCATCTGACTGAGAGCAACTTCCATCTTAATCATCAGTAATAAAGTGACTTAGAAGACAACTGCCCCCCTTAAATAGTGTTCACAGCAATGCAGTCAGCAGCAGATTTTGTCATTCTCTAAGTCATGTGTTGGCAGAACCTTACAGTTTAATGCATTTCCAGAAAATTTGTGTGTAAATCAAGTAATAGCTCGGGTGGAGGCTTTATGCAACATTCAGGAGTTATTATTTTGAATTTAGTTATTTTGAAATAATTTCCTAGTATAGACATGCCATGCTAAAGGAGCACTCAAGCATAATAAGGCCATTTTGGAGAAACTCCACAGCTTCCATTGCCCAGGAATGGCAAACCTTTATCACTGAGAACTGTGGAGCTCTGTGCCTGCAGAGTCTCATGTAAACAAACCATTTGGTGACCTGCTAACCATTAACCCCTATGAACTGTGTGTGGCAATTTAATATACTTAGATTTTCAGAAACCTTTCACAAGCTGTCTCACCAAAAGCTCTTATGCAAAGTAAGCTGTCATGGGATAAGAGGGAAGGTTCTCTTATAAATCAGTAACTGGTTCAATGATAGGAAACAAAAAGTAGGTCAGTTTTCAGAATGGAGAGAAGTAAACAATGGTGTCCCCAGGTGTCTGCTCTGGGACTAGTCCTACTCAACATATTCATAAATGATCTGGAAATCTACTAAACTACTCGAGATAGTTAATTCCAAAGCAGACTACAAAGGACTACCAAAGGATTTCACAAAACTGGGTGAGTGGACCACAAAATGGCAAATGAAATTAAATGATGATAAATGCCAAGTAATGAACATTGGAAAACATAATCCCAACTCTACATATATGTAAGCAGGATCTGAAGGAAGTGGGGAGAAACTGTGGGTGTGTCTATGTATTTACAGTTTATTCCTGCTTTGCTGAAATTTGTTACAAATTCAGCACACAATGAGGTATTTTGCTCATTTTGCTCATGGTTACCAATGTTTGTAATTTTGTGGAACTACAGAAAAATGGGACAGTGCTAAATCTGTTCCAAAGGAAAGGACTCACAGTTGGCAGAGAGAACCTTGCTAAACAGAGGTTCAACTTTCATAGTTCTATGGGTACGTCTACACTGCAACGCTACTGCACAATACCAGAGTATCCCAAAACAGCTATTCCACATCTTCATAGAAAGCCCATAATTTCGGGCTTGCTATTCCGACATCCTTGCAAACCTCATTCAACAAGGAGTAAGGTACATTTCGGAATAGTGCTTTCTTTCAAAATTTGGTGTTGTGTAGTCAGTGCCAAATGATGAAATAAGCTATTCTGAAATAGCATCAAAATAAGATATGCAATCTGCGTAGTTCAAATTGTGTGTCTTATTTCAAGTTACGGTGCAGTGCAGACACACCTTAAGGGTATGTCTACACTACAGCATTAATTCAAGTTATCTTAATTCGAAATAGTTAGTTAGAATTAAGCTAATTCAAATTAACGCATCTACACACAAAATGCAGCTCGAATTAGCATTTTGCTAATTCGAAATACTGCATCCACACTGACTGGACACAGAATCGGATTTAAGGCCAGCCAGAACCAGGTCAGGCAGGGCATCAGGTCAGAAGTGTCTGTGTGTGGCTGCTACCTGATGCCTGTGCTTAAAGGGACACCTCCCCCCGGCCCCCAGGCAGCCAGTTCTCAGGTGTCCCTGCTTGCTTGCCTGCCTCGATGAGGGACAGCAAAGCATTTTGTCTCTGCGTGCTCTGGTTGCCCTCACTAGGGACACCACAGCACTCTGCAACATGGAGCCAGAGCTGCCCCTGGGCACTCTGGTGCTTCTCGTGGACTGTTGCTGCGAGCCTGGCTGCACTTTCTGCAGGCTGCCATCCCGGAGGTCCATCGGGGGGCTGTCAGTATCCAGGAGGCCCTGCAGGAGAGCTTCCACCCTGAGGAGCACTAAGAGCCTCCCTGGTGTGCCCCACTGGGGGCTTGTGACTCATTCCTCCCTCCTTCCACTTACCCCTCCCTAACCCCCCTTCCTGATGTCAAATAAAAACACATTTCTTGCCAAAAACAAACTCTCTTTATTGACCAAAACTGGGGTGGGAATGAGGGTGGGAGAGGGGAGGGGGAAATCTAGGAGGAGGAAGCTGGAACGGGAAGGCAAGGGGAGGAAGAGGGAGGAGAAGCTCAGGGTTGGGAGTCTTTCCAGACCAACTTGGTTTTCATGCAAACCTGCTCCTGGGTTGCATGTGGCCTTTGGCGGCCAGGCTGGCAGCTTTCCTGCCATAGACAGCTGCATTCCTCTGTCTAGTGCAGAGATCATGGACGTTGGGGGCATCCCCCCAAACCTGAGTACGGTCCACCCTGATCTCCGCCCTGGACCAGGAAGGCACCCACTTTCTCCGGGCCCTGGAAGGCTCCTGGGAGCTGGCAGACTGCTCCTGGGGCACAGTGGAGGGCTGGCTGGCTCATGTTTTGGGACCACTGGGTCGGGGCAGTGACTGCTGGCCCTGGGCCGGCAGGCTTGGAGCTGGCACAGGCACTATGGCCAGAGTCTGCCCCTTTAAGGGCTCCGGGGCTGGGGGGAGGGAGAGGAGTTTTCCTGGTTTGGCCCAGAGTGGCCACCAGGGCAAACTGGGAAGGCTGGAGGCCAGCTAATTCGGACTAAGGGTATGTCTACACTACAGCACTAATTCAAACTAACTTAATTCGAATTAGTTAATTCGAACTAAGCTAATTCGAACTAGTGCATCTAGACCTAAAAACTAATTTGAATTAGCGTTTTGCTAATTTGAACTAGCATGTCCACATTGAGTGGACCCTGAACCGAAGTTAAGGTTGGCCAGAACCAGTGCCAGCAGGGCATCAGGTTAGGGCTTAGAGCGTGGAGCTGCTGCCTCAGGCTAGCCGAGGGCTGTGCTTAAAGGGACCCGACCCCCACCCTGGACAGACAGTTCTCAAGGTTCCCCGCTTGCTTGTCTACCTCAATGAGGGACAGCAAAGCAGTCCTGACTTGGAGTGCCCTGAGTGCCCACATTTGGCACATCAGAGCACTCAGCCATCAGCCCGGCTGCACTTGCTGCAGGCTGCCATCTGGGGGGGGGTCATTTGGGGGGCTGTCAGGATCCAGGAGGCCCTGCAGGAGAGCTTCCACCCCGAGGAGCCCTCAGACCCACCCCAGTCCTCCCCATCGGGGGCTCGTGCCCCATTCTTCCCTCACCTCCTTCCACTTACCCTTCCCTAGCCCCCCTTCCTGATGTAAAAAATAAAGGACACGTGTTCAAAAATAGAAACTCTCTTTATTTAACATATTTAACAAAACTGGGGGGGGGGGATTAACCTCTGGGGAGACTGGAAAAAGGAGGTGGGAGAGGGGAAGAGAGAGGGTGGGAGAGGGGAGGTGAAAACCTGGGAGGAGGGAGCTGGAAGGGGGAAGCCAGGGGAAGAAGGAGGAGGGGAAGTCTAAAACTATGGTATGCCATATCTTCAGTATTGTGTAGAGATGTGGTCTCCTCACCTCAAAAAAGATATTTTGGCCTTGGAAAGGGTTCAGAAAAGGATAACTAAAATGATTAGGGGTTTGGAACAGGTCCCATATGAAGAGAGGCTAAAGAGACTGGGACTTTTCAGCGTAGAAATGAGGAGACTGAGGGGGGGTATGATAGAGGTCTATAAAATCATGAGTGGTGTGGAGAGGGTGCATAAAGAAAAGTTCTCCATTAGTTCCAATAATAGAAGGACTAGAGGACACCAAATGAAATGAATGGGTAGCAGGCTTCAAACTAATAAAAGAAAGTTCTTCTTCACAAAGCAAATAGTCAACCTGTGGAACTCCTTGCCACAGGAGGCTGTGAAGGTGAGAACTAGAACAGAGTTTAAAGAGAAGTTAGATAAAGTCATGGAGGTTGGGTCCATGGAGTGCTATTAGCCAGGGGGCAGGAACGGTGTCCCTGGCCTCTGTTTGTGGAAGGCTGGAGATGGATGGCACGAGACAAATGGCTTGGTCATTGTCTTCGGTCCATCCCCTCCAGGGTACCTGGTGTTGGCCGCTGTCGGCAGACAGGCTACTGGGCTAGATGGACCTTTGGTCTGACCCCGTACGGCCATTCTTATGTTCTTATGTTCTAAGCTCAGGGTCAGGGGTCTCACTGGACCAACTTGATTTTCATGCAAACCTGCTCCTGGGTTCGCATGTGGCCTTTGGTGGCCAGGCTGGCAGCTATCCTGCCCTAGACGGCTGCATTCCTGTGCCTAGTGCGGAGATTGTGGACGTTGGAGGCCTCCCCCCAAATCTCGATGAGGTCCACGATCTCCGCACTAGACCAGGCGGGCGCCCGCCTCTTGCGGCCCCGGGCAGGCTCCTGGTAGCCGCCAGCCTGGTCCTGGGAAGAGGGGGAGGGCTGGGTGGCAGCGGGTGGCTGGCTCATGCTGTGCCAGGTGCAAGGTCTGCTGGCTGGGTGCTGGCAGGCTTGCACCTGGCACAGGCACCGTAGCCAGACCATGGCCCTTTAAGGGCTCCGGGGCTGGGAGGGGGGCAGAAGAGTTTCCCTGGCTTGGCCCAGAGTGGCCACCAGGGCAAGCTGGGAAGGGATAGCCTCCAACTAGTTCGAATTTAGTGGCTACACAGCCCTTAATTCGAACTACTTAATTCGAACTAGGCATTAGTCCTCGTAGAATGAAGTTTACCTAGTTTGAATTAAGTGCTCCGCTAGTTCGAATTAAGTTCAAACTAGCAGTTTGCGTGTGTAGCGCCTATGAAAGTTAATTCGAACTAACGGCTGTTAGTTCGAATTAACTTTGTAGTGTAGACATACCCTAAGCGTCTACACAGCGCTTATTCCGAATTAGCTAAGTCAAGTTTGGCATTACTCCTCGTAGAATGAGGTTTACCAAACTTGAATTAAGCGCCCCGCTATTTTGAATTTAATTTGAAATAGCAGTTTGCTTGTGTAGATGCTACAGAAGTTAATTCAGAATAACGGCTGTTATTCCAAATTAACTTTGCAGTGTAGACATACCCTAAGAGAGAAGAGGGGTGAGGGAAAGTAATTCTGGTCAGGAGGCTATATATCCTCCCCTGCCTGAGCGAGATTAACCTGTGCTCCTTTTCCCCCCCTGTTCTAAGAACTGAGCTAAATAGGCATCATTAGGTGTCTCTTTCTTATTTTAATTGTGTTGAAGTTGTGTTTCTTCTACCTTGCTTGCTAATGTAGCCTGGTGGTGAAGAATGGTATTATTTATGTGGGTATGGCTCGCCAAATCTGACTCAAAGGTTCCAGGTTTGTCCTCTTTCCCCAGGTCACAAAGTTTGAGGGCTATAAATCATTATTTCTGGAGATAGATCTGGGGAATCACAATGGCAGCCATGCTTACAATGGGGATAGTACCAAATTAAAAGAATTTTTATTATGACTGATATTAAGTTGGCAAACAATACAAAACACACCGCACTGATTGCACAGATTGATTCAATCACCCCTGAGGGTAGCATTAACAAAGTTTGGTTATATAATTACACTTCTCTAAATATACATAGATAGTTACCTAATATAATGCTATACTCACACTCTTCTGGACGTTGGAAGGGTCAGCCTCCCTCTGCTTCTGGGACTTAGTTTTTCAGTGAAAGGTGAAGTATGGAAAATTTAGAAGAGAAACTAAGAAAGAATAAGTAAAATGAAGCAAAGAGCTTTGATGTGAAGGAGAGAGATGCTTGATGAGAAAGATTTCCCCTCCCAGGTACTGTCATAGCATTTAATAGGCCTCTTTTTGTCATTAATATCCAATCTCTTATGGCCATAAACAGATTTCCACACCCTGAGATTTGTGGGTACACATACTTGATTGGATGGTGATATTGGGACATCTTTTGAATATGAACAAATAAGATCATTTGATGCCCCTCTTGGACCCATTCCCTGATGTGGGAAAAGTGGGAACCTGCAATTAGGTGCTAGGCCTTCTATTTCCTTGATCAGGATGTCAGTTTGGCTGGGCCTGGCAGTTTTGAACCTATTTTATATCTCAAAAAGCACTGAGTCACATATCTTACTCTATCTGTGTTCTGACCCAACAAAAAATTTCATCACAAAGCCTTTCACAATTTCTAAAGAGATGTTAAGGATATGCTTTTCCGCAAGAAGGCTACAGTGTAGACATAGCCTAAGAGTTGAAATCTCTGGGATGTAAAATCATTTGAGATTGATGGGCAGAAGTCACAGCCAGGAAGTGGATGGCAGTGGATGGTGACTGAGAGCTAGCAGGGCGGCAGTGGAGAGATGCGATGTGCAGCCAGCCAGGTAACAGCAAAGAGATATAATGAGCAGCCAGCTGAGTGGCAACAGCATTATGAGAGACCAGCAGGATGGCAGCAGAGAGACATAATGAGCTGCCAGCCAGGTTGCAGGAGAGAGATGGGACAAATGCCCATCAGAGCAGTGGCTGAAAGCAGTAAGCAGGTGGATGGTGAGTGACCGGTGGAACAAATAAGATGCTACTTTACTTTCCCCCACTCAGGTTAGGAGGTGAACTTGGTGGCTGCTTTAACCAAGGGTAGCAACTTTGAGTGGGGTACAGAGAAGGGTTGGGCATGTGAATGAGGACATTTAGATTGCTGGACTTAAGAACCTGAGAGGAAAAGGACATTGCCCAGCCTACTTGGGGTGAGACTTTTACTCATGGTTTTGTTTATCAACTCTGTTTGTGGTGTTTTCACAGATTAATGCCAAGTTACTTCCCTCCCTTTTATTAAAAGTTTATTTTCTATGCTCAGACTCTGTGCTTATGAGATGGGAAGCATTGCCTCCCAGAGGCACTCAGGTGGTGTGTGAATTTTCCAACTGGTGGCTCAAGCCATTTCTGTGTTGGATGAATGGAAAGGAAGCTGTCTCTGGCTGCTGCTGCTCCATCTGGCAGAAGGGTTACATATTAGGATCTGCATTATTTGTTACCACTCAAGAAAGAGTTCTCTATTGTGGATAGCTCTCAGAAAACATCCACTTAATGTGCAACGGCAGTCCAAAAAGCTAACAAAATGTTGGGAATCATCAGGAAAAGTATAGATATTAAGACAGAAAATACATTGCCTCTAAATAAATATGTGGTATACCCACATCTTGAATGGAGGATGGGAGCGATGGAAACAACCTGATACCAGAGCATATATGTGCCACAGTAGGGGGGTGCCAGAGATGGACCCCTACAGATAGCACTGAAGGAAATGCTTTCAGCACCAGTACATTTGGAAAGTACACACTCCTACAATGAAATGGACCTAACAATCGCTCAAAAAAGAACCAAATTTCCAGAGCTTTCAGAGAAACTCTGTTACATGATATATGAAACTTCTTTACAGCACCATGGAGCATAATCAATAGCATAATGAAGACAAAATCAATTGGGATCAATACCTATGAAAAAATGTTGTTCAGAAAGAAGCCTGGATGCTAGTATAACTACTATCTAAAAGGGATTCTTTGAGTGAAATGACCTCTTAAAGTTCAGTAAAAGCATCAGACATTTGCAGTATGATTCTATGTAATGAATTTTCTTCTGACCCACAGCTTCACACATTCAATAGGATTAAGTATTTTATATCCAGTTATAATGGCTTCACAAATGATTTGTGTACTGTGGATATTCTGATTTATCAGTCTCTCTTGACTCATCGAAGCTATGTTCTTTGGAAAGGTGAAGATGAATATGGAGAACTGTGGGGCACGTGCACTTCCAAACAAACAACTTCAAGAAAAAAAATTATAGAGCACCCTACATTTTCATACTTTTAAAAAAAGCATGGCTTACATTAAACGTTAGTCACATTTCATATAAAATGTTGTCATTTTATCCAACAATTGAGTGATTTAGCATAACCAGATGCTTAGCCAAGTAAGTCAGAATTTAACCTAAAATAGCTTACAAAGCAAAATTAATACAAATACACATTGATTGATTTAAATAGGACATTTTAAAGCAGCCTTAGATGAATATAGACTAGGTGCAGAAAAATGATGTATTACAGATGTGTTATTTCTGCTGTTTAATGTGAATTAGTGCCTATGATGAAACTGTGCCTTCTAGGAGTAATATGTTTTAAATGCCCCTGCCCTTCCTTATCAGAGAGCTATTCAAAACTCTCTTTTGGGCATGTGAATCCAGAGTCAGAAAAGAGAGCAACTGACTAGCAGACTGTTTCCCTCATTATCTGACAAAAGGGAACAGTCAGCATTGTTCCTGTATGAATCCAGGGTAGCAGAGGCTCAGGGCTGGGGCTGTCCCAGACTGGGGGTTGGGGGGAAGAAGGGGTGCTCCCAGCCAGAACCTGACTGGTGAGTTTGTCTTTTCTGTATGGTTTTAATGAGAATCAATCCCATTCCAGGCATATCCCATTTTCCTAGCATAACCAAACCCTTACCTTGCTTTAAATTAGGATACCAAGTTTGGTTGCCCTAGCTTTTACATTTTGGAAGAGTTGTTGAACAAATAGACAGACTCTCTCAAATATACAGTAGATACAGACTGTGCATGGCTATTAAATTAAATTAAACAGCTTTTTCTATAACTGCTTCAACATTTCAACTTATAAATATGCAATACAGGAATATTTCCAAAATCTTCATGGTAATTAAATTCAAACTGGATAATCTGTGGAGTAGGGTAAATCAAGAAATATTACTCATGAATTGGATTTTCATTCAGTCACTCCAAATCTTATAATATTGTAGACATAATGGGACTACAAAACTATGAACAATTATCTTATGTACTTGAGCAATGGAATTACTCATAAATACAATAAGAACAGGCCTCTGATCTTCAGGTCTGGCCATGCCCTGGTTGCCACAAGACCCAAGGGGAGTGGGAGAATGGTGACATGATGACACCTCTGTGTTCCCCCAATTCCAGAGGCCAGTTCAAAATCCAGCATCCAGTTTTAATTTTTGGCAGCCTATAATGCTATCAAGGGAACACTGTGGCACTCAGGGATGTGCACAGAAGAGCACACTCCAGACATGTTGGGGTTTTTTTTTCCTTACACATGCCTATGCTTATTTTTGGGCATGGTGACAGGGAAGCAAAGGGCACTAGGAGATTCTTAATATCAGAGAATCCATAAGTGTATCTGTACACAGCAGGGCTAAGGTCGGAATAAGCTATGCAACTTCAGCTATGTCAATTGCATAGCTTAAGTTGAAATAGCTTAACTCAGCTTTTGGCACTGTCTACACAGCAGGAAGTAGAAGGAAGGACACTCTGGATATGTCTAGACTGCAGGCTTCTTTCAGAAGAAGCTTTTCCGGAAGAGATCTTCCAGAAAAACTTCTTCCGAAAGAAAGCGTTCAAACTGCAAAAGCACATCGAAAAAGCCATCTACTTTTTTGAAAGAGCATCCACACTGAATAGACGCTATCTCGCATAAGAGCTGTGATTACTATGAACAGAGTGGCCATCAGGGCATTTGTGCTTTTTCCTCTTTCCTCTTCTTTCGAAAGAACTCCCTCTTCCCCATCCAAACACGCCTTTTTCCAAAAGAGCTCTTTCGGAAAAAGGCTTCTTCCTCATAGGATGAGGATTACCAGTGTCGGAATAACCCCTCTGTTCTTTTGATTTTCTTTTGGAAGAACGCGATTGCAGTGTAGACATAATTGAAGTTTTTTCGGAAAAATGGTCATTTTTCCAAAAAAACTCTGTAGTGTAGATATATCCTCTTTCTTCAACTTCCCTTACTCCTTGTGAAATGAGGGTTACCTTGAGTTGGAGTAAGAAGAACTCTGGCTTGACATTATTTTGAAATAAAAGCTTGTAGATGTCCACCTGGTGGCGGTTACAGATGTGAACTAAGTTATGTCAGAATAACGTCAGTTATTCTGGAATAACACTGCTGTAGACATACCCTAAGTGACTGTTCATCCCATCTTAAAACAGCCTTATTGGTGATGAAGGATGGACCTGAATATTGTGTGTCCTATATGAGTTTTTCAGTTTTATTGGTTCCATAACATATACCATATTACTTAATGTTTTCTTGCAATTTTATTTATTTGTTACATGCTATTTTGCTAGAAAGTCTTCCACTTCCAGTCCTGACTGCGCATTTCCATAGGTATTTTGGCTGCTCTATTACAAGTAGAAGTAAGATGTTAATGGCAGAATTATTAAACTACCAGTAAGAGAGACATGACAATTCTACATTAGTGAAACTGATACTGGATTTAGTAGTTTACATACTGTATAGTTATGAGATCTTCATAGTGAAACTAATTCTGCTTTTTTTTGTCATTGAATAAAGCTCACTAATACTAAAGGTCTTTGCCTTTTGAATACATCAAACACTATTACAATTTTTTTCAGGACATCCATGTGACAATCAGACAGTATTGCTGGCTGGTCTTAGATATCTGTTGACTGAGACATTTTCATTTTCAGGTTTCTTTCCACACTTGAGCATCTTACTTACACAAACATAATAGATCAATCAATGCCTATGAAAATGCTTTGTCATTTATTATGAGGGTTTTTCAAAAAGTGCAAACGTATTCTATGGCCTTTTAACATTGTATGTATTATTCACCTCTCAAAATACTAAGAAGACAAATGAAAGTATGCAGCACTTTATACAGTGCAGTAATTTTTTCAACAACAGAAGTTATATTAAAGGGAAACAATTCACACCAAGCTTAACATACCATTCCTTAATTAATAGACACTGGTTTTAATATTCAGCCTGAGTATACCCAAGGAACCTTAACTTTTCTCCAGTAGCACAAAAATCTCATCTTCCCTTCTCTGATTCATAAGGACCAAACAATGTCTACATAATAAAGCATCTAAGCATAAAGATTAAGGAGCTGTGGTATGCATTTTACTTTATATTTTAAACCAGAGTGTGTCTTACACTTATGAAAGTATAAGAGCTTTATATATACACGTAAGTGTATAAATAATAATATAACAATTACATTTCCAATTACATACCATAGCAATGCACATATTAGGAACACTGATTATACAAAGACAAACTTTTCATAGACAATGAGGAATTATATTATTTAGCTGTTTATGCACTTAGGAACCTGAATCCTAGCCCTATTTCTGCATACTGTGTATGGGCCATAATGAAGGGCAGAGTTTGCTCAACCATTGTATCCAGTAGTAAGACAGTCCAGTAATTAAAATTATTGATGTGATTAAATTACTTATTGATGGATAAGACTGTCACAGAGATTTGGGACTTATCTAGACTACTGGGAACAGTCAAAAGAGGTTATGCAAATTCCGCGGGAATTTGCATATCTTCTTCTGACCGCACTTTCGAAAGCAGAGCTTTTGAAAGTGAGAGTAGTTTAAATGCGGCTTTTTTGGCGAACCCCCCCTGGTCAAAAACCCGCGTAAACCTCAGGTATGTCTAGACTACAGGGTTTTTTTAAAAAACATGGCCTTTTTTCAAAAAATCTTCGCTGGTATCTAGACTTCTGCCGCATTCTTTCAAAATTAAATCGAAAGAACGCAGCAGTTTTTTTTACCACAGAAAACCTCATTTTACAAGGAATAATGCCTTTTTTCAAAAGTGCTCTTTCGAAAAAAGGAGTTATTGAACGCAAACAGTCCTTTTTTGAAAGAAAGCATCCAGACTGCCTGAGTGCTCTCTTTCAAAAAAGCGGCTCTCTTTTTCAAAAATACTGGTTGCTGTCTAGATGCTCTCTTTTGAAAGAGTCTTGCAGTCTAGACGTAGCCCCAGGTCTAGAAAGCTCTGCTTTCAAAAGTGCGATCGGAAAGTCCTCTTTCGACTGTTCCCGGTAGTCTAGATAAGCCCTTGGTGTATCTGTCAGCATATTGACATATTGAGAATATTTGTTACCACATATTTGTTACATCATGTGTAGATCATCAGTGTTACAGTAAGTCCTTACTGGTTCAGCACAAATAACTGACTGCCCACATATTGCTGACTCTTCCTAAAATCTCTGCATTATGCTCAAAATAATCCATCCTGTGTATCATGTCAAATAGCATTTTTTTTAAATTTTACAGAAATATAAAGACTCTTGTCTTCTATCTCTTCTTCAGTTATAACATATAACTTTCCCCTATTACAACCCAATCTTTCCTGTCTGATAGCTTGAGTGTTCACTCATTCAAATCAACAGACCTTCCAGGGATGCCATTGAAATTAACCCTGTGGCAGACACTCCTTTTTCTGAATAAGCCACTACTATGTTTCAGGAGTTCTGAATAGGTCTTAATGCTCATAATACCTTTGCAATTGTCCATTTTTAAAATACTGACATCACTTATTAGATAATTTCAAATGACTAAATCTTAATTTCCAGTGCTTTTGCTTCTTGGTATGCTGTTTTCTATATCCAAACATGACTCTATCCACTGCAAGTGCTGTTATTTTTGTTATTTTCTTAATGTTCAGGAGAATTAGAGTTAGTAGTAATATCTGTTATCAGGTAAGTATGATATAGCCATACAACTTTTGTTTAATACTTCAAACTTTCAAAACTCCTCCCATGCAACACTAATTTATACACATTACAACAGAAAACCCTCAGGGTTTGTCTACACTACCACCCTAGTTAGAACTAGGGTGGTTAATGTAGGCATTCGAAGTTGCAAATGAAGCCCGGGATTTAAATATCCCGGGCTTCATTTGCATCTTGCCAGGCGGGCACCATTTTTAAATCCCCTTAGGTCGAACTCCGTGCCCGCGGCTACACGCAGTACGGAGTAGGTAGTTCAAATTAGGATCTCTAATTCGAACTACCGGTACACCTCAATTAAAAGTAAATATTTTCTTCATTCAGATTTAACTCAGAGTTCATGGGCATCTCTTCTGTTGGTAGGTCCCTACGCATATCACTGCTTGACAGCACGATCAAATCATGAAATAATCAATAGTTTCAGTAATGTAAGTGTTACATGTTATTGTTACATACAAACATCACAACTTCACTCGCATATTCCAGACATTATACTACTGATTGTCGGTTGGGAATCATTGTAATTCTAAATGTTCATCAACTTATTAAATAGCTGAGTGTTCACAGATGTTTTGGTATGAACTTTAAAATACATTTATTTTAGATTTAAAGGAACAGTGATTCTGAAAGCATATTCTGAGCCCTTGGAAAATAACTGAGAAATACTTTGATATGGGAGAAGGAAAAACCTAGTTTTCACCATGAAATTCATATGGAATACTGCAGAGTGGAAAAGAACATTGTTTAATCCTTTTCTGCTATAAAATCTTGATAAAATTATAAATTGTAAGCCAACAAATGGCACCTCATTGAATGTTATGAGAAATCTAATGTTTAGAGGGGTAGGAATGAAAAATTTAATTTCTATGGCAATAACTTTCTGCCATCTGAATACTTACAATAAAAAACAGTAAAAAGTTTATTTGTCCACAGGCGACAATTTATTAAGAATGAGATAATGATAAGTTAATTCAAATGCCTTTGAAAGAGCTATTGAATTTTCCCATCAGACATCCTCTCCCCATGTTGGGAAGAATATTTTTGATGACTTTATAATGCAGTGTGGGTAAACAGAGTAACCTGCTGGGTTGATTGATAAGCTCATAATACACACTGCTATCAAATTAGAAGGGAAAAGAAACACTATATTGCTGTATTTTACATATTTATATAAAATATTAATAGGGAGCTCATTTTTACATGTTCTGATTAACAGCACAATTAAATACCACTAGGAAAAGATCACGTGCACAGAGGTTACTCATAATATCTTTTGATTAAAGAAATAAAGAAAATATTATATCATACCTTTAAGTCAGTGGTCTCCAACGCGGTGCCTGCGGGCGCCATGGCGCCCACTGGGCCATTTCTGTGCACCCGCCGAGTGAATGGGGCCAGCCCCGCCCCCGGGTGCACGGCGTATAGGCGGTGCTGGCCCCCTGGGCGCACGGCGTATGGGCAGCGTCGGCCCCGGGCGTGCAGCACATGTGCGGCCCCGCCCCCGAGTGTGCAGCGTTTGGGTGGCCCTGCCCCTGGGTGCATGGTGCAAGGGCTGTGCCAGCCCCGGGCCCGCAGCACAGGGGCGGCCCCGGCTGCGGGCATGTGGCACAGGAGCAGCGCCGGCCCCGCGCTCAGAGCACATGGGCAGTGCCGGCCCCGGGTGCGTGGTGTTTGGGCAGCCCCAACCCTGGGTGCGCGGCGCAAGGGCTGTGCCGGCCCCGGGTGTGCGGCATATGGGCGGTGCCAGCCCCTGGGCGCGCGGCACAGGGTGGCACCGGCCCTGGGTGTGCAGCACAGGAGCGGTGCCAGCCCCGGGCATGCAGCACATGAGCGGTGGCGGCCCCGTCCCCGGGCATGTGGCGCATGGGCTGTTCCGGCCCCGGCACACGGTGTATGGGCAGCCCCACCCCTGGGTGCGTGGCACAAGAGTGGTGCTGGCACCAGCCCCGGGAGTGCGGCGCATGGGTGGCACCAGCACCGGGCGTGCGCCGTATGGGTGGCCCCGCCCCCAGGCACGTGCATGGCCCCGCCCCCGGGTGCCCGGTGCATGAGTAGCCCCGCCCCCGGGCACCCGGCAGCCCCAAAAGGTTGGGGACCACTGCTTTAAGTGATTTATCTGGAGATACCTTTAAAAGTGTTTGGTTTGAAGGTCTGCCTCTTTCTTCCCACTTACAAATCTGGGATTTGATTATTACTATTATTTAAGCATACTGAGTGATACCATACGAATTCAGCATATGTACAGCTGTTGAGACCTAATTTATGAAGTTCACAGATAATTAAAAACAACGAGCACCATTATAAAACAGTTATTTTACATACCCTGCTGTTTAACTGCAATTTGCTTTGTAGTCAAAATGGGATATACTGAAGTAAATTTCTCATTTTTAGCAATGCCAATATGCATCAGCTGTTTTCAAAGGTTCAGTTACAAGTTAATAACTGAAAACTGTACATAAGTAGACAGCTATCTTAAAACCCCTGTTTATTGAAGGGTGTGTGGTAAAGTTTGATTTTCATTTTTTTATCACAGAAGCCTATGCTTAATTTTAAATGTATCCATCTCACTTCAGTTTCAAAAATTCTATTGACATAGGCCAAGGTCTATTCCCATACCCAGCCTAGTAATTTGGCCTAATCCTTCCTATAAACCAGGTGAAAAAGAGGGAGTTTAGCCACCTCCCTGTACTCGCTAATGGCTAAGTAGACACTGCAGTCTTAATAACTACCCATGGAGTGAGGAGCAGAATCCAAGAGGGCCATCATGGCAGAAGACCCCCAAAGCCTTGCATCTGTCCCCAAAGAATTTCCGTACAGAGCTGGGCTATGCTCTGTGTCACTCACAAAAAAAGGGATCATCTTACCTCATGCATGAGCTCCCTGCACCATGACTTACAACACTCCTGTAACTCCATAGCAGGCTATGAGGTAACAAGATTTGGGTCTGCTGTATCAAAGCATACATACACAAAAATCCTGATCTTATTTTTAGGGAGCTTGCATAACTAAGAATTATGTATTAAATAGAAAAATAATATACTTCTGGTTACAATATAAGTAGTCCCTCTGGCATAAGACAAGTAAAAATAGGGGAGAAAATATAACTAGATTTAATACTTACCAGCTAAAAGAAAAGGAGATAAACAAACAGAAGTTGGTTGTAAAAATGGCAACTTAAGGGTTACAGCTACTTGTTTCTGCCGAATTTAAAGGGCCAGTCCCAGGAAATGTGTGCTAGGAAAAATGTTCTTATAATAAGAAAAAGTCTAAGGGAGAATAAAGTTGTAAAGGAAGATATGCTTATTACCAGACTCTTCAGTAAGTAGTTAGCTATTAATAGTATGTATTTTATATACACATTTGTATGTATTTTACACACATATTTAACTAAAAAGAATTCAAAATACAAGTGTATTAATTCACATATGTGAAATTATTTACATAAATATAATAATAAATGCTTTTACCAAGACAATGCCCATTTATATATGATTTTAAATGACAATTTTAGAGTGCAAGTCCAAATAAATATTGATCAATACCTGCTGCAATAAAGGGAAACACATACTTAGACATAAGAACAATTTCAAACAAAAACATTTCTATAGTTTTACACAGAAGATATCAATATGAGATAAGTTTTCTAATAGTTACAGAAAAGGATAAGGAATCAGGATTTCATGATTCTAACTGCAACTCTAATAGTGACTTGCTGAAAGACTTTGGTTGTACTAGAGTGCATTGTTACAATGAAATTTTAAAGTCACAAAGAGAAAAGATCACAACCTCTTTACTATAGTAGATATAGAAGAAATAAAACACATTGGCCACAGTGTCTATAAGGGAATCGAAGACCAGCAGGATACTAACAACACTTTAAATTGCAAGGCTGTTGATAAACAGAGGACACATTTTCCTGCAGCAGTCAGGGCAATCATTATCCTTACCACACTTTGTAGTTGTCTTCCACAATGCACTAAAACCATTTCAGACAGCTTGTGCTCATCAAACTGCTCATCATTGTGAAGTATTATGTGATATCCACATACTAGTGATGTCAAAATAAAAATAATTTCATTGTCTGGCCAGCAGACTTAAATATATTTTAACAGAAGTACTGACAGATTGGAATCCTATAAAAGCCCAGGATATATCATTTATGACAGGTAAGCAATTACTCAAAACAACAAAGGGAATTATCTTAGGAAGCAAAGAACCAAACAACTGTATAATGATACTAGCTACCACAGCACTGGTGTCATAGGCATTCAACAAAATAAAATGGAAACAGTATGAAAGATATAAGCTGGGGATGTATCAGTTGGGACAGGAAAAGAAAGTATTGACTGATCACAGCATGGGCCACCAATGTGATAAAGATGTGAAAAAAGCGAATGCAGTCCTAGGATGCACCACACAAAATAATTCCAAGAGAGATAGGGAAGTTTTAATGCCAATATGTGAGGGTATGTCTACACTACAGTGCTATTTCGAATTAACTTAATTCAAAATTGTTAATTTGAATTAAGCTAATTTGAAATAATGCATCTATACACAAAAACTATTTCAAAACAGCATTTTGCTATTTCGAAATAGCACGTCCACACTGAGTGGACCCTGAACCGAAGTTAAGGCTGGCTGGAACCAGTGCCAGCAAGGCATCAGGTTAGGACTTAGTGTGTGGGGCTGCTGCCTGAGGCTAACTGAGCTCCGTGCTTAAAGGAACCCTACCCCCACCCTAGACAGACAGTTCTCAGGGTTCCCCGCTTGCTTGTCTACCTCGATGAGGGACAGCAAAGCAGTCCTGTCTTGGAGTGCCCGAACTCGGGACACCACAACACTTGGCCACATGGAGCCAGAGCTGCCCCTGGGCACTCCGGTGCATCTCATGGGGTCGTTGCCATCAGCCCGGCTGCACTTGCTACAGGCTGCCATCTGGGGGGTCCATTGGGGGGCTGTCAGGATCCAGGAGGCCCTGCGGGAGGGCATCCACCCCGAGGAGCCCTCAGAGCCTCCCCGGTCCTCCCCACCGGGAGCTCGTGCCCCATTCCTCCCTCATGTCCTTCCACTTACCCCTCTCTAGCTCCCCCTTCCTGATGTCAAATAAAAGACACGTATGTTCAAAAATAGAAACTGGGTTTATTGAACAAAACTGGGGGGGATGAACCTCTGGGGAGACTGGGAAAAGGAGGTTGGAGAGGGGAAGAGAGAGGGTGGAAGAGGGGAGGGGGAAACCTGGGAGGAGGGAGCTGGAAGGGGGAAGCAAGGGGAAGAAGGGGGAGGGGAAGCTCAGGGTTGGGGGTCTCACCAGACCAACTTGACTTTCATGCTAACCTGCTCCTGGGTTCACATGTGGCCTTTGGTGGCCAGGCTGGCAGCTATCCTACCATAGACGGCCGCGTTCCCCTGTCTAGTGCGGAGATCATGGATGTTGGGGGCATCCCCCCCAAACCTGAATAAGGTCCATGATCTCCACCCTGGACCAGGAAGGCGCCTGCCTTCTCCAGCCCCTCTCAGGCTCCTGAGAGCTGGCAGACTGCTTCTGGGAGCAGTGGAGGGCTGGCTGCCAGAGGCTCGCTGGCTCATGTTTTGGGGCCACTGGGTCAGGGGCCCCGGTGGCCACTGCTGGCTCTGGGCTGGCAGGCTTGGAGCTGGCACAGGCACTGCGGCCAGGGTCTACCCCTTTAATGGCTCTGGGGCTGGGGGAGAAGAGAATAAGTTTTCCTGGTTGTGCCCAGAGTGGCCACCGGGGCTCCCTGGGAAGGGCTGGAGGCCCCCTATTTCGAATTAAGTGTCTACACAGCACTTAATTCAAAATAGCTATTTCGAATTTGGTGTTACTCCTTGTAGAATGAGGTTTACCAAATTCAAAATAAGGGCTCCACTATTTCGAATTTATTTTGAAATATTGTTTTGCCCTGTGTAGACGCTATTAAAGTTAATTCGAAATAACTGCTGTTATTTCGAATTAACTTTGTAGTGTAGACATACCCTGAGCTATTGGTGAGACCTCATCTGAAATACTGTATGCCATTCTGGTCTCCCATGTTTACTGAAGATGAATTCAAATTGGAACAGTTGCAGATAAGGTCTACTGGTATGATCTGAGGAATTGAAACTCCTATGAATGGAAACTAAAATAGGCTTGTTTAACTTAATCAAAAGAAGGCTGAGGAGCAATATGATTGTTCTCTATAAGTACATCAAAGGGATAAATATGAGGAAGGGAGAGAAATTATTTAAGTTAAGCACCAATGCAGATACGAACAGATGGATGTAAACTGGCTAACAACAAGTAAGCTTTAAAATTAGAAAAAGGTTTCTAACTATCAAAGGAAAGAAGTTCTTGAATAGACTTCCAAAAGAAGTTAGGTCAAAAAACCTTAGCTTGATATGTTTAGACACACACTGGTATGATAAGACTGCCTACAAGGACATGCAGCCAATTCGTGGTTGCTAGCAGCAGATATTTCCAATGGCTAGTAATAGGATGCTAGCTGGAGAGGACTCTGATAGTCGGTCTAGTGAAGACACAGTAATTCAAACTGAGAGGGGCACTCTGGTCGATGCCAGTAGTCCTGCTTCTATGAAATGTAAAGGAAGTCAAAAGGATAGTGTTCTCCCTTTGACTTTCTGCAGTGTAGACAGTGCTAAAAGTGAACTTAAGGTGCTTAGACTCCAGCTACGCAATTAATTTAGCTGAAGTGGCATATCTGAATTCTACCTTATCCCATAGTATAAAAATACCCTGGGTTACTAAGATAATTTTTCCCAGGTGTCTGGCTGGTGGGCCTTGCCCACACAGTCAGAGTCTACCTGATTGCCATATTTGAAGTCAGCAAAGAATTTTTCCCTGGGTCAGATTGGCTTTCTGTGCAGCATGGGGCTTGGGTCACTTGCCGTTTTGAAGTTTTAAACTAGTGTAAATGGTGGAGTCATTATAACTTGATTAATTTAAATAGTGTTTTGAAGATTTTAGTAACTCAGCCAGAAGTCAGAAATCTATTATAGCTGTGGGGAGGTGGGATTCTCTGGCACACAGTGTTGAGGATTTCAGACTAGATTATTGTGATGGTCCCTTCTAACCTTAAAGTCTATGATTTCTAAGATAACAGTACAAATGGATTAACATAAGTAAAGTCTTCACAAATGCCAATGGCCAAAGCCAAGTTGAGAGAAATTAAGAAAATCAAAGGAATCAAACAACTGAAGTTGCAATGTCTCAATGTTCTCAAATTCCCCCAGCAGTTGGCACAGATGTCCATATGTACAAAGCAAGTTGGCTGTGTGAGATTGATCATTATTGAGTCACTTAGGAAACCACTGGAATACATGTAGTCTGAATAAGACACTTAGGCTTGCTATATAATGCATAAGAACGATAGGTGCCAAAGAACACTCAGAATATTAGGCAGTTCTCCATCTAAGCTAGCGAAAAAACAGAGGCCAAAACGTGGGATATGTCCTAAATCCTACACATATCAGGGAATTTGGTATTTGAACAGGATGGAAGAAGACACCTATTCGCAGTAGTGATCTGGGAACAGCTGGGAACACTCCAATGGAAATAAGCCTGTAAGAAGTTTCTTGCAATAAATGCCAAAGGAGGTCTAAGTGCTTGGAGCACCTCTTGGGGATCTGAAAAAGAGAGGTTCAATTTTCTCCCTATGCATGATGGAGAGAATAGAATTGAACATGGATCTTCCTCCTCTCAGGAAGGTATTCTAACTATTGAGAAATGGAATAGCCCAATATAAGATACACTTCTGTTGAGGCTGTTACATTTTGGATTAAATAATTTAATATAAGTGGATTAAATAATTTAATATAATTATTTATATTAAATAATTTAATATAATATTATATTATATATAAAATAATATAATATAAGGGGGACTGGATCTTGGATCTTGTAGACGAGTGCTCTTATCACCACATTGGCATCAGATCAAGCACTAGTGGTGACCAAGGCAGGGGAGGGCCTATCTTCACTTAGGGTACGTCTAGATTACAGGCTTTTGTCGATAGAAGTTTTGTCAACAGATACTGTTGACAAAGCTTCTGTCAACAAAGAGCTTCTAGACTACATCCAGTTCTGTCGACAAAGCAAGCTGCTTTGTCAACATGACAGTGTAGACGCAAAGGACAGTGTAGATGCAATAACGCCTTCTGTCGACAGAAATCTGTCAACAAAAGGTGTTATTCCTCGTAGAATGAGGTTTACAGCCATCGACAAAACTGCTGAGTTCTGTCGACGTTATGTCGACAGAACTCAGCAGCAGTGTAGATGCAGGTATAGTTTTGATGACAAAAGTCCACTTTTGTCAATAAAACCCTGTAGTTTAGACACACCCCTAGTGTGAGCATCATGCTAGGGCTCAGGGTGGGATCAGAATCTGGACACTTAAACTGAGAAATTATGTGGTATCCAGCAGCAGAAACTTGGATATTTTGGGGACTTCTAGAGTGAAGATACAGGTGCAAAATTTTTGCAAGCTTCTACAGAATTATGCAGTATCCAAGTAAGGTATTTGAGGATTTCACTAGTCCCTGAATTTTGGACTTAGGTGCTCGTATTGGGGTTCTGGAAAGCTAAGTGCTTTTGTGGATGTGGGATTAGTAAGGCAGAAAATGCCAGGATATGACTTCCTGAGCATGAACCTGACAGCTGTCTTTAAAAAAAGCTGGCATGTTCCCTCGTTATTGGAAATTAAAATGGTTACTCACTTTCTCATAACTGTTGTTCTTTGAAATGTGTTGTTCACATTTAATGTACAAAATGGAAATTAAAATGGTTACTCACTTTCTCGTAACTGTTGTTCTTTGAAATGTGTTGTTCGCAGTTAATGGGTAGCAGTTAATGGGTGACAGGTTCTTTGTCCCAGGATCAGGCCCAGTATTCAATTATTCTGTGGTTGGGAACTCTGATGTGCACAGTTGCAACACTCGCACTATAGAAACTCTTGCATATTTACAAATATTGTTTATTAATACAGTTAACGCAGTCACAAACACTCCAATTTCATGAGATAGGGAATGTAAATCCATATTTCCAGACCATCTACTTACATCATTCCTTCTAGAACAATCTGAGATGTTAGCCCATCAACTTTCTTATTACCTTCACCTTCCCCATTATCACCAGGGGCCATCATTCTGGACCAAGGACTACATCTTCTTCCCCCTATCGCCCCTAGGCTGGGGTCCCAATTTTATAATATGTGATGCTGACACTGACAAGTTTGATGCGTATTTAGTAGGGGAGGTTTCTAATGTTGAAGTGTCCTTTTCCTATAGGTCAATGTATCATTGCTCTCCACTTATTATCATATACATCAATTTGTTACCATGGGCCTTTGTGGTCATCTAGGGCTGTGTCCTGATTACTCAGCTCAGCCTGAACCAGTTATATCAGGACTTTTTATATAATGATGCATCTGCTGAGTCTGAGTCCCTACCATCCTATGTGGGTGAAAGGTCCCAGAAATAGTTCCCCTTTTCAGTCCAGGGAAGCTATAAATAAGCTATTTCCTGTATCTCAGTGAGATCCGTGTCTTAACCACAGAAATCTGCTAGCCTTAGCTTTTGCTGATCTTGGAAATAGCCTGTTTCAGGCTTTAGCAGATTTCTTGCATTACTGCTCTTAACTATTACCTCTATACTAAATCTACCCATAAATATATTAATGAATTAATCTAAATCAACACAACCATATTATTCGCATGATAGGCAAGCAACTTAATAGGCTACAGTGCCACCAATCCAGTACCAGCACTTGGCTTCTGTGCTCTGGTACCACTGGACAGGGCATTATCGACTGATGCCTATGTGTGCTTGGTGCTGGACAAATGGTGCATCATGGCCCCCGATGCCAGGTATGTTCCCACTGAGAATAGTGCCAGGGAATCATGTGGCAATGGTGATCGGGATCAGTAACAGGCACAGTGACAGCAACAGAGAGTGCTACAGCACTGTGGGCTTGCCTGTGGATGGTGCCAGTGTCATCAGCACTGGAAGCTTGTCCTTGATGACCAAGATCTGGGCTGCAGCCATTCCCTGTGGCTTCAGACATGTCCTGGGTGCAAGGTGGCTTCAAACCTCCAACTGGCACTGCCCTGCCAGAGAGGCACTTCATTCTGGACTCACTGGTGCCTTCTGGAGCACCATAGTTAACAACACCAACTCATGCTGCTTGGGGGCCAAGTCCTGGAAGGGGTGCCACAAAGTGTCCCCTGGCATTCCAGGAATTCTGTGAGATTACCTGTCTTTGGACCAGCCAAGGAATAAACTTAGACAAAGGGTAAACTAGAGCAGCACTGAAGTTTGTTTGTTAGTACAAATTCTTAATTGTACAGTAATAGTATCATACATATCACATTCATGCTGACAGTTTGGAGACAGGCTGCAGGCATGGGGAGTTAATTTCGATTTCACAGGTGGCTGAGATTGGCCAGGCTACAGCTTCCCAGGAGATCAGCCGCAAGGCAACACAAGAGTCCCCAGAGTCCCTTTGGATTCATGAGAGAGCTCTACTGCTTCTGGTCCGGTCCTGAGTTCAGCATGCTGTTACATCTCTCCAAGAAGAAAAAGCCACATGTGGCCACATGTCACATTAATTTAATTACTCTGCAGGAGTTTTCCTTAGCCATAAAAGCTGTGCTGTCATGAATGGTTTCTGATGCATACATTGATAAGCAAAATAGGGGCGACGGGAAGCATCTGGCTACACCTCTCTTTTGAGGCACCAGAGAAGTGGAGCAATGCCAGGGCACTGTGCCAGGGCACCAGTGCTGGGGGTCTCCTGCAGATGAGTCCTTCCTAGGCACTGAATCCTGAACCAATGCTGGAGTGCTCTGCACCAAGGTAATCAATCCTAAAAGTTGGTGGGCTCCAGGTACCAAATGAAGAGTGGATTACATGAGAAGATGCCTCAAATGGAAATCCCACTCTTTTTTGTTCCTGGGTTCAAATGTCCTGCAGATCTTGCAGCACTCTTAGGCTACACTGCCAACTTTTGCCAGCAGAGAGTATGCTAATGAAACACTCATTAGCAACTTCTCGCATTTCATTTGCATAATCTCTGCTGAAGGCTTTTTGCGCAAGAGGTTTTTGTACAAAAAAACCCCTTCTGCGCAAAATCCTTATGCCTCAAAAAGGAGGTATACAGATCTTGTGCAAAAGGGTTTTTTGTGCAAAACGGAACCGTCTACACTGCTAGTTTTTGCACAATAACCTCTTGTGCAAAAAGCCTCGGGCAGAGACTATGCAAATGAATCATGAGAAGTTGCTAACAAGTGCTTCATTAGCATACTCTCTGCCGGCAAAAGCCAGCAGTACAGACATAGCCAGACTGATGTGCTTCCCCAAGCATTCAGATAGGAATTGTGGTAGTCACTGTTCAGCATAGGCTTGTGGCATGTGCTACAAAACGTAAAGCCCTGGGCTCACAGCATGCCCCAGAGCCCTGAAAGGGGTGAGAAAATGGGAAAAATCCCACTCACACCCTCTATCGTAACTAATTATAAGCACACTAACACGACAACTAAGTACTATAAAACTAAAAGAAGAAGAAAAACATCTAGGCTGAGGTTCTGGTGCACTTGAGAAGCAAGCAAGATATGGTTCCACAGATGTTTAGAAGCAACTGAAAGGGTGTCAGGTCATCAGGGTCATATATTAAGTGCCAAAAAAGGCACCACACCAGGGAACTCCCTCATTGACCTGACAGGAACTGCTAAGGGAATAAGTTTCTGACAACTGTGCATGCAATGTACACATTCCTGATTGCAATTGATGTGAACAAGCACTCAGAGGAGAATAATTGTTATTTCAAACAGCAGTGGACTTGTCAATTTAAATAGCAAGAAAGCTACACTTTAACTAGCCATACCTGCTTTTACTCCTAAAATCATAAATCCCTGTTGAAACAGAAGACCCAAAGTCTATCTAAATATTTAAAGCCCACTGTTCTCTTAGCAGTCATGCATTCTGAGAAAATACAGAACGATCACAGAAATGCTGAAAATGCCCCAAACAATAAGTCTTATGAGACTATTTGAAAATAATAAAGTAATATAGCCGGTCCCCAAGTTACGAATGGTCGATTTACAACCATTCATTCTTATGACCAAACCTCCCATTAAGTGGTCGTAAAGGCGGTCCCCGAGTTATGAACGTGATCCACGCTTATGAACAGCGCGGTCGCATGTAAATGAATGGGGCCCGACTTACGAACACTTCAAGTTACGACCAAGTGTTTGGTCCGTAACTCATTCGTAAGTTGGGGACTGGCTATATAGAATATATCTAAGGGATGTAGAAGTGAGATGAGCAACTTCAGAGTTGCAGGGGAAATAGCTCACTATATTAACAGAAATAAATTGCCAGGGCCAGGCAGTGTTTATTCTGTGGCTCTACAAGACTTAAGTGTACATTTAGCATCATACTTGGCACATCTCAGAAATACTGCTCATGTAAGGCACCTGGGGAATAGACAATTGCTGTCATAGTGCCAATTTTTAACTAAGGGAAGCATGGAATTACAAGCCTGCAAGTCAAAATTCAATTACAAAACAATTTTTAGAATTATTTAAGAGAGATGAGCAGGAGATTTTCCTAACACAAAGTGGTAGTCTAAATACTACCTACATGTGTATGTGAGGGGAAAATCATGTCAAAGTGATCTAATAAATGTCTTTAAACTTAGCATGCAAACTGAAGAAAGAAGGGGATAGATCTCTTCAAATGCATTCATAAAGAATTCCACAGGAAACTATATAATATTAGGTATTTGGTCAATGCTAAATTCGCACATTTGACAGTAATTTACAAAGGTCGATTATATGAAATGTGGTGATATATGTGACAGAATGACAATATCCTGCAATATCCTTGACAAATCTTATGGAAGAAAATTAAATTTCACTGCATTAAGTTTAAGTGCTTGCGGAATCCTTTGTATTGAAAATGCAAATATTTGTATACTTCTTCCATAGAACTTCCCCAAGATGAAGGCAAAATTAATACATTATCTGGACAATTTTAGAAACTTCAAAAAACTTTGTGAACAATAGATGGGAAGTGGATTTCCTAGGAAACAACTGGAGCTGAGCAGAATGCAAAGGACTCACCTCACATCCAACCTTTTAAAGCTTCACTTTGAGCAGATAACTATTACATGGCTGATTACCTATTCATGGTCTTTAGAGAGTCAAACTGGACAAATGAATGATTTTTACTCCTGAGTGTTCTTCTTCAGCATATGATGAACTTGAAATCACAGAAAAACTCTGGGTAGAGTTTGAAGGACTGCTCTTCCCAGAGCCCCATATTGCAGTTGGAGTGATCTTTGGTAAACTTATTAGCAGGAGTGTAGGTTCTTTAATTAGTTTTAGTATGTTTCCTCTAGACTGCTTTTACTTTAAGAATAAAATATGCATGACAAGGAAGAGCAGTGTGATAACTTATAACTGGGGCAATTTCACTGTGACCATCTCTACAGAGAGAAGAAAAGCAGGCCAGCTTAGGCAGACTGTCTTTTGCTTGGAACAATATAGAGAAGGCAGGGAACTGTTCAGTCTTGAAATACGCCAGTCAGAAGAGAGAAAGATGCAGGTCTCCATCCAAGAGAGGTGATAGCTGGAGATGAAGGAACCAAACATGAGTGCTGTTATTGGACCAGAGAAGGAGAATATAGATGCAGCTACCCTGAACTGTGATGGAACTACAGAAAATCTAAAATTGATAGCTAACATCTTTATAGTTGAAATGAGCGTGGGATGTGTAAATTCTGCCATGAGGTAACTCTGAGACTCATCCTGTTTAATGTGTATGAACCCTATGTCAGTGCGAAAAAATATGTTAATATATAAATCAGAATTGAATTACATAAAATTCAAGAAGTTTAAATGTTAAGAAAAATCTGATTACTGACTATAATCTGGCAACAGAATTTAGGGTTCAAATGTAAAATAAGAAGAAAGAATCAAAGAGGTCTCCAAGAGTACATCAAAACTACATTCCTCTTTTGAAAGAGGGATGTAAATTAGACATATCAAAATTGAAAATGAAGCCGGGATTTGAATTTCCAATGTTTCATTTGCATAATCGCGTCATGGCATTTTTTAAAAAATGCTATTTCGAAAGTGAAACCGCGGTCTAGATGCAGTTCTTTCAAAAAGAAAAGCCGTTTTTGAAAGATCCTGTACTCCTCAAAAAATGAGGTTTACAGGATCTTTCAAAAAAGGGTTTTCTTTTTGAAAGAACTGCATCTAGACCGCGGTTTCACTTTCGAAATAGCGTTTTTCAAAAAAAATGCCGTGATGTGATTATGCAAATGAAGCGTGGGAAATTCAAATCCCAGCTTCATTTGCAATTTCAATATGTCTAATTTACATCTCTCTTTCAAAAGAGGGATGTAGTCTACACATAGCCCAAGACCACAAGCATGATTGATAAAAAAGATGTAAGAAAAGTGAGAACAGTAGAACAGGGGTTTTTTTTGTTTTGGGGGGGTTTTTTGTGTGTGTTTCTGTTAATCTTTTCTGAACTGTTGTTTAAATATTAACCAAGATAAAGTCAACATCAGTCTAATTTGAACAGAGCCCCATTATGCTAGGCTCCATATGCACAGATAATGAAAAGATGGTCTGTGCCCTTGCTACACATTATTAACTTTATGAGTAGTTCTATTGAATTCAGTGGGACTATGCCCAGAAAGACTGATCCTTCTGCTGCATGGATCTCATGGAGTCAAACTGCATAAATGAACGATTCTTACTTCTGAGTGTACTTCTTCAGTTTGTGAGTCAACTCTGGGTGCAAGGAGTATGGTGCGCACACTGCAGGATGGCATATGATCCAAAACTTGCCTGTGCAGCAAGTGATGGGCTCCTGTGCAGAGAAAATGCACATGTTGCAGGGGAGCATGACTGTGTAACAGTGTGAGGAAGGGGATTTCTCAAGTGTCACCTCTCTGGTTCACTAAGTAATGGCTATGTTTCCAATATGAGCCATTTTCAATAGGGCTGCCTTGTTCAAGACTATAGAGCTTATGATGCAGTCACCGGGTCCCTGAAGCTGCATCTTCCTCCTGATGCCCCTATCTATGCAGAGAGCCTTATGCTTAAAGCCAGTAGGGATAGGTTAATTTGGTGTGCATATGCCAGGGAGGTGACATCTTCTGAACATACCCACTGCCTCCTGGATCCCATGTCTGCAGATTGTTCGACATGCCACAACTCTACCCATCAACAGATCACATGGTACCCAGCACTGGTACATTTCTTTTTTCCTAGATCTCTCTAGGAAAAAAGAAAGGTACCAGTGCTGGGAGCAGGGATTATAAAGTAACCCCAAGAAAGGGCATGGATTTTTTGCAGGGGTATAACTCTGAAGTTGGCAGACATTCCACAGAGGGTAGGCTTCCACAGAGTCCCCCCTACATCCTTAATCCATTGTGCCATCTGCGTAATTATTGAAGTTCAGTATGTGTGGACTATCTCTGCTATATGGAAGCATATGTACATATATCTCAGAACTGGGAGAAAATGAGGACTAGTGCACTGACCATGCTGTGCCCAACACTGGTGCAGAGCCCACCTCTTGTAATCCTATACAATCCATTTAGGGTTGCCAGGCATCCAGTTTTCAAGCAGAAAAAAAGGATCCTGGCAGCTCTCTAGAGTTGGATCTGTCCCTTGTTCAGCTGTATTTTGCTGCCAGCTAACAACCTGGATAGTTTTTTTTCCACTTGCAAAGGCTCCACCTATCTCCTTTCCTGAGGTGATATTGCCTTCAGCTACAGTGTGAGAGTTGGTCTCAACTACCCCCATACTTGGAAACATGCACCTTCCTCCTACTGTTGCTGGCAAGAGTAAGTCTCAGGTCTGACACTGGGTTCTCAAAGTACAAAGACATGCTACACAGGTATCTGTCAAACACAAGGGCTGTGTCTACACTGGCATGATTTTGCGCAAATACTTTTAACGGAAAAGTTTTTCCGTTAAAAGCATTTACGCAAGAGAGCGTCTACACTGGCATGTGCTTTTGCGCAAAAGATGTGCTTTTGTGCAAAAGCATCCGTGCCAGTGTAGATGCTCTCTTGCGCAGGAAAGCTCTGATGGCCATTTTAGCCATCGGGCTTTCTTGCGCAAGAAATTAACGTTGCCTGTCTACACTGGCCTCTTGTGCAAGAATACTTGCGCAAGAGGGCTTATCCCTGAGCGGGAGCGTCAAAGTATTTGTGCAAGAAGCACTGATTTCGAACATTAAAACGTCAGTGTTTTTGCGCAAATACTCGCGGCCAGTGTAGACAGGCGGCAAGATTTTGTGCAAAAGTGGCTGCTTTTGCGCAAAATCTTGCCAATGTAGACACAGCCAAGCAGTTTATTTCCTGACAGCTAACAGCTGCACCCCTTAACTAAAAGAACAACATGATAGGAAAAGCGGCATTTCTTATATCCCTTCTGCTAGCCAGGGAACCCCGTTTTGGCTGCGGATGAAGTGGGAGACCGTCTCAACTTCTGAGGCGCTAGTATCCAAAGCCCATCAGCGAGGTTCAAATTGCTGTGCTCTGGTGCAGCTTTAAATACAGAGTCTCTACCTTGTTTTTTGCAGTTTGGAAATTTCCAGGGATTACTCATTGCTTGTTACGGTATGGCTCAGCTGTACTGCTTGTCCTTTGACTTTGTTTACATGATCAATACACTGAGGTAAACAAGATTATGTTCCCGCCCTTATCTACAATTCATTCTTGCTACAATGGGGTATGTTCCTAGAGGCTTGCTTCTGGCTCATCAGTAGTAGGGAATGGGGGGGAGTAGAATGGCAAAGGGGAGGAATGCAGGCCTCACCATACCTATACTTCACACGTACAGAGTTCTTTCACAATTGACCCCTACACCTACTAAATAATCACTCCCATTCCTTCAGAATTTCCTGGGATTTTACTCTTTTCTTTCTGGGTCCCAGTATAATACTCCTTCTTGCTGGTGAAAGAGATTTTAACAACCTGAGCTACATAGAAAAATATTCCTTCTAATTAAAATCCCTTCCAATACCTCACACCACATGAATTTTAGGTGGTGACACAGAGTATCTAGTTCCCCCCATGTCTAGAATTTCTGCCATTTGACCAGGTAATATGCTAGCATCTCGGGCCAGAATCTGCTTAAGCACAGAAACTGGAGCCTCGATATCCCTCCATCCTAAGAATTCCTTGTCATTAACCTTTACAACTCTACTGTGCTCCATATCTGGTTCTGCAGAGGCTAATCTCACAAAACCAGTGTGATGTCACAAATGCCTGAGGGGTATCTGTACTCAGGGCAACAGCATTTACATGGGCTATTTGGTGCCTGCTTCCTCCCAGCACAGGGCATTTAATCCTCAGGTGATCAGTAGAATTACAGCTAAGAAGAACAAACCATTATGTAAATTTTCTATTACTTCTACCATATACTTGCTACTTCTTGTTTGTCCTTGCCTTCTGTATTTGTCATGTTTACTTTTAAGATTCATGTAAAATATGTGAACTGTCAACAATTCTATATATCCTCAGTAAAAGTTTAATAAATAAGACAGTTCTGCACATCTTGAATTGAACACATATATCCATAGATAACTGGATAAAAGCAACATGGACTGTATAGAAGTAGATGGATATATGCTTAAAATTCCCTTTGATTTATTTTATTAAGCACAAATATCTATAATCAGAGTGTTTTTGCTAATTTAACAAAAATATCTAATATAAATAAAAAAATAAAAACTAGCTTGTAAAACAAGAGCTTGAAACGGAATTATAAAATGAAATCTTAAAAATGTTTAAACCATTTTTACCCTAGAACAAACTGTGTGATGTTTTCTAAAGCATTTAGCATTGGTCTACTGCTTCTCCCATTTAATGCTTTTGAAAACAGCACTCACCAGTTTAAAGAGCTGTAAGATGCATGGAACATGATACACATCAGATAACTTCATTTGGAATCTATGGAGTTACACTGCCCTAAAAATGGAATAACACAATGGCGAATTACTTGTATGGAATAGTACTGCCAGTAAAAAAGACAGTAGAAAATGTAGAAGAAGTTATGCAAGAGCACAGAACTTAAAGGAGAATTAAACAGAGATAGAAGATGAGCTGATAAGTGACAAATAGAGTTTAATGCTGTGGTATGCAAGGTCATGCACTCTGAGAACAGGTTGTAAAAAACATATAGACTTAATGAGAAAGAAATGGTAGAAATTCATTAGCAAGATGACTTGGGTATTGTAATAAATAAATATTAAATAATATTAAATTAATAAATTATATGTAAGAAGGCAGATTTTAGCATACTCGGGGACTTGATAGCTAAGATCTCACAGGAAACTAATCAAGGGGAAAAAATTCAAGAGAAATGGCCGTTTCTTAAAGACACATTATTAAGGGCAGAAGAGACAACTATCCTGCCAAGTATAAAAGATAAGAAATATGGCAAGAGATCACCCTATCTTAACCAAAAAATCTTTAATAATATGAAACTCAAAATATAATTCTACAAAAAAGTGGAAACTAGATTAAATTACGAAGGATGAATAACACAAAAATGTAGGGACCAAACCAAGCCACAAAAGGAGCCTAAACTAGCTAAAGGTTAAAGGGTAATGAGAACTAAGAGGAAGATCAAGGACAAGGTAGGCCTGTTACTCCATGAGGGGGATAAAAACAATAAAAGAAAATGTAAAAATGGCAGAAGTGAAAAATGACTATTTTTTTCAATTTTCATTAAATAACTAAGTAGCAATTGCACGTAGAATCATAGAATAATAAAACTGAAGAAAATGTCTCCCTTAATTCTAATTAACAAATGTCTCCCTTAATTCTAATTAACAAAAATATGAGTTTTCCAGTGAAAACAAAATCTGCTTTTTCTAGTATTCCGCCATTGATAACACTCTAAAAATTCAGTTCTTAAAGTGATCAGCAATAAGGAATTCAGCAATAATGAAGAAACTTAGAGACTGAGAGTATAGCAGGGCATTTTGTTTTACAACATGACAGAATATACTTCTCTATTTATACCCTACAAATAACTGCAATCAGTGCTTTTTTTGTGATGGTACTGCCTGGTATGCAGTACCGGCACCTCCAGTCAGAGCTTACCTGGAAAGAATGGAGAGTACCGGCACCTCTGTAATGAAAATGGCCGACAGTTGGCTTGGTCTTAAAGAGTACTGGCACCTTTTTTTTTTTTTAGAAAAAAAGCACTGACTGTAATAATCTTTGTGCAAAGTAAAATCATTTAAGGCACCATTTGAAAATATAATTTGCTGATGGATATCACCCTGGTAAATATGTGTGGCGCCATTATATATAAAGTTGTAAGATTCCACTTCAGGCTGGTGTTAACACATATTCCATACTGAGGTCAGCAAAGAGGTCTGTCCCAAACACTGGACTGTGTGAAATACATTTAAGAGGTAAACACAGTTAATAGGCAGGAAGTAGAAACAAAGAAAGTTCAAACAAGTGGAAAATGCTAGCAGGAAATATCCTCCTACACAGACTCTTTGTCGCTTCAATCTCAGCCAGCAATGTTTTTCAAAAGGGGGACTGTAGTGCTCCCTCACTCTCCAGTCTTCTGGGAGACCAATCTGACTTATTGTACTGGGGTTTTGTCCTTGACCTCGGGTTGCACCAGTGTGGTCCAGCTATAAGTAGCTAGAGCTCTGCGCCCATCTGAAAGAAGCAAACATAGAACACTAATTGAGTGCTTGTCTCTGCTCCAGGGTAGGGCAGTACCCTGATTACTGTAGCCCACAGCCCCTCAGCAGGGCTGACAGTCTAGGACTCTGGCCTTTGGACAGGGCTAGTGGAAGGCTTTAGCCGAAGCCCCTCTACCCAGGCAACCAGCATATACACTGAATCAATAACCTCTAGTTCTTTTCATGAGGCCAAACCTGCCTTGCTCCAATATACTTATTAGAATGTTATGTGGGACTGTGTCAAAAACCTTACTGAAGTTCACATATTATATGCATTACATTATCTCTACCTGGCAAATCAGTTATCTTGTCAAAGAAGGATATCAAGTTGGTTTGTCATGACTTGTTCTTCATAAGTCCATGATAGCTGCTATCCTTTCATCCCACAGATATTTGCAAACTGAAAGATTTATAAATTGCTCTAGTACTTTCCCAGGCATCAAAGTTAAGTTAATGAGTCTACAGTTCTCTAGTTCCTCCTTTTTTCCCCTTTCAAAGATGGGGACTATATTAGCTTTTCTCCAGGCTTCTTGTCATCCATGAGATCACAAATATTATCAACTAATAACAACTAATGTTATCAACTAATAACAACTTCAGTATCGTTGGGTGAATAGGATTAGACCCCACTGATTTAAATTCATTCAGATTGGTCAGAATGTTCCTTGCCTACTTCAATCTGCATCCCTTGACATGTTCCTTGCCTACTTCAATCTGCATTCCTTCCCCTTTATTAGTAACTTTACTTGTCATCCAGTCACACATTATTTTGAGAAGACTAAAGCAAAGTAGACATTGAGCAGTTCTCTGCCTTCCTATCATCTTCCATTGACCCACACTGTTATTGATCTGTCTTTTCTGTCCAAAATATTTGAAGAATCCTATCTTGTTGTCTCTTAATGTTCCTTGTCAGTTGAAACTCATTATTTACCTTGCATTTCCTGATTTTGTCCCTACACACTCACAGTATTCCTATGTATACTTCCTTCACAACACTATCCTTCCATTTCCTGTATGTATGTATCCTTTTTAGTTTTTAGATAGTTAATAAGCATCTTGTGGAGCCACATTGACCTGCTGTGGCTCTTAAGTTCTTTCCTCTGCATTGGAATAGCTTGATGTTGAGCCTCTAATATTCCATCTTTAGGAACCGCTAGTTCCTTTTTGACTTCTTTTCTTCCTAGTTGGTCTTTCCATGTGACCTTATTTACAAGTTCTCTAAGTTGGTTGATATATCACTTTTGAAGTCCATTGTCCTTGTTTTGCTATTCTTAAGCCTTCCTTTCCATAGGACCCTGAATTCTATCAGATCATAATCACTTCCTGTCAAATTCCCAAACACCTGCATATTTGCATGCCTGTTCATAAAAGTGAGATCCAAAATGGGTGACTTTCCTCAACTTCTGAAACAGAAAGTTGGCCCCTACACATGCTAAGAGCTTGTGGGTTATATTATTTTTTGCTTTAATAATCTTCCAATAGATATCAAGGAAGTTAAAATCCCCCATTCATACTAGCTCATATGTTATCTAATCATGTTAGCTTTTTCTAGAATGACTTGTGCGTATACTCTTCTTGGTTTGGTTGTTAGATCCCCACCGTAACATTCATAGAATCACAGAGCTGGAAGAGGCCTCAGGAGGTCATCAAGTCTAGTCCCCTGCCCAAGGCAGGATCAATTCCAACTAAATCAACCCAGTCAGGGTTTTGTCAAGCCGAGACGTAAAAACCTCTAGGGATGGAGATACCACCACCTCCCTAGGTAACCCATTCCAGTGCTTCACTACCCTCCTAGTGAAATAGTTTTTCCTAATATCCAACCTAAACCTCTCCCACTGTAACTTGAGACCATTGCTCCTTGTTCTACCATCCGTCACTACTGTGAACAGCTTTTCTTCATCCTCTTTGGAACCTCCCTTCAGGAAGTTGAAGGCTGCTGTCAAATCCCCCCTCACTCTTCTCTTCTGCAGACTAAACAAACCCAAATCCCTCAGTCTCTCCTCATAGGTCATGCACTCCAGCCCCCTAATCATTTTGGTCACCCTCTGCTGGACCCTCTCCAATGCGTCCATATCCTTTCTATAATGGGGGGCCCAGAACTGGACACAATACTCCAGATGTGGCCTCATGAAAGCCGAATTAAGGGGAATAATCACTTCTCTGGATCTGCTGGCAATGTTTCTCCTAATGAACCCTAATATGCCTTTAGCCCTCCTGGCTACAAGGGCGCACTGTTGACTCATATCCAGCTTCTCATCCACTGTAATCCCCAGGTCCGTTTTTGCAGAACTGCTGCTTAGCCATTTGGTTCCCAGCCTGTAACAATGGTTGGGATTCTTCCATCCCAAGTGCAGGACTCTACACTTGTCCTTGTTGAACCTCATCATTTTTCTTTTGGCCCAATCCTCTAATCTGTCCAGGTCACTCTGGACCCTATTCCTGCCTTCCAGCATATCTACCTCTCCCCCTAGTTTAGCGTCATCTGCAAACTTGCTAAGGGTGCAATCCATCCCTTCATCCAGGTCATTAATAAAGATGTTGAACAAAACTGGTCCTAGAACAGATCCTTGGGGCACTCCTTTAGAAACCGACCTCCAACCTGAC
Source organism: Pelochelys cantorii (assembly GCA_032595735.1). NCBI lineage: Eukaryota > Metazoa > Chordata > Testudines > Trionychidae > Pelochelys > Pelochelys cantorii. The sequence continues at coordinate 78,501,814 of CM064326.1, forward strand.
ATCGAGCCATTGATCACTACCCGTTGAGCCTGACAGTCTAGCCAGCTTTCTGTTCATTTTACAGTCCATGTATCCAATCCATATTCCCTTAACTTGCTGGCAAGAATATTGTGGGAGACCGTATCAAAAGCTTTGCTAAAGTCAAGGTATATCACATCCACTGACTTTCCCATATCCACTGAGCCAGTTACCTCATCATAGAAGCTAATCAGATTGGTCAGGCACGACTTGCCCTTCGTGAATCCATGTTGACTATTCCTGATCACTTTCCCCTCTTCCAAGTGCTTCAAAATGGATTCCTTGAGGATCCACTCCATGATTTTTCCAGGGACTGAGGTAAGGCTGACTGGTCTGTAGTTCCCTGGATCGTCCTTCTTCCCTTTTTAAAAGATGGGCGCTACATTTGCCTTTTTCCAATCATCCGGGATCTCTCCCGATCTCCATGAGTTTTCAAAGATAATGGACAAAGGCTCCGCAATGACATTTGCTAACTCCCTCAGTACCCTTGGATGCATTGAATCCGGGCCCATGGACTTGTGTGTGCTTAACTTTTCTAAATAGTTCCTAACTTGTTCTTTCCCCACCAAGGGCTGTCCACTTCCTTCCCATACTGCGTTGCCTTGTGCATTTATCTGGGAGCTGACCTTGTCCATGAAGACAGAGGCAAAGAAAGCATTGAGTACTTCAGCTTTTCCCATATCATCTGTCACTAGGTTACCTCCCTCATCCAATAAGGGCCCCACATCCTCTCTGATCACCCTCTTATTGTTAACATGCCTGTAGAAACCTTTCTTGTTATCCTTCAAATCCCTTGCTAGCTGCAATTCCAATTGTGCTTTCGCCTTCCTGATAAGTCCCCTGCATTCTCGAGCAACATATTTATACTCCTCCCTAGTCATCTGTCGAAGTTTCCACTTCTTGTAAGCTTCCTTTTTGTGTTTAAGCTCACCATGGATGTCCCCGGTAAGCCAATCTGGTTGCCTACCATATTTTGTTTTCTTGCTGCTCATCGGGATGGTTTCTTCCTATGCCTTTAATAAGGCTTCTTTAAAATACTGCCAACTCTCCTGGACTCCTTTCCCCTTCATGTAAGCATCCTAGGGAATCCTGCCCATCAGTTCTCTGAGGGAGTCAAAGTCTGCTTTTCTGAAATCCAGAGTGTGTATTTTGCTACTCTCCTTTCTTCCTTTGGTCAGGATCCTGAAATAGACCATCTCATGATCACTTCCCAGGTTGTCACCCACCTCTACTTCACCTACTACTTCCTCCCTGTTTGTGAGCAGCAGGTCAAGCTGCGCATTGCTCCTGATCAGTTCCTTCAGCAATTGTACCAAGAAGTTATCCCCAACATTCTCCAAAAACTTCCTTGATTGTCTGTGTACTGCTGTATTGGTCTCCCAACAGATGTTAGGGTGATTAAAGTCCCCCATGAGAACCAGGGCCTGCAATCTGGAAGCTTCTCTCAGTTGTCCAAAGAAAGCCTCGTCTACCTCATCCACCTGTTCCGGCAGTCTATAGCAGACACCAACCACAACATCACCCCTGTTTCTTCCACCTCTAAACTTAACCCATAGACTCTCAACAGTCTTTTCTCCCTCTAAATACTGGATCTCCAAGCAATCATACTGCTCTCTTACATACAATGCAACTCCTCCTCCTTTTCTCCCACGTCTGTTCTTCCTGAACAGTTTATACCCTGCCATGACAGTGGTCCAGTCATGCAAGTCATCCCACCAAGTCTCTGTTATTCCAGTCAAATCATAATTCTTTGACTGGGTCAGGGCTTCTAATTCTTCCTGTTTGTTTCCCAGGCTTCTCGCATTTGCGTACAAACACCTTAGATAGCCAGTTGATCGCCCTACCATCTCCATTCGAGTCAGGGGTCTTCCTTTGTTGCTCATTCCTCCTTGTGTTTCTTCACCATATCCGACTTCCTCACTTACCTCAGGGCTTTGGTCACCATCCCCCAATGAACCTAGTTTAAAGCCCTCCTCACTAGGTTTGCAAGACTGTCCATGAAGATGCTCTTTCCTCTCTTGGTTAGGTGGATCCCATCTCTTCCTAACAATCCTTGTGCCCAGAACAGAGTCCCATGGTTGAAGAAACCAAACCTCTCTCTCTGACACCACCTGGGCAACCACACATTTACTTCCTCAATTCGACGATCCCTACCTGGACCTTTTGCTTCAACCGGAAGGATGGACAAGAACACCACTTGTCCTTCAAATTCTTTGATCCTTCTTCCCAGTGCTACATAATCTGCTGTGACCCATTCAAGGTCATTCTTGGCAGTATCGTTAGTTCCTACATGGAGAAGCAGGAAGGGGTAGCAATCTGAAGGTTTAATTACTTTTGGATGACTCTCGGTCACATCCTGAATGCGAGCTCCTGGTAAGCAGCATACTTCTCGAGATTGCAGGTCTGATGGATGACTCAGTCCCTCTTAGGAGGGAGTCCCCGACCACCACCACCTGTCTTCTTCTTTTGAGGGTGGTGGCCCTGGAACCCCCATCTTTAGGACTACGCATCCCATACCTTCTGGTAGATAGTGTTTCCTTCAGATTTCTTCCCTGAGAGGTTCCTGCCATAGCATTCTCCACTGCAGTGCCTGTGGAAAGAGCCTGAAAGTGGTTACTTACCTCTACATGAATGGGGGAGACCTGAGTTGGCCTTCTTCTTCTACCTATCACTATCCATACCTGACTTCCTTCTGAGAGATTCCTCAGATGTTATTCAATGCCTGCTTCAAGGGCAGGAGTGTAGCAAAAAGATTTTAAAGACTATCAAGTGTATCTTGCCCCTTTCCCACTCCTCTTCCTAACTCCCTCTCCAAACTCCCTGTTAGCAGTCCCTGTTCACAAGCTCCCTGGTCACTGACTCACTCCTTTATAAAGCCCTGAACTGCCTGATAGCCCCTCCCCAATTAAAGCTCAACCAATGAGCAGAGGCTTCTAGATTTCAAACCCTAATTAGAAGCTCACAGCTTCCACCTGTCAGCCACAGCACACACTCCATGGGGAGAGAGGGGAAAGGGAAAAAAAACCCAAACAGCCAAACACAAGCTTAGCAAACAGCAAGAAACCCCAAACACAAACACACTACAGACAGCCACTTCCCTCAAGGGTCCTGTATTAGCTTCCTCCTTCATCAACAGAATTTCCTCTCCAAACTCCCTGTTAGCAGTCCCTGTTCGCAAGAACATTATGACTGTTCTTTTCCCATTTTTGTCATCACCCAGAGTCTTTCAGTAGGTCTGTTGCTCACTCCTTCTTGGACCCTAGAGCAAGTGTATGCATTGGTGAAGAACAGTCAAACACCTCTCTCCACACCCCCACATACCTATCATTTCAAAATATGCTATAAACTTCAATACTGATCCTACAATCATTGGAGTTGTCCTTTAGTTCTGTGTAATGTCAATTAAGTCATAATTTCTTAATATACCATGACTTTTAGTTCATTCTGCTTTGCCATGCATTCCTTCCATTTGTATATAGGCATTGAAAATATTTATTCAGACTGCCTTGTTGCTTTTTTTCTTGCCTTTTTAATGCATTTGTGTAATCTCTTTGAAAAAGAATTTGTTCAAGAAAAAATGCAAGGGGAAATATTTTCCTTGACAGTATAACATTAACCATAATTTTATGAATTAATCTAGCAATTGGCATATTGAACTTTAACACACCATAAATGCATCCGTGACTTTTGAACAATATATTCATTTTTCTTTCTATAAGCCTGTAGTAGTCAATAAATAAAAGAGTGACATAGAGAATCCTTAAGTCGTATGCTTCTGCTTGATTTGAGGGGAAAATAAACAATTTTTAATGACTACTTTCATTGTGTTGGAAGAGAGTTGTGTGTCAGGCAGAACAGAGATTTATTTTAAGAAACAAATAAATCTCTAATATGTAGTTTTGTAAATCCACATGCTTGAACATCAAGGTAGAATTATGACATATGATAGAAAAAATTAAAATGTGCAGGAACATTTTTAAAAGTATAATTTCATCAGGGCAAAAACAATATTATCTATACTAGATTACCTTTAGATAGAAACAATGGAGAATTTTACATCAGCTATATTTCCCTTACATTAGACCACTCAAGAAGTCCAAACTCCCAACCTAACAGATAGTCTTAATCACTAGCATTCATGTATCAACTAGAGCACTGTGGGGTGTTTTCTTCATAGAGTGCGAAGAGCAATGCAATGGCTGAATCAGAAGAAATGTTTGCATGTTCTTAGTGGCAGAATATAAGATGTATACATAAAGTGTCAAGCTGTAGTGATATACTATAAAGTATCACATTTTTGTCACTGAACATATTATAACAATTACAGAAATTAAGAGCATATTCATGTGTTTTGCTGGAATGTCTCTTTTTTGAGATTCAACACATTAATTTTTTTTTCTCCATACTGATTGTAATCTTTCTGAATATAAAGCCTTCACCTTCATTGGAGTGAGGTTTATTTTGCCCAAGCCTTTAATGTAATTTTTAACAGATTTTTTTTCTTGGATGTTCATTTTATATATATTGATGAGTTGTATGTGTTAACAGATTCAGGCTTGTATTCACAATTACTTTCAAAAACTTCATTAAGCTGTTTAGCAACATCTCATCAATAACAATCATTGAATAAACCAATTAATCAGACTCCACTTAGGGAAGAAATATCTATTGTAAATGCAATGCACATATTTAAACATTCTTTGATCTCATTTAAACATACACATATATTTCCATTACTTTTCTTTAGTGTTTTCTTCCACATAGATGTAATGTCGGTGTTTACTTGCTCAGCTACCACTTGAGTTGTATTTTTTTTAAATGGACTGAATTTAGCTGATTGTTACTTGTAACTAACCATCATAAAACTTAAGATACAGAGAACACAGTGGAAAAAACCCCTCATAGTATTTATATATTACAATAATGGATGGTATAGAAAAGAATATAATATATTACTATTGTAGGTTATGAATACAGGGTGGCATCAGATTAGCATCAACATGCCATCCAGGGCCAGAGTCAGGTTAAAAAGCCAGCAGAAATACAAAGCTAACTTCTTATCTATCTTGGTGTGTCTAGACTACATCCCTCTGTCGGCAGAGGGATGTAAATGAAGCACTTCGAAAGTGCAAATGAAGCCGGAATTTAAATATCCCATGCTTCATTTGCATAATAATGTAATGGCGCTCTTTCGAAAAAGCACTATTTCGAAATTGAAACTGTAGTCTAGACGTGGTTCTTTCGAAAATGGGATGCTTTTTCGAAAGATCCTGTAAACCGCCTGTAAAGATCCTGTAAAAAATTAGGTTCACAGGATCTTTTGAAAAAGCGCCCCATTTTCAAAAGAACTGCCTCTAGACTGTGGTTTCAATTTCGAAATAGCGCTTTTTCAAAAGAGCGCCATTACGTGATTATGCAAATGAAGCATGGGATAGTTAAATCCCAGCTTCATTTGCACTTCCGAAGTGCTTCATTTACATCCCTCTGCCGACAGAGGGATGTAGTCTAGATGTAGCCTCCATAAGCTTAATGTCAGTTATTATTGGCAGTGGCATGTATATTCAGTAGTTCTAAAGTGGTAGTGGGCAACCTGCAGCCTCTATTCTGCATGAAGCCCACAGGGGTTCCACCTGCATCCCGTGGAACCTCTGTCTGCGCCCTTCCCCCATGCACCTGTCACACATTGGGGCACTGGAGCCCCATACCTCCTACTCCTTCCCCTCCCTCCTAGCAATTTTGGAGCACCCGGAATCTGCTTATTCATGCTCTATCCCCACTCATCCCTCTCCTTCCCAGGGTTTGAATGGAAAGTGCTGGGAAGGAGGGGAAGGAGTAGGTGTGGCTGCAGTGTTCCATTGCATGAGGGATGCATGGGAGAGAGGGGCAAACAGGAGGTCTCTGGGCCACAGATGGAACCCCAGTGGGCCATGGGCCACAGGCTGCCCTTCCCCACCTTCCCAGCACTTTCTGAGTGCCATGAATTGCCTGTTTCATGCTCCGTACCCGCTCCTCCCCAACCTCCTTGATTTGTGGTGTTCAAGCTCTGAAACGGAGAGGGATGAGTGGGGACAGAGTCTGAATAAGCAGAATCCTGATGCTCCAAAAGTGTTAAGAGGGTGGGGGAGGAGTAGGAAGTGTGGGGCTCCAGTGCCTCATGTGTGAGAAGTGCGTGGGGAAAGAGGGCAAACAGGGCATCTGTGGGCCACAGGAGGAATCCCAGAGACTGCAGGTTGACCACCACTGGTCATGTGGTCCACTGAAATAAAGAACTCACTGTTCTTGGTTGACCATTGCGGTTCTAGAGGATCCATCTGAGATTGGTCTCAAATCCTCAACATACAGACTACAGGAGATAGCATCTGCTCTAAAAATCTTACAAAATAAATAGAAAAAAACTCGACAAAGAAGAATCTTTATTTTAGAATTATAGTAGACGCACAGAAGTGTAAGTGACTTGCCCTTAAAGTCTACAAAAGAGCTAAGGCAGCTGGTTAATTCTCTTCTAAGCTAACAGAAATCAGAGTATCAAAAGTCATTGTAATGTGATCAGGCCCAGTCACATGAGTATTGACATAATTCAAAGGAAATGTGATGATCTTTTCTAATTCATGTATCTGTAACCTGTTGAATGTTATTACATTACAATTTACATTATATATGTATCTCTACTTAATTAGCCCTAGATCAGGCCTTGGGGGCTGGATGCAGCCCCCAGTTTGCCTGGATCTGGCCCCAATGCTCAGGGATCCCCCCACATTGGGGAGCCCGTGCTGATGCTCCAGCTCCCCTGTTACCCACCTACAGGGCTGGAGTATACAAAATCTACTAGCCTGCCCTCCCACCACCCCAGGCTCTGGTGTGCAAGGAGAATGTGAGAGTGTCTTTTTCCTTCTCAATCCGGGCTTTTTACTGCTTCTCACTTGTATGTGGCCCCCGACTGAGTTTTCTGTGGGTCGGCAGCCCCCAACCCAAAAAAGGTTCTCCACCACTGCCCTGGATCAAAGGATGTATTAACGTTTAGATGAGAATTGACTTAATGTTTAAAACTACATGAAAACTAATAAAGGTTTTTTTTCTATCACATTGTTGAGGAAGACAAATGAAAAATTATCTAAATGGCTGTAACTAAATGCATCATGTAGGTCACTGTTACCCACTAGCTGGGACTGAAGCCTTAGAACTAGAAATGAGAAGAATGCTAATTTCAAAGCATGGATCACTGCATTCACCAATGGGAAAACTCCAGGCTCGTGCTGTAGGGAGTGATCCTATATGGCTGGACTGATAGATTCTGAACTCTGAGCAATTGAACAGCAATCCCCAAAGCCATTTTGGGTAATCCTGAGAGACTTGTGGTAAATGAAGAGATTACTATACCTCTGCTAATCATTTATATTTACAAACCCTGACCCTCCTGTAATGTATTGTATCTGTCTTAACCTATCCATACATTTCATTTCTTTTGTTCTTATCTATTGCATCGTTAGTTAGTTCACTAGAAAAACTGGCTATAGCATTCTGTTTGGTGTGAGATCCTGAGTATCCAATGACCCAGGATAAGTGTGTGGCTCTTTGGGGTTGGGAGAAACATAGTGTGAGGCAACTTTGGGTTTTGCTAAACTTTCATCTCAAAGTCCAGTTTCTCTGAATGTTAAAGGCTGGCTGGAGAGCCTAATGGGACTGTCTGCGGCACCATGGCAAGTCATTTGTAACTGGTTTAGTGAAATCTAATCATAGAACTTACCACCATTTTGGGGTGTCTGCCCTGTTTTTTGACAGTCTGCCCTGTTAACCCCCCTAGATAACTTGACAGGCATTACTTTGACCACAAGATTATCCTGCCTCTCTGCTATATGTTGTATCCCACAGAACGGCCAGTAAACTGGCCACAGACTGGAAATAAAAGAAGCCTTTTCAATCATTTTCAAGAGCTAGGGCAGTAAATTTGTAACAGTGGTTAACTCTCATGTTTTGTTTATTGTGAGCACGGTCTTCCAAAAACTTAACAGTAAGTATCACAGAAAGACAAGCTAGATGTTGTAATAAATTTTATTGGACCAACTTCTGTTGGTAAGAGCTTTTGAGTTACTCAGAACTCTTCTTAAAAGGTATTACATCATAGAACAGGAAAGAACCTCAAGAGGTTGTCAAGTCCAGTCCCCTGCACTCATGGCAGGACCAAGCACATCAACCAGCTTGACTATTATCCTGGGACCAACTTGGCTACAAGAACACCTAATGTAAACACCAGGAAAAAAAATCATGCCATTTGCTATTCTTTTCTCTCTCCATTTTATGAGCTTGTTTCTTGTTTTGTGTGAAGATGAAAAGGAATCAGACTATAACAGCAGACCTGGGAGCTACTACATGAAACTTCTTTTTTCCAGCAATGGATTTCTGATGTCATGTAAGAAACTTCCAAGCACAGCATTTCCTTTCAAAGACTGTATACCAATAGAGAGTCATGCAATATGAGAATTCAATAAAATGAAGATGTATATTATTTTTTTAGACTTAAAAATTGTTCAGTGCCCCATTTCCTTTATCTTCTATGCATGTTTATTTAACATTTTAAAGTACTTTTTGTTAATTCCCTGTTAGCAGAATCATAAACAAATTACTATTATTATGATAATATGAACAAAAATAGGAATTTTTAAAATTATAACATTTTATAAACCGTATACAGTGCACTCCACAATACATGCTCATTAAGAGCTACCACACTAGTGTGGCCCAGATTAAAAGTAAGCATGTAAGTATTAGCTTTGACTTTAATACAAGTTGTACCTCCTAAAGTAGATTCTCTGGTCAGACAACATCTGTGGTTCCATAGGACCACAGATGCTTCTGGACCAGAGAACCTAGGGGCAGGGAGGCCAGTGGTGGACCAGGAAGTTTGGGGAAGGGGACTCAGGTGGCATGGGGAATCCAATGGTGAAGCTGGGAGCTCTGTGGCAGCATAAGGAACCCCATGGAAGAGGCTTGGTCAGCACAGGGAGCTCCCGTGGTACAGCTAGGAGTTGTGTGGCAGAGGCTCAGGCAGTGCAGAGAGCCCCACAGCATGGCTTGGAGCCCTGCAGCAGGGGGCTCCAATGTCACAGGGAGTTCTAGCGGTGCAGCTAGGATCCCTGTGGCAGGGAGCTCAGGTGGCATGAAGAACATTGGCAGTGCAGCCAGGAGTGTGGCACAGCCTGAGGCAGAGCAGGGAGTCCATGGTGCAGCCAGGAGCCCTGTGGCAGGAGGCTCAGGCAGTGCAGGTAGCACTCCAACAAGGGCATCCAGGTGCACAGCAGCTGGGGGTTCCAAGGCCGAGGGGTACAGCCACAGCTGGCAGCATAGCCGGCTGAAGGCAGTGGGGACTGGCTGGGGCCAGAAGCGGCGCCACCAGGTGTCCGGGAGGTGGGTGACAGGGGACCTCCCCTGGTTTGGCAAATTCCCTTGTTCAGGACAGGTCAGGTCCCGGGGTGCTGTACTGTGGAGATTCAACCTGTAATATGTAGGCAATATATAAATAAGCTTTTAACAGCTGCTTTATTTAAAACTGAGTTATTTGAAAATCACACTCTACAGTTATTCCAGAGGAAAGATAAAAAAGATAAATTTATGCTGTCTTGCAGTATACTTTTTGATTCCTAGTATTACTAAATGAAATGCTTATTACATTTTATTCTGTTATTAGGCTAACATTTAAGCATATTTCAAGATTGATAAATATGCAAGTTATATAATAGTATCAGGATCATACTAATTTACATATGTGAAAATAGAAAGACATCACTGACTGCATGATCTTTGCTTTACTGGATGCATTATAATTAAACGTGTGCTCACATCAGTGGGAGCACTCTTTTGAATAAAAATAATTAGGGGGAAATACTGATGAGAAGAAAAATTAGTATGGTCAGAAAACAATAAGTAAGAGTTCTTGGTACAAAGGAGAATATGTGAAAATTATCAGAGGAGAACAAGATCATTGGCTGAATACTAAGAACAAATTCACTGAAGTTACTGAATGGGAAGACATTTGTTCTTGACAGCAGCAGAATAACTCAAATGAAAGTTTTGTGTGTGTTTTTGTGTAACAGAACAAAGAACAAGAAGCAGGATATATAGAGGCAGATGGTGTTCAGAATGAAGTGACCAGAATTTCCTAAACTGACATTAATTTGCTATGCAAATTGTGTATCTTATTTTGATTGTATTTCAAAATAGCTTATTTTGAAATTTGGCATGTCTACACAATGCCAAATTTTGAAATAACACTCTATTTCAACATATCCCTTAACCTTCGTGGAACGAGGGCTATAGGGATGTCGAAATAATGTGCCCGTTATTTTGAAAACTATTTTGAAACAACGGGCGTGTTTAAAAGACGCAGGGTAGCTGTTTCCAAAATATCCCAAAATAGTTCCACTGTCTAGATGTACCATTAAAGGAAAACTTGAGCTTTTCATTGTATGAAATACAATTTTGTATCAAAATGGATCCTATATAGGTAAATGAACACATTTAGTATGACATTAAATAAATAAGTAAATAAAGCATGACATTACATAAATAAATATTGTATATATCAAAAGCCTGCATTTTGTGTGGGTGTATACACACACATATATAAATGTATAAATTTACAAATATGTAAATACATATTTTAACAGTACTCCTTTTCCAACCTGGTGCAACTTTGTTGACTTCAATTAAATTACTTCTGATAAATAGGAGGAGGACTATGCTCTTTTCTTTTCTTTTTCTTTTCTTTTCTTTTCTTTTCCCATGGGTTACAGTATTGTCTGACACACAAACAGAATGACACACAACACCTTTATCCCACCCAAATAACTGAAAAGCATGTGCTATAAGGATTGCACAAAAATCAGAATACTGAATCTGTTAGAGATTCCAAAGCTCTTATAATCCATGATTCACATAGGCAGGGCTCGACAAATACGCTTATCTACTCGCCCGTGGCGAGTAGATTTCAGCCAGTCGCCCCATTCACCGGTTGTTCGCGCATGCACAGTGTGGGTCTCGCACATGCGCAGTGCGGGGCTGGCGAGTGGTTTTCGCCACGGTTTGTCGAGCCCTGCACGTAGGTTCATCCAAATGTCCTGCTTAAAGTGTCCTTTTACTTTCACGGAGAAAAAAAAGAGATTAAAACTGGAAAACAAACCTTATTAAACAAAAACTGAATAATTTTGTTTCCTAAACAGGCTGGGTTTGTTGTAGTACAAAATCATACAAACTTTTGACTGAAAGGTGCTTAGGAATTTCAAGTAATGAAATCCACTTCTGTTTTAGTTATTCCAGCATTAGTTACCAAATGAAATAGATATGATATCAATTTTAGCCAAATATGAATTTAATTATAAGAGTGAAAATTATTTTCTGAGTAATCTATATATTTTTATTCTCTCATTTTCCCTTGTTAGATGAAGGAGTATCATTTTTTCCCATATTCCTCTATGATATTATCTACACTCTGCTGCACTCAAATGACTTTTAACAGTTGATCATAAATGGACTCACTGGTAAATTTAGCGTTTGAAAATATAAACCAGAGTGACTTGTTCCAGGTGAAGTTCCTAATAGCCTCTTCTAAATAGAGAAATCACTTGTGAGATAATCAGACTGAACACCAAATTTCAGAGATTTGACAGCTTAGGCAAAATCATGTAAAATTTCATGAGAATACATTTTATTAAAAAAGAGAGCGTGAAAATTGAAATTTTCTCTCTATTGAGAATATTTCATATAAAATAGTCTGGGATTTTAAAATATTCATATAAGGAATACAATATTCATGTCTGCATTGAGGAATAAGGTGGACCTAATTCAACTACCTCTTAAAATACGGTTTAATTACTATACTATGTTGTTATTATGCAAGTGTAAAACTGGACAGTTTGGCCCAGCCACTTTATTCAAAATGCCTGCACTATAATAAAGTTTAGCCTCTCTCTGATGTACTTATAGGACTCCCATTAGCACCAATGATCACCGTGTAAAAAAAAAAGGGTCTTTGCATCATTAAATTCATACCCCTGAGTAAAATTTTTAACATAGAAATGAATAAAACATGTAGTATTACATTTTGTATTATTAAAAAAATTTTGTTTACAAAAGAATTATGGATGGTGCCTTGAACATGTTAACTACTAGATTCAAACCGGACATATTAAACAGTCAGTTCTTCATTACAGTTGTTGCAGTGTGATAACTGAGATAAGTTTTCTCCTAAAACAAGCATATGGAAGTAATGTGTTCTCTTGCACAAAACCATGTGGACTCTAGGACAATGCTGACTTTTTAAGCACAACCATTGAATTAGAGGTCCCACAGTAATGCTCTTTGGTTGACAACAGTCCCAACATACTGGAAATATAATCTGGGTGTTTAATTCTACTGAATAAAAGACCAATTAAGTAAGGGTATGTCTACACTGTCACCCTAGTTTGAACTAGGGCGGCTAATGTAGTCATTCGAACTTGTGAATGAAGCCCGGGATTTAACTATCCCAGGCTTCATTTGCATGTTCCCGGGCGGGCGCCATTTTTAAATGCCCTGTAGTTTGAACTGACTGCCCGTGGCTACATGCGGCGGTCAGAAGTTAATCCGAACTAAGTCCTTAGTTCGGATTAACTGTTACACCTCATTGCAGGAGGAGTAACAGTTAATCCGAACTAAGGACTTAGTTCGGATTAACTTCTGACTGCCGTGTGTAGCCGCGGGCAGCCAGTTCGAACTACGGGGCATTTAAAATGGCGCCTGCCTGGGAACATGCAAATGAAGCCCGGGATATTTAAATCCCGGGCTTCGTTCGCAAGTTCAAATGCCTACATTAGCCTCCCTAGTTCGAGCTAGGGGGCTAGTGTAGACATACCCTAATTCTTTTAAGTTCCTAGTTTTCACACCTAGAAAAGACCTAGATATATTAATGTTTGGCTGTCAGAGGGATCTGGTGTATTGCATAGTTGATTAAGCATCATAGCATGCCTTTCTAAGCTCATGCTTCAGATATGGTACCTAAGGCTAACCGTTAAAAACCTTATGCTCACAAAATTTCCTTGTTATTTTCCTAAAGAAACTATTGCTGGTTAAGGACTATGAAGTGGGGGAGAGGAAGAAATCAAATGTATACCCATTGGTGAAAAACAATGGAATTCTGTAGAAGGGAAATGAAACATGATTAGTCCAGAGCTCTCAGCGTGTGGCAGCTAACATTTTATATTTACCACCCTATTTCTAAATAAATAATTCAAAACCATAAATAAACTTCTAATAAATAATTGTTTTCTAAACTGTATTTAACCACATAATGACAACAGTAAAAATGAAACATTTCTCACGGGCTTATGACAGCACCTTCTACTTAAGTTACATTTTAGAATTGCTTTATTCATTCTGTTTCTCATACACGTACCCACTTTTCACCTTCACATATATTCTCTTGATATCAAGACACATAGACAAAGTATATTTTAATGTTATCATAATAATAAAAGGCACAACAGAAGGCAATATATCCAGACTCAACTCAGAGATATACAATATATTCTCATTTAATTTAAAAGGGGGTCAAAGTTTATTTGGATCAAAAACTGAAAAAATGATTCCAATGAAAATTAATTAATTTTATAGAGATGTTTTTCTTGCTTATTATATAATTTTGGGGAGGGGAAAGGGTTAGCGTTTAAGAGTTTTAGGAACACAAATCCTGTTAAAAACAATGCAACTTATGTTCCTAAATAACTAACGTATGTTTACAAGTGGCACAGTATGTTGATTTATGTAAATCCATAATAAAAGTTGATTGCAAAATTTTATTTAAAGTTAACCTTCCTGATCTATGCTCATACTCTACTTCTCCTGCTCTCCTGTATATTAACTTGGGAGAGAAAAGAGGAACCTGTAGGACATTCATCTGCGAATCCAGCTTCCACTGGACTAGCAAAAGAAAAGACTCCTCAGGGAATCTGCTTTAGGTCTGTCCTTAAAACCAAAGGGGGAAAGGGGCAGGTTGGGCCAGTCTTACAGCTCACACCTGGCAGGTGTGAAGCAGGCTGACTCAAGCCCTTTAACCCTTCCCCCCAGCTCAGTTCACTCAACTCTGGAAGGGGGGAGCCTTGTTCCTCCGAGACCTCTTACCATGATGGTGGTGTCTCTCCTGCAAGCACTGGTGGCATGTTTTACAGTTCCCACATTTAGGGGTAGCATGCTTAGTGACCCCCACAACAGTCCCAAATTATTTATAATTCTCCACATTCCATTCCAACACTGACCCTCCATCAGCCCTGGCTGAATGGGATTTACATAGCCACACTTTGTATTCTTTCCTGAGCTGTATTTACATATCAACAGTTAACAGTTAATTACCTTGCAGAGCTAAACAATTGTAGTGGGCACACCCACCCCTCCTTTTAGCTGGCTGATAGCAAGCAGCAGTTCAGCCCCTGCTTACATCAGTACTTCAAGTACAGAAGTGGAGGAGGGTGGAAGAGACTTTAAAAATACTGTGCCTCTATAGGCTTCTAATTAACAAACTCCCCAAGGTCGCAAATTACCTGACCTTTGGATGGCATGTTACCACCACCCAAGTGCAAAAATCTTTTTTATCTGAACCAAGGAAGACTCACTTGGGAGCTTCTTCTCATGGGGTACCCTAAGCTCTTTTACCCTTCTTCAGGAGAAAGCTTGAAAACAAACGGTAATTTCAAATAGCTGATCTCTGACTCTCCCTGTCTACTCACATACCCGTAGTTTCAATGTTCAGTCCTAGGCACAGTCCTTTTCTATGCAGTGGTACCACTGCCTGGTTCAATTAATCTTTTTTGCTCAGCTCTTGGTTGAACACAGCTACAAGAACTGCAGCAGGCAGAGTCCCTTTCAATTCAAATCTCAGCACTTTCTTCCCATTGGTTCTCCTCGCTCCCTGCCAACACTTCCTGGATACCCACTCTTGTTGGTTTAACACTTTAGTTAGTGAATGCTGGCATGTTTAGAAAAAGGTATTATTTATTCTAATTCACAGGAAGTATACCTATTCAGAGTTCAATGCACATAGAGATTTTCCTTTAAAAAGAAAAATACATCTTAAAAATAATGGAATGAGATTAATATAATCATCAGGGTCCTTTTAGCAAAAAATTGCTTCACCCTCCATCCAAAGTGGTCCACTTGAGACATCCCTTCAAGATTAGCAATCTTAATCATGTAGAAAAGGATGTGGGAAAGCTGCATAAAGGAAATAGGCAACTAAACGGAATATTCCCATGTACATGACGCAGCTTCCATACAAAACCAGAACAAGAGTCCCCAAACAGGGTGTGCCTTTAAAATGGGTGAATGATGTATTAATAGGGAAAGATTTCATCATATATAAAATATGAGGGGGAAGGTCTGAGCAAGCTCAGTGCTTCCTCCAACATCATTCCCATGAGTCTACTTGCCATGTACAGCTATTGAAGTTTAATTGCACTTCTGAAAAAAGCTGTGTCCTCAGCTGGCCTGAACTGGCATTGTGCAGCTGGTACAGAGGAGTGTCATTTTGAAATAATGAGCATTCACAGCTGAGCTAGATTTAGTCTTTTGGAATGGAAATAGCAATATAGTACTATGTGCAAAGATAAACTATTTGAAAATAGTAATATCTGAGAATAAGGAAACTGAAGATTTTTAATATAGTAGAGATATGGAAGGATCACATACTTTGAGCTATGCATTACATTTACCTGTCCCTATTGCATTTTAAGCATTTCCATTTGATTATACTTAGATACACATTGCTATAAAATAATAGGGTATTCTACAATAATAGGGAATATACACCTGGTCTTAATGAAGTCTCTCTGCTAATTTTAACAACAGCAGCATTTTGAGCCACTGTTGTAAAATACAATATCCAACTAATTGAAATGCTACCTTATTCAATAATGTAAAATTGAAAATTCAGATGTTCTTTGGCCTGAAATTTTTCAGGTCTGAATTTTGAAAATGTTTTTGCTATGTACAACTGAACCATTCTATTTAACTTTACACCAGGGGTCTCAAACTCCAGCACTGTGTTCCATTAGCAGTGGCACAATCTAGCCTGGGAGTCCTGGCAGGCTGGGAGGGGGGAAAGGCTGTCTGTTACTATCCCCCAAGCCCTGCCTCTTCCCACCATTGCCTCACCCTCTGTCTTCACGGTACTGTGTTACGGGATGCAGCTTCGGAGTTTACTGGGTGGGGGGTGGGAAAGGGTGCTGGCATGGGATGGCAACAGCCATCGGCCCTCTTGCAGTCTCTGTGGTGGGAGCTGTGGGGAAGCAGAGCAAGTGTGCTCGCAGAGTGTGCTCTGCTTCTCCATGGTTCCTACCACTGCAGGAGTTGCAGGAGACCCCTACTGTTACTGCTGCTCTACACCAGCTGCCCCTCGGTAATCCTCGAAGCTGCATCCCTTAAGAGACAGGGTTCCATGGAGCGGAGAGGGTTGGGTGATTGCAGTAAAGGGCAAGGCTTTCAAAGTAATAAAAGTATATAACGGTACATACTTCCATTCTTCCCTCATTATGCATGTGTAACTCTCATTAATGTAAATAAGCCTGATCCAAAATATATAAAGCCAATGTGACTTTCTCTACCGAGTTCAATAGGCTTTGGATTGGATCTCAATGCATGTTACAGAATATAAAAAGTATGAGCTAGATTCTCCCCTTCAACTTCTTGTAAAAACAAAACAAAACAAAACAAACAAAAAAAAACCCCAAACCTCCTCACAGTAACAGTCCCAGTTCCTCATGAAATAGCAACATCCAAAATAGCCACATACAAACCTGGCTAAAGCGCTGAAAAACTATTTGAATGGCATTTGTATGTTCCCCCCCTCTGTCTATGACACCCAGCACTGACTCTCCACATACTGGTAGGTACTTGTTAGGAAGGAGCAGTATGTAGGAAAGTCAGTGCAGCCAAAAGCTGTATTAATATTTCTAGGTATCTCAGATTCACAGACTTTAAGACTAGAAAGGATCATCCTGATCATCTAGTCTGACCCCCTGAACATTGCAGGCCAAATAACCTCACCCACCACTCACATAATAGACCCATAACCTCTGACTGAGTTACTGAAGTACCCAGATCATGACTGTAAGAAATCAAGTTACAGTGAATCCACCATTCACATTAGTTTAAACCTGCAAGTAACTCATGCCCCATGGTGCAGAGGAAGCCAAGGTCTCTGCCAAGGCCTGCTGACAGGCTGGGGGCTGGACTTGATGAGGGGGCTGGACTTGATGACCTCCTGAGGTCTCTTTCAGCTCTATGGTTCTATGACAGGAGAGGCAAAGGGAACAGGTGCTCTGGGCCCTTTAAATCACATCTGGAGCATCATGCAACATGCTCAGGTCAGTTCTGAGGGAGGCTGTGGGAGCAGGAGCGAGCCAGCAAAATGCATTCCAGGGAGTGCTGAGGAGTGGCTGCCCCAGCCCAGCCCTTTCCACCTGAGTTCCGCCTCTTCCAGAAGCACACAGCTGCCCTGCATCTTGTCCATGGGCCCGGCAAATCTATCAGCCTCCCTGTCAATCTGACCTCAGGGAAAATTACTTCCTGACACTAAATAGAGTGATTAGTGGGACCTTGAGCATGTAGGCAAGATCCAGCCAGATACCTGGGAAATAATTCTCTGCAATATCTCAGATCCCTATTGATATTTAGTCCCATCACCAGCTGTTGCAGACACTTGCTGCTAGTAGTTGCAGATCTTGTATATGCCATTTTAGACAATTCCATCCTACTATCTCCTCTATACATGTATTGTAGCACCCTGCCTATTCACTGGTCCAGTATGAGGTTGTTCAAGATAGGGGAAGTCTGCCTTTGAACTTTTTACACAACTATGGGAGGCTGGGTCTAAGGCTCCTTTGTTTGCTCTGAGCTGAGTGTCCATGCGTGTTCACCTCAGACCAGACCCACCCAGACAAACCACCAGGAATAGGATTTATTCTGTACAGAACATAGACTAGGATTACAGAATAACAGCCTCTTTGCCTGCCTGCTATGTGCTCCCAATCTGGTCAGTCTGGAGACCTTCTGGACAGAGAATACACCATGGCAGAAACCAAGAAGTTCTTCCTCCATACCACAGTTTATAGTTGACAATTTGTTGTTTCCTTGGCTGCTGTTGAAGCATACCAGACCTTGGGCTACATTATCAAGCTCAGCCTTGAAGCCAGTTAGGATTTCTGCCCTCACTTCTCCTTATGGAAGGCTGTTCCAGAACTGCTCCTGTGATGGTCAGAAATTTTTGCCTAATTTCAAGCCTAAATTTGATGGACAGTTTATATAGATTTGTTGTTGTATCCACATTGGGACTTAACTTAAATAACTCTTCACCTTCCTGGTGTACATCCCTTGTATGTATTTATAGAAAGCAACCATATCTTCCTCTCAGCCTTCTTTCAGTTAGGCTAAACAAACCACACTCTTTGTAGCTTGGCTCAGAAAGTAGATTTTGCATTCCTCTGATCATCCTATCAATATCACTTTGTACCTGGTCCAGTCTGAATTAATCTTTCTTAAACATGGGATACCAAATGCACACAGTGTCTCTTCCAAAGGGAAGGGGATGATGTGTCCTCCCCAGCCACTAGCCTGCCCACTACTCCAGCAAGTTGTCTGCATCCCTCTCTCCCTCCTCCTGTGCAGATGAGACAATGTTAAGAGAGTTCCACTGAACTGTTTTGGAAACATGTGAGCCCTCTCCCACATGGAGAGTAAGGGTATGTCTAGACTACATGCCTCTGTCACCAGAGGCATGTAGATTAGGCTACCCGGCATAGGAAAATGAAGCAGCAATTTAAATTTATGCCTCCTGGGATGAGGTTTACCAGGGAGGTCGACAAATGCCTTTGATGTTGACCGTGGAGCATCCAGACTAGCGTGCTGAGCCGACAAACAGCTGATCGGCTCAGCGCAGCAGCCATTTTAATTTAAATGAAGCGGCGATTATTTAAATCACCGCTTCATTTTCCTATGCCGGGTAGTCTAATCTACATGCCTCTGTCGCCAGAGGCATGTAGTCTAGACATACCCTAAGAGATCAACACCAGGGGGACACTTTTTCATATCAGGCTGAGAAAGCATAATATGAATACAGACAATTTTAACTGAAATAAAATAGAATATCTGTGCTTAAGAAGAATTCATGTTTTTTCTTATGACTTAATACATGTATTATAGAAGTAATATTCTGGATTTTTCATATTCTTAATAATGAACTTTTTTGTTTTGTTTTTATGTGCCAAAAATTATATCTGATTATGTAATCCTCTAGCTAGTACTTTAAAACTGGTCTATTATGTTTATGAAGTCTCTTCTATTCCCTTTAGTAAAAACTTTAAAAAAACAATAAAAGAAGTTAAGCAACAGGGAGATTACATCACTAAACATTCACACACACTTCAGGGATTTCTCCAGAATGTCTTAAAGAAAGCAGTTTTGAAAAGACTGTGTGTATGGTTTTGATCACAGGTGGAAAAGCTGTTTTACTAAATGAAAACAGGGAAATCTTAGGCTATGTCTAGACTGCATTGTTAAATCAGAAAAAATATGAAATTTGCAGTATGCAAATTGCATATTTTTTTTGATTTACTTTCAAAAGAGGCTTTTTCAAACTTTGCTGTATCTACATGGCACCAAATTGCAGAAAAAAGTGCTCTTTCGAGCCATCCTTTCTTCCTCGTAGAACAAGGTTTATAGGGATGGCGAAAGAGCGTGTCCGTTATTTCAAAAAAAATTTCAAAAAAAGTTCTTTGGACACGGTGTTGCTTTTTCGGGATATCAGAGGTATCCTGAAAAAGCAATGCAGTCTACATGTAGCCTAAGTCATAAAACTCTATATTTCTTCAGCTGGAAATCACCAAAAATAACAATTCCTAAAATTCATAACATTTTTAACCACAGTTAACTTATGACTTATTTTTTTAAAAATTACAAAGAATATGCAAGTTGATATTCAAAAATAGTTTGTTGCATTTGAAATTGGTTATATCTGAAAAATACTCATTCTCTGTTTCTTGTTACACCCTTCTTGTTATTTATTCTTTCTCTATTAAATTAAATTAAAATATAATACTTACAAATACAGAAAAAAACCCCAAACATAAGGAGCTTTCTGTTCATGCATTGTTCCCTACATTATCATAAAAAACAATCACATCTAACAAGTATTAGATAGTTCATTTAAGTTATTTTGGCTAAATTCCAAAATCTCTTCTATATCTTTGAGAAGTGTTGGACACTGCAGAGTCTTACAAGTATACATTTTATGCACTTCCTTACACATTAAGGCTGTGTCTATACTGGTGCGATCTTGTGCCAGAGCTATGAAAATGAGGCTCAGCGTGGAATATCGCCGAGCCTCATTTGCATAACTAATAAGCCGCCATTTTTGCGGAAGAGGCTCTTGCACAAGACGGAGCTGTCTACACTTCCCCTTCTTGCGCAAGAAAAACCCTCTTGCACAAAGCCGTTATGCTGATTACACTGCTCTACAGCCAAAATGCTTCTGAAATAAATGTAGTCAAAATTTACTAATTCTGGGTCACTGAGAACGAAAATTATGCTTAAAATTGTTGATTGGCTCTAGTTTTCAAGATATGCTATTGGGTCAGTATATACGACCCTTGACTTGGCAATGGCGGAGGATAAGTGAGTTATAAAGGGAAGGGATCTCAATTTAAACCAGAAATGACTAAAATACATCTTTGACTGGATCTATGAATAAATCTATGACTGGTTTGCACAGTACTTGCTTTTTAGGCAAAACAATGAATGATGCAATCTGAAGCTGGTATTGCGTCATACATGATATGAATTGCATCATGTTATTCCTAGAAGTCATGGATGATGCAATCATAACGAAGCTTACATCACTCTGCTGAACAAATTGCCCTAGATCAGCTCTAGAAATCATACAGTGTCGTGCTCTCTTATTTGTCAGTGTTTGATTTTGCAAAGGGACACATTTCTGTTTAGCCAAAGTGAGCAGAGATGCCTCGGACTTGTGTGAACAGTGCAGATAACTTCTGCTATGTTTGTGGTGAAGTGACTTTTGCATCACAAAAGCGCAGTATAACCACTATGGTTAAGAAAGCCTATCACCTTTATTTTGGCTGCAAAATTGGAGATCAGGACAAAAGGTAGGCCTCACACATATGCTGCAACACTTGTGCAACAAATCTTCGCCAGTGGTTGAACAGGAAAAGGAAATCTATGCCTTTTGCAGTGCCAATGATTTGGAGAGAGCCAACAGATCATACCAGCAATTGTTACTTCTGCATGGTGCCTCCAGTTGGGAAAGGTGTGTCAAAGAAGAAAAAGTGGACTGTGCATTATCCAAACATTCCATCAGCTATACGCCCAGTACCCCACGGAGAAGGACTGCCGGTTCCTGATGCACCAGAATCATTCTCACTTGAGTCAGACGAGGAAGAGGAAGAGGATGAAACTTCTGGTCCTGAACCATCAGTGTCACAGGACCCACATTTTCTCCCATCCTCCTCCTCTGAACCACACCTCATAACACAAGGGGAACTGAATGACCTTGTCAGGGATTTGGAACTACCCAAGAGTAAGGCAGAGCTGTTGGGCTCCAGACTACAGCAGTGGAATCTCCTGGCAGGTGATGTTAGGGTTTCCATGTTCCGTGACCGTCAAAAGGATCTTGTCCCATTCTTCTTCATGGAAGGTGATCTTGTAGCCTGCAACAACATCGAGGGTGTGATGGCAGCCCTCAACATCGTTCACGATCCAGATGAGTGGAGACTGTTCATTGATTCATCGAAGACGAGTCTTAAAGCTGTTTTGCTGCATGATGGCAATGTTTTGCCATCAATTCCAGTTGGTCATGCAGTCCATATGAAGGAAACCTATGACAACATGAAACAACTTTTGAGGTGCATAAACTAGGACCAACATCAGTGGCAGCTTTGTGGCGATTTGAAGGTTGTTGCTCTCTTGCTTGGTCTGCAGACTGGATACACAAATACTGTTGTTTTCTCTGTGAATGGGATAGTCGTGCAAGAGATTCCCACTACATCAAGATAGATTGGCCACTCTGACAGTCATTGGAGCCTGGGAGGAAAAGTGTTCAGCATCCACCACTTGTTGAATCAAGGAAGATTTTGTTCCCACCCTTACACATCAAGCTGGGTCTGATGAAGAACTTTGTCAAGGCCATGGACAAAACACAAGCAGCTTTCAAGTACCTCCGTGGAAAATTTCCAAGGTTAAGTGAAGCTAAGATAAAGGAAGGTGTCTTTTTTGGTCCTCAGATTCGTGAACTTCTTCGAGATGATGCATTTGACCATGCACTGCGTGGCAAGGAAAAGATGGCATGGAAAGCCTTCCAGTTAGTGACAATACATTTCCTCGGAAACAAGAAGGCAGACAACTACAGGTTGTTGGTGGAAAACCTCCTCAAGGCATACAAAAACCTTGGTTGCAACATGTCACTAAAGAGACATTTTTTGCGCACTCATCTAGATTTTTTTCCACCCAACTGCGGAGCAGTGAGCGACGAGCACGGCGAGCGATTTCACCAGGACATTGCAACAATGGAGAAACGCTATCAGGGCAAATGGAGCTTATCAATGCTTGCAGACTATTGCTGGGCAGTGACAGGAGATGCTCCATTTAATGAATACAAGAGACAAGCCAAGAAGCGCCGAGTAGACACTGAATAGGACTAAACTATGTACATAATAGTTTTTTGCCTTTTGTTTCATAATACATTTTATTTATATAACCCTTCTGCTGATTTTTAAAGTGTTACATAAACAGGACAGGTGAAATATTATCATGTAAAGCAACCATAAACATGTGAAAAGACCTAGGTTTACAATTTATGATTAAAACTCTACTATCTACACAAACATAGACGTAAAATGTAAAAACTTAAATATCTTGGAAACAGTAGCCAATCAGTTGTTTTAATTGTCATATTTGAATTCAGCACATCAAAATACATAATAAATAGCACATTGTATCTCTGAAGCAGACGACTTCTAAAAAATTGTAGACCAGTGTTATTTTCAAGCATAAGAGCTTTGCACAAGAGGGTTTTTCTTGCGCAAGAAGGGGCAGTGTAGACAGCTCCGTCTTGCGCAAGAGCCTCTTCCGCAAAAATGGCGGCTCATTAGTTATGCAAATGAGGCTCGGCGATATTCCACGCTGAGCCTCATTTGCATAGCTCTAAGCGCAAGATCGCGCCAGTATAGACATAGCCTAAATGTTTATGACTTCTAGAGATACTTGAAGTAGTGTAGCATCTGCCAACAAAGATTAAAAAATTGATAGCAAAAATATTTGAGGGTACTCTAAAGCAATGAAACGTAATTGATCAAGAAATTAAATATCTACCAATGTTTGTAAAAATTGTAATGAAGTCTCCTATTCTGTATCCTCTTCATTTATCATTTTTTTCATATAAATTACTTCTTTTTTTTCCTTTTAAGGGTACAGCAGTTGTGGTTTACCTTTTGAATATATTGAGTTAGAGTCTTTTCTAGTGACCATGAGTTATTCTGGATTGACATAGTTGTACATGAAATCAAAGTTGGGGTCAAGTGGTCCAAATACTTTTCCAAGCAAATCTTCCACTTTTTCCAGTCTTAGGGTCTGTGTGTTTTTCACAGGATTTCAGAGACTGTTAAGCTATACTGAGAATCTGCTTTTGATTTTCATTTTAATGAAAGCGACTGAGTTCACACATAAGAGATGGTCAAAAATCTGTGGTGGAGGGAGAAATGTTCATGAAAGTTTCTGCATTTTTTCATGAAATGTCCTGAGCTAGCTCTAATTTATGCTCTGATTTCAACTTCTCCTGAACTTAAGTTTTGTACATCACCCTTATTTGCATTGTTATTCATCAGTTAAATATAGCTCAGATTTCATAAAAAGAAGTTAAATGTACTCTTCTATTAAAATGGAAAAGTGCCATGTCTTATCTTTTGTGATGCTTTACAACTCGTCATGAACCATTATTTTGATGGGATTTAATAGAATCATTTCTCATGATTATCTCTTGACCTACATGTAGTAGATCTAACACAATTTGGTGGGTCCTCTTCTGGGCCTGTGTTCTATCCCCCACTCTGACTTTGGTTCACTTTGTGTTGTCTGTTAAATCAGTTATTGGGGGCTGCAGGGAGGTGACAGGAAGTTTGGAGTGCCAGCATAGGCTCCCCAGTGCCGGGGGAAGCCCTAAGCCTCGGAGGCCAGATCCAGGCAACCCCGGGGGTGCAACGGACTCTCCGGCCCCCAGGCCTTAGGTTCCCCACTCCTGCAACAGACTAAGCTCATCATACATTTGCAATTTGTTGAATATAGCAGAAAAAGCTTTTCCAATTCCTGTCAGAGAATTGACTCATTGTTCAACGTCAAACACTGTCTTAGTCTTGCAACATGATTTTTTATGGGGTTAAGGTAGCTTTAAAAGAACAAAGTTACATTCAGGGCAAGAAGTTGAAAATATTAAGATATATTTCACAATAGATATGTAGAATAGATAGGAGTTAGAATTCACTTCAGATATCTGTCCTTTCTAGGAACCTTGTCTAGAAATGTGCATAGTAACTGCTTATTTCCACAGAGTCATCTCTGGAGTGGCAAGTAGGCCTAATTAAACCATGTTAGAGGACCTAGTTTTAAACACAGTTTTCAAACAATTTTGCTGCATCCCGAGCAGCCAAACTCTCCAGCCATTTTTAAATAATTTAAAATCATTCCAGATATTGCAATTTAATTCCCGCATGTGAAATAAGGTATACACAGATCTTTTTTAATCTAAAATACTTAATTGAAATGTTCCTCCTCTCTATCTGCTTTTATAATCTCTCCATGGGATGAAGGCATCTTTAGTACTATTCATATTTTTAACTGATCTCAGAGGTATATATTAAAAACAAAGGCTAGCAAGCCTTTCACATACTGCTGTGCTTGGTATTAGTGGAAGAACTTTTCTCAAAGCTTATACCTAATCTTTTGATGGTCATTGTGCCAAAAAGCTGAAGTCTTTCATTGAGAGTGGTTCTTGTTACATAAAATTTTCACAAATGATTCCAATGCTTTCTTCTCTATACTCAAGAAACCTTTTCAAAACATTTTTATTCAGCAGCTAGCTTCTGCTGATATATTACTTTTATCCTCAGAGTTAAACTTTTATATGGTTAAGGTTGTAAAATATTAAGCCCAGGGTTAAGGTTCTGTTGTGAATGGTTTAAAAGAGCTCGTATATCTACAAAAATGAAAAATGTACACTTTGCCACAACTTTGCTCTACAATCTCATCCTATTCTCGAAGCATTTTTTGGGGGGTGGCCGGGGGGTGGGGAGGGGCAAATGTATGAAGTAGTGATAGACTTGGTTTTAAGAAGTGCTCAGCATCTGCAGCTCCACATGAAATTAATGTAATCTGTAAGTATCTCATACAGTGGTTATTTGGAAGAGCTTTCAATGGTTTCTGTCACATTTTGTTAGATTTCAAGAGTGAGCGTTATGGAGAGGGATGATCTTTTTGGATCAAATTGTGATGTGGTTAACGTCTCAGAAGAAATCTCAGATGAGTATTGTAGAGTAGAATACAGAACAAGCCTAGGCTGAAATAAGCTGGAAAAAGTGGGTGTCACAGAACAAGGCATCTTGGCTACTCCATGCAGGGGGACTTGTTTATTATCCATTTAAATAGACGACAAATGCCACCTAGCCATTCATTCCGAATATGCTTTCAATATTTGGTGATCTTTACAGGAATAAGATCCTCATCTTTTGGGAGTCATTCCTGTTGACCTCACAGTTCTATCATCAATTTTCATCAGCTTCTAGAAAATGCATAATTCTACTTTTCTCTTACAGCGAGTACAATTTAAAAAAAAATCATTTATGTAACATTTTAGTAGTATTCATGTTTTGCCTAGGGTAAAAATGTTTGCATTTTAAAATATAATCTGAAACTAGGAACTAACTACACCTAAGGAATATATGCTTAGAGATAGATTTAAGCAGAAAAGATTTTACTTGAAATATGCTCAATCTTTTTTTCCAAAGTGTATCATAACAGTTAATAAGCATTTATTTCAAAAGCTAATTCCAGCACACTCAGGCTATGTCTACACTACAGAGTTTTTTTGGAAAAACGGCCATTTTTACAAAAAACTTCACTTATGTCTACACTGCAATCACGTTCTTTCAGAAAAAAAGCAAAAGAACAGAGGGTTTTTTCTGACATTGGTAAACCTCTTTCTACGAGGAAGAAGCCTTTTTCCAAAAGAGCTCTTTTAGAGAAAGGCGTGTGTGGATGGGGAAGAGGGAGTTATTTTGAAAGAAGAGGAAAGAGGAAAAAGCACAGATGCCCTGGTGGCCACTCTGTCCATAGTAATCACAACATAAATGTGAGATAGCGTTCATTCAGTGTGGACACTATCTTTAGAAAAAACAAGTTGCTTTTTTGATGCACTTTGGCAGTGTGGAAAAGCTTCTTCCAAAGAAGCCTTTAGTTTAGGCATAGCCTCAGATAAACAGAGCTAGCAAGAGCTTCTGAAATACTGTAGTGCCGTCTAACAGTCCCCACTAATGCTATATCTCTTTGCTTCTATGGGGAAAAAGCCAATTAGTTTGCTGTTTTAAGAAGAGAAATTTGCCTTCACCAAACATTTCTGAACATTGCCATTTCAAACTTAAAATTCAAGCATTAACTTTATGAAAAATATTATTATATTAAATATCTCAGATGCTTTTACAATATGACCAAAAGGGGTAATGGAACAGAAAGGGGATTTAGTAATTCATTCTGAAATTTAATTATTGTAATTTATAGGCCTACACGACCAGCATAATGGGTGTACTATTTCAGGTATTTATTTATTTGCCCTCCATCACTATAGTATCCGAGTACCTCCTAACATTTTATGGTTTTATGCTCAAATCAGTCCTATGAAGTAGAAGAGAACTATAATCCCCATTTTTTTTTCAGAAAGTTAAGCAGCAAATATAGATTTCTCCTAAACTTTATATTAGACATTTTCTGTGCATCCTTACACATGTAAAGCCCAGCTTTAGCTGGTCCACAAGTCCTTTATCCTCTCTGCATTCTAGTTTCTCCTAAACACTCCCCTCTTCCATAAGACCGACATGAAATTAGCTGACTAATAATGTGATGATTCCCCAATTGCTGGTCAAAGTTCATATCACTGATAAAAGGAATCCGTTATCAAAATATCAGGATATGGTCCATTATCACTTTGACCACTTCACTTCCTTGGCATGCCCCTTTCCAGTATTCTGTCAATTTCACCTGTCATTTTAGATAAGTCCTTTGGGCAGGCATTTTGCCTTCTTTAATGTTTGTACATTGCCTACAGCATTGTGGATGGCACTGCAAACAAACAATAATAAAGAATGATCCTAAAATTAGGTCATCTAGTTCAGCAAGTGCTAGTGCCACTGGCACTCGGATAGTTCCACTGCCATTAACAATTTGATCAAATGTAAGATAGTGGAATGCTCTGTTATCAAGACCTGAGGGTGTCTGAGTGTACAGTTTAGATATATAAACATGTACATTGTGTTTTCATGGTGCACTGCACACACACTAACAATTTCTAAATAGTGAGTAAGTTGTAGTCTAAGACCTTTTTATATTTTGTGGATGTTATGGGGAAGTTTGTCAGACGTATCTATAGGATGTAGGAATACAGTCTCATTGCTTTTCAGTGTAACAATTGTGACAAAGCTCCACCTTAGTCTTGGTGGGTCCTGCACTTTCAGACAGACTACTTGCCTCAGAAGCTCATAGCAGCCCTCAGTTTAGATACCCACTTGCTATCTGTTGAGCTACTCTCATCATTGATCAGTGTGGGGAAAAGAGGGGAAACAAAAATTTCATAGTCTTCATGGCCCCTCCAAGTGGTACAGGGAAGGAAAAACCTTTGTACCAAAACCAGTCTCTTTCTAGTACTGAACTGGATGGGGAAGAGGGGGAGCTTCCACCTCAGGAACCCTGTAATAGCAGCTGTCTGCAATATTTCTAGTAACAGCTGTATGACAGCTACAAATTCGTGAGCCACTTCCCCACACCTTACTGGAGGTTCTTCTTCCTGATATCTGCTTTCACTTTTTACTCCCAGACTCTCTACCACACTTACTCCCATCAGCTCCTTCCTCATGCACACTGAACAAACAGAAGGGAAGCCATTTTAAACCAGTCTCAACTGATTCTTAATTAGTCTCCTGGGATTCTAATTAATCTGGCTCCCTTGAGTCTGGAAGCCTCTTAATTGGTTCCAGGTGTTTTCATTGGCCTGATTGCTCTGTCTGATTCTTACAGGCTTCTGTTGGTTCTGGATCAGGCCTTGTTAGTCTACCCTGGGAATAGAAACCTATTTAATCTGGGGTTATATATTTCCCTTCCCGTACCCTCTGGCCTGACTCTGTCACACATGTAAGCTTAATGTGGAAACATTTCTCACAAAGACTAACTATTTGGTCCAAATGGGGTGCTACATCTAAACCTATTGCTTTTCCAGCTCTTTTATGAATGACTCCTTCAACAAAATATATTTGTCCGCATTATGCTGTGGGTATGCATGAATTCTTGAATTCTCATAAATTCTTTTATATTTGCACTTTTATACAATGATATAAAAAACATTGATATGGATTGTGTGCTGTCCCAGCTATTCTCCTTTTGGCTGCCAGTTTTGTAACCTGGTTACTTGTATGATATAGGCATTTTTAGTTTGCCGAGCTGAATGAATGCTTAATGCTACACATTCTTCCTCCTCTTTATGATTGGATTTCAGCTTGTCTTGTGCCATGCATATACTTACCCAATGTCTATTGTTTTATTTGAACACAGAGGGAAGTATAGCTTTTGCTCCACTTTTTACTTTTAAAGTACTGCATGCCTCTAATGAATAGTGAAGAAGTAACAGTAGAGGAACTGCAATTCTGATTAGTCCTTAAATAGTCTTCTATGTGTCCCATTATTATACGCTCATATAATGGGACCACAGAATATTTCATCAGAGGATCTCAAAATCCTTCATGCAATTCAAAGTTAGTACTACATTAAAGAACAAATAATTAACTAAATGGTCCAAAGGACAGATTTCCCCCCTTCCATATAAATTTTAATTAAAATTAATTAAAATAAAAATATTGAAAAAAAATCTCTGTCTCAATACTTGTGCTCTCAATATCTGAATTATTGGATACCACTGAGAAGAGATATTAGAAAACATGGAAGATTTTCATGTAGGTATCCCAGAATATGTCAGATCAACATCAAAGAGAAAAATAACGATATATGCCTTTCAATTGATGATGATAGGAATGGCACGTGATTTTTAAACATTTCAAAGTAAAAGCTGTAACAAAGTCAGATACGATAGTTGTAAGAGTGGCAGAAGATAGATATCAGTCCTAGAATGGCAAAGGTCTTTTCCCTATGGGTGATTCTACACAGCACCCTGCACTCGAAATAAGATACACAATTTGCGCAACACAAATTGTGTATCTTATTTTGAAACTATTTCAAAATAGCTTTTTTTGAAATTTGGTGTGTCTACACAGTGCCAAATGTCAAAATAACACACCATTTTGAGCTATCCCTTATCCCTTGTGCAATGAGATTTACCGGGATGGTGAAATAGCATGCCCATTATTTAAAAAAATATTTTGAAACAATGGGCAGCTTATGTAGGCACGGGGTAGCTATTTCGGGATACCTTCAATATCCCAAAATAACCGTGCAGTGTAGACATGCCCTAACAGATGAAAAGAGGGTATCTCAGGGAACAGGTTACTTGGACACTTGAGTTCAATGTCATGTCTATGTTTTATCTCTGGCTACTGACATTGCTGCCTTGAAGGATTCCCCCTCCACATGATATTACACTTTATCCAGACGTGGAGAAAAAAGAGGACTTACAATCCTGCAAGCCATTGTTGCCTCAGACCATGATCAGAGAGCCTGTGGGATGAAAACTGCAGATTGTATTGAGAATGACAGAGCAGACAGGAGAACGACTCCTGGGCCTGAGATGGAAATGCACTAGGACATAATGGGGCTTTTTAGGCAGTTTAAGATCCTTGTGGACTGACAAATTGAACAATCCAAGGTTCCCTTCCTTTTACAGCCCATGGAGAACTCCAGAAATGAAATTAGTTAGAGAAAGAAAAGTCACATTCATGCTTAGCTACAAGTAAAAAATATATTTTACAATAACTTGAAATGAGAAACACATTTCAGAAGCAACCAAACAACATTCCTAACATACAATACAGTCAAATGCAGAGCATTTAAATTTATCCATCAGAGAAATACCAATCATTGGTAAGATAAATAGTATTAATGTCAATCTCTAAGGAATGGACTCTTTGTAGAATTCGAGGAATAGAAAGGCTCATCTTATAAAGACTGGAAGCTACAATATATTTAACAGAAAGTGTAGAGGCATTTATGCCTGTTTTATTATATCCTATCAAATACTTAGGAAGAACAACAGAGGCTCAATTACAGAGATCTGTTCTCTTCTGGACACAGATAAGGTTAGGCAGGCTATGTCTACACTACCGGGTAGTGATACTTAGGGAGGAAGTGGTAGAAGGGAAGGCAGGAGAAGGGAGGGATGTGGGAGGAAAGGAACAGAGGAGCAATGCAGAGGCCCCTTGTGGAGAGGCCCAGGGGAGAGTCTCACAGGTGTCCTTGTCTGAAACTTTCCCTCAGGGCCTCCCAGATGTGCACAGCCCCCTGATGGGCTCGCCAGATGGCAGCTGTGTGCGGCTGCTCAAAGGCCCTTGTGAGCTGCTTAGCCTCTGCCCCCCACCCTGGCAAGAATGCTCCCCCCCTTTGTTCTTGCATAGGTTGTGCAGGACATAGCAGGCCATCACTTGGGGGATGTTCTGATCGCCGAGGTCCAGCTGGGTGAGAAGACAGCGGAACCTCCCTTTGACGTGACTGAAAGCACCCTCCACAACAATGTGGACCCTGCTGAGCCTGGAATTGAAGTGCTCCTTCATGGGGTCCAGGTGTCCTGTGTAGGTCTTCATAAGCCAGGGAGCAAGGGGTAGACTGCGTCCTCCATATTACACATGGGTATGTCCATGTCCCTGACCCCAATGCTGCGGTCAGGGAAAAAAGTGCCAGGGTGCATCTTCTGCAAGAGGCTGGAGTTGCGGAATAAGCGGGTGTTGTGCATCTTCCCCATCCACCTGATGTTGATGTCAGTGAAGTGGCCTCAGTGATCCATCAGGACCTGCAGGACCATGGAAAAGTACCCCTTCTGGTAGATGTAATCGGAGGCCCAGAAGTTGGGTGCCCATATGGGGAAGCTCATCGCAGCAAAGTTAGTGATGATGGGGTCCACGTTGCCCAGAATGACAACCCTGCACACCATGATGATGTTGATGGCCCTTATCACCTGTAGAAAGATATAAACAAAGAATCACTGGGTTGCCAGGGCCCTCGGGAACTCCTTGAGCCCAACCCCCCTTCCCATACACAAGGACCAAACCCTAGCAAGGCTTTGTGAAGGCAGAGCTGACAAACCTTCCACCCCCTGCTCTTCCTTAGGGAACCCCATTCACTACCTTCCTGCGACAATCGCACAATAGTGCCATACCTGCATGATCACGACCATGACAGTCAATCTCCCCGCTCTGAACTAGTACCCGATGGAGCAGTAGCTGTCCAGTGTAGCTAGCTTCCAAACAGTGATGGTGACCCATTTCTGGAGGGGGACGGCAGGTCTCATGTGGTCATCTTGTCACCTGAGGGCAGTGTGAGCCATTCGCAGAGTTCCAGGAATGTGTCCTTCTACATGCAGAAGTTCTGTAACCACAGCTGGTCGTCCCACTGATCCATGATGATCTGGTCCCACCAGTTGGAGCTGGTGTCCTGGCTCTAGAAGTGGCAGTGCACGGTGTGCAGAGAAGGACAGGAGGGGCTGTGCTGCATGAGCAGCATGTGGAGAGAGGTGAGGAGGTGCCCCGCAGGGAGCAGTGGGTCCTGTTCCTCCAGAGCCATGAGGGCAGCCTGCAGTAACTTCCAGGAGGTGCGGCAGCAGGTCCAAGGGCTGACCACTGCTTTCCAGCATGTCTGGCTTCATGGCTAGAGTGCTGTGGTGTCCACAAGGGCAACCAGAGCATGCAGTGGGCAAGAGCACCATTTTGGGTGCATGGAGGGGACGGCAGCCATGAATTCCGGAAGATGGCTAGCTTTTCATTCTGTTCCCCAGACACTAAGGGAGTGAGGGAAAAGTGCTTGTATTGCGTGCATTCATCTCACATCTGGCTGGAGAGCTCCCTTTCGAAATAAGCATGCAGTGTAGACATAGCCTAAGAGACTTGACAAGGGAAGCCAAAAATAACAGTGAAAAATCTACAGGTAGCAGGTTTAAGGAAGGAATTTTTGAAATTTCAGAAACAAACAAAATCCTAGCAGTATAACATGGCTGGCCAAACTTACTGACTTCTGAGCTACATATGACGGTCTTCAGATGTTCGAGAGCCAGGGTGCACTTGCCAGGGCTCAGGACTTCAGCCTCAATCCTCCTAAAGCAATAAATCCTAGCAGGCATGCCCATCCTGAGACCATTCCCTGGGCAGAACCAAGGGATGCTGCATGGGACACCAATATATAAGATGATGCATGAATTCCTGCAGCTCCTAGGGTCTGTCTAGACTGCAACCCTCTGTTGGCAGAGGGATGCAGATTAGGCAGGTCGAACATTGCAAATGAGGCAGGGATTTAAATATCCCGTGCCTAATTTGCATAAAAATGGCCACCGCGTTTTGCCGACTCAGAACTTTGTCTGCAAAAACTGGCAGTCGAGAGGGAGATCTGTCGAGAAAGAAAGCCTTTTTCGACAGATCCTATAAACCTTCTTGCAGGAGGCATAAGGGATTTGTCGAAAAAGTCTTTCTTTCTCAACAGATCCCCTTCTAGACCTCCCCACGGTGCTGGGAGGCAGTTGGCCCGGCAAGACCCCCACCCCTGAGTGCTGAGCTTCCTGTCCCCCTTCTTCTCCTTGCTTCCCCCTTCCAGCTCCCTCCTCCCAGTTTTCCCCTTCCCCTCTCCCATCCTCTCTCCTCCCCTCTCCCACCTCCTTTCCCCCATCTCAGCAGAGGTTCATTCCCCCCCCCCAAGTTGTGTTAAATAAAGACAGTTTCTATTTTTGAAAATACGCATATTTTATTTGACATCAGGAAGGGGGGGGGGGCTAGGGAAGGGTAAGTGGAAGGACGAGAGGGAGGAATGGGGCACAAGCCCCCAGTGGGGCAGACCGGGGAGACTGTTAGCACTCCTCAGGGTGGAAGCTCTCCTGCAGGGCCCCCTGGATCCTCACAGCCCCTCGATGGTCCTCCCAGATGGCAGCCTGCAGACAGTGCAGCCAGGCTGCTGGCAACATGTCCACGAGACGCAACAGAGTCCCCAGGGGCAAGTCTGGTTCCATGTTGCAGAGTGCCATGGTGTCCTGAGTAAGGGCAAGCAGAGAACTCCGAGACACAAATGCTTTGCTGTCCCTCAGCGAGGTAGACCAGCAAGCAGAGAAACCTGAGAACTGTCTGTCTGGGATGCGGGGGTCGGGTACCTTTAAGAACAAACCTCGGATAGCCTGAAGCAGCAGACCCACACACTAAGTCCAACCCTGATGCCCTACTGGCACTGGTTCCGGCCAGCCTTACCTTCAGTTCAGGGTCCACTCAACGTGGATGCGCTATTTCAAATTAGAAAAATGCTATTTCAAATTAGTTTTTGTGTCTAGATGCGTTATTTTGAATTAGCTTATTTCAAATTAACTAATTCGAAATAAGTTAATTCAAAATAGTGCTGTAGTGTAGACATACCCTCAGACACTTGACTTTGACAAGAACATGCGATTTTTTCAGCAATGATTTTATAGATGACATAAAAATTGTTGGAATAGTAAATAACAATGTGGATGAGACAAGTCAGCTTGTCAGATGAAACTGGATCACCAAACTGGAATGGTGGACTCAAATGATAAATGCAAGATCATATATTGAGGAACAAATAATGTACAAGTAGGATGTCCCTGGTCTGGCACCATTGGGACCTGACCAGTCCCAAACAAGAGTATTTGCTGGACCAAACATGGTCTGCTGCCACCAGCCCCAAATCCCTTTGCCTGCTGCTAACAACCTGTCCCAGCAAGCACCCTGCCTCACCCTCTCCTCACCTCACAATCTCCTGCCACAGAGATCCAGCTGTGTGCATCCAGGGGCAGCTGTGGAGCTCCAACCCTGGCCCTGTGTTCCATGAGGCTGCTGTAGGGCTCTGGCCAGCTCTATGCTCTAGCAGGCTGCTGTGGGGCTGCCATAGGGCTCAACTACAGCCCCATGTTCCCAGGAGCTGCTGTGGTATCATGACCCTGCACTCCTGGGGGTGCTGAGAAATTCTGGCCCTGCACTGACCTATGCTGCTGGGGTCTCCAGCCTGGGCACATGCTGCTGTAGGCTGCCAACGTTTTCTACAGGGCTCCGGCCCAGTGCCACACTGCCCCCAGCTGGGCTGCAGATCCTGTTGCCCTGGCCCCACTATCCCTCATGCCCTTAGGCTCCCGGGCTTTCTGGTTCAGAAGCATCTCTGGTCCTGCCGGACAACAGATGTTGCCAGACCAGAGAATGCTGGTTTTTGGAGGTACAACCTGTACGTAAAATCTTATAATATGGAGGACTGAAAAGAAGTTATTAAAAATTTGAATAATGGAGTGAAAAGAATGCTTATAAAATGTGCAGATTATACCAATCTCAGAGGGATTGCAAGCACCCGAAGGCTATGTCTACACTGCCCCCATTTTGAACCAAAAATATGCAAATGAGGCGAAGCATGGAATATTGCCGCACCTCATTTGCATAATTAATGAGGCTCCGTTTTTATGCAAGAGGCTTTTGAGCAAAAAGGAGCCATCTACATCTTCCTGAAAAAAATGCGGAAGAATGGCTCTTAAGCAAGAGGAGGTTTTGGCACAAAAAGGAGATGTCTTTGCGCAAAAACCTCTTGCGCAAAAATGGAGCCTCATTAATTATGCAAATGAGGCACAGCGATATTTCACACTTCACCTCATTTGCATATTTTTGGCGCAAAACGGGGGCAGTGTAGACTTAGCCTAAATGTCTGGATTAGAATTCAAAATAATCTTAACACATGGGAGAGTTGGAGTGAAGTGAACAGGATGAAATATCAAAAATACAAGTGCAAAATTCTTTACAAAGGAAGGGGGGAAAATCAAATGCACAACTACAAAATGGAGAATAACTGGCTAGGTGATAGTCAAGGTTCCCTGTAACCTGTGTGCCTGCGTGGCCACCCGAGCCTTTTCTGAGCTGCAAACAGAGGTTCAGAGCTCCGCACGCAAGCAGGGAGACCAGTTGGTCAGCTAGATAAGGGAGGCAGGACACTCAGTCCCTCTCAGTGGAGGAGCAGAAGCAGCAGCAGCTGCTTGCTATTCTGACTCCAGCCTCCACTCTGGTCCTCCCCTATCCTGTCCCCATCCCCTGGAGGGTCTGTACTCACAGGTGTGAGCAGTTCTCCAATCAGGGATGCAGGAAGCACTTGGGGACATCATGGGACCCAGATTGTGATGAAGCTGCTGGCTGAAGGGGAAGAGGGATCTGTGCTTCCTTGCCTGCCACTGGCCACATGGAAAAAGCTGAGTTATAGGTGCTGCCAGATCAGCTCAATTTCTCTGCCTCTTTCCCAAATCCTCCCCTGCCCTATGAACTACTAACTGAGCAGCAGCCTCCCCCGCTCCTGCTTCTCCCCTAGTTTGGGGAATTGGCTGGGCTGGGATCCCCTGTGTTACACTCCCCTGCTGTGTGTATGTGTGTGTGCCACATTTGCATGATTACATTTCAAAGAAAGTTTAAGTAAGTGTTAATAGCTTAAGATAAAAAAGAAAAAGATTATTTTAACAAGTATCAGAGGGGTAGTGGTATTAGTCTGAATCTGCATAAACAACAAGAAGTCCTATGGAACCTTATAGACTAACAGATTTATTGGAGCATAAGCTTTCGTGGGTAAAGACCCACTTTGTCAGATGCATCGTTGTGTATTCTTTTAACAGAATGTGTTGCAGACATCTAAAACTCTGACCTAATTTTTTTTTAAATCCTGTGTTACTAATTAATACATGATCAATAGTATTGCATTAAGGCCAGATCTTTGCTATTTGGTAGAGTTTTGGCTCTTACGAGTTAGAAGCAGTAAGTACTAAATGTGATGCTAACTGTTTTGTAGGATGAAACCTTATTTGCAAGCTCTTTGAAACATGCATCTGTCCGTTAGAAAGGATGATGATACATATACTCCAAGGTCTCAGAGGGGAAGCCCTCTTAGTCTGTAACTAAAAAGCTTAAAAAACAACAATGGTCCTGTAGCACCCTAGACTAACAAAAATATATAAAGAGTATCATGAGCTTTTGTGGGCACAATCCATCTCTTCAGCCAAGAGCAGTGTTAATTTTCTTTTTATTTGATTTCATATTAAATAATCATAAGCATTGCTCCTTGTTAATTATCCCTTGTTTTAATATATTTTCTTCCACACCTATGGACTATTTAAAATATATATTTATATCTAGGGTTTTTGTTTGTACTGGTGAGTGAATATTCACACATGACCACAATATTGGTGCTGCACATAAGAAATTTCAACCCGCCTAAAGGAGAATTCAACCTGCCCAACGATGCAAAATCTTAGAGGGAACACTGGTGGTAGTATTGATGAAAAGAATCTGGGGATTATCATAGATCCCACATGAATGTAAGTCATTAATGTGACACAGTTGCAAAAAGAATTAATGTTCTTGGATGTATTAAGAAGTGTAGAACACAGGTGATAATTGTCCCACTCCATTAGAGTACTGTGTCCAGTTTTTGGTGCCAAACTTTAAGAAAGATACAGACAAACTGAAAAAGATCCAGAGGTGAGCACTAAAAATGGCAGGAGGTTTAGAAAACATGAGGAAAAATTAAAAAACTGAAAATGTTTAGTCTACAGAAAATAAGGCTGAAGGGAACTTGATAATAGTTTTGAAATATGTTAAGTGCTGTTATAAAGAAGGTTAGTCAAAAAAACAAAACAAAACAAAACAAAACAAAACCTGTCAGGGATGGTCTAGTTTTACTTAGTTATGCTGCCCTGGGAGAGGCTGAAATATGTGACCTCTTAAGACCCCTTCGAGCCTTGAATTTCTATTGTTCTATATCTTTAGCATCAATAATTTAATACCTATTGGCATTACCCCTACTGCACTTGTAACTCACTAGCAAGTATGTTACTAGTCCCCTTCTTCCCTGCCAAATTGCAGATAAGAATTATTGGGTGCTGAATCTTTAGCATAAGCTGCAACAGTTTGTGGTTTTACCTATGGAGTTCCCTGTACAACTCTGGTCTGTTGACCAAGAGGATGGCCATCATATGCAGAAAACTGAAGCTAGCTATACTCAATTCATCCTTTTCTTTACATCCTTTTCTTTAAGCATCCTCTCAGCTGTCTCATGAACACAACCTCTGATTCTCACTCATTTTTTTTCTATCTGAAAACCATCAATATGAAAATTTCCTTTTTTATCATATTTTTAGTTAATTCATGCCTAATTTCCCTTTTAACCGCTCAGTTTTGTAATCATGAAATGCTTAACTGAAAGCTCCTCTTTTCCACTGCAGCATTCTGCCTACAATCATTTCTGCAACATAGCTTCCATTTACCACCACCTTGGTATGCAGTCTGCTGAATCATTCAATCATTCATCCATAATCACATCTTAATTACTGCTGCTCCCTTATTCATGGCCTCACACATAGCAAACTTTATTCTGAAAAAAAAGCTGCAGTTTGCCCCTTTTTCCACACATGCAAACAAAATACAATTCTTTCAGCTTGCCATGAAAGACTGATTCCACTACAAAAATCTTTGGCAATATCCCTGACATAAACACCTGTGATCTCAAAAGAGATGTTCTTGCTTCCGCATCTCACCCTTTCAAGTTCTGACCTCTTTTTAATTACAGGTTGAAGCTCTCTAAACTGGGATTCTCTGGTTTGGCAACATCCGTGATCCAGAAGGGCCACAGATATCCCAGGACCAGAGAGTCCTGGAGAAGGTCTAGTGGCTGAGAGCCTTGCAACTGGGCTGGAGCCAGTAGGGGGGCTGCCCTGCAGCAAAACTGGGAGCCTGGGTGACTACCCAGTGGTGCAGCTTTCTCGATGGGGCCAAGAGGCAGCAGGCTCCCTGAAAGCAGGGCCAGGAGCCCAGAAGCGAAGCTGCCACCCAGTGGCACAACCAAAAACTTGGACGCCCCACTGCTGGCTGGTGGCAGAGCTGGAGCCCAACAGCTGGGCTGCCAGACAACAGTGCAGCTCCCCAGCAGAACTGGGAGGCAGCGGGACTGCCCAGCACTGGGGCCAGGAGCTCAACAGCTAAGCTACCCAACAATGGGGTTGAGAGTCCAGGAGTGGGGTTACTGCCCATTGGCACAGCCAGGAGCCCGGCAGTCCTGCTGCCACCCGCCAGGAGGCAGCAGGTCTGCCCAATTGGGCTGGAGTCCAGCAGTGGGGCTTCCACCCAATGGCGCAACTGAGCCCTGGCTGTGGGGCTGCAACCCTGTAATTTTGGGCCCACCCACCTCATTTGCAGAGACGCGCAGCTGCACTCACCACCACTCACTTTCCTGCTGGAATGGTTCTGGGCAGCCATGTGGCTGCCCCCTTTGCACCCACTGGAGCTGGGATGCGCACGATGAGGCTGTCCCTGCTGGCCTGGGGCAACCTCACCAGCCTCAGTTCCAGCTCCGATAGGTTAAATGTGGTGGTGGGCAGCTGCCTCCTTTGCTCTGGTTGGTCAGTGTCACCGGCCCCAGTTACAGATCTGGTGGGTGGGTCATCACTTGCATTTCAATGAGGACATCACTTGAACTCAGATGCACTGGGATTTGAGTTTCCCTATTTTCTTTGCCTTAACTAACCA
Organism: Pelochelys cantorii; assembly: GCA_032595735.1. Classification (NCBI taxonomy): domain Eukaryota; kingdom Metazoa; phylum Chordata; order Testudines; family Trionychidae; genus Pelochelys; species Pelochelys cantorii. The sequence goes on from CM064326.1 coordinate 78,540,864, forward strand.
TCTTTAAATTATGAACTGGTTAAAATGGCTGAATTTCTTAAATTATTATGTCAAACTCAGTAGGCACTCTCATTTTAATTAGTTTTAATTAGACAGATTGAGTGCCTTTAATTTTTTTAAAAATCATATTCAATCTAAACACTTTTAATGCAACATTTTCAAATAGCCAAAAGTTGCAATCAAAGACCTAAAACAAATAGTATATTTTCTGATATCTTTTAATTCATAATCTACTGACTCATCAAAATATGAGGAAAACATAGTATATAGAACAAGGCAACTATAATTGATACCAGGGCTTTTCAAGATACAATAACTGAAGAAATCAGAATACTAACCATTAAGCATGTAATTCACAAATTCAAGACCCCAAAAAGGACTATTATTAGATCAGTGACTCTCAACCTTTCAAAACTACTGTACCCCCTCTCAGAAGTCTGATTTATCTTGTGTATCCCCAAGTTTAAAAACTACTTGCTTACAAAATCAGCTATATTCACTGAAAGATGTGACTCAGAGATTCAAACTCAATTCCCAGCACAAAATTTAATGAATGAAGGTGTGTGTGTGTCTCTCTCTCTGTGAGTGTCAAGAGAGAGAGAGAGAGAGAGGTAAAAATGAAGTGGTGTTTGGGGGTGTGTATGGAGGCAGGCAGATATATGAGGGAAGTAAACAAACACACATATCAAGCAATGCAATGCTCAGGAGAGCAATAGCTGGGGTATCTCCCTTTTTTTCATAATTATAACATCTTTGATGTTGAAAATGAAGAAGCCCAATGTGTTTTCAGTTGGATTTTGAGTCACATTATCAAGAAACTTGTTATAATTGACACTTCAGACTGAACAGATTTGTAATTCCCATTGTTGGCCTGGTTTTCTTCATGGTTGATGAAAATTTTGCTGTATTAACTTTATTTGATTTCATAGTATTTAATGTTAAAGTTGTTAAAGTTACAGTTGTTAATTATCCCTTGTTTTAGTATTCTTTCTTCCATAACATTTAAAAATATATAAAAGGTATTTGTTAGTAACTAGTGAGTACCACGGTAGCACACATCTGAAGAAGAGCACATGACCTCAATATTGGTGCAAAAGACAAAACTCACTTAGAAAATCTTAGAGGGAAAATCTTAGAGGGAACACTGCCCATGAGGCCAGGAACCCTGCGCACAGTGGGGTCTGCAGTGGGGATGGGGGGATGGACAGAAGGCTAACAGCCAAGTCATGGCTTTGGGAGGTGGTGACAAGGGAGGGAAGGGAAGAAATGATCTCCCATGGTCCAGCAAAATCCCTCATATGGGACCAGTCAGGTCCCGAGGGTGCCAGACAGGGGGTCCAACTTGTATACTCCTTTGTCTTGGAGATTGATCCTTTTCTGGTTTTCTATCAGATACCTAGAACAGACAACATTCCACCCCCTAACTCTCTGATATTTCTTGCAGGTGTGGAGGGGTTAAACAGAACTTAAGAGTCATTTGTTCTATTGCTTGACATCAGTAAGCTGGCTAGCCAATTCCCTACACTCATGGTATCTATTTCCAACCCTTCCTACCATTCCAACTCAAATTTAAGTTGTTAATTCTTTGGAATCAAAACTTCCCATATGTTTGTACTGCATTTTTTGCAAAGCACAATTTGGACATTATCCTGATTTGGGACCTTTGTTCCTCAGTCAATACAAATCAGTAATACTATCTTCACCACACAGTCCTTTCCCCTACCCCCCAGCATTTTACAGCATTATCCACTGGTGCAATTCAGGTTCACTGTTAGAATCTGCATGTATTAATTATTAAATTAAATTGTAATGTATGTCCTTAGTCTAAACATATAGTGACATCTTTGGTCCTGCCTCAGGACCTGCTGGAATTAACAACCTCTGATGGTGCCTTCCAACTCCACATACCTATGTGTTTATTTCCAAAATATTAGAAGATGGCATTTTCCAAAACCAATAATACTTATAATCTATTTACAAATATTAAATTAAAATTTTAAGAAAACCACTAAAAGATTATATACAGTACTAATTAGATATCAGAAAAAAACCTAGTTTAGATTACTGCAGACTCATATCCTTGCATTTACTTTCACACCTTTAACTGAATTAAACCTTCTAATTGAATCTAAACTTAAAGAATGCTTCTTTAAGGTCCAGAAAATATATGTTTAGTTAAATGGATTTACATACAATGTAGAGATTTGCAGGGAAATGCCATCTGAAGAGGTCAAACAGTGGAGATGAATAGCATGTACCAAAAAATTTTGGAAAAGAGTAATACTGATCTTTTGCCTCTATTGAAAGCTTTTAACTGTAATGCATGGCTGCATCTAGACTGGCAAGTTTTTGCGCAAAAGCGACCGCTTTTGCGTAAAAACTTGCCAGCTGTCTACACTGGCTGCTTGAATTTGCACAAGAACACTGACGATCTAATGTAAGATTGTCAGTGTTCTTGCGCAAATACTATGATGCTCCCGCTCAGGGATAAGCCCTCTTGCGCAAATGCTTTTGCGCAAGAGGGTCCATATAGACAGGTAAAAACTGTTTTGCGCAAAAAAGCCCCGATAGAGAAAATGGCGATCGGGGCTTTCTTGAGCAAAACCGTGTCTAGATTGGCATGGATACTTTTCCGCAAAAAGTGCTTTTGCGCAAAAGCATCCGTGCCAATCTAGACGCTCTTTTCCGCAAACGCTTTTAACAGAAGAACTTTTCCGTTAAAAGCATTTGCGGAAAATCATGCCAGTCTAGACGCAGCCATGGTGTTTTTGATGTAAGATTACTATGGCTCAATTCCCAATAGCACTAAGTCTTATTGAAGAAGTACATTACAAAAATAAAAGTATAAGGTCAAAAAATGTTGACAGCAGAACATAGAACTTTCATTCAAAAATAATTAAGTCTACCTGATAAGATGTCAATGATTAGTGTACACTTTATCCAGCTAAAGTTGATTATTGTTGTATAAATTCTAGGGGCTGTCAAAGATAATTTGAAATTAAAACAAACAAACAAAAAAGCCACACACACTTCTAATTAATCTGTAACACAATGAGACAACTATGCTTTACAAATCTTTACTGATCAAAATATATACCAATGTAAATAACATTCAGATAGTGGCCCAATTGGAAAAAAGCCAAGAAATGCAATTTTAAGATTAGGAATAAAGCACACTCCACTGACTGTGGGTGTATTCCCTGCAAAACACTCATCACCCTATCACCCTCTAGGCTGAAAAAGGAATCCTCATCTGTTTGTGACTGGCAATGGAAATCTTGTGAAAACAGGAACGACTTTTTCTAAGTAACCATCTCCTGGCTACGGACAATATTTGCACTTTTCTTCCTTCCAGAACATTCCTCTCTCCATTTAATTCCCAAGTTAGCCAAATGAAATTGCTAAATTGGTCAAGTTAAAGCCTAAGGTTTAAATAGGCAAGTACAAATTCTCTGTCTACTTAGTACAATACCACTACTTCCTCAAGAATATTGAATGCACAGTAGAGAAAAATGGAGCATAAAGATTTTGTTCATAACACTAGTAGTCTCAGAATGTGGTGGATCTTTTCCCCGGGAGCAAGAAGAAATGAAGTAATGTTAAAAACTTTGTAAGAAAAAGGTAGGTAGAAGCTTACATTATTTTTCCATTGTGCATAATAGGCTGTGTACAATATCAGACTTAAATTCAAGGTTTCAGTTCCTTATAATTTAAAAGGTATTTTACGGATACCCCTTCTGAGGTTTCTTGTTTTCAATCACTCATAACTTTTTGAAAGTTTCACCTGGAACCCAGAGGCACTGAGGCCCTTGACAAGGGAAAGTGGCATCTGCTCAACAGCCTTAGCTAAAAAGTAGTTGGATTTTAGCTGATGTAGCAGAGGTACATGTCTTTAGCCCTTAAGATTACAGGTTCAATTCAGCCTGTTACCAAACCCAAACTCTAGGTTATACACCTTTAGAATAATTTCTTTCACACTTACTCTCTGCCCAAAGATGATTTTTTAAAAGTTTGAATAGAAATAATTTTGCTGGTTTTCACTCTGAATGAGGAGAATGAAAAATATATATGGTATATTTTTAATTATGAATAATTCTTGCAACCTTTTCTAAAATAAATCATACAGCTAAAAAAAACAAAGACATTTGATATTTCATATGAAAATAGCAAATGTTGTGAATAAGTGCTTTTGTATGTTTCTATGTAATCTGGCTTTCATTAGATTAAGTTATGACCCACTGGAAATTGCACACTATGCATGCGCAGTATGTTTTGCTATAGGGTTTTTATCAGCTCATAGATAATGAGCCTTGTACAACTGCATGCTAACATAACTGCATAGAGAAAAAATGTACTCAAAGTGGAAAGGGATGGGGGAGACTTGATACTTTGTAAATTCTGCAGGATCTAGGTCCCTTTAAATATTTTAAAGGCATTAAGAAGTCAGGGAATGATGTTTATCATTCAAAAAAAGTAAAAAAATCACAGATAGATTTGATTTCTTCTTATACTGTACAAGGAACTTTATGAGAATAAAGAAACAATTTTCCCCTTCACTTTCTCATTTACTTTATACTGACTTACAGAAAGTCAAAGACACTTGTGAACTTAAATACTTTTGAATATAAAAGTAACAAGGCACTTTTGAAATGTTACCAAGTGTTCCTTCCCAAGATACACAGTTTCTAGGGAGCACAGTACAGGTCTCTCTTTGCAGATTTTCAGGGACTGAACAGGGTGCAGACAGTCCAGCCTAGCAGTCACAGCCAGACCAAGGTCTGCCAATCAGGGAACAGTATTAACTGCACAGAAGCTGGAGAAATCAAAATAGACATATTTCATAAGCAAGAGTCAGGGCAAAGTCAAAGATCAGAGATAGCACCAGGTTGGTATCAAGAGGCAGGACTCAGGTCAGAGTCAGGCTGGTCATCAGGAAAACAAGTAGAGCCTTGCACCACGCCAGGCCAAACTCTGTGTTTCTCCAAACAATTCCCTGGGCCAACCCTTGAAGTTAAAAAGGGGACTTGCCCAATCGGTGAGCCATGAGGTATTGTCTTGTTGAATCTCCTGCAGAGCCTACACTCCATAGTAGTCCCTGGCTAGGCCTTTAATCAGATACCTGATGGTACCCTGCTTATCAGCCATGCTAAACCTGTAGATGTGAGTTCTAGGTACTCACACTTCCTAAACCATATAGGAGAGGTTATGTTAATGGTTGATTATGGAAGTTGAATGTGCTATAGCCTATTTCCTGAAAGCTAGCAGAGCTTTATTAAGAAATTTACAAAAATCTTCATGTAAATATCACAAACAAAAAAATAATTACAACAGTTATCTTTTGTTTAAAGAGACACTACACAGGCATCATGTCTTTCTGTTTAAGAGGCTGTTGCCATAATACATCACTATACCACCCATGTCATATTTAGTGATTATAATAAAGTGAGAGAAATCTCTATATGCATATATTTAACAGACCAGGTAGGTCTTTCAAATATTTTAAACAAGATGGGCAGGTGTACTGATGGTGTTGCTAGTGAATGTACTTTGAATGCTTAATAAAAATTATTCAAATATTTAAATATCAATCTGTCCTTTGTCTATTTTGCTGGGTATGTAATTAGCATGTTATTTTCCCATAACTACAACCTCCCATATTTTTGTGAGTCACTCTTCAATGGTTGGGCTATTTTTCTTTTTCCAGTGGGAAGCTACCAATAACTGAGCAGCTTTTAGAAGATGAGAAATTAATTCTTCATTTTCTTTTGGGTGACCATTTCCAAAAGGAAGCCCCAGGAGGATTACCAAAGGATCAATTGATAATAAATATCGAAAAATGTATGATATTTGGTTATGGGTTGAATCCCAACATTCTCTAATTAGTGGACATGCTTAACATGTATACATAAAATCTCCTCTTTCACCACAAGTTCTCCAACATTTATCCCCATTCAGTCTATATTTTTTTTAATATAGACTGGTGTGAGGTACCATTGAAACAGTATCTTAAAGAAATTTGCATTTATTGTGCTACAGCAGGCTTAGGCAAAATACAGCCTGTGGGCCAGATCTAGCCTGCCAAGCCACCAGATCTGGCCCGTGGATGCTGTGGGGAGCCCCAGTCAGGCTCCCCACTTGCCTCGCCCTATCCCACATGCCACTCAGAAACACGGCTGCAGGGCATTTTTTTCTTTAAAAACTGAGAGTCAGCAGGGGAGGAGGGAAGCTTTAGGAGCTGCTCCTGCCCCCAGAACATTCCCATTAGCCAGTTTATAGCCAGAAACCAGAACTGCCTGTTTCAATAATAGGCAGCCACGAAGCACAAGGGGCTCCAGAGCACATGGCTGTAGCCTGTGCAGTGGTGGGGCAGCAGTGTTCCCTCTAAGCTGGGCCCCAGCACAGCTTCACAGGTGATTAATCAGCCCCGGCCAGTCAGAGGCTCAGAGCTCCATGCACGGAGCTGCCTGACTGGGTGGGGCTGATTAATCACCTGTGAAGCTGTGCAGCAGTGTAGCTTAGGGGGAACACTGGCTGGCAGGGAGCCTGATTCAGGCACCGGATGCTAGCTGGTAAGTCTCCTGGCCAGACCCTGCCTCTGGCACCCCAGCTCCTCCCTTCCCCAACCCTCTGCCCCCCACTTCTGCCCCCTACTGCAAATACCCAAATCCTCGGCCCCCTCCTGCATCCATATCCCCTCCCAGATCCAGCACCCCAATCCCTGTCCCAGATCATAGTCCCTTCCTGCCCTAGCTCACAACCCAAATCCCTGCACCCCCTCCTATACACCAATCCCCTGCCTTAGGTCACAATCCAACTCCCTACTCCTCAGTCCAGTGCCCCAGGTCACAACTACCTCCTTCACCCAAACTCTCTCCCTTACCCCAAGCTCCCTTCTGAACCCAACCTCCATCCCAGACCCCAAACCTCCTCTATTAATATCATGGAACAGTGTGGCCCTCAACCACTTTCCAAATTCTTGGAGTGGCCCCACCATCAAAAATTATTGCCCACCTCTGTGCTACAGAGTGAGGTTGTTGGTCATCTTTTCCAGATCAAACCCCATTTCTTGGGTCTGACTTGTTTATCCACATCTTTATCCAGCATGCCATACAGATTGGTGGTTCCTGGGTCCAGCTCCCTCAGAACCTGACTAGTCCCAAATTATGGAATTTTCTGGAGCAGGGGAGGTCCTGTGCAACCGGCCCCCCAGCCGACCTCTCTTCCCCACCACTGGCTGCACTTTGACCCTGCCCCCCACCTCCAGCCTTCACCACCCCCCCACCTCCTACCTGGCTGGGTTGCTGGATGGCTCTGGCTTCAGTGCTGCCAGCAGCTGCAGATGTTGCCCAGCTCCGGCCCTGGCTGGGCTGCCAGACACCAACCTTGGTCCTGACAAGTAAGCTAGAAAAGATTCTTTTCTGAAAATCTGGCCAGTTGTGTGTATTCTATGTCTCACCCACACTAAACTCTGAAGTCTTTGACTGTACAATTGTTTTTTGAAAATGTGTTTTTAAAATCTGGTGTATTTAAAAAAAAAACCTGAAAAAGTCTGTGAAATAACTATGTTAGAATATCATAATGTATTCATATTTTAAATACCTAATTAGAAAATACCACAGTATAAGTTGAATACACATCATTAAATCAGCAGCATAGACTGTAATTACAGGATCATGCATTTTTCACAAATAATAAAATGTAATAATACATTTTATACTTTTATATTCCTGTTTTTTCATTATGTAATATTAGTCACTATTCTGTGTATGCCAGACACAGTCTGTTTTAAAATCATGAATATGAAAACTAACCAGTAAACCGTAAGTACACAACAAACTACAGGTTAAACCTCCCTAATCCAGGACTCTCTGGGAAGCCCCGGCAGGGGAACCCCCTGGAATCAGAGGAGCTTGGCTGTGAATGGGGAGCCCCCATCCTGGCCAGAGAACCCTCGGTAGCAGTGGGGCCAGCCGGAGGTGGCCCTGAGCGAAGGAACCCAAGGAAAGACCCAGGAGGAGCCAGACTGGCCCCAGAAGTGGAGCCGGTGCTGGCTGGGTGGCCCCAGACCAGGGAACCCCTGGTGGCAGTGAGGCGGGCTCCAACAGCAGGGCCAGCAGCAGCCAGGCAGCTCCAACTGTGGAACCCCAAGTGGCCGCAAGCCAGGGTGGATGGGTAGCCCTGGCCCAGGAACTTCCTGGCATCATTGGGGCCAGGCGGGTCTGGGGAATCCCTGATGGTGGCGGAGCCAGGCAGCAGCAAGGAAACCTTGGCTGGGGAGCCCCAGGGAACCCCCAGCAGCCAGCAGCGTCCAGGTGGGGCTGGTGGCAGCTGGGCAGCCTGGGAGGGGGATCTCCAGCGACAGTGGGATCTACAGTGGCCAGACCAGTTGGAATCCTGGGAAAGTCTGGTGGCAGCAATCAGGCATCAGGGTGGGAGCCCCAGCCTTGGGAGCACCAAGGAAAGGAGCCTGGGAGTAGGGCAGCCAGCAGGGGATCACTGACCTCCCTTGGTCCAGCAAACTCCCTGGTTCGTGACTGCTCAGGTCCCAAGGGTGCCAGACCAGGGAGGTCCAACTTGTACAAATTAACAGATAATAAACAAAATAAAGTTTGATGGCATAAATAGGCTGATTAATTTTCAGATGAGTTATTCTATCTTCATATTTAAGTTTCTCAGACACTATATTGCACTGAAGAAATCAAAGAATGCACTGAAAAAAGGGGATCTATTGTCCAGGCTTCGAGAAAGAAGGCAATGGTGGTTTGTGGTATGTGAAAGAGAAGTCAGAAAGTGCTACAAAAAGGTGGGTGTTGAGTGATAAGCTTTGAAGCATTGACTATCCCCCCAGAGAATGTAAAGTGGGGTGGGGGAGGAGAGTTATAGCTGCAAGCCATGGTGTGGGAAACTCTTTTCTCCATGCAGCAGGAAAAGAGGATCCAGGCAGGCTGCTCAGCATGTCTCCACATGGCTGCAGGAGGGTCAGAGCAAAGGGAAGGGAGACTGTAATGTACCAGAGGATCTTGGGGGCACCACTGAGAGGGTCAAATCAGGGTGAACTGCTTAGAACCAGGGATATTTACAGCACAAGACTGGGGTTCTCCTTTCTAAGGCACCAAACGAGTCACAAAGAACACTCCCACCGCCAATCTGGCCAGTAAGAAGTTTCATAAGCTTTCCCCCTTGAAAAATACCTTGCCTCTATAGGCTTCTGCTTAAAAAACTCCCCAACCTCACAGATTCCCTGACCTTGGGAGATAGGCTGCTACCATCAAGTGAAAACCCCCTTCTTCTTGGACGCAGGAAGAAAGCACTTGAACTTCTTCCAGAGAGGTACCCCCAAGCTATTTTACCCCAAGTGAGTTTGAAGAAAAAAAGAGAAAACAAACAGCAATCTCTGATAGCTCTCAGTACCTCTCAGTCTTAGGCATGCATACACAAACCTGCTATTACCTTCCAGGACACAAGAATCAAATTGTTGCCTTAAAAATACACTTTTATTAACAAAACAAAAAGATACACTTAGTAAAGCATATTTGGTTACTAGGTGTTACAGAGCAACTGAGATAAGAGCAAATTAAAACAAAAAGAAAATGGTACCTCTGGGCTACAGCTTAAAATGAAGTGTATGGGGGGCACATGGACTTAGCACAGAGAAGTTTAACCGAACAACAAAACAAAGAATATAACCTGATTGTGACTAAATAGACATTTTCCTATCTACTCACAATATGTGCTTCCAGTCCATTTCCATGCCCAGTATTCCTCGTAGGCATGGTAGTTCTGCCTGGTTCAAGTCATCTTGTTTCCCCAGCTCCTAGCTTAAAACTCCCACAAAGAGAACAGCAGGCAGGTATATTTTTCAATTCAGATTTCAATACCTTCTTCCATTGGCTCTCCTGACTCCCTGCCAGCACCCCCTAGCCACGTGAGTTTAACACTTTAGTCACCAAATGCTGGCCAGCACTACTACTATTCATCACACAAATAAATAATAATCGCTTAATAATACTCTTTCTTCCCTATTATGCTTTCATGTGTATAATTTCTTTCTACATTCCTTGATGAAAAACTTTAATGTTTCTTTTATACTAAAATTTGCAAACTGAAAGATACATGCATATTGGTAGGCTGTGGACCATCTCCCCTGCTTCCATCAGAATACACAAACCATCTGCTGTTTCACTCCCATTTAAATATGCTCATAAAAAACAAAAAAACAAAAACACATTAACCATTTCTGTAGGGAAAAATTAAAAAAAACCCAAACCATAAAAGCGTTTGTTTTGACTACACAAAGAGACAAGGGACAAAAGAAAACCCCTTTACAATAAAGTTATGCAACTTCAACTTGTAGTAAGATCTGCCTGTATATTTTCTTTTTTGTTGCCAAAACAGTATTCTGCAGATATAATTCTTAAAACTCACACCGAAAATTTAACAATTTCCTCATTTTTAAGTTAATTTTTGTATTTTGAACTTGAACTTTATTTGATACTAGCAGAAATACCCGGCTTCACCTGGGGAAAATATAGTAAAAGGTGTGATGAATGAACTATGTCAATTACATTAACTTAGCATATTGTATTGGAAATACTTTTCTCTGATATGTTACTTTAAGAAATTAACATAGCTAGTGATGTGCTTACAAAATGACAAATCCCATAGGGTCTCTTTTCTCAATCCCCACAAATCAGGAAGGCCCATCTTCCCTTAAAGACTCTATGCAAACCAATGCCTGCAGCCTCCTTGCCAGAAGCCCTGAGAAATGGAGGGGATGTCTCCTGGGCTCTGCAACAGCAGCAAATCACTGCTCCCCAAGTGCCTTCAGTGCATGCTCCATGGGACAACCTGAATGGACTTCCTAGTGGCAGCTGGACCGGTTGCATTGATCAGACAAAGCGAAAGACCTTCAGACCAGGTGCAATGAGTGATATCTAGATGATCAGTACATGCAGCACCTGGACGTACCTGTTCTAATGAGAATAGGCTGTTCTGAGTGTACTGTGTCCTCCTCAGGCTCCACGGTGCTCAAAACCTTGTCCTCCTACCCACCTCCTCTTTGTACTGTGAGCTGAATCCTGCAAAGTGCATAATGCTTGTGGCACTTGCCGATACCACCTGCAGGAGAACACATGCAGCCCAAAGGAGGGTGAGTGGTAGGATGGCTCGTTTGGGTGTGGGGGGAGGGAAGCAACTGTAATTTCCAGAAGGGGTTCAGTCAGAGCCTGGCTGTGTGAAGATGTCGAGAGGCTGTGATAGCTGGAGGCTTCTCCCAGCCACAATTAGAAAGACTAGACCCTAGCCAGCATCAGCCACATTTGGGTCTGTCCCGGAGACCTGTTGGTGCCCTAGTATAGGGGAGGTTGCTGATTCTCTGCCCCACTGCAGCCTCTCCCCCATGGGCTTTCCCTTGATTGTGCTGCAGGTGCCCACATGCTTTATCCTCTAGGATCTCGTAGTTGTAGTTTATGTGACACGTTTAACAGAAGAGTCCAGCAAATGCCTGTGATCAGGCGCTACTAAAAGCTAATTATCAGTGGGCCCAATTGGGGCTCTGCGGGAACCTATTTCAAGATATAACCAATCCAGTCCTCTTTGTACTGTGAGCAGAATCCTGCAAAGTTCATAATGCCCATGGCACTTGCTAATAACGCACATAGCCCTGCCAGGAGAACGCACACAGCCCAAAGGAGAGCAAGTGGTGGGATGGCTCGTTTGGGTGTGGGGGGAGGGAAGCAACTTTAATTTCCAGAAGGGGTTCAGTCAGAGCCTTGATTGTGCTGCAGGTGCCCACATGCTTTATCCTCTAGGATCTCGTAGTTGTAGTTTATGTGACATGCTTAACAGAAGAGTCCAGCAAATGCCTATGATCAGGTGCTACTAAAAGCTAATTATCAGTGGGCCCAACTGGGGCTCTGGGGAGAACCGATTTCGAAATATAACCAATCCAGTTATGTAAGTTAGGAAATCAGTAGTATCCGTGCAAAATTTGGTGTTTCTAGCTCTGTTTCGGAGATCTTTCAGAATTATCAGTGGGCCCATTGGGGCTCTGGGAGAACCGGGGGAAACAATTTTGAGATATAACCAATTTAGTTATTTAAGTTAGGAAATCAGTAGTATCCATGCAAAATTTGGTGTTTCTAGCTCTTACCATTTCAGAGATCTTCCGTTTCGGAGATCTGTCGGAATTATCAGTGGGCCCAATTGGGGCTCTGGGAGAACCGGGGGTTACTGACTTCAAAATATAACCAATCCAGTTATTTAAGTTAGGAAATCAGTAGTATCCATGCAAAATTTGGTGTTTCTAGCTCTTACCGTTTCAGAGATCTTCCGTTTCAGAGATCTGTCGGAATTATCAGTGGGCCCAATTGGGGCTCTGGGAGAACCGGGGGTACTGACTTCAAAATATAACCAATCCAGTTATTTAAGTTAGGAAATCAGTAGTATCCATGCAAAATTTGGTGTTTCTAGCTCTTACCATTTCAGAGATCTTTTGGGATAAACAAACAAACAACAAACAAACAAACTTTCAGAAATATTTATAAGATACAATAATCATTTTGGATCATAACTAATTGCATTACTAACTATAATATACATGACCAGAGAAATGGTCTGAGAAACAGATTTTCAGACTTTGGCTGCTAGGCTATTGATGACAACAGATGTCATTAGGAGACACTACCACATGCACAGCTTTCTCAGAAGAGAAGTCCACATGATGTAATAAACGGCTTTTGTTGGTGGTAGGGGTTTTTGTTTGTTTGTTTTTTGCTTTAATTTTAATAGTTGATAATAACAAGTCGAAGATAAGAAACACATGAGTGGGGAAAGGAAATCCTATTATTAACTAACAAAAAAAAGTTTTGTTAACTATTTATATTCAATAATCTGAGGTCGAGATGAAGTGTTATCTTTTCAAGATGGGCAATTGGTACATAAATACATATCTGTGTTCAGATTTTTTCAGAGAACCTTTTTCTCAACTGCACTATATTCATAAGGAAACTTTCTAGAATTTTAAGCCAGCATAAACACATTGATCCTTTCCCCATATCTGACTGACATTTCACAGCTTCCTTCATCAGCAGTGTTACTGACCTAGTGGAGAGGGGGTAGCAGTCTACCTGAGATATCTTGATCTCAGTAAGGCTTTTGACACAGTCCCACATGACATTCTAATAAGCAAACTAGGAAAATATGGTCTAGATTAAATTAGCATATGGTGGGTGCACAACCAGTTGAAAGACCATGCTCAAAGAGCAGTTGTTAGTGGTTCACCATCAAACTGACATGGCAGAGCTAGTGGGGTCCTACAGGAGTCATTCCAGGGTCTGGTAATATTTTTATTAATGGCTTGCAAAATGGAGAGGATAATATACTTATAAAATCTTGATACGACATCAATCTGGAATGGATTGCAAGCACTTTGAAGGACAGGATTACAATTCAAAAGAACTTTGAGAAATTGGAGAACTGGTCTGAATCCAACAAGATGAAAGGGAATAAAGATAAGAGCAAAATAATTCACATATGAAGAGGAAAAAACAAATATGCAGCTATAAAATGGTGAAGAGCTAGCCAAGTGGTAACACTGCTAAAAAGCATCTGTGGGTTACAGTGGGTCACAAACTGAATATTAGTCAACAATATGATGCAGTTGTAATAAAGGCTAATATTCTGTGGTTTAGCAACAGATGTGACATATGTAAGGCACAGGAGATAATCTTCCTTCTCTACTTGGCATTAATGAGGCCTCAGCTGGAGTTCTGTGTCCAGTTTTTGGTGCTGCATTTTAAGAAATATGAAGAGAAACTGGACAGTCTTTTGAAGAAAGTAACAAAAACGATAAAAGCTTTAGATTTACGATGAAAGATTTAAAAAATGGTCATGTTTAGTCTGCAGAAAAGAAAACCAATGGGAAACCTTGTTACAGCCTTCATATATGTTAAGGATGTTACAAATTGATAATGATCAATTATTCTCCAGGACCACTGAAAATAGGATAAGAAATAATGGAGTTTAACTTTCAAAAAGAGTGATTTACGTTGGATATTAGGAAATCCTTTCTAACTATAAGGATAGTTAAGCTATGAAATAGACTTTGAAGGGAGTCTGTGGAATCCTCATCACTGAAGGTTTCTAAAAACAGATTGGACAGACACCTGTCATGGATAGTCCTGCCTCAGCACCATGGATTGGACTTGGTGGCCTCTCATAGTCCCTTCTAGCCTTATATTTCTACCAATTCCCCAATTCTATCTTAAATTCATCAAAGACATAGAAAATTTTTTCTAACTGTTGACTTAGCAGGGAGTTCAGAGAACAGAGAAATGATAGGCACTGTATGTAAATTAATCACTCAACCTCTCATTTGCCTCTGATTTGTGTGGGCTCCAAAATATATTTTGTTATGGCAAATAAAGCATGAAAGTAATATGCTTCATTTTCCAGGATCATGTAATTTTTTGTCCTTTAACTTTGCCTTCTACTGTTCATTTCCAACCAACTTCCGTCAGCACCAGAGAGCTTCTAACCAATCCAAGAAAGGACTGGACGTTAACCATGATTCATATGGGAATTTCCACAGACATCAGCAGGAGTTCTATTACAGATTATACCCAGATAAGGCTCGAACACATGGAGATGTCTTGAATGTTGAGTTGCAAGGAAGGAAGAACACAGGTAGGCACTTTTACAGATCCTAGATCCCAAAGAGGCAAATACTACTACAAAGAGATCAAGTTGGAGTACTAAGTTAAGATCAAGCTTAATAGCTAACCAGTCACAAAACTCCTAAAAACATTATCCTAGAGTGAATAATCTATTAAATAAATTATATTACCTTTATACCTGAACACTGTCTTATGTGAATAGAGCGAGAAGACACCAATACATTTCTAGGCATACACAATTTTTTATTTCCAAGAACATTTCCTTTTTCTCAGCCTTTTCCATCTAAGTATTTGTAAAGCAATTAAACTTTCAGCTATGAATAAATTTGCTGTGTGCTATTAAAATATTGATTTGCCTCCTCCGCAAGCAGTACACAAACTAAATTTTGGATTTAACTAAAGCCATGGTATGCTGAGCCCTAACTTAGGAATGTGACTTTGGACAACATTTAAGCACATATGTAAGTACTTTCCAGAACAAGGATAATTTTCTGACTTAGATTGTATTCATTTACTGCAGGGGTAGGGAACCTAAGGCCCAGATGCAGCCTCTGGCTTGCCTGAATCCCAGCCGCTGAAGGACAGAAACCCCCTAGCACTGGGGAGCCCATGTTAGTGCTGCAGCCCCCACCACCACTTCTCTGCCATGGGCTAGTGCACACCAAATCTGCTAGGCTTCCCCTCAGGCTCTGGTGTACGAGGGGAATGTGGGGAATGCCTTTCTCCTTCTCAGTTTCTTGCTTCTCATTTGTGTGTGGCCCCCCCCAACTGATTTTTTGTGGGTCAGCAGTATTGTCTCCACATCTGGAGTATTGTGTTCACATCTGGAGTGTTATGTCCAGTTCTGGGCCCCCCACTATAGAAAGGATGTGGACGCATTGGAGAGGGTCCAGTGGAGGGTGACCAAAATGATTAGGGGGCTGGGGCACATGACCTATGAGGAGAGACTGAGGGATTTGGGTTTGTTTAGTCTGCAGAAGAGATGAGTGAGGGAGGATTTGATAGCAGCCTTCAACTTCCTGAAGGGAGGTTCCAAAGAGGATGGAGAGAGGCTGTTCTCAGTAGTGACAGATGGCAGAACAAGGAGCAATGGTCTCAAGTTACAGTGGTGGAGGTCTAGGTTGGATATTAGGAAAAACTATGTCACTAGGAGGGTGGTGAAGCACTGGAATGGGTTACCTAAGGAGGTGGTGGAATTTCCATCGCTAGAGGTTTTTAAGTCTCTGCTTGACAAAGCCCTGGCTGGGTTGATTTAGTTGGGATTGGTCCTGCCTTGGGCAGGGGGCTGGACTTGATGACCTCCTGAGGTCTCTTCCAGCTCTATGATTCTATGATTCTAACCCAAAAAAGGGTTTCACTTCACCCATTCTTTGGTTGCCGGGTTAGCACTCACAGAATGCTAGAGTTAACTGAAGTTTTCCAGGTCTGGTAATAAACCATGTGGATTTAGGTATCATGCCACGGAATTTCTATTTTTTCCATTTGCTAGGAAATTACGTACAAAGAATTATAGTAAATGAAGATTATTATAGCTGCAAAATCAAATATTCAGAAGTTGGGAAATACCACAATTAAGATTGCCCATGCAATGCAGTGCCAAGTCAAAGTGACCTTTGTGGAACTAGCGCGGAGTTCCTATACAATGACCAACATCTCATTTAAAACAGACTTTGTAGAGTCACTCAGTTTGAGACCTTGGTGTTTGATTTATGAAAGTGTTGAGTGCAAAGCTCCAACTGAAGTCAAAGGAAGAAATACTTTGAACTTATAAAGTAAAAAATGATGTTAAATGCTCTTCAAAATTATGTCCTAGGAGTCTCAAATTGCACATCCAAAATTAGTGAATATTCTCTGTGTCTCAGCTTGCACTTTTAAAACTGAGATAACACCACTCTCCTCACAAAGGTGTTATGAAGACAAAATAATTAATATTTGTGAAGCAGTTAGATATTGCAAGGATTAGAACAAAAGATAATCCCTTGAGGAAATTAATAATTCTGTCGTTGGTGCAGGGTTTCAATACTGTTCTTTAACTAGGGTCTGGGGCCACCCGTTGAACAATGAGGATAAAACAAAATATGGAATAATTGCTGATTAATTACTTTTCTTGTACACTTAATGAGGCAGGAAAAACTAGTTTGTGAATCAGGGCTGTCAAGCGATTAAAAAATTAATCGCAATTAATCGTGCAATTAAAATCTTAATTGTGATTAATCACACTCTTAATCATGCCGATAATAGAATACCCTTTATTTAAATATTTTTGTTTTATGTCTTTAAAATATATTGATTTCAATTAAAGCACAAAATACAAAGTGTGCAGGACTCATTTTATATTTTTATTTGTATTTGTACTGTAAAAACAACAGAAATATTTTTTTAAATTCACCTAATATAAGTACTGTAATGCATTCTCTTTATCATGAAAGCTGAACATACAAATGTTGAATTACGTACAAAAATAACTGCATTCAAAAATAAAACAATGTAAAACTTTGAAGCCCACGTGTCTACTTGGTCCTACTTTTTGTCTACGCAGACAAGCTTTTACATTTGTAGGAAATAATGCTGTCTACTTTTTGCTTACAATGTCTCTTTAAAGTGACAACAGGTGTTCAAATGGCATTGTTGTGGCTGACATCCAAGGTATTCATGTGCCAGATGCACTAAAACTCATATGTTCCTTCATGTTCCACCCATCATTCCAGAGAATGTGTGTCCATGCTGCTGATGGGTTCTGCTGAATAACACTCTAAAGCAGTGTGAACAGATGCATGAATATCTTCATCATTTGATTCAGATCCCACTAGGAGAAGGCTGATTTTCTTTTTGGTAGTTTGGGTTCTATAGTTACTGCTCTTTTAAGACTTCTGAAAACATGCTCCACACATTGTCCCCTCAGATTTTGGAAAGAAATTCAGATTCTTAACCCTTGGGTCAAGTGCTGTTGCAATCTTTAGAAATCTCACATTGGTATCTTTGTGTTTTGTCATATCTGCAGTGAATGTGGTTTTAAAATGAACATGTGGTTTTAAAATGAACCCTCATTCTGTCATATATTTCATGTTATAGCATCATCCAAAACTGCTATAACATGAAATATATGACAGAATGAGGGTTAGACAGACATACGATTCTTCCCCAAAAGGTTCAATCACAAATTTAATCAACACATTTTTAACATAATGTCCTTGAAAGCATGTGCCCTGAAATAGCAGCATGAAGGGGCACAAAAATGTTAAGCATATATGTGTGATGGATGGAAGGAGTACTACCCTTTTCTAGACATGCCATCATTCAGTAACTAAAGGGTTAAAACCAGAACAGTGGGTATCTAGGAAGTATTGGCAAGAAGTCAGGAGAGCCAATGGGAAGAGAGTGGGAGAAGTTTGAAATGAAACAAGGCAGTTTTCCTTGGTATGTGAGTTTAGAGCAGGATCTGGGGAGAGATGGACTGAACCAGGAATAAAGGCCTGGAATTTTTAGTCATAACTATGCCTACAGAAAGACTGAACCCTTGAACAAATTATATGTAAGTGAACAGAGAATGTTTATAGTCAGATGCAATCAGGCTATTTTTTGTTTGTTTGCTTGTTTATTTTTAGTTTGGTTAAACTCTTCTGTGGTAATCCCCCCTGTATAGTGCAAGTGAAACAATTCCAGGGAAGCTAATAGGGTTGCCAGGTGTCCAGTATTCTACCAGACAGTCCATTTTTTGTGCCCTCTGAACGGTAAAAAAAATTCAGAAAATACCGGACATGTGCAATGTCCGGTATTTTCTGTTTTTCCAGATGGGTGCCGGACAGAAGCCTGACGGGGGCGGGGGAAGTGGCTGGGAGGCGGGGCCGTGATCGACACTGGGAGACTGTGGTAGCGTGCAAAAGCCTGGTGGAGGCAGAGGGAGTGGCTGGGACCCCCTCCCAGCCACTCCCCCGCCCACCTTCTGCACGTAACCTGAGGCTCCCAGCGCCAATCGCAGCCCCACCTCCCAGCTGGGAGCTTGTGGTGGTTGCATGCAGAAGCAGGGACAGGACTCCCAGCCACTCCCCCTACCCCCACCAGGCTTCTGCACGCAACCAGAGGGAGTCCCAGGCTGGGAGGTGGGGCTGCGATCGGTGCTGGGAACCTCTGGTTGCGTGCAGAAACTGGGCGGGGGTGGGGGGAGTGGTTGGGAGGCAGGGCGCAATCGGCACTGGGAGCCCTCAGCTGATTGTGTCTGAGGAGGAGTGATGTTTTGGGGAGGAGGAGAAGCCCTGTCTCTGCTTCTGAGCGCTGTTCAAGTGTGTTGTGGCGCCGTAGTCCAGGAGAGAAGCCCGAATGTGCTTTGTAGTTGCGTTTGCGCACCTTCCATGGGCTCTCAGCCAAAACTGACTGGGGTGGAATTTCTGCTTCTTCCCACTGGAACACCAAAAGACCTGGCTATGGGGGAGTCACCTTCCTACCCATGGTCGCCCCTCCCTCCGCCCTGCCATTGTGTTGCCCCGGGATCTGCCTCTCTCTGCTTGGGTAGCAGGCGGCTGCTTTGCAGAGCAGGCTCTGCTGCCTCCCTCTTTGTTCCCAGCTTGGTGACTCTTAGTACTAGCCACACAGGATGTGCGTTCAGTGTGGGTGGGTTGTTTTTTTTTCTCGACAAATTTTTAGCTCGTGTGTTCGGTATTTTTTGGGAGACCATCTGGCAACCCTAGAAGCTAATCTCTGTGTTTTAATCTTTTTTTTCTTGTTCTTGCAGTGTAACACTGAGCAACCAAGTATGCTTTACTGAGTATGTCTTCTTCGTTTGGTTAATAAAATCACCCTTTTAAGACTATGTTCTGATTTCCAGTGTCCTAAAAAATAAGCAGGAAATTCTGTGTGCATTTGTCTGAAACTGTAGGTCTGCTATTAAGAAATTATAGTTTGTTTTCAAGCACTCTCCTAAGGGAGGATTAAAGTGCTTGGGGTTACCCCACAAGGGGCACGTCTACACAGCAGGGCTAAAGCCAAAATAAGCTATGCAACTTGAGCTATGTCAATTGCATAGCTTAAGTTGAAATAGCTTATTTCAGCTTTTGGCACTGTCTACACAACAGAAAGTCTGAGTTAGAGCACTCTTCCTTTGACTTCCCTTACTTCTCATAAAATGTGAGTTACAGGAGTCAGAGTAAGAAGTCCTCCAGCTTGACATTATTTCAACATTATGTCAAAATAACTGCTTGCTGTGTAGATGCAGACTATGGTATTTTGGAATAATGTTAGTTATTCCGAAATAATGCTGTTGTGTAGACAGTAAGGAGACGGAGAACTGTTAGGGAGAAGGTCCCAAATGTTTTTTCCCTGACTTCAAAGGGTCTTTGCATTTGGGTGGTGGCAGCATAATACCCAAAGAAAGGGAGTCTGTGACTTTGGTGAGGTTTTTTTGTTTGTTTGTTTGTTTGGTTGGTTGGTTTTTTTAAGAGAATTCTTTAGTAGCAAGATATTTTAAGGTATTTTGTGGGCCCCCACCTTCTGCACTCAAAGTGCCAGAGTGGGGAACAGCCTTGGCAATGTGGCATTTGAATACCTTGCAATGTCAGCCTAGGGCACTATTTTGGGATAGCAGGGGGGACAGCAGTCATGCATACCGGGATGCAGCTTGCTTTTCTTCCTGTTCCCCTGACAATAAAGGAGCGAGGGAAAAGTACTTGGATTCCATGCACACTTCTCACTCCAGGCTAGTGAAGAGAGGGGGCAGAAGAGTACATGAAATACAACATACAAGTACTTTCCCCTCATTTCCTTGATGCCAGTTATAAATTTGCCATGCAAATGCCTGTTCTCACATTCAGGTAACATTGTAAATAAGAAGTGGGCAGCATTGTCTCCCATAAATATAAACAAACTCGTTCTTCATAGCAACTGGCTGAATAAGCAGTATGGACTTATAGGCTACATCTACACTATACGCTTATTTTGAAACAAGTTATTTAGAAATAATAACTGGAGTATAAAATAATAACCAGCCTGTTATTTCAAAATAACAAGCTTGGTAGTATGGATGCTTACCTTGTTATTTCAAAATAAGGGGAGTTATTAATTCCCTAGTGTAGACATGCCAGTAGGCTCTAAAGTTTTACATTGGGGGGCGTGCAATTGTGTAACAATCTACATTTGTCAGTTGAATTTTCACTATAAAGCAAGAGCACTACAGTAACTGTATGAGGTAAATTGAGAAAGTACTATTTGTTTATGACTTACAGTTCAAATATTTGAAATAAAAATAATATAAAGTGGAAACTATGCATTTTGTATTCTGTGTATAATTGAAAGCCATATATATATGTAGTCCCTTACTAAAGGTGCCTCTGTTTATTCTCTGGGAAGATTCTGTGTGCTGCAATCAAGCCCCAGAGACTACAATTCCCATGAGCCCTGGAGGAAACCAGGAAGGAAGTGACTCTTTGTTTGGGTGCTGGGTCTCTCCACGTGTATGGAGAGACTCTCAGCAGTCTGTGGACTCTTCCCTTTGTTTTTTGGAAAAGAGGAGCCAGGCTGCTGTGGAGGTGTTTTAGCCAGTCCAGGAGCTGCTAGATTGTAGCTACAGACTTGGATTCAGAGCCTTTGGGACTGGAATCTAGCAGGCTGCTTCTGATTGCCCTTTGGCTGTACCTGTGGCTAGAAGACAGGACTATGCAGCACTTTAAAGACTAACAAGATGGTTTATTAGGCTGTAACTGTGGCTAGAAGTACTACTTGCACCTAGCACACAGAAGGAGACTAGAATCATCCACTCCAGCTGCAAAATCTTAAAGTGCGCCCATGCAAGCAAGAGTATGGTACTGTGAGTCCCAAGGAGTGCATACTCTGGGGTGTGATAAACAGGGGCAGTGCAAATGCCAGATAGATATGTTCCTATTATTTCTGTGTACTTAGTTAATGTTATTCACTGTTAATCTGTTAAACTCTGTTTCTTTAAGTTGTTAAGTAAAGGTTGTTCTTTCTACTGTAATCTATCAGATGTATACTATTTATGATTTGTAATTGTTGTTCTGGAGTTAGATCCAGATTATTGCTGGAATAATTTTATTCCTGGAGGCTCTCAAGGCACACCATTAAGTGTGTACAGGGCCAGCCAGGTGGAGGCACCGCCATTATATGTTCTTTATGAGCAAGGGACAGCAGCAAGGGGGTGGATAGGGTTTCCCCAACTAGACAACATCACCACTGGGGTACTCAGGATCTCCTTTTATATTAAAACCATCAGGCACCCAGGCACACCTGTGAGTGTGACCTGCTCCCGAGTAACCTGGGGAGGAAAAAGGGGGTTACATATGAAAATGTAGAAAACATTCACAAATATCTAATACATTTTAATGAGTATTATATTGTTTAGCAGTATAATTACAATGGTGATTAATTGTGATTAATTTTTTAATTTTGAATAATTTTGAGTTAATTACATGAGCTAAGTGTGATTATCTGACACTCCTAATATGAACATATAATTAATGACTCTCTCATAAAGCATACATATATGTAGACTTAATTAAAATTGCACAGGTAATGTTAATTATGGTATACCTATGAATATCTGATTTTACAATAATAACAATGTTCTTTTAATGAAGTTTTAGTGTGTGTAATTAATATATTTTTCTGTCTATTGTTATTTCTAGATTGCTTTCACATATATAAATCCAAAATAAATCAAACAATCAACTATCAACTAATACCTTAGCACAATATATAATTAAAGTATTTCATATTAGTAATACAAGAAACAAAGCATTATGAAGGTATATGATGCCCAATCGTGCAAAAATGTGGTACATGAACATCTTTATTTGCTAAAGCAGTGTCACTGATGTCAATGGGACTGCTCAGATAACTTTATACAAGTGCATAAGTGTTCATGGGATCAGCTCCACATAGCTCTTTGCAAGAGAACAAAATCAGATTAATATAGGAAAATGTGCCTTTTATGATTCAATCAAAGTGATGTTTGTATAATACCCTACATAAAATGCATTCCACAATATATTACAGAATAGTAAAGTCTATATTAGGAGTTAATGTAATTAAGACCAAACATTACCTCAGATCCAAATAATGAGCATCCTGAATCACCAATGAAAGGAAATTCAAAATCTAAGGTGTAATATGTTAAAAAATGTCAGCACAAAGTTATGTCATCAATAGATGGGAATTGTGACAGACAATATCCTGGACAAATCTAATGGAATTAAGATAAAATGTATTTAATTAAATTAACCCTTCTGAATTAGGTTTAATACCACTGAGGTCCATTGTATTAAAAATGCAATTTTGTGTATGTTAGGCTATGTCTACACTACAGAGCTTTTCTGGGATACCAGAGGTATCCCAGAAAAACTCTGCTGCGTCCAGGGAATGCATCTGCTCTTCCAAAAAAATTTTCGGAAGAGCAGACACTCTTTTTCGGCATCCCTGTAAACCTCATTTTACAAGGAAGAAGGGATATTCCAAAAAAGGGGTGGGGGTTTCTGACATTTGGCCCAGTGTAGATGGGCCAAATGTTGGAAAAGCTTCTTCCGAAAAAAGAAGCAGAAAAAGCTACACAAATTGCAATTCGGAAGAACAGTGTAGTATAGACATAGCCTTACTGTCATGGGCAGTGGATATAAGAGGCAGGGGAAGGCAAACTGCCAGGCATGGCTCCACCCAAACTTCGTCCCTATAACATCCCCTGCTTCAGCACGGCTCCTGGGCTTCAGCTATGCTGAGGCTGGGGATGTTGGAGCATTGTGCCCTCCCCATGGGACCTGGGGATAATGCAGGCACTGATGCAGTACACCTTCCCCATGCTCTGGGGCCAGGGAGGCTGGGTTGTGTGCTGCCTGCCCTTCTTGTGCTCCGGGGCTGGGGAGGCTTCTGTGGTGAGTGGTCTTAGCTCCTGTGAGGGTCAGGATAGGGTGGGAGGAACTTCCCACAGTTCTACGTTCACTCACCATCCATGGTTATTGTGTAATTCTATGAACCTTCTCTAGGAGGAGGAGGATGCTAATGTAATTTCTTCATTAGCAACCCTGCGAAGCCACCTCTCCAGAGAGACACATATACCAGTTCAAACTGGATTCGAGACGGATTAAGACACAAATAAAGGATTTTTCGATAAATACCTTGGTTTTAATCAGGCTCGGGGCCTTTTTCCTGAGCCAGCAAATGGTGAGGAACTCTGGTCCAAGGTACGTCCTAATCCTTAGAAATGGGTTGGAAAAACTTGGCCTATTGAGACCCAGACTGAATGCTAGTTCTGATTAAAGAAGGGTATGAACTTGTGACCATAGGATTGCTTCTATCAGAACCCATGCTACAGCTGAAATCATGTCTAGTAAGCTTATTAGCATGAGTGTATGTTCTTTTATTGTTCTATCAGTTTTCTCTGTAGTTTTTTTTTTTAATTTAAGAATAAATTATGCTTGCATAAAAAGAGCTGTGTGGTATCTAGAAACACAGACCATCATACTATTAACAATCTCTGAAGAGAAAGCAAGCATGTATGCTTGGCAATATGTCTGCTGGGAGTAACTAAGGCCATGTCTAAAATATCAGGTTATTTCAAAATAAGTTATTTTCAAATAATAAATCCTGAAATAACTATTTCAAAATAAGCTTATTCCTCTTCACAAGCAGGAGCTATTATTTTGAACTAACAAGCCCCTTATTTCAAAATGGCAGGCTTTGTAGTGCGAATGCTTGCCTTATTATTTTGAAATAACTCCACAGTGTAGACATGCTCTAGGCAAGGATACACCATCCTGTGCAGCCTGGAATCATGATCAGAAGGGACCAAGACATGGGTATCTCTACATGAAGATCAGAATTCAAGGAATGGCATAAATTATATTCACAAATAGAAAGTGGAATAATACAAGTGTAAGCCCACACATGAAAACTCTGCTTTCCCATTTCTGCTACAATGTTTGTTTGCACTCACAAGGAACCAACATTATTCCATGTTGTGTTTGTTTTAAGAACACATCTCCTATCACCAAAAATAAATTCTACAATATGTTCATACTTATGGGGTAGTTATTGAAACTTTTAAAATCTATCTTAAAAATGCTTTTATTCGTTTGATGTTTTCTATAAGGCAGATATACCATCATAGTGAAATACGTCAGTTTAGGAATAGCATCTATTATTATCAATTTATGGTAACATCACAGGATACACTAACAGTTTCAACATTTGGATGAAATCTGAATCTTACAGTACTTACAGTTTTAAAGTAAACAAGCTTGCTATTTTTGTTCCTAAAATGAAAAAGCTTTTGAAGTGCTACAATACTCTTGAACCACATATCAAAATATGGGGAACCAAAGATGCAAAAATAGAACAATTTCATAATCTGTGGGCCAAATATACTGACTGGTTAGCAGTTTTGCACTTGTGCCACAGACCTAAACAGAATCTGGCTGTCATTCAACAGCGAACCATGGATCATGTATCCTGCAGACACAATGGTGTAAACAAGCACTAAAGTTGATATTACATTACATTACAGCAAGTGTCGTTACTACAGAAAGCAAAACAAAATTGGTCCAGTCATAGAGAAAATTGTTGGCAATACACAGTATCTACCAAGTCAAGTGTTAAACAGTAAGATGAAATGCAAGTTTATTTTGAATGTGGTATATTTGACTCACTGTGCTGAAAAGCACATCAGAAGAGTAAAGACAATGATACTCTATTACTTTATAGAGTATGGTATTGGAAGCTGAAATTAGTTGAACTGAAATTATCCTGGAAAAAAACCCAAACCCCCCTGTAATATATTTTAATCAACACATTTTTGTTTTGCAAAAAAAGAGGGAGGGGTTTACTAATAAAATGTTTCCCCTCCATTAATCTATTTCAACCAGTTAAAACAAATTTGTTATATGAAATTATAAAACAATAGCAATAATGGATGGCCTTGTATGCTACTAATTAAGCAATGGATACAATCATAGAACCAATGCATTCTGAAAACTTAACAACACACAAAATCCATTAAACATAAATCATTTCAGGAAATACATGTCTAAAGAGCAACACCATTTTATCAAATCTATCCTCATGGATAAAGCAATTGTATTCAAATTCAGTAGGCTGACAAGCATTTTCTCTTTGGTCAATATGAAAAATCTCTTAGGATTCTTAAATCAATGATGCGCTCAACAGTAAATGTCTGCATAGAGAATTTATATAAACTAGATCTGATTTACTTCTCAAATGCTTTTATTCTGAAGCACAGATAAATGGTTTTCTTTATATATACCTAGCAAATATTTGTACCTTTAATTCAAAACACCCAACGTGTTCTGAATAATAATCTCCAAGTACTGTAACATTAAATTTCCACATCCTGACTTCCCCTTTAACAAAGTACTTAAACTCATGCCTTGGAGGGCCCATGTTTGTTTAAACAAGTAGATACTGTGAAATTAATTACACTATTTGATAAAAACTGTAAAAACCTTTTTCAAGTAAATTAAAAATGTTTTTCTTTCCTTGAGAAGGCTCTTACATTCTCTAGAATGTTTTCTGTCAAATGAATGTTTATTTTCAATTATACCTGTTATTTGCAATATAGTGAATAGGAATCCTTGGAATAGACTACCAAGACTTGCCACTCTATTTATAAATAAAACTGAAGATTTACTTAACATGGAGAAAGTAATTACAGGGCAAAAGAAATACAATTAAATTTACTAAACAACGAGGAAAGTAGGGGAAACAGTGTTGATGGATCTCCCAGATCTACTCTTCAGCTTCACTTTCACCAAAAAGTCTTGTCCTCTTTACGCTGAATGTAAATTTCACTCCACTCTTTAATTACTTTACTGAAATTTTTAATTTTTACCACAAGAAGTTAGAAAAATAACTTGGGTAACATCAAAAACTCTGAAAAAAACTCATTTGAAATCAGTTTTCTATTTCCACTGTCTTAGGTGTGGAATCACTTTTTCTCTTTGAGCTGGACAGTTTTCTATTTTCAGGGTAGTTTTCTCATTGCCCTAAATGCCATGTTGTCTCTGAACTTCCCTATGCTGTATAACGGACATTGATCTGAGGATAAAGAAAATGCTGAGCCCTTGCTTAAGTGGGTAACAAATTGGGGGTGGGGGGAAGTGCCACATCTTCAGGTCAACTTTTTCTACCAAACCTTTAGATATTGGGATGCTCTTATCAAATTTCTTTCCATTTCAAACATTCGCCTTAACATTTTTAGCGAACTTTCCCTCCTCCCCCAAAGTTACCATTGCTTCTCCTGGTCAGTTGGTTCTGATTAGCACTTGCCGTCACACTAGCAATTTGAGGAAGGGAGGGGCAGCAGATTTGTCTTGCTCATTATTGTACAGAGCTAGAGGAAAGTACAGGGCACACGCAGAAGCCACGACCCCGCGCAACCTTGGGGGCACAAGAGCAATGATCGAAGTCCCCAGGCTGATGAGCCTTGTAGGGCTGAGCCAGTACCGGCTCAGCCCGGAAAGGCAACCCACCCACGTGCTAGCCCAACTAAACTTGAGCACAACAAAGCAGCCCACAAGAGCCCCCAAAGTTAGGCTGCCTTGGCTCATGCAAGACGGGCGCAGCCTGAGGCGTGTCAAAGTATCACACTCCAACCCCCAGGCGGGCTACGCTGCGCGGGTCACTGTACCTGTGTCCACATCCTTCACCTGTTGCTTGGCTGCTGCGGTCCGAATAGTCCGCCGGCTCCTCCTTCATCTCCTGCAGCATCAGAGACTTCTCCCGCTCTCGGGTTAGCTCCATGCCGCCGTGCACCTCCTCCTCCTCCTCCAGGGACTCCACGTAGAAGACTGTCCGGGGCGCCGGTCGCTGGCCCACCCCATGCCTGGTGGCGGGCAGCAGGGTCCCGTTCAGCGAGCTGGAGGAGGAGGGTTTCTTCCAGAAGGCGCTGCTGCCCCTCTCCTGGTTCTTCACCAGGCGGCTCTGGCTCGGCCCCCAATGCTCGAAGCTGCCGTCGGGCTGCAAGCAGCCGCCCCCCACCGGCCCGGCCGGCGCCGATGGGTGGCTGAACAGTTTCCAGCGAAGGCGCAAGATGTGCTTCACGTCAAAGTCCTTCCTACCCGAGCCTGACATGTTGCTGCTGCTGCTGCTGCTGCTGCTGCTGCTTTGGGGGTGGGTGGGGAGCGGGGCTCAGGGCAGCGCGCGGGAAGAGGGGGTGAGGTAGCTGGGGAGGCGCAGGCGGCCGGACGCGGAGCACTACGGAGCAAAATGGCCCTGGCAGGAGGGCGCCCGCGGAGCTGCTGCGCCCAGACCTACGCGCGCGCGCGCGCAGCGATGGCCCGCCCGGCAGCTGCCGAACGCCCCGCTCAGCAACCCCAGCCTCTCCCAGCCCAGCGGGGCATGCCGAGGGGCCAGGCCGAGGGGCAGAGGCAGGGCGGGAGAGGCGCCCGCCGGGAGCACGAGAATGGAGAGGCGCCCTGAGCTGGAGAGCGATGCCCAGGGATACGGGGAACGCGGGGAGGAAAGAGGCAGCTCTCAGGCAAGAGGGAGACTTGCAAGGAGAGGGGATGAGGAGGGAGCTGCTCAGGAAGCACTAATCTGATTCACAGGCACAAGCCGAGAGCGGGCTCGGCAGCAGCCGCCAGGATGCAACGCCAGAGGCTCTTCTTCCGCCTCGCAGTTAGGAGAGAGCAAAGTCGCCCCCCACACACCCGCAGGGGAGTCCCCTGCTTTCAGTTATGTGGGCAAGCAAAGCCTGAGAGCTGGTGAGGGGAGCAAGCGGGGCTTCTTTTATATACACGGGGACGGGGGAGGGGGCACCCGCACCTCGCCTGTGAAGCTGTCAAGGTCCTCACTGTACCATTTTCCATCTGCCTCAGCGCCTCCCTCCGAGCCGCCCCCTCCCTTGCCAGTGACGCAGATGTGCGCTGGAGCCTTCCGTGAGCAGAGGCAGATGCTTGTTTCAGTCTTCCTCATGCAAGTAAGTCTACAGGTCTAATTGCCATCGTCCCCTTCCTCCCCGTGCACGCCTTCGGAATTGTGGTTCGGAGACCGCTGCCTGGTCCTAAGAGCAAAAGGACGTCAACCAATGCAGCAGCACCAGCACACAAAAGAGCGTGAATCACAATAGTGTGCAAACTTCAAAGGCTGGGAGCGTGCTGGCTTTGATAAGGTTTCAGGTTAAAGGGCTTCTTTTGCTAGCTGCCTTCATTAGCCTCCTGCCTCAGTGTTCTTGTAGTAGTAGAAAATACTAGATAGAGGGCCAAACAGGAATAGCACTCCCAGCCATGGAATTCTTACCTATTGTCTCTGCCATTAATACATTTAGACAGTAAGCCCAAGGGATGTTCAGTCACAGCAGCGAAATTTGCTTAAGGGTAGGTATGCACTTGGGAAGGGTGTTTTAAAGGCCATTGTGCAACTGGGACATAATTACAGAATGAAAGGTTTCATGGTGACAAGGCAAGGAGGGAAATACACTGTCAAAACTATATTGGATTGGATGTCCTCACTTTTTAGCTCATAAATCACCATCTGCATGACTAAAGCCTGTGGACCATAAAATGAGCACTTCCTTGGCTGAAATTAGTTATTTGGAGGAAGAAAGAGGGGTTTTCTCTTTAAAAACAATGATAAATGGCTCCCGTTTTCCTCGGGATACTTCACTACTTTTACCCTTTTAAGTGAGCCATCCGAAGACTCTTACACCAAACACCTGGTGAATGCAAGTGGAAAAGGATGCGAAGATGATTTCTCTAACTCAATAAGCGAGAGCTTGAATAAGCACCCAGAAGAGTGCAGAAGTCAAACATTCAAGCCATTTTATTACTGTTCTTTTATATTATTATTGAGCTAGTAAAATCTAGTTATAAGCCAGTGCTAGAGTTTGTATTCTAGCCTAGACAGTTATGTATTTTAATGGAACAGAAATTCAGGACACAAAGCCCTACTTTCAACAGAAGAAAAATCAGTACCGTGCATTTTAAATATTGATTTATGCCACAACAGCTGAACTGCAAAGTCCCTTGTGCATTGATTTTGCTCTCAGTATTCAGTGATAAGAAAAGATTTAAAAAGCCCTTTAAAGAGAACAGCAGAGACAGATCATTTTTATCAAAAACTTAACTGCGTAAATGTGTCCCATTTGGGAGATTAATGGAGGAAAGTATACATCAGAAACAAAGCAGACAAAACTTTGTCACTTTAGAAACTTTAACATCACACTTTTTGTGTCAAGACTATATGTGAAGACATCAGTGTTAAATGTATGTTCCCCATATGTCCTCAATATGTGGTAACATGCCATAGAAGATGCCAACATATAGATATTCTTTTCATAAATCATTCCAGTTACGGCAGGAAGGTATTACCAGAGAGGGTCATACTGGATTAACTTCATCTCTTCTGGAAGTTCATGCCACTAAAAACTGCCTTGACTGTGTCTGTGTATTGTTCATTTCTAGGTTTCATATATGTGGGTTAGTTAGTTAGTTTGTTTGTTTTTGCCAGTTATTTTATCCTAGATGAGTGCAGCTGTTTGGATAGGATATGAACCAAGGCCTGAAATGGTGACTGAACACTGTAAACCAGTGGAGGGACCATGGTGCAGAGCGCTGTGTTCACAGTGGAACACCTCACTGACTATATATGCAGTTATAGTGTGTATAAATCGCCGCTCTTCATTCACATTCAATCTCAGATAAAGTGAGTTGCAGTCGTTTGGTCTGGAAGTGTCGAACACATGGATCACTGTGGCTAGATTCTTACCAGGAAAGAAAGAGTGAAGTTTCCTATCAAGCTGCTGACAGAAGACAGTTTTTACCACAGATGTTACATGATAATGTAGTCTTAGTTTTGAGACTAGCAGTATTCCATGGCTTCTTATTATTTTGATAAACAGCAACCAAAGACCTTTGAATGTGACCTGGAAAGAGGGAACATTTTCTTGGCTACAACATTGTCTTGGCTAGATTAAATGGCACTTAAAGAAACCTGTACCAGGGAGATAAAATCAGGTACCCCATCCAAAATGAAACCATGAAGAATGTTGATTTTGATGATGGCTGATGTTGCTGTTATCAACAAGTCAGCTGAACCATACTGGAGACAATAGAAATGCATGTTACTGGAGACAATAGAAAGAGATATAGGTAGGACTAGAAAGCCCACTTGGTTGGTCATAAATTGTTGAGTAAATTCCATGGGTAACTGTGAGAGAATTTGTAATGTTGATTGGTAACTAATAGCTGTGTATTCTTAATTTAACCACAATTATGGTTATCTCGTGTCTTATACCTCAGCATGGCAGAGAATAGCAATTATGGTTATCTTGTGTTGTATACCTCAGCATGCCGAGATTAGCAATTTATGTAAGGTTTGGACAAGTTTACCTTATTTTTGAAGAACAGTGGAACACCTGTTCTTTTTTAGAGAAATTCTCAGTGCACAGCATCCATTTTCTCAGAGCATCCATTTTCCCATCATACAGAAAACATGGAATTTTGATATAATCACTAATACAAATTGAAATGTGATACTTCAGATATCTAATCCTTCATTTGTATTCAATAAATACTTAGTTACTAAATAAAAAGTGATGTATATATTATGCTTATTAATCCACTAATTCACACTTGTAACTATTTCTATTGAATGTCCAAACATGTAAATATATTCAGATAATGTACACTAAGAGAACATTCCATGCATGGGCGGTGGGGGAAGGCCCAGCTGGGGAAGGAAAGCTGAAGCTCTGTCCCTTCAACCCAAAGCCACACCACTTCCCCTGAGACCATGCCCCTTCAACAACGTCCCCACCCAACCCCAGCCCACTAGGCTGATCCTTCCTGGTCACCCATGTGGCCAGGCAGTGTAGGCAGTTTTGGGAAGGCAATGCTTTCACTTGTCTACATTACCTGCCATCCATGAATGCATGCCACTTAAATAGAGCATAGGTAATGGACAAAGTGACACTATCTGAGAGATTTTTTTCCCTAATAAATTACATATTTTGTCACTTAGGGTAGGTCTAGACTACAGGCTTTTGTCAACAGAAGTTTTGTCGACAGATACTGTCAACAAAGCTTCTGTCGACAAAGAGCATCTAGACTACATCCAGTTCTGTCGACAAAGCAAGCCGCTTTATTGACATGACAGTGTAGACACAAAGGACAGTGTAGATGCAATAACGCCTTCTGTTATCTTGTGTTGTATACCTCAGCATGCCAGAGAATAGCAATTTATTTAAGGTTTGGACGTTTATTTAATGTTATGTTGACAGAACTCAGCGCCAGTGTAGACGCAGGTATAGTTTTGTTGACAAAAGTGGACTTTTGTCGACAAAACCCTGTAGTCTAGACACACCCGTAGATTATGATAATTGATTGAGACATTTTGGGGGATGGCTTTCTATCTAAATGCCTTGCCATTTATAATAATAAATTTTAATATTGAAGTTTAAGATCACAAATTGTTCACGTTTCTACTGTTTGAATATTTCACAGAATTACAAACATGAAATGTTCAGTAATGTGTTTTTCTGATTTTCTTCATTGTGATATTTTATGGAGAGATTGGTGAAATGGTGGGATTTGAGATTTTATTTGTTTTTGTGTTAAAGACATTTCATAATTATTACACGCTCGCAAATGTTTAGTTACCATATGCACTTGATCATAAGCCTTTTCATTCATAAGCCGACCTCCCCCAAGTTAAAAAAAATTGTAAAAATTGCAGTGACCTTTTCATAAGGTCAGCTGTTTGCAAACTTCCAGTCCCAGCTCATCAGCGTAAGTTGATGGCATGTCAGGACCTTTTGTGTGCCTGGAGTGTCTGCAAGCATGGAGTCCTGCAGCTCCCAGTGTCTGTGATTCACCATTTCTGACCAACAGGAGTGGCAGGAGGTGGCAGCCAGCACATCCCTCAGCCCACGCCACTTCTGAGGGGCTCCGTGACTGCAGATACTCCAGGTCCATAAAACATGCTAGTGCTCCACTGATTTGCCCTGCTGGGCTGGGAACTGAAGTTTGCCGGCCCCTCCAAGATAAAAAAAACATTGGCAAAACACAATGACATGTTCATATGCCAACCCCTGCTCTTTACTGCATCATTTTTTACCAGAAAATTCAGCTTATTTAAGTATACACAGTATGTTAACTACATTATAGTTTTATTTACTGGGCCAAAAGCCGGACATAATCACCTACATTTCAGTACAATGTGAGCAGAATTTGTAATTTTCACTTGTACACATATACTGGTCACAAAATCCTCTGCATTAATTACACTGTTGTTACAGAATCTCAGAGGGATAGCTGTGTTAGTTTGTAAGGTTAAAAACAATGAGGGTTCCTGTGACCCTTTAGAGAAACCAAAATATATAGAATCATGAGCTTTCATGGACAAAACCCACTTAATCAGATGTTACACTAGAAGTGCAATTTGCATAGAATAACTTGCTTAGAGTATTTGTATTGTCTGAAAATGGGTGACAGGGGAGGGATCACATGAGGATTACCTGTTGTGTTCCCTCCCTCTGAAGCATCTGTTAGGGTATGTCTACACTACAGCACTAATTCAAACTAACTTAGTTCGAATTAGTTAATTCGAACTAAGCTAATTCGAATTAGTGCATCTAGACCTAAAAACTAATTCGAATTAGTGGTTTGCTAATTCAAACTAGCATGTCCACATTGAGTGGACCCTGAACCGAAGTTAAGGCTGGCTGGAACCAGTGCTGGCAGGGCATCAGCTTAGGACTTAGAGCGTGGAGCTGCTGCCTCAGGCTAGCCGAGGGCTGTGCTTAAAGGGACCCAACCCCCACCCCAAACAAACAGTTCTCAGGGTTCCCCGCTTGCTTGTCTACCTCGATGAGGGAAAGCAAAGCAGTCCTGTCTTGGAGTACCCTGAGTGCCCACACTCGGCACATCACAGCAATCGGCCATCAGCCCGGCTGCACTTGCCGCAGGCTGCCATCCGGGGGTGTCAATCGGGGGGCTGTCAGGATCCAGGAGGCCCTGCAGGAGAGCTTCCACCCCGAGGAGCCCGCAGACCCACCCCAGTCCTCCCCATCGGGGGCTCGTTCCGCATTCCTCCCTCGCCTCCTTCCACTTACCCCTCCCCAGCCCCCCTTCCTGATGTAAAAAATAAAGGACACGTGTTCAAAAATAGAAACTCTCTTTATTTAACAAAACTGGGGGGGGGCATTAACCTCTGGGGAGACTGGGAAAAGGAGGTGGGAGAGGGGAAGAGAGAGGGTGAGAGAGGGGAAGTGGAAACCTGGGAGGAGGGAGCTGGAAGGGGGAAGCCAGGGGAAGAAGGAGGAGGGGAAGTATAAAACTATGGTATGCCATATCTTCAGTACTGTGTACAGATGTGGTCTCCTCACCTCAAAAAAGATATTTTGGCCTTGGAAAGGGTTCAGAAAAGGGCAACTACAATGATTAGGGGTTTGGAACAGGTCCCATATGAAGAGAGGCTAAAGAGACTGGGACTTTTCAGCTTAGAAAAGAGGAGACTGAGGGGGGATATGATAGAGGTCTATAAAAGCATGAGTGGTGTGGAGAGGGTGAATAAAGAAAAGTTCTTCATTAGTTCCCATAATAGAAGGACTAGAGGACACCAGATGAAATGAATGGACAGCAGGTTTAAAACGAATAAGCGAAAGTTATTCTTCACACAGCACATAGTCAACCTGTGGAACTCCTTGCCACAGGAGGCTGTGAAGGCTAGAACTATAACAGAGTTTAAAGAGAAGTTAGATAAATTCGTGGAGGTTGGGTCCATGGAGTGCTATTAGCCAGGGGGTAGGAACGGTGTCCCTGGCCTCTGTTTGTGGAAGGCTGGAGATGGATGGCACAAGACAAATCACTTGGTCATTGTCTTTGGTCCATCCCCGCCGGGGTACCCGGTGTTGGCCGCTGTCGGCAGACAGGCTACTGGGCTAGATGGACCTTTGGTCTGACCCAGTACGGCCGTTCTTATGTTCTTATGTTCTAAGCTCAGGGCTCAGGGTCGGGGGTCTCACTGGACCAATTGATTTTCATGCAAACCTGTTCCTGGGTTCGCATGTGGCCTTTGGTGGCCAAGCTGGCAGCTATCCTGCCCTAGACGGCCTCATTCCTGTGCCTAGTGCAGAGGTCGTGGACGTTGGAGGCCTCCCCCCAAACCTCGATTAGGTCCACGATCTCCGCACTAGACCAGGTGGGCACCTGCTTCCTGCGGCCCCGGGCAGGCTCCTGGGAGCCGTCAGCCTGGTCCCGGGTAAGGGGCGGAGGACTGGGTGGTAGCGGGTGGCTGGCTCATGCCGTGCCAGGTGCAGGGTGTGCTGGCTGGGTGCTGGCAGGCTTGCAACTGGCACGAGCACTGTATCCAGACCATGCCCCTTTAAGGGCTCCGGGACCGGGAGGGGGAGTTTCCCTGGTTTGGCCCAGAGTGGCCACCAGGGCAAGCTGGGAAGGGCTAGCCTCCAACTAGTTCGAATTAAGTGGCTACACAGCCCTTAATTCAAACTACTTAATTCGAACTAGGTGTTAGTCCTCGTAGAATGAGGTTTACCTAGTTCGAATTAAGCACTCCACTAGTTCGAATTAAGTTCGAACTAGCAGTTTGTATGTATAGACGCTATGAAAGTTAATTCGAACTAACAGCTGTTAGTTCGAATTAACTTTGTAGTGTAGACATACCCTTATTGGCCACTGTCAGCAGACAGGATACTGGGCTAGATGGACTGTTGATCTGACGCAGCATGGCTGTTCTTATTTTCTTATGTTGTTTGCTACTGTGGTCCCAGTTGGACAGATTAGAACACAAATACAGTTGCTGAATGAATACCTCATTTGACTTCAGTAGAACTACTCATGAATAGTTACATTTCTTTTTTCTCAATCAGTAGTTTTCAAGTGCCTCATGGTATTTGGTTTGGTAGGCAAGATCATGTCATGACATATTTTCTGTGAGGTGAATTTGCCCTCAGCCCTCTCTAGTCTGTTAACTAGATGATTTGAAAAGCAGCCAGATATATTTTCTTTTCAATATTCACTTATTTTGTTTAAATTTAGCTGATCTCTGTCAATGTGTGGGATTATTTTTAACAGAAAAGTCAATGTTCAATAGAGACATATTTAGGGATGTTCCGTGTGGCTTAAATCTCTTGGGCCTGGTCTCTACTAGACTAAGCAGGTCATCTTAAGGTACACCATCCAGATACGCAAAATGCGTAGCTAGGTTTGGCTTACTTTAAACTGAGCCGTCACAGCATCCACACTGCAGGATGCCAACAGAAGTGCACCTGCTGGCTTCCCTTACTCCTTGCCAAAGGAAGAGTACCAGATTCCAGTGGGGTCTGCCATTGAACGCTAGAAGATCGACCTCTGAATGCCCTTAGAGTGGAGATTGATCACAAAGGAAACTTTGTAAATTCATAATTTAAGATGTTACATTGTGATAGCTCACCAGTCTTCTACTTGCTCTTAAAGTTTAGGGAGTCAGTCATGCCCTCATCTTCCTTGTAATCATGCGAGTATTTTTACCATCTACAACCTCCCTGTAAATTGGGTAAGTTAAAAAGTGGTGAAAATAAGGAAGAGAGGTGTGAAGTAGACTGACAAAAGAATAATAGAATCATAGAATGCTAGAATTGGAAGGGACCTCGAAAGGTCATCAAGTCCAGTTCCCTGCCCTCATGGAAGGTCCAAGTACCATCTAGACCATCCCTGACAGATTTCTGTCTAACTTGCTCTTAAATGTCTCCAGTGATGGAGATGCTACATCCTCCCTTGGCAATTTATTCCCATACTAACCACCCTGACAGTTAGGAAGTTTTTCCAACCTAAACCTCCCTTGCTTCAATTTAAATCCACCGCTTCTTGTGCTATCATCAGAGGTTAAAAGAGGTTAAAAGAACTGACATTTCATACATCTTGAAGGATTCTGACCTCTTTGAGACCCCAGCAGGATTTTGTAATTTTGAAATGCCAAAATGACAGACATAAATAACCTGAATTTGCATCCTTTGAATACTATGGTGTGTATTTGTTTGTGTGAATCATCCCACTGAAGTCTATAACATTGGTAAATGCTCATCAAGATGAGTATTGGGTCCGAAAAGAAAGGGGACAGAGCATATTTACTCTTCTCTGTCTTAATAAGAGCATTGTGTTGATGATATACAATACAATATTTCACACAATATAATCACAATATAATCATAACGTATTTTTAGAGTTTGTTTTTTCTTTGCTTATTAAAGACTCAGTATAATTGAAACATGTAAATGACACTTATGGAATTTAATTATGTATGAAATATACAACATGTAACAGTGGTATTCCTTTACAATATTTATTGACTATTCATTTTTAAAGTAATTTGTCTCCTAAAAAATGTAAGCAGCAAATAAACAATCCATGTATACTATATCCCGCATTTATAAAATGCAACTTAATGTATGCTAAAAAAAAGTTCAAGTAAAATGAATTACAGTGTTGTTCTGTAATTTTCCTATTATTTATTATAAAAATGAACTAGTTGATCTTACCTTATCTTACTTCATAACTAAAATTATTTATTGTACAAGAAATGGCTTTATATTAGAATGTTTGCTCATATGTCGCTCAACTAAATTTAAAATTGAATCTTTTCAGTTTGTGGGCCATCTCAAAAGGATGACTGTCTCAAAAGAAGAGCATATTTTAATCATAGATATAATATGAGAAATTTTCAGTTCAGAATTTAACCTTATCTCTGCCTTTGTTGATCTCTAAGAGTATGTCTACACTACAGCGTTATTTCGAAATATCTTATTTCGAAATAGTTAATTCGAAATAAGATATTTCAAAATAACGTGTCTACACACAAAATGCATTTTGAAATAGCGTTCTGCTATTCTGAAATAGTGCATCCACACTGATTGGATGCTGAATCGCATTTAAGGCCAACTGAAACTAGTTCCAGCAGGGCATCAGGTCGGGAGTTACTTTGTGTGGCTACTGCCTGAGGCTATCTGAGGCTTGTGCTTAAAGGGACTCCTGGACAGCCGGTTCTCAGCTTTCCCTGCTTGCTTGCCTACCTCGCTTAGGGACAGCAAAGCATTTTTGTCTCTGCCTGCTTTGGTTGCCCTGACTTGGGACACCACAGCACTTGGCGCCATGGAGCCAGAGCTGCCCCTGGGTATAATGGTTCTTCTTTTGGACATGTTGCTGCAAGCCTGGCTGTGCTTTCTGCAGGCTGCCTCGCAGCATCTCTTGCAGCGTAACCCCTGCGCCGTCCTCTGGACCCTTCTGGGGGACAGGGAGGAGCAGCTGCAGCTCCCGGACACCAGCGTGCCCCGCCACATCTGGCATCTGGACACCAGCAGCGACTGGTGGGACCACATCATCCTGGAGTGCTGGGGAGACCAACAATGGACCCAGAACTTCAGGATGAAGAAGGACACCTTCCTCAAGCTCTGTGAGGGGCTCGATCCTGCTCTGCGGCAACGGGACACACACATGAGGCCCGCCATTCCCCTCCACAAGCATGTGGCCATCGCCCTCTGGAAGCTCTCCACGCCGGATAGCTACTGATCCGTGGTGAACCAGTTCAGCGTGGGGAGATCCACCATCGGAGCAGTGCTCATGCAGGTATGGCAATCTCTGGCCACTGTGCCAGGAGTGGGGGTGCGAGGAGGGGATGAGCTGCCCTAGGGAAAAGAGGAGAAGGGAGTGCAAGTCCCCTCCACAGGAGGGTTTGTTCTGTCCCACCCGCACTAAGGACTGCCTGCGGTGGCCAGGATTGCACGGGGTGTTGCTCCTGGGAGTGGGGGCACGGGGCAGTAGCGGGGAAGGAGCACTCTCAGCCGCCCTGGCACCCTAGTGACTCTCGATGGTTTTATGTGTCCCTCTGCAGGTGGTCAAGGCCATCAACAGCGTGCTGCTCTGCAGAGTCGTCCGCCTCACTGATGTGGACGCGGTGATCGAGGGGTTTGGCGCCCTGGGCTTCCCCAACTGCGGGGGGGGGGGCAATCGACGGGACTCACATCCCCATCCGTGCTCCAGACCACCAGGCCTCCCTGTACATCAACCGGAAGGGATACTTCTCGGTCATCCTGCAGGCTGTGTCTGACCACCGGGGCCAGTTCGTGGACATTAATGTGGGCTGGTCCAGCAAAGCACACAACGCATGGGTTTACCGCAACTCCTCCGTGTGCCAAAGGCTGCATGCTGGGACTTTCTTCCCCGACCACCACATCAGGGTCAGGGACATGGACGTGCCAGTGTGCCTGGTAGGGGATGCGGCCAATCCCCTACAACCCTGGCTGATGAAGCCCTACACAGGACACCTCAACCCCTCCCGACAGGCCTTTAATGCCAAGCTCGGCAGGGCCCGCATCATGGTGGAGGGGGCGTTCAGCCGGTTGAAGGCCCGTTTTAAATGCCTCCTCACCCGCCTGGACCTATCCGAGTGGAATATTCCGCACGTGGTGGCAGCGTGTTGTGTGCTGCATAATTTGTGCGAGAGGAAGGGGGAGGCTTTCCTGCCGGGCTGGATGGCAGAGGCCGACCACTTGGCTGGCCTGTACGCTCAGCCCCACATGGCTGCCAGCTGGGAGGCCCATCGGGGGGCTGTCCGTATCTGGGAGGCCCTGTGGGAGAGCTTCCACCCGGAGGAGGACTAAAGTTTCCCTGGTGTGCCCCACTGGGGGCTTGTGCCTCATTTCACCCTCACATCCTTTCACTGACCCCTCCCTAACCTCTGGTCCCATTAAATACATAC
The DNA here is from genome assembly GCA_032595735.1 of Pelochelys cantorii. NCBI lineage: Eukaryota > Metazoa > Chordata > Testudines > Trionychidae > Pelochelys > Pelochelys cantorii. The sequence continues at coordinate 78,580,241 of CM064326.1, forward strand.
ACATGTGTTTACAAAAACAAACTCTGCTTATTGAACATAACTAGAGTGGGGGGGAATGAGGGTGGGAGAGGGGAGGCGAGAGGGTGGGAGAGGGGAGGGGGAAACCTGGGAGGAAGGAGCTGGAAGGGGGAGGCGAGGGGAGGAAGGGGGAGGAGAAGCTCAGGGTTGGGAGTCTTGCCGGCCCACCTGTCTCCCAGCACTGCGGGTGTGGGGGCCTCGGCGTTCCCGGGGGGAGCAGGTAGGGGGAGCAGGGGTGGGAGGAGGAGTGATAGCTGGGGCGGCAGCTGGGGCTGGAGCGGCAGGAGGCAGCAATCTCTGCACCAGGGTCTACAGGTGGTCGGAGATGGCACGGCCCTGGGCAAGCAGCTCCCGCCAGCTCTCCCACCGCAGCTGCAGGTCTTCATGCACCCAGTGGTTGAGGGTGCGGTGCTGGCCTCACAGGATCCCCAGGTGCTGCCACTGGTACTCCTCCTGATTACTGGTCAGCCTGCTGGCCCGGATGCGGGATGCTGTCCTGTGCGGGGTGGTGCACCCTGCACTTGCAGCTGCTGCAGCTGTGGAGAAACAAAAGAAGTGGTCAGTTATCCCTGGGGACACACTAGGTGAAGCCCAGCCCCCCTCTGCACGGCGAGGATGGCAGGTCTCTACACCATCAGAGCTGATGTGCTTGCACACAGGCCATGTTCGGCATGTCCTGCTATCCCCGGGAGTGTGAGCTGGCCCGGGACTGCACCTATGCCCCTGTGCTGTATTTAGTGTGGGAGTGGAGGGGAAAGGGGAGATGTGCCCTGCCTCTGTGTAGAGGGGGCTCATGGAGGGAGGGTATCGTGCAGTGTCCCTCCCCGGGGTCAGGAGCACGTCATGTGCCTTCATACATATATGCATGTGGGTAACAGGCCAGGGCCCCTGTGTGGCAGCCAGACGGGGCCACATGCCCAGGGTGGCACAGCACATGCACAGGTTGCTGTGTGCTCCGTGGTCAGCAAGGCCCACACATGCGGTCCCTGGTCTCCCTCTCCCTCCCTCCCCCTGCCCCGCATAAGGGGACAGTGATGGCACTCACATGTCGAGGCCTCCCCGACCTTGGATGACACCGGCGACAGGCTTGCTGGGACAGCTCGGGGGTCCTAGGTGCAGGGCACACTTCCTTCAGGCTCCTGCGGCTCCTAGCCATCCTCCTCCTCCTCCTCCTCCTTCTTGGTGTCTTGGGCAGGGCCCTCTGCCCCAGGGTCGATGACCATCTGGGGGGCATGGACTATCTGACCCCCCAGGATGCAGTCCAGGGCATCATAATAGGGGCAGGGGTCTGGGTCAGCCCCTGTTTGGGAGCTGCCCCCTGAGGCCCTGGCATAGGCCTGCCGCAGCTCTTTGATTTTCATGCGAACCTGCTCCTGGGTGCACAAGTGGCCTTGGTGGCCACGCTGTCAGTCATCCACCTGTAGACGGCTGCATTCCTGCATCTAGTGCGGAGATTGTGGACATTGGAGGCCTCCCCCCAAACCTCACTGAGGTCCACGATCTCCGCACTAGACCAGGAAGGCGCCTGCCTTTTGCGACCCCTGGCAGGCTCCTGGGAGCTGCCAGCCTGCTCCTGGGGAGCGGTGAAGGGCTGGGTGCCAGTGGGTTGCTGGCTCATGCTGGGCCAGGTGCACGGACTGCTGGCTCTGTGCTGGCAAGCTTGCAACTGGCACAGGCACTGTGGCCAGAGTCTATCCCTTTAAGGGCTCCGGGGCTGGGGGGGGGGGGGGGGAACAGAAGATTTTTCCTGGTTTGGCCCAGAGTGGCCACCAGGGCACTCTGGGAAGGGCTGGAGGCCCCCTATTTCAAAATAAGCATCTACACAGCGCTTATTTCAATTTAGTTATTTTGAATTTGGTGTTATTCCTCGTGGAATGAGGTTTACCAAATTCGAAATAAGTGCTCCGCTATTTTGAATTAATTTCGAAATAATGGTTTGGCTGTGTAGATGCTAGGAAAGTTATTTCGAAATAATGGCTGTTATTTTGAAATAACTTTGCTTTGTAGACATACCCTATCTGCTTGATTTTTCAACATCAACACTGTGTCAGTTCTAGACATTTGCAGGCAATTGTTTTAAAGGAGAGAGAGAAAGTGCCAAAACAGGTTCTCATGATATCTCTAATATCTATGATTTGTAACTATTTGGCTTAATATCTTCAATACCCAAATGCCCTTTGGCTACAGCCACCATCTGGCATTCAAGGCTCCCAAGTAACCTGATATATATTTCTATTATTTAACAACTTGTGTATTAAAAACTAGGGTTTGGAAATTCAGATATATAATATCAGTTTAAACATCACTTAAATGCTTGGCATAAGATAATTTCATTTTTATTAAATGGAATATATAGTAAATAGTGTCCTGAGTAAATGAAGTGTTGCTAATCATTATCATTAGTTAACTCAAATTTCCTGGCAGATGTCCATATAGGTTTGAGTACTTGTATATTTTATTTTTAATCTCAACTCCATTTACAATATATGTATACTATACAGTTTACCTACAACACAACTGAATTATACCTACCTCTGGAGGGATGTCAACAGCTAAATAATGAATAGTATGTGTACAATCATAGGCATAGTTTGACTTCTTTGTGTGGGGGAGATGATGAAGGACCCAGTGGGGTTCAGGCCAGCTCCTTGTGGTGGGGCACAAGGAGGAAGCTCCACCTCTACCCCCTGACTCATCTCAGCAGGCCACTCAGTCTAGCTAGAGTGGGGGCACAACCAAAAATAATAGCTCGGTGGAGGCCATAAGAAGTTTGAAAAAAAAAACCCACTCAGGGTACAGGCAAGGGTTAGCTAGAGATTGTGTGTCAGAGGAGGGCTGTGTGCCAAAAATGCCGCTTATGATCACTACTCCACAAGGTCTTAGGTGGATCTTATGGTTTGAGCAAACAGTCAAAGGGGGGCTGTGACCTAAGGAGCAGCCAGAGTTCCAGGTATTAGCAGCAGGAGGAGGAGATTTTGGAGTGTTGTGCCCTCCCGATCTATGTCACCAGCCAGGGTATCAGCCACCCTGTGCTACCCAGTGGATCTCTTGGGAAAGGCAGAGGTTAGGAAGGTGAGCAGCCCTTGGAGCAGCCCTGCTCTGGTTATGGCACTGCAGGTTGGGAGGACAATTTCTCCCCTAAACTCTGCCCCTAAGAGACGAGGGAAAATTTTGGTGGTTGTTTTTTTTCAAACCCATTACTTTTACAAAATGCCTCATGGAATCTGTAATGATTGGAGCAGCTTCTGCTTCAAAGATTACAGCCTGTTTGGAATTACTGGTCCCCAAAGAGCATGCTGAATTTACAACTGGTCACAAATGTTGTGAGAAGGTGCTGGTCTTAATGCCACTAGATGGAATCTGGCTGTCATCAAAAATTAAAAACAGCAGTGACATTCATTGACTTTTCTTCTTCATGTAATACTGTGGTGCAAAGGTCCTCATCTGAAGTAATCATTAGTTTCCCCATGTCAGTCAACCAGTATGTTAGGGAAGACACTGACAGCCCAGCAAGATGCATAGCCCACTGCTAGTGACTGGTGTTACCCTGGGACACAGTAACGAATGATTATTTAAATCCAATTAGGAGGACACGCCCTGACCTATAAATAAAGTGACAGATATCCCAGGTCCCAGAAGATTGAGATTGCCTGAGGCCGATTACTCGTGGCCGTATCTATCACCGGCGCATGGATATTCAAATAAAACTCCGAGTCACCGTTTAGGGCCAAACCATATATTGAATTTGGAAATGAACTGAACAGAATATGACAACTCTTTATGAACAAACCCTCCCTAACACCCGGAAGAGAAAGCAGATAGTGAAGACCCCTAAACATTAGGTATATACATTACATTCCGTTGCATAGTACAGATAGGAGCTCACGACCTCTATGCCTTGGCTAATTAGAAGCCGTAGCAGAGGAACAGTGAGGAGTCCCTTGATGTTCTTCAGGATCTAGTCAGGTCTTCCGTCAGGTGGTAGGGAAAAGTGGATTATATCTCGTCGGCCTTCCGCACTCCAAGAGTAATCCGGTGGGATCAGTCTGAGGATCCTCCCAGGAATTCTCCACAGGAGTATCAAACTAATGGATCCCGCTATTATATCCCCCACACACACCCACTCACACCACGTGAGCTATGCTATTCACTCTCACCTCTCTCTCTCTCTTTCATCTATCATTCACACACGACAAGGGAGAGACCTTCTACAGTACCCACACACACACACTGGAACCCAAACAAAACTGGGAACCTGAACTAACAGTGCCTAGGGTATATAAACCCTTTTAGGCGGGAAAAGCCCCAGTGGTGCTGAGTGCACTGGCTTGCGGGTGGTGTGCATAGAATTCAAGCCGTGTGCAGCGGTTTTGAGCCGTGTGCAGCGGCTTCGAGCCGTGTGCAGCGGCCTGGGACGGGGTGCAAAACTTTAGAACCGTGTGCACCTACCTCAAGAAAAAAGGCGGGAAGCTCCTAACCGCTCACCCCCCCCCCCTCCAAGGGATAATATTGAACTATTAACTGAGTTTCATGCACACAACCCCTATTCAGTCACCTCAAGTTACACTGGAAATTGATTATCATGCTTATTGCCAAAAGCATCCATAAGGCCAATGTAGCAACCTTAGAATAGATAGGCAAGCTGGGGGTAGGAGAGATAAGAAAGAATTAGCATGACCCTATACCATGCTGTTGGGCTTTATTTTAAACTGCTGATGTATGTATGGCTTGAAACTTCTTGCTTAACTTGCTTAATGGTTATTAGTGATTGCCAGCCTATTTAACACAAGAATAAAAAGGGAGGAAAAAGTTTGACGTGAGAGGACTCATGCATCTTAAGATCCCCAGTGGCAGATGCAAGGATGGGTACAAGAAACCTACTATTGACCACACAAAAACCATTTGAGATCTGGGGTCATCACCAAGACACTGAGTAATAGAAAGGTTATACTGTACTGTGGTGAATCTGCCAACAAATCATGGACACTGAACAATGACCTCACATGGGGATCTGTTTTAGCACCTGCATTCTTCAATGTATAAATCAATGACATTCCAGTTATATCACCCCATAAATTCATCTATGCAGACAATATTGCTCAGTCCATACAAACATCTTCAATGAAGGCCACAGAAAAGATCATGAACAATGTCCTCCAGGGAATTGAAAGGCATCTCAGAATTTGGCAACTGAAACCCAAATCTTCAGAAACACATTTGCCTCTGCCTTCCACAGGAATAACCATGAAACCAAAGTGTTGTTAAAAGTGAACATTTGTAGTCTGTCTCTTTCACGTGGCCACAATCCATGGTAATTTGGTGTCACCCTTATTTGGAAACAGAGCCAGCACCTCGAAAACACCAAAAAGAAGAAGACAAGGAAAAGACAAGGAAGACATTCCACTGACTTGATACGCACATGCTTTGAATATCATAAGCATGAAATCTGGTCTTGTCAAAATCAAAATATTTCACATCAGTTTGGTGCAATAGCTCTCACACCAGTTTTACTGATTCTTACATTAATGCCACTCCCAGGATAGTTAGTGGCTCTCAAATCAACACCAATACCATTGCTCACAGTTCTGGCAGGCATTGGACCAGCCAACATCAGATAAGATACTGCTGTAGTCTAAGGCTTTGTCTACACTGCCAATTTTTGTGGCAGAATGTATGCTAACGAGGGACTCATTAGCATGAGTTGTGACATCATTAGCATATTTTCTGCCGATTCTTTTTGCGCAAGGGGTACAAGCACATGGCAGTGTGGACACGCTCTTGCGCAAGACCTTGCGCAAAAAAACCACTTTTGTGCAAAATCCTTATGCTTCTGGCAAAAAGAATCGGCAGAAAATATGTTAATGAGTCCCTCATTAGCATATTTTCTGTCGCAAAAACTGGCAGTGGAGCTATAGCCTAAGGCTATGTCTACACTGTAGGCTTTTTGCACAAGAATGGCTGTTCTTGCGCAAAAACTTACAAAGCATCTACACTGCATATGTGTACTTGCACAAATAAATGTACAGTAAAGCATCAGAAAAAAGGGCTTCTTGCACAACAGTTTTTCCTCTCCCCATGAGGAATAAGCCCTCTTGCTCAAAAGCTCTTGCGCAAGAAGGCAGTGTGGACGGGCAACAGGGGTTTCTTGTTCAAGAAACCCCTCTGGCTAAAATGGTCATCAGAGCTTTCTTGCGCAAGAGAGCATGCACACTGCCATAGACGCTCTTGCACAAAAAGCACATCTCTTGTGCAAAAGCACATGGCAGTGTGGACGCGCTCTTGAGCAAGACCTTTTGCGCAAGGACTCTTGCGCAAAACAGTTCTTGTGCAAAAAGCCTGCAGTGTAGACATAGCCTATGAGTATAACTACATTCTGGCCACTCCAGACCTGCCAAAACACTAAGACTTTCCCTATTCAAATCCAGGAAGCCTTTCTGGATATATGCATCAATACTATAGGCTATATGAAAAGCTGCTAGCACTTTCTGGCTCCAATTGTGGGCCATTTGTGTCATCCCAAATAAAGAACCGATTGAAGAACCAACTAAAGATATCCTGCAAGTGTGCCTTCACTGTAGGTAGTAGACTGCACTCAAGTGCATTTATACAATGGATGAAAGGTATGAATATCTTCTCAACAAATGGAAAATCAAAGAATCACCACATTGTGACTGTGATGAGGTACAAACTATGTGATTCATCAAGGACAGCTGCCCCATTCATGCCTCCAGTGGTGAAAAAGGGGATTTATCTTCCTATCCTAGAAACATTCAACTGGCTTTCAAATCTCAAGATTTAAGTATAATCCCAGCCTGTTGATTTACAAATGCCATATTAAAGAAAAATAATAAGTTATACAATGTGATCAAACTAAAGCACAGTACAAAGATTTGCAGTAATTTAATAAAGAAGAGATCATGCTCAGACAGATACATTGATAAACTAAGAAATAAGATGTTTTCAGTTAAGAAAACATAAAACCAGATAAATAAAAAAGACTACAGAGAGATTGGAGCACATGGCATAATTAATATCAGTAAGTATTTTTTAGAGAAAAGTATTCAGAAGAACATCCACAAACTTATATTTTCATTTCTTAAAAATAATTATTATTTTGTATTTCCACTTGGCTAGTTTGGGGTTCCTATCCAATTTTCTCCACTTTTTCTAGGAAGAAGACTCCTCATAAGCAGGATGAGGCAGCAGCAGCAGCACAGAGAAGCACATGGTGTATCAAGATAGAAGGCAGGCTACTGCTACTATTCTGTTTCAAATTGCAACAACCACCTAAAATTGTTGTGTGAATCAGGCAGTTGAGTTGATTAAAAAGTCCTTATACATTGTGAACATTACAGCTCTGTTCCTTGAAACAGTAATAGTTTGTGAATCTGGGTTGCCACACTTCTGGCCTCTTAAAAAGAGAAAGAAAAACTTGAGAAAGGAATAGTGAATATTCCTATATAGCCCAGTGGAAGTATGAATAGTGAAGCCAATATATTGAGCACTGATTTTATTGCTTCTAAACTGCTCACTTGCCTCAGTTCTCCTGCCTGTCAGCCTTAACCTTTGCCATCAAGAAAAGGGCATTAAAAGTAGGGCTGTTTCTTACTCCAGGTTCTGTTTCTCCCCCAAACCCCTCCATAAGGTATCAACCTCTTTTCTTTCTCTGAGATTACATATACCAACTCTGACTTTTACTTATTGATTTAAAAAAAATATTTCTTGCCTAGGAACATCAAGCCTGCCTGAAACATTCATATTAAAAAAAAAGATATGTCTGGGTTACAGTTTATGAGGAGTATATTTCCCCATTTCTAGGGGACAGCAGTCACTTACATTAGTACTTGTCAACTATAGACATGTTTGTTATTGTAACTAACTTTGTTTCTACCCATTTTGTTATCATTTGTCCATGATGACACTGTCAGGATGTATGTCAGCAAACAAGGTACTGAAAGCATTTTGGAATTGGTTTTCTTTCTTAGACAATGCATCACAAATCAAATGACCCCATTACAAAAGTGCTTCTCAATCCCCTAATTTATTATTGATAAAAAATTCTTCTTTGAACTATGTGGTCCCAATTAGGAATCCACATATTAGGAGGCTACACATATTAATAATAGTTTTATGGTTCTTCCTGAGGTTTTCAACACATTCCATCAAACTAACAGCTTTTTATCTGTGTATACTTATATACAAAGCAAACCTAATTATCTGATAACTGGTTAATTAAAACATGACATCCCCTAATGAAAGTAAGTCCCATGCTCTGCATCACCACTTATCCAAAACTCTGCATTTTTAACACTGATTGGAAAACTGAGATTTAATATGAAAGACAAATGCAAACTTCTCACTTGCCAGGGATTAATTACTGTTACATGTAAAAAGTAGAGCTTTAATAGAAAACACTGTGTACAATGAGAACATGCTGCTATGAGAATGTTTCTTCATTGTAACTAACCTAAATTGAACCATCTAGATTAACTTTTGGTGAATATAAAATTAGACATGTTATGAATGCCTTTTGTTTTAATCTGATTTTCTTTCTCTCTTCTTAATCTAGTTTATACTGAGACCATTTGTGTCTTATATTGCATTGGGATTTCCTTGTGAGGAATCTAAGTATGAAGGAAAGAAGTGAGGGAGAAAACAATAAAGTACTTGTCTACAGTCCCAGTCTATTGAGATACTGTCAGTAAATACAGGGAATGCATACAGAAGATTCCAGAGAATGTTGTGAAATCCAAGACCATAATAGGGTTAAAAAAAGATCTAGATAAAGTCATAGATGATAGGTCCATCAATGGTCCATCAATGGTGTCCGGATACTCTTTGTCAGAACCTGGGAATGGGCAACAGTAGATGGATCATTTGACGTTTACCTGTTCTGTTTATTCCCTTTGGGGCACCTCTCACTGGACACACTGGAAGACTGGACACTGGGCTAAATGGACTTTTGGTCTGACCTACTATGGCTGTTCTTATGTACTTAGGTACAAATACACAGGAAGACAGTTGACCGTGTTGAGTGACAGGAACAGGGAACCAAATGTGACATACTGTATCTTTTGTATTTTTGTTATGATTTCTGTATTTGTATTGAAATTATATTTCTGTAGGTTACTTGTGTTAAAATGTGCAAAGACTTATGTACTTAAAAATGGTTCACAGACATGGAAAACTGGCTTTACAGAGCTATAAAATATAGAGTAGAACATTCTTGACAGGAACATTGTTAAACAATTCATGCGCATCAGATTTCAAATTTGTTGCTGCTGATATAATCCTAAATAGGATAGCAGTGTTAACTCATTGCAGCAGTGATAACAGTTTTTATTGATCTACAGAGAGGTCAATGTAAGACTATTCTTAACTTATTACTGAAACTTAGTACTATGAGGACATTTTCTGTTACTCATTTAGGTGAGAAGAGAGCATTTTAGCTACTGAGAGTGCTCTGACAATACAGTAGCTTGAGGAAATAAGGTGGAATTGTATTATACACAATAATTTACAAGCATGCATTGTTTCTACTGATACCTGATAACAAAATCAACAATTTAACAAACTGTAGTTCATCTACTGCCAACCCAATAATCCTTATATGTATCCCTCTAAAGGTCGGAGAACGCAGTCCTCTGTTCACCATACTCCACTGAGTGAACAAAAACAAAGGGCCACATTTTCAAAAGTGTTTAGTACCCTCAGCTGCAACTGGCTATTCAAAAGGATTCAAGTCTATTTTAGAGTAAGATTCTCTGCTGAACCATGAAGAGGCAGAGCACTGAACTCATTACCCTGGAGAAGTCACATTTGGGCCCTCTCCATTCTGGGCTAACTTATGGCAGTCTGTCCAGTGGGTGGTAGGGCCACTCAAAAGCTCTGCAGTGCTAAATAATGTATACCTACCCTCGATATACCCCTAATGCTTGAACACCTAAAGGGGTCCTCAGAAGATAGACTGCATCTGTCTTCCTCAAATACAGTACCAGATAAATTCTCTGCTGAATGGATCCAGTGCTTGAAGGATGCCTTTATGCCATTCCAGCCTTTTTTACCAGGAGTAAAGGATCTGGAATAGAGGTAGAAATCTCTTCCTCTGATGTCCCTTACTCCTCGTACAATGAGTTACAGGAGTCAGAGTAAGAAGTCCTCCAGCTTGGCAGCATTTCAGTATTATTTTGAAATAACTGCCTTCTGTGTAAACGCGGACTAACTTATTTAAAAATAACACTAGTTATTTCAAAATAATGTTGCGGTGTAGATGTACTCTTAGAAAGTAATATGACATGCAACTCTAAAAAAGGGTAAAAAAGATAAACTGAATATTATGGGGCAGATTTTTTTCTAAGTGTAACTTGATTGATATCACTGGCATTATAACAGGAGTGAATTTGGACTGCTAAACTTATTTAAGCCACCATGTTTAAATAGCACCAATCCTTAATCATGTGTTCTTTGTTCTATTGATTTAAATAGAAAAGCAAAGTAATAAAGAGTACTTTACATGTATACGTTTTTATTCATATCATATCTGTTACTCTACCACTATGCTTTCTCTTGTGTTTTATGTCTGCTTGTTTGCTTATGCTGTGACGTGTTTATAGACATCTCTCCTACCAAATTCTAGCTATGTGGTAAACAATAGATACAATCATCCATTAACATCTTTCTCTGTGGAGAAAAGTTCAGTGGGAAAGGTCTATCTCTAACCTCAGCTGTCATATTTTTGTATAAACAATTGTTAATCATACACTCAAATCTAACCTTTTAAGATTTATTGTATGGTTGAATCATAAAAGTTATTTGAAAAGGAGTGGAAGTTAAAAAGTGATGTCTTGTGTTAAAGAATTTTTCAAAATATCAGATAGTCCCATATTCTGATACAGTTTTGGAAAATCATGCTGTGAAAATCATGTAATTAGAGGGAAAAATAACACTTTTATTCTGACATCACTGCAAATAAGAAATCAGGAGATGGGATATTACATCAGTATGAAGGCAGTCGATGGAACAGAAAAATTAAATATCTTGAAAATCTTCCTAAAAGTAGGCTATAGTGGGCATACTTAAAAAGTCCATTACAGTTTTAGAGGTATTGCTGATTCTATTTATAACCTCCATTTTAACAACAAGGAATATTTCTGGGGTTGATTTTTCTTCTGAATCATGAAATTTGGTTATATGTTAAACTCTATAGCTTATCACTGAAAAAAATGCTGTGACTTAGCTTTCTTATTTCTGCAATCCATTTTAAAAGTTCTTCAAATTTTTTAAAAAAGTATTTTTCTTAACAACAAATTTGTGGCTCATTATATTTAATGAGTCATATAGGGATACAATGGCTAAGAGCACAAAAATAGCTCACCTGAGACACTCAATTAAATTGTTTGTGAGATGAGAGAATCTAATGCAAGCTGGTTTGTGAATCTCAAAAATAATGATGAGTTTTGAAAAAGATTTATGCATTTTAAGGAATGTGGATGGTCAGGAGAAGGAGGAGTGGACATGAGGAATACTTCGCATCAGAAGGCATGGGAGGACAAAGTATTACATATATCCAGGAACCTTGCCAAGAAATTTAGGTATCATGTGCCATTTCCACACGGGGCATGCCTTTCATTGTCCAAGATTTACAGATTCTTACTTTTTTCTACTACAAATATTAATATACTTTAAAGAATTAAGTTCAACTTATGGGAATTTTTACAAGAAGGATTCAGAAATCTAAAGTGGAATCCTTTTTAATTAAGAAATTTAATAACAGCTAGAAATATGTTACCCTGGCATTTAATAAGCTGACAAAGAAGCATAAAATGTATCCAAGTCTAATAATGAAAAAGTTTGTTATTTCTGAAACAGCCTGCAGATTTACTCTGCCTAAATGCAAATTTGACGTAGCTAGCTAGTTAGTTGATTAGATAGTGAGATATCGTGTTGTCATATAAATTCTCATTATTATTTTCCAATTTAAAACAGGACTACGTTAATATTAACTAGTTACACTGGAAATTGCACAGTTAGGATCTACATGGGGTTGTCAAAGCATAATGTGTTAGAGCACTTTACAAATAACATAAAGTCATAGGACTGGAAGGGACTGGAAGAGGTCATCAAGTCCAGTCCTGTGCATTCATGGCAGTACCAAGCATCATCTAGATCATCCCTGGCAAGTGTCCGTCTAACCCGCTCTTATGAATTTCCAATGATGGAAAATCTACAACCTCCCTAGGTAGTTTGTTCTAGTGTTTAAACACTTTGACAATTAGGGCATATCTAGACTACGCGGAATGGTCAAAAGAGGATATGCAAATTCTGTGGGAATTTGAATATCTTCTTCTGATCACACTTTTGAAAGCTTCGAAAGTAATTAAGATGTGGCTTTTTCAGCGAATCACCCCCTTCGTCAAAAAGCCACTGTTCCTCACAAAAGGAGGTTTATGCGGCTTTTTGACAAAGGAGGGGGGTTCGCCGAAAAAGCTGCGTCTTGATTACTTTCACTTTAGAAAGCTCTGCTTTCGAAAGTGCAGTCGGGAGAAGATATGCAAATTCCCGCTGAATTTGCATATCTTCTTTCGACCGTTCCTTGTAGTCTAGATGAGCCCGTAGGAAGTTTTTCCTAATGTCCAACCTAAATCTCCCTTGCTGCAGTTTAAGCTCATTGCTTCTTCCCCTATCATACGGGTTAAGGAGAATAATTTTTCTCCCTCCCCCTGTAACAACCTTTTAGATACTTGAAAGCTACTAATATATCCCCTCTCAGTCTTTTTTTTTTTTTTCAAACTAAACAAATACTATCTTTCCTCATAGGTTGTGTTTTCTAGATCTTTAATAATTCTTTCCTCTTCTCTGGATTTTCTCCATTGTCTCCATCTGGACACAACTCCAGTTGAGGCCTAATCAGCACCCTCCCTCTGCAGGGGGGAGCTATGCTCAGGGCTTTAGGGGCAGGAGCTATGGAGCAGGAGCAGGGCATGGAGGCTGGTGGTAGAGCAGGCTGACTGAGTAGTGTTGCTGGCTAGAGCTGCATCTTGGAGACAAAGCAGGAGGAAGTGTGATCAATGCAGCCAGCAAGAGCTGCAGGATGGGAGACAGAGCAGGGGATGGGGTATCAAGCGACTGGGGCCCTAATGGCTGAGAGGTGGAGTGGGGGACCAGTGGATTGGGGCTGCTGGATATGCACAACATAGGGCATTACTAATTTGGGGCACCACTGGTGCTCCCAAATGTAATGGGGCCCTATGTAGCTGCATTTGATGCATGTGCCTGAGGATGGCCCAGACCAAGAACAACTAATCACAGAACTAAAATTTAATGGTAGCTTAGGTACAACTGGTAATTTATAATGTGCAAGCAGAAAAAATGTCCAGAGCAGTAATATATATATTTGGTGCTTTAATATGGCCAGGTTTGCAAAGCTGAAAACAATAAGCTAAATCATCTGAGAGGAAAAATTTAATCAGAAAACATATGAATGATCATTTGAATAATTTAAGAACACCTTACTAGATGCTTCCTGCATCTCGCATTGTCAAGGAATGGTGAATGGTGGCCATTGGGAACTGCAAGTAGTCATGCCTGTGGATGCCTGGGTAAATAAACCATTTGGCAGCCTGACAGTGGCTAACTCTGAAGAACCATGTACAGAAAGCGCAGCAGAGGAACCCTACCCTTGTTATAAAATTTGGTTGATTAAAAGTAATAATGTTGATGTAATCTTCTTGTCTTGGTGTTGCATATTTTGATTACATAACAAGAATGATGTAAAATTAACATGGCATACATAAAATTGATTAAAAACTGGCTGTTAGCTTTCAAAATGTAACTGTAAATGGGGAACATCACCACATAGGTCCATGTCCAGTGGAGTTCCCCTGGGACTGTTTCTTGGCCCTAAACTATTTTTATTTTATCAATGAACTGGAAGAAAATATAAATCTATAGATAGATAGATAGATATGATTTATGTAAATAGAAATCAAACTCGTGTTTTTGATTTATATAAATATAAATCATACTGGTAAATATTCATTATTTCAGTAGAGCTATACTAGGGATGAATTTGGTCCACTGTGACTATTATTTTAAAACTAATAAAACAATGCATTCATAACCAATAGCACTTTTAGACTACAAGGGAATCAAAGAAAAACTGGCACTCAGATAATGATGTTGGCTGAGTATCCTGTTTATACAGTTATGATGTGGTGATAGTTTATTATAAGATTATCAAAATATGACAGCTGTTATGTTTTTCTGTGGCAGTACTAGTTTTGAAATTGCCATATGTTCATTGGACTTTATGCTGTGATTTGCCTTAATAATGTATTTGTAAGTATAAACAACATGTTGTGTTTTCTAATTAATCCATGATAAATCCATGTCTAAATGAGATTTCAATGGTATAAGATTAGTGTAATTCAGGCTAGTTAGTGCCTTTGCTTACCAATGGCAGAAATAGAACTATTGTTATTTTCTCATCTATTTGCATACTATAATGTTGACAACAAATTAAAGAGATATTTCCAGGTTAAAAAACCCATAAATACTGTTTTAGTTAATTGCTGTTACCAATCACATATGGAATTCTAAGGAGAAATCCTGGCCCCATTCAGGCATATGGCAAAACTCCCACTGACATCATTTGTGCCAGGATTTTATGCATGAAGCAACAAGGAGTCCTGTGGCACCTTAAAGGCTAACAGATTTATTTGGGCATAAGCTTTTGAAAACTTATGACTAAATAAATCTATTAGCCTTTAAGGTGTCACAGGACTGCTCTTGGTTTTGTATATACAGATTAACATGGCTATCCCACTGTGACTCCTGAAGCAGACATTTGTTTTCAAGTTGGATTTGTATTTTACTAGATTTGCATCTTATTTTCTTATGCTAATGGCATACATTTTTTTAATGTAAGTAGTTCCACTTGGTGACATCCTAGCACTTGTATAGATTACTAAACATGTTACTTACTTCTTGAATCTGACTTACTTTGGCCTTCCTTGCACCATCTTAAAATTCAGCATAAATTATGTAATTCCAGCTGTTTCCCATATTTTCATTCTCGTGTAATATGACCGGAGTCAACCAGAGAGCGCTCAGCATTAGATTAGCAGTATTTTGCTAGACCCATTAAATCAACCCCTGCTGCCCCTGATGGCAGCTGCCTCGATCCCTGGTAAGTGTACACATGACCTTTGAAGATTCATCAGTTCCCGTGAAGCGGGAGAGAATAAGGTAGCAGGAAAAAATAAATTCTGTAAGTCTTGCCCTTGATTATGAACGCACACCAATTTTTATGACTACATTTGGCTCCTTTAAAGGAACAATCATACACCCTTGTGATATCCTTCACATCTCAGTGAACTATTGGAAGCTACACAGGTTTTATACTGCTTTAACTATATCATTTTAGAAACTAATAGAATTGAAATGGTATAAACATCTGGTGTGGACAAAGTGATAACAGCATAGAAGTTATTTATTTCCATAAACTTACAAAAAAGTGATAGTGAATCCTATGTATAGTAGAAGTATAATTGTGTCTACAGCAGGTATTGTACTGCTTTAATCAATATAGGTATGGCAATGCAAAAAGTGTGAAGATAAATTCTATTCTATTCTATTCTATTCTATTCTATTCTATGTGAGGCTGGCAGCATCACCTGTTACTACAGTTGCCCAACACTTGCCAGTATAATAACTTAATTTCAATTGTTTCTAACTTTCCTAACCTGCAACCATTTAGACTAAATTGTTTCCTGCTGAGTGTCTGCCTGAGACTGAATTGTTCTGGAAAATTTCAGCCAAAATTATTTATGAGAACTAGCCTATGGAATAAAATGCTGTTTTGAACCTGGTTTTATTTCTTTTATTGGCATTTTCTTAGAGCAGCTTGTATCTCCATGCTTTAGAAAAGGGACTTTCAATCTGGCAGGCCTTTGTGACAGTGAGATGCCTTTAGCTGCCCCTGTGAACATGCACCCAAATTTGACCAAGTAATCAGACTTTGAAGAAATCATAGTTTGGACATGCACTCCTCTTGAGAGCCTGGAATCCAACCAAAGTTTCATAAGTCTCACCATTTATCAGTAATGCAAAAACATCAGTGGAAACAGCTGGCAAAGTGTCTCATCCCACCTAGTACTGGCCCATATAGAGGACAATAGTCTATGGCTACCAGTTATTCTGTTAGCTCAAATGGGAGAGGTCCGTGCAATGAATCTAAAATTTCCAACTTTTCTGATAACCTATCAATTGGTGTCAATAGGATGCCACATGATAACATTTTTCGGGTTTTTTTTCTGTCATTTAAAAATCTAGGAAATTGTAGACAAAAATTCCTTTAAAAGAACATTATTAAAGTTAAAAAGTTAAGTGTTTAAAAGCTAAGAAAAGGTCAGAATTTAAGGTTGCCTGCACAATCTTAATTCAGCCCACACATGTATATGCACTATGATATGTCCGTTAACTAAATGATCACATACTATTTTTCTCACAGGATCCCTAGCTTAGTTAATACAAAGGAGAAACAGAGAAAGCTCTCTTCTTATCAAAAGGGGTTAAAATCATAACCCATGGGAACCAAGCTCTCCTTATTAAGGGTATCAGAGGGTATTCATACTTATTTTGAAAAGCTATAACTGCAGTGGCAAATTGAAAGAGGCGGCTAATTGAGTGTATAATATAGATATGTGAATATACAGAAGCAGCAGAAATACAAGCTGTCTGGAGCTTAAGAGAGAACAATAAGATGGAACATCGGTTGTCCTCCTCTGTATAGAAAAGTAAACAGCACTGCAGTCACCTTCACATTCGGGAGAAAAGAGGATCAGAAAAAATAATATGATACGCTGCCCTTAAGGAACACGTGCGTAAGAAAGAAAGATTTAAGGGGGAAACTAGGAGTGACAGAACCATTGTTAAAATTCTGCACTGTAAGACAATGACAGATGACCACATAGTTCCCTCCCCAAATTTGTATGTGAAGAAGTCCTTTACCAACAGTTACAATGCGTGTCTGCCACAGCAGCTTATTTCTGTTCTTCTGTATCTCCAAGTAACATTTTGGAAGGGTACGAACTTCATTTTTTTAAAGATTCTTGGATAGCTATATGTTCTATTAAATGCAGTTATATATAGCTCATGCAAAAAAGTTGCTGTTAACTTGTATTGTTATCTAAGCAAAATGGAAATGTTAATTCCTCATCTCAAGACCATACTTCTGATAACTCATGAGGACTATAGTCCTATAGTCC
Organism: Pelochelys cantorii; assembly: GCA_032595735.1. Classification (NCBI taxonomy): domain Eukaryota; kingdom Metazoa; phylum Chordata; order Testudines; family Trionychidae; genus Pelochelys; species Pelochelys cantorii. The sequence goes on from CM064326.1 coordinate 78,597,526, forward strand.
ATGTATATAAACACACATTCATTTCCTTCTTTCTCCATGACATAATATAGAGTTATATGTACTCCTTGGGAAATTCTGCACCACTGCACATACACAGATTTCTTGGCTTCCCTGCAGAAAAAAATGACTTTCTGACAGGGAAGTGAAAGGAAGCTGCAAGAGCATGCATGCACCACTCTCTAGTAAAACAAGTATATTGATTCATGATCTTTGATGGCTCTTTTTAGACAAGATGGACAAGCCTCTGCACTTCTTCAGGGATTCTAGGGCCACATGGCATTCCTTGAGGATATATACACAGTGGCTGTGTCTAGACTAGCAAGTTTTTCCGCAAAAGCGGCTGCTTTTGCACAAAAACTTGACAGCTGTCTACACTGGCTTGATTTTGCGCAAAAGCACTGACGTTCTAATGTAAGAAATCAGTGCTTCTTGCACAAATACTTTGACGCTCCCATTCTGGCAAAAGTCCTTTTGAGCAAAAACTTTTGCGCAAAAGGGCCAGTGTAGACAGCTCAGATTTGTTTTGCACAAAAAAGCCCCGATGGCTAAAATGGCGATCGGGGCTTTCTTGCGCAAAACCGCATCTAGATTGGCACGGATGCTTTTCCGCAAAAAGTGCTTTTGCGGAAAAGCGTCCGTGCCAATCTAGACGCTCTTTTCCGCAAATGCTTTTAATGGAAAAACTTTTCCGTTAAAAGCATTTGCGGAAAATCATGCCAGTCTAGACATAGCCCAATAGTTCAAAGATGTCACTCCAGTGGCCAACAGCAGCAGCCGCAGCAATACCATGCACAACACACCTTTAGGCAGCCTTTTCTTCCCCTGATACTGCAGGACTATCCTAGAAAGAATCATAGGTCCCAAAGGAGGTTCAGGGCAAGATGACATCCTCTTCCAGTGCTTCTCAGCCACCCGTTTTGATTTGTATGTCTTGAGAAGTAGTCTAGTTATCACTCACTTTACCCCACTTCTGTTCTTGGACAGTCTGGTTCACTTTTTATGAAGTTTGGTGTTTCTTTACCACCAACTGCTGGATCCTAAGCACTGTCACACCAGGCTATGCTATCTAGTTCCTCATCACTTCTCTCTGTCCCTCTTCATTGAACTGTCTCCTGGCATACTGCTCCTCTAGAAGGTCTGCTGTCTGCTGGCTTTGGGAGCAGAAGGAGATGTTCTCTTCCCGTACTTCTTGTTTCCCAAGTCGAAAGGAGAGCTAAGACCCATTCTTGACTCTCAGAACCTCAAATATACCAGGTACATGAGATTCCAGATGGTCACCCTTTCAACTCTCTTCCCTGTGTTATAGTAGAATTAGTGGTTTGCTGTTCTGGACCTTCATAATGTCTCTTTTCATATGAGAATTTTGCTAAACCACAGAAAATACTTCTGGTTCATTGTGGTCAAGTGCTAGTGTTAGTACATGTTCCTTTCTTTCAGACCATCTTTGCCTCTCCTCAGGTTTTATCCAAGTATATCGGCATGGTGACAGCCAACTTTGGTTCCCACTAAGAAAATCAAGTTACTTGGGTTCTAACACACAGTGAGTTTGAAACATTTTTGTCAACTGAATATTTTCAGGTGATTTGTGACACTTTTCTGTCTAGAGTATCATCCTTTCACTACAGTTTGAATTTGCCTGTGGCTCTTAGGCCACATATCTGCTAGCAAGCAGGTGACACAGATTGCAAATTTGCATCTTCGCCTCCTTCAGATGTAGCTTAGAATAATTTACCATCTGATTCTTCACTCCTTGGCCAGATTGATCTGTCTTCCTCATCTGGTCCTTCGCTCTTCACAGAAGTCATTTCTGGAAAATGTGTGCCAGGGCATTCCCTTTGTCTAACCACTACCAATTAGCTCTGTTGTCACTGACACCTCCCTGATGGTTGTGTCGCTGAAAGTTCTTGCTCTGTGATGGGAGCAGCTACCTCTCAATGTGCTGGAGCGCCAGGCCATCTACAGTGTCATGACTCATCCAGAGGCTCAATGGTGCACATACTTCCCAATAATACCACCATGTGGTATTTAGTAAACAGGTAGAGTGGGAGTACACCCCAGAGTGCTCTGGCAATAGGTGATCAGATTGCAACATCTCTGCATACAGGAGAGTGCCATCTTAATAGCCGCTTGCTTGTCGAAGGCCTGGAATTATCTTGCAGACCATCTCAGTAGGAATTTTTCCTTTAGCTTTCCATTCAAATTGTGTTTATTTTTTGTAGCAGTGAGCAAGTTAAATTAAGGTCTTACCCAAAGATGATTAAAGAATTTTTTAAAAAACATTGAAAAAGGGGCCCTACCTATTATTGAGATATACTGCTAGAGATGTGTGAAGCAGTAGATGTCTGAGTGCGTACATGTATGTGTGAAGGAAAGAGAGTAGTTCCCATGCTTGTGAATAAAAGTGAAGTCCTTTCAAAATTCTACAAGAAAACAATTTTAAATGACAAATATAAAATCAACATGTCCTGCTGTGTTAGCAATCAGGCTCTTTGATTGTTCATTTCTATATTAGTAGTAAAAGGCAAGCTTCTCAGTTGGTGTAGATTGGCGTAATTTCATAGACTTCAATGGAGCTGGGCCCATGCACATTAGCTGAGGATCTGATCCAGTTTCTAGGTCAATCCCTGGCAAGACTGAGTTATTTGTTAATGCCAATCTTGCTGATATTAAGTATAAAAATATATTTTCATTACATTCCTGTTCCTTCTAGCTCATAATTGTTTTCATCATCTTTTTGCTCCTACACATTTCTTTTTAAAGTGCTGTCAATAACTAAGGAAGAAAAATATCCTTGATTCTATCAACGAATGGATTAGACTTCCCTTGATAAAAGCATCTAGTTTTCTGTCACTCTTTGCAGAATTTTTCTGCAGCATGAATTTATTACTCTTCAACAATTTGCTATTCCAATACAGTTATCAATTTTCTTGTTTCAGTGTTCTTTGTTGGCATGAGTCTATTTGGAAGTTGGAATATCATTCATGAGACTCTTCTGTGCGTTCTCTCACCTTTTATGGATGCTGTAAATTACATTTAGGACAGATTTGCACCATGTTTGATGGAGCAGAAAAGTAAATAAAAGTCTTATTTTCAGTCTGGATTTTTGCAATTCTCACTGACTTCAAAGGGATTTGTGAATACTCAGTACTTTTCAAAATCAGGCCAATTTTACTTAGGAGCCATGTTTTATAATTGAAAATATTTGAAAATTTTGGGATATAAGATAAAGTGGTTCTTATAAAAGAAGACATTTGGAGGTAGCTAATTAGCAAAATTTTGTTAAAAAGCTGAAAGTTAAAATAATTTTGGAAACAGTGTTTCCAATATCCTCTTGAATATATTATTTGCTTTGCAGCACTGAAAATAAATTATAATAGATTCCTGAATTCATAATATTAAATATTAAAAAAACACATAAAGTTTCTAATGCCATTATTTTTAGCATGAGATACCAGTATAACCATGTGGCCAAAAGGTCAAATGTCTTTTGACACATAAATGGGAATTTCAAGTAAGAGTGCATACATTATTTTACCTCTGTATTTGTCACTGGTGTAACTGTTGCTGGAGTACTGACTGTGTCCATTTCTGGAGTCCACAATTGATGTTGATAAATTGCAGAGGGTTCAGAGAAAAACAATGAGCATGACTAATGGATTGGAAAATATGCCTTGTCGTGAAGATTCAAGGAGGTCAGTATATTTAACTTAACAAAAAAGGTTAAGTATAGCAGGATACACATGGGGAACAAATATTTGATAATGGTTTCTTCAGTGTAACAGAGAAATTTAAATATGATCCACTGCTGGAAGCTGAAGCTAGACAAATTTATGTTGGAAATGAGGTTTACTTTTTTAATGGTGAGAATCATTAGCCATTGAAACAATTTACCAAGATTTATAGTGGATTCTTCATTTTTTATGAATTTTTAAATTGAAGTGGACATTTTTTTCTAAAAGGTATGCTGTTGTTATTTATTGTTTTGGGGAAGTTCTGTGGCCTCTGTTATACAGGGTTCAAACTAGATGACCATGGTGCTTCCTTCTGAACTTAAAAGTGTGACACTATAACTGACATGATTATAAACAAGTCCTTACACCTAGAATAGATATCACAGTTTTGTTTTAAAACAAAATCTGTTTTTTAAACCTGTGCTCATTTCCTCTGTCTAAAGTCTTGTCTAGACATCACCATGATCATCTGTGATGGGGCTTAACCATCATCACCTGCAAGCCAGGTGATCAGCATCTTCATAGATGAGTAGCTGATTGGGTCACAGCCTGAAGGGTGGAGTTAAGCCATAATAAGTAGCTTGAAGGAGGACAGTTGGGGGGTTTTCTGGGTGAAAGACACTAAAGGTTGAGGTAGGAGACAGACACAACAAAGGCAGCATAATCTACAAAGGAAGCCCTTAGATAAGATTTTGCAAGTAGTAGGAGAACACATAAATAGTCCAAGGGGGACAGAAGAATTAACCAGAATCATTTGTATTGTTTGTGATATCCCAGAAGTGGGTTGAATTTTTTGACGTTGCCAGATGGCAGAGGCAAAGCGGACGTGGAGCCAGAAGCAAACAGCCATAGAATCATAGAACACTAGGACTGGAAGGGACCTTGAGAGGTCATCAAGTCCAGTCTCCTGCCCTCATGGCAGGACCCACTACTGTCTAGACCAGTGTTTCTCAATGTGGGCCATATGGCTCCCCAGGGGGCCACACCTTACTTCTAGGGGGCCACATGGAAAAAAATGGAACATTAGGGGGCCACAGTAAGTTTCTGAGGGGGCCACCTATACTTAACTGCCAGGCGTATGATGAATGAGGCTCAGAAGGGGGCCATGAGCAAAAAAAGGTTGAAAACACTGGTCTAGACCATCCCTGATAGACATGTATCTAACCTACTCTTAAATATCTCCAGAGATGGAGATTCTACAACCTCCCTAGGCAATTTATTCCAGTGTTTAACCACCCTGATAGTTAGGAACTTTTTCCTAATGTCCAACCTAAACCTCCCTTGCTGCAGTTTAAGCCCATTGCTTTTTGTTCTATCCTCAGAGGCCAGGAAGAACAATTTTTCCTCCTCCTCCTTGTGACCCTTTTAGATACCTGAATACCACTATCATGTCCCCTCTCAATCTTCTCTTTTCCAAACTAAACAAGCCCAATTCAGTCAAGAGGTGCTGGCCTAGGATCCCAGCAATGTTATCCAGGCACAATGGGACATTCCAAGAGTGAATGTGTCCCCGCATATAATCTCTAAGCATGGTTTGTGTCTTTACATACCATAGTTAGTAATAATAGCAGCTAACTGCATCTGGCCTTTACTAGTCATCTAGGCTTGTAAATTCCTTTCTTCTTATAATCATTCATGTGTGTTCATTTTTCAAAAATGGAAAGGATCTGCTAACAGAGCTTATGTGAGTAGTTTGCTGGTTCTCCTTCTCCCAGCTGTCTGTGTGGCAGGATGTAACATGGTCTATTGCTTAACATATGGCTTCTGGTGTTTGCTGAGTATAAACTTCAGGCAATCTGTCAACTGCTGAAAAAGTATGCATAGAATTAGTGAAAAAAGTGAGTTTCTCAAAAAAATAATGCCCCATTTCATAAAGTAATTCTATTTAGAAAAAAATCTATTTTTTCTGCTCAGCTCTAAGTATGGGACAGCTGCCTAGATTTTTTATCAAATGTGTTGATTCTCACATGGTTAGGGATGCTAAGCATGGAAATGCAAATGCCGGCCAGCTGAAGTTCTGAGGCAGAAGAGTTGCCATATGGTCACAAATGATTAAGTGTTTGTTGCAACAGGATCAGATGAGAGTGTTACAGATGGGTTACAGCAACATAGTTGACATACAGTATGTATAGGGCTTAAAGGGTAACATGATATGTGAAGACTTAGCCACATAACACCAGCCCCATGGATTGTACAAAATACGTTTTAAAAATATTGTTGCTGTTTACTGGTAGGGAAACAAAAAAAGGAGTCATCTGATAAAAATCAAGGGCAGAAACTTGTACTTTTGAGTGACACAGTGATTTTCTATACATTTTCATTTGTCACAAAGGTTCACACTCAACAACCTTGAGTGTGAATTAGAAAGAAAGACTATGTGGATCGGGGAAGGTTCTTATGCTGTAACATAAAGAAGAGAGTTGCATGCCTACTTCCTTCCCATTAGTAATGATCAAAATCAAAACAATTCTTTTAGTTTGCTTTGTCCCCCAAGTTTCACAGCTGTTCTCATTTTAAAGTATTAATATCAATAATAATGTTTCCAGGTTAACATTATATTCATTTAATATACCAAGACCCTAGGGGTGGGGGCTTGTACGTATCAACTTTTAAATTATTTTACTTTCTAATTCTGCAAGTAAAATCAGATGATCTCCCAAATGGGGAGGACTAATTAAAAATGAGATGTCTTCACAACGTCTTTAATTTAAAATAAAAGACAGAAAACTAGGGTGTCACATTTATTCAGTTGGAAGGGCTGAATATCTCTTTTAATTAGGGTCCATGAGCTGTTGATCTACAAAATTGGTGTCCTCATTCTACAGCACAGATCCAGTGGATGTAAATAGGAGTTTTTCAGGAAGATGTAGGAAAGCCAATGTACTCTCTATCTTCATCCTTTCCTGGGAATCTTCGGGGATTTAGTAAGAGAGAGAGCAAAAGGACTAAGGGAGGGCATTTATAGCAATGCATTTAAAAAAAAAATAGTGCCAGCCATCTCCAACTAACTATATATGTTACTGAGTTCAGAAACAGTGGATAAGCAAAGCAGATCATTTCAGTACAGTAGTATCTATAGGAAGCCCCACTATACTAGACTACAGCCTGTGGTTTCTGAGGTCCATTCCTAGCTAGAGTTGAGAGGCAGTCAAGGAGGCACTTCCAGGTGGGCTGTAGTGAGATGCCGATGAGTCTACATGGAGTGGACTGAGCTTTAAAGTAGGGTTTGCTCTCCAAGGAGGAAGAGATAAGGGCATTCTTTTGACTAGAAGCCAGTAAAGGGAGCTTTAGAAAGGTGTTAGAACGATGCTGCATGAGCCTGTTTTGTTCTTTTTGAATTTGCTGCTTCTAAAATTGTAGGGAGGGAATACAGCTAGCTCTTCTACTTAGTAGTGTTTATTACAATTATAGCAGAGCCCCTACATTAAAAACTTACTCAGTGAGGATGATTTTTTGTTCAAATCAGAGCATACTTTCTCTTCCGTTTTTCTGCACTGGACACATGGCATATAATCATTTATTTTTGTAAAAATAGGTACAAAATGTTTCCATCCTTACTTTGCTCAAGAACAAATGATGCCACGAAGTTCAAAGTTAAGGATAAGGGTTAGCATCTGCATTTTGTTTTAAAATTATTAACATTTAGCTGTTATACTGTCATCACTAGTTTTCAGAGTCAATATCTATTGAGCTACATAGGGACAATATACACTTAAACTAAGAAGAACAGTACTGTCCGGATTCATATTCAGAGCAATGTAAATTAATCAAAAGATGTGTAAACAGTTCAAATACAATCTTTTTTTGGGCAATCATCCAGCCACAGTTAAAATGAACAATATTTTAATGAATAGTAATTATCTTATAAACAAATTGGTTTCAATTTTACCTCATTTGCATAGACGCAACTCCCTGTAGCTGCATCCATGTAAATGAGGGCAAATAGAGGCTATGTATAAGAGACAAATGAACATTGCAAAAGTGCTTGGATATATCCTTTATACCTATTTCAAATCTTATTTCATCCTACTGTCAATATTATAACTCATTTTCAGTGTCTGTATTGTCTGACTCTTAACATAGTCTGTCATATTATTCCAACTCATTCTGACAGCAATTAATTTAGTTTATGCTTGCTAGTGTTTACAGTTATTATGCTACATACTTGATTATATTTTCATATTCAATTATGGTTTGATAAGTTAATAGTGTTTATTGGCATACACATTTGGCAGGAATATTTTACCTTAAAATATAAAAAAAGTCAGAAAAATATCAACACAAAGGATACATTTGACTTTTAGACATTTAAAATTAAATTATATTTTGTCTGTACTCACAAAATTATCTAAAAGTTTAAAGAACAAAATCAAGATCAACCAGAAATACTTAGGAAAATTATTCTGGTATCCCCAATCACTATACAATATGATACAAATTATAAGGAGACCTAATTTACCACCACTGGAGTTAATTTTATATCTGGCACCATAACTTGTATAAATATATAAACATCATTTCTCATAATAGTTTTAGGTTAGAATATCACTTCTATATAGTAAAAATGATTTTTGAAGAAATTTTAAATCTTTCAGTGCTGGGTATATGAGTATTTGTTATTCAGAAAATTAATAGTTTTAAAACCAAATAAATCACAGAGAGCTAGAATCCTATATGTGAGCTCAGGTTATTATATTTCATGCCCAGATTTTATGGAGGTTTTGAGCAGCACTGCTGTTAGTTGCTAAAGCAGACCTAAAACTAGTTTAACTGGCTATGAGAAGATTTTCCTCAGTACAAGGAATCCTTGAGTAGTATAAAATCATTGTAGCATTGTCTTCCTAGGCTTCATAGTCTGAGCTTTAGCCCAAGTTGCAACTTCAGAGTGTTGCCTATTCAACTATTTTGAGCTTGCTAGCGTGAACTCCAGAAGCCAGAGTCTGCCAACTCAGTCAGGAAAACTCATTTCAAAATACTGTGTAGACAACTACCTAAACGGGTGCTACAAAGAGGAGGCAGAACAAAATTTGTTTTCCTTGACCACTAATGATAGGACAAGAAGCAATGGGCTTAAATTGCTGCAAGAGAGGTTTAGGTTGGACATTAGGAAAAACTTCCTAACTGTCACGGTGACTAAATACTGGAATAAATTGCCTAGGGAGATTGTGGAATCTTCATCACTGGGGATATATATGAGCAGATTAGATAGACATCTATCAGGGATGATATAGATGGTGCTTGGTTCTGCTGTGAAGGCAGGGGACTGGACGTGGTGATTTCCCAAGGTCCCTTCCAGTTCTAGTATTCTATGATTCTATGACTCTATCCCATAAGTGACTGAGTGAACATCTCTGAGCAGCTGTGATAATAATACAATTAAGTAAAAAGGCTGCTAGTTGAGAATGTGCAACTATTGAGTTTCACTCACTCAGTGATTGAACTGCTATGGGGAGTGTGCTCTGAAAAAAGAGAGCAGATAGTAAATCCACCAGAAAACTTGACCTCGACCTTTGTATCCTTGGACAGATAAGTCTATGACTTCTTCCTCCGTATTTGATTCCATTCATCAATCCATATTGAGGCTATTTTGATTTTATGGTTGTACTGCCTTTGCTGCACTTTCTTTTATTCAATCTTGCCAAACACTAAGGGCATGTCTAAACTACATCCCTCTTTTAAAAGAAGGATGTAAATTAGACATATCAAAATTGCAGATGAAGCCGGGATTTGAATTTTCCGTGCTTCATTTGCATAATGGTGGCTGCGCACTTTCGAAAACGTGTATTTCAAAAGTGAAACCACCATCTAGATGCAGTTCTTTCGAAAAAAAAAACCCTTTTTTGAAAGATCCTGTAAACCTCATTTTTTGAGGAGTACAGGATCTTTCGAAAAAGAGTTTTTTGTCGAAAGAACCATGTCTAGACGGCGGTTTCACTTTCAAAATACCTGTTTTCAAAACAACGCATGGTGGCCATTATGCAAATGAAGCACAGGAAAGTCACATCCTGGCTTCATTTGCAATTTTGATATGTCTAATTTACAGCCCTCTTTTGAAAGAGGGGTGTAGTCTAGACATAGCCTGACAGATAAAATACAGACTTGCCAATTTTCATCAGAGAGCAGTCGCTATCATAGAGGACATTATTATTTCTGGAAAACAAACAAAAGAAAAGATGGAAATATAGCTCTACTAATTTTGCTAGGATTCTCTCCAGACATGACCATTCCCTATCGGCTGGGAGAGACTCGCTGCTCTGTCCTAAACGGGGAGCTACTGCTGTAGTTGAGGGAGAAGTGCCCCTCCCCCAGTCAGGCAGCTCGCTGCTTGGAGCTCTGAGCCTGTAGCTGGGCATGACTCATTAAGCAGCTGAGGGACCATGCTACCACACAGCTTAATGGGAACCTTAGTGGTATGGCAAATAAGACCACCCCAGTGCTGTTGTAGTAGTTATAATTATTAGTAATTAGATAATACCTAGGTGCTGCAGTCACAGGCTAGAACCCTCCTTGTGGTAGATGCTGTACAAACATATAAGAAAAAGATGGTCTCTGTGCTAAAGAGCTTACAATGTATGTAAGTGGCATAGTAAATGATAATTTGCAGATGATAGCAATCTGGAGAGGTGGCAAGTGCTTTGCAAAAATTTGACCATATTAGAATTCAAAATGATCTTGACAACCTGGAGAAATGGTCTGAAATAATGAAGGTGAAATTCATAAGCACAAATATAAAGTACACTTAGGAAGGAACAATCAACTGCACAAATATAAAATGGGAAAAGACTATCTCAAACACAGTGCTGAAGAAAAGGATCCAGAGATTATAGTGGATCACAAACTGAATATTTGTCAATAATGTAATACAGTTTAAAAAAAACCCTAAAATCATTCTGACATACATTCACAGGAGTGTTATAAACAAAATGTAAAAAATAATTCTTCTACTTTACTTAGCACTGGTAAAGCTTCACCTGGAATACTGTGTCCAGTTCTTGGTATCAAAGTCTGGGAAAGATATGGCTAAATTGGAGAAAGTTCAGAGGAAAACAACAAAAATAATTAGAAAAAATGACCCATGAGATTTTTTTTTAAAAGGGGGGGGCATATAGTCTGGAGAAAAGAATCCTGAAAGGGGACATGGTATCACTCTTCAAGTACATAAACAGTTATTATAAAGAAGAGGATGATACATTGTCCTCCATAAGGACTGAGAATAGGACAAGTAATGGACTAAAATTGTAGCAAGGGAGATTTAGGTCAGATATTAGGAAAAATGTCCTAACTATAGGGATAGTTAAGCACTGGAACAAATTACCTAGGTAGATTGTGGAATCTCCATCACTGAAGATTTTAAAGAATATCCATCAAGGATGGGCTAGATAATACTTAATTCTGCTGCAGTGGATGGAAATAGATTAAATGATTTGTTGAGTTCCCTTCTAGGCCGAGATTTCTATAATTCTAATTGATAACACTTCCTTCCCTGTTAAACTGCACAGCCTGTTTATCCAAAACTCTTTTGAGAGGAACATTTTTAGGGAATACTCTAAAATTAGGTCTATAGAGTTCCATGAATTCTTTATCCCTCTCCTGACAGTTTTACAATGGGAGGGAATAATATGTCTCTCTTTTTGTTTTTCTTGCAGATTTCATCCAACTTACCTAGCAGGATACATATATAATTTTACATCTGGTCTTATTCAAATATATATTGTGTGCTTTCATCCAGTTTACCTAGAAATCTAGGTTACTCTGTGTCAGTGATCTGTCCTCTTCATTATTTACCACTCCCTCAAACCTTGTGGCTGTGTCTACATTGGTGCGATCTTGCGCAAAAGCGGCCGCTTTTGCGCCAAAACTTGCTGCCTGTCTACACTGGCCGCGAGTTCTTGCACAAGAACACTGACGTTCTAATGTATGAAATCAGTGCTTCTTGCACAAGAACTATGATGCTCCCTCTCAGGAATAAGCCCTCTTGCGTAACTGTTCTTGCGCAAGAGGCCAGTGTAGACAGGCAACATGAATTTCTTGCGCAAGAAAGCTCTATGGTAAAAATGGCCATCAGAGCTTTCTTGTGCAAGAGAGCATCTCCACTAGCATGGATGCTCTTGAACAAAAGCACATCTCTTGTGCAAAGGCACATGCCAATGTAGACGCTCTCTTCTGGAAGAGTTTTTGCACAAGAACTCTTCCGCAAAAGAGTTCTTGCGCAAAATCATGCCAGTGTAGATGTAGCCTGTGTGTTTTGAAAACTTAATCAATGGTGATTTTATGGGGGTTTTTTCAAGTTCCTTGATAAAAGATTAAATAGGAGTGCAGCTCTACAGACAGTGGCAGGTGCTAGGACTGTAGCCCAGCTGCTGTGGGGATTGCTGCACTCCCATGGGGCTGTCCTCCTGAGGCCCCTCATCTACTCTGTCTCTTCCATGCTCACCCTCTAGCCCAACTCCACTTGCTCAATGCTGGTTCCCCTCTGCTTTCAAAGTTGAGCCCTGTAGCAGAGGGGCAGATTCCCAGAGCAAATTCCCTGGTTTGGAACTGGTCAGATCCTGAGGGTGCCAGACTATGTAGGTAAAACCTTTACTATCATCTTCCCCTACATAAGGAGACTTAGTAGGAGACTTATCCAGTGTTGCCCGGGTCCAGCCCAGGGTGGAGTGGGGTGCAGAGACCTCCCGCCAACGTTTCCTGGGGATATAGGGAGGGGGACTTGTGCTTAATACTAAACACATGTAACTCTTCTGTCAGGTAGTGCCAGCAGCAGCCAGGGTGGGTTCAATATATAGGGGTCCCTTTTCATCCATCTCACACAGAACCGGCTTGAGCCTCCACCCAGTAGCCTGGGAAATTCACACACCCCTGGGCACCTCTGAGAGGCAATGCTTCCCCACTTGCAAGCACAGAGTCTGAGTGCAGAAAAGAAACTTTTAATGAAAGAGGGAGAGAAGTTACATGGCATTAGCTCGGAAAAATACCACAAACATAGTTCCTAACCCCCCACGAGTAACCGTCCCAGCTCAAATGGATTGAGCAATGTCCTTTGCCCCTCAGGCTCACTAGTCCAACAATGTAAGGGTTCCATTCATTTACCCAAACTTTCTCCTTACCCCACTTCAAACACCCCACTTACAGCTCTGTCTAGTCAGTGAGGACCCTGATACATCACCCTGATGACTCCACTCATTGAGCCTAAGGCAATGCCAACTTTGTGCTGCTCCTGTGGTCTGCTGGCACCGCCTGCCACCGCTCCTGCCGGCCACCTGCCTGTCGTTCCTGCCAGCTGCTCCGCTGACCTCCGCTCCCTCCAACAATTCTGCTGGCTGCAATGGGTCTGGCTCTAGGCCAAACCAGTGACTTCAGCTCTTTGGGTGTGTCTAGACTACATGGACGACGGAGCCATGTAGATTAGGCAGGACAACAAAGGGAAATAATCGCCGCTTCATTTAAATCAAAATGGCCGCCACGCTGTGCCAATCAGCTGTTTGTCGGCACAGCGCGGCAGTCTAGACGGGGATCTGCCGACCCCAGAACCCTTCATTGGCAGATCCTGTAAGCCTCGTGAAATTCATTTTGATTTAAATGAAGCAGCAATTATTTAAATAACTGCTTCATTTCCCTTTGTTGTCCTGCCTAATCTACATGGCTCCGTCGACAGAGCCATGTAGTCCAGACACACCCTTAGTGATTTCAATTCTTTAGCCACCACTTAGGCTGGCAAAAGATTCCAGCTTCCACTGGACTAGCAAAAAGACTCCTGATGGAGTCTGCTTTAGGTCTATCCTTAAAACATGGGGGGAAAAGGCAGACTGAACCAGTCTTACAGCTCTCACCTGGCAGGCATGAAGCAGGCTTGCTCAAGCCCTTTCCCCCCCAACTGAGTTCACTCAACTCTGGAAAGGGGAGGCTTGTTCATCTGAGACCGCTTACAATGATGGTGTCTCTACTGCAAGCACTGGTCATATTTTACAGTTCCCACATTTAGGGGTAGCATGATTTGTGACCCCCACAATAGCCCAAATTAGTTACTATATGTCACATTCCATTCTAACAACCGATGCTCCATCAGCCCTAGCTGAATTGGATTTACATAACCACACCTCCGATTCCTTCCCCATCCCATCATGAGCTGTATTTACATATCAACAGTTAACAATTAATTACCTTGCAGAGCTAAACAATTTGAGTGAGCATACCCACCCCCAGGGCAGCTCTCTCCTTTTAGCCGGCTGATAGCAAGCAGTAGTTCAGCCCCTGCTTACACACATGTCTATAGCCATGCAGCTCTTAGACTCAAAGGCTGTGTCTAGACTGGCCAGTTTTTCCGGAAAATCAGCCGCTTTTCCGGAAAAACTTGCCAGCTGTCTACACTGGCCACTTGAATTTCCGCAAGAACACTGACGATCCCATGTATGATCGTCAGTGTTCTTGCGGAAATACTATGCTGCTCCCGTTCTGGCAAAAGTCCTTTTTGCGCAAAGCTTTTGCGCAAAAGGGCCAGTGTAGACAACGTGGTATTGTTTTGCGCAAAAAAGGCCCGATGGCTAAAATGGCGATCGGGGTTTTCTTGCGCAAAAGCGCATCTAGATTGGCCTGGGACGCTTTTCCGCAAAAAGTGCTTTGCAGAAAAGCGTCTGTGCCAATCTAGAAGCTCTGTTCCAAAAATGCTTTTAACGGAAAACTTTTCCGTTAAAAGCATTTCCGGAAAATCATGCCAATCTAGACGCAGCCAAACTGTATAATTGCTCTTAGCTGTTATATTAAGGGACATTTGGGCACACCCTGGGCCCTCTAATAAAGAGAGGGGCAAGTTCTTCCCTCATGGGCTGGCTGTCTACAAAGAAAAGAGTATTAAAGGCAACAGTCCAAAGTTAACCTCTCTTGATACTCTTTTTTTGGAAGTCAGTCAGGAAGAAGCTGAAAGCCATTGGAAAAAAGCTCACTGCCAAGGGTTATACCAAATTAAAAAGAAGCCTTTTAACAAACAGGAGATATTCAGGGAAGGAAGCCTTCTACCAACAGTCAGTGGATCAGAGTGACTGATCCAGGAGCCAGATACTTTTTTTAATGAATTATAGGACAAATAGGCCCAATCTTCTTCCCCTTTTGGAGCTACTCAGGTGGAGTTACTTTCAGGCTGTGTCTAGATTGGCATGATTTTCCGGAAATGCTTTTAATGGAAAAGTTTTCTGTTAAAAGCATTTTCGGAACAGAGCGTCTAGATTGGCACGGACGCTTTTCCGCAAAAGCACTTTTTGTGGAAAAGTGTCCCTGGCCAATCTAGACACGCTTTTGCACAAGAAAGCCCCGATCGCCATTTTAGCCACCGGGGCTTTTTTGCGCAAAACAATACCACGTTGTCTACACTGGCCCTCTTGCGCAAAAGCTTTGCGCAAAAAGGACTTTTGCCCGAACGGGAGCAGCATAGTATTTCCGCAAGAACACTGACGATCATACATGAGATCATCAGTGTTCTTGCAGAAATTCAAGCAGCCAGTGTAGACAGCTGACAAGTTTTTCCGGAAAAGCGGCTGATTTTCCGGAAAAACTGGCCAGTCTAGACACAGCCTCAGAGTGTGACTCCACCAGCTGTAAGACAAAAAGATATAGATAAGGGGGTTCTGTGTACCAGAGGTGGAAGATCATTTATAAGAACTCTCTTTCCCAAATTCTTTTCCCTTCTGCACAAGATTTTTTTGAACCCTGTGTGGTATTTCTAACTTTCTCCTGCCCACTCTACAATCAGACAGCTGCAAATATATTTAGCTATTCCTTTATACTTTGTTAGAGTTCTGATGTAAAAGATTTGTGGTTAAATTTGAACAGTGGCAAACAGTGGCCCTAGACTGCATGGTGTTGTAATATGGATTGACCCATCTCACAACACCAGCCTTATAAACTACTTAATTATCAACCAGCTCTACAAAATACATTGTAAAAGAAACGGTGTGCTCTATAATTGCAGTATGTATATTATAGTTTAGGCAGCAAGGCCCTAATTCTTCTGGAGTAGAATATACAGCAATATGAAACCAGTTAATGATATAAATAATAAAAATGGACATTTATTATAATTTATTATAGGTATGGGCTAAACAGGTTCAAGATAATTAAGATGCCTTCATATAATGAAGTATTCAGATGCCAGAAAATATTTTGCTACCACCTCCTTCTAAGAGATATGCACTTTGCCAGGATTTTAATTTTGCTCCTGGAAGTACCTCTCCCAACAGATTAGTTTTAAATGTCAGTGTAGCACTCTGCAACCAATTACATTAGGAGTGAGGCAAATGAAAATGTGATTATAAGAGGTGTGATGACCATACAGCATCCATAACACATTAACTGAAGTTGCAGTATAGTATTTCTTGCTTACAGGATTTAGCCAGGACTCAAAGGCTTGGTAGTTCTTTTTTCAGTTGCTAATCGTTAAAGTTGGAATATATATGAACTGGACAACTAAACCCTACCTTGCTTTAAATTAGGATAAGAGGAAGCTCCATACTAAATTGGTGGTCATATCTCTCATCATTTAGGAGGAGCCTTTGAACAAATGGTCTGACAGACAGGTGCACATTTGTAAAATATATAGATAGACACATAAAGTTGCATTCCTTGCACATATAGGTATATTCCTTGAGAGTATATTATGATTTCTGGCTAAAATGAATTTGGTTTAGGATAGATGTGGACATCATGATGTATATAGTGTTTGGTTTTGATCATAATGAAAAGAATAGAAAGAGGCACAAGTTTTGTTACCTGTATATCGAGTGTCAGAATGTTGAAACTGGTGGCTTGTAAAGAGAAAGTAGAGGAGAAACTGGGCTTGGGTTCTTTGCCTGTAGGAGGTGATTGGATAGATAGATAGATAGGAAGTTTAAATGTTTATATTTAAAATATAGAAGTAGGAAGTAGTGATATAGTAAATGAGAATTCATGGGATATACTTCATGGGACAGGGTAAGAATTTTAAAGGTATTGAATTATATAAAGATACAGATAGGCACTCTGAGGGATTTTCAAAAGTGTCTAGATTCCTGTTTGCATTTTTAGACACGTAACTACACTTAAAAATCTAGCCTTTAATGGTTTATTGTCTAAACTTAATTCCAAATTTCCTCATTTTCATATTACAGAGACACAGTGGATGTGGTAAGATCTTTCATTGGACCAGTTTCAGTAGGTGAAAGAGAAAAGCTGTCAAGCTTACACAAAGCTCAGAGCTTCAGAGCTTAGCTCTTTCACCAGAATAAGCTGGTTCATAACATGGTTATTAACCATCTCTCTTTAATATCCTAGGACCAACATGGCTAGAACAACACTGCAAACTCACTTTCATTTGTTATTTATAAATATAACAGCATAATATTACTTTCCAGTAATGAATGCATTGGTCAGAGACTATTTAGCATTTACAGCCCTATGAAAACAGTAACAACAAACAAACTAACCAGTGTCTTTGTAATGTCTTTCCAGCAATTCAGTTGAGGCAATGTTCTTGAGCCCTTTCCAACAGCACTGACCATATTACCCTCATACTTATTCAAAATATTGTTTGTGAACAAGGTAGACTTCTTAAGACTATGAACTAAAGCATCTAATCATCAACATATACATTTCTACCATTTTGCCTTAAGGGAATGTCCCTTGCATTCATCAACTCAAGTCTCGAAAAAAAACAAGGTTAGCAATTCAACTACTTTCTTGTCCTTGCTTATTTCTGCACCACTCAGCAGGAAATTTCTCATACCAACCTCTATTAATTCCGGCATCAAAAATCGTAAAAGAAGATGAAGCAATTACAAAATAAAAGAAGCAAAATTATTTTTCTCCTATGAGGCAAGTGCATTATCTAGATTCTTTGCTGTACCTAAAGGCAAGTTTCTATAGTGCTTATTTTTTCAGGTAACTAGGTTACTAAACACTATTAAAAGCAGTGTAACACTTAAAGAGACAGATTCTTTTTTAAACTAAGACCTTTACATCACTCTGGAATTATAAAGAGGTATTAAAGTGGGAGTTGATTATATTTATATACACCTTAAGGACTCTTCACAATGCCTGATTGAGGCAAATGGACCTAGTACAAATAATTTGGCCCAACGTATATAAAAATAAAGCAAAGAGATCACATCATTGAATAATAATGAAAGGATCTCTGAAAAATTTGGGAGATTTCATATCACAGGTGTTTTAGTGAACTGTTGTCCTTAAACACTCATACTCATGGGTTTAAAATAGAATTTTACTTTAATTTTCTTTTGGGATCAAGCTGTCCCAAAATTTCAAAGAGAAACTTGACCAAAACACTTATAAAAATGTGTCCCAATAAAGGATTGATTGCACTTTTTGATCCAGTTACATGATATAAGTCAAGGTTAGAAAAGGCTGTAGACTAGTCATATGGCAGAGGCCAGTATCCATTGACTACAGTGGTAAATGTACCATGGGAGCTGATTTCCCCTCCCACGGAGGGGTGTTTGGCCCTCATCTCCACCCCTCCCCCACTTTACCCTTTGTCCTAAGCCTTCGCCCAGCCTCTGCCCTGTTCTGCCTCTGCCCTGTCCCCCGTCCACACCTTCACTGAAGGCCCTGCCTACACCCCTCCTCTTCTCCTGCTTCTCCCAGTCTCTCCCAGAGTGTCCCAAACACTGTGAAACAGCTGCTTCATCACAGGTGGGAGGTGCTGAGAGGTAGAGGGAAGAGTTTGTCAGCAGAGCCACCAAGAGGTGAGAGGTGCTGGCAGGGAAGGCAGCAGAGGAACTTCCACTGTCGGTGGGTGTTGAGCACCTGCACATTTTTTCCCATGGGTGCTCCAGCCCTGCAGCACCCCTGGGGTCAGCCCCTGTGACTGGTACAAGCCTGGCATGTTTTCCACTCCAAATCCAAGCCCCATCCCCTCCCAATACTAAGGCCAGCCACAGTTTTATAAAATTCTGCAAACCATTCAGCAATCCTGAGCAGTGATTTAAGGTTGGGAACAAAATCTCATTTCCTTACAAAATCTTCATACAGCTCTACTAATGATAGAACTGCTCACAGTTTAAGGCTGAGCGAAGAGGTGTTTGAAAGTGATAAGGCCTCTTCCACATACCAATCATGATTTACTGTACTATCATTCCAAATAGCACCATCTCTAGAAAGTGGTATCTGATGTGAATTTTAACACTAGTTAACTGGCATTGCCTGCTCTTTAAATCATACGTAGAATATAATATACTGGGGGTAGTATTTATAGGATTAAAGTATGATTTAATAAAGCATGGGTGGGATGTAGGAGGAACATATATATTTAGTTATAACCACTTACTGAAATTTGGAAACAAACATATGTCAATATCAGCATTTGCAGAGGATTTGTTATGACAGAAATAAAAAAATACATAATTTTCAATCTCTCAGTTTACAACTACTGGTCACAAGATGCAGTATTTACAGTGTTTTCCTTTCTATAATTTTCAGGAGTATAAACAAATAAACAAACAAACAAGACATTTCATGCTCTAGCCTCAAAATCGAGTGGCTTCTAATCTAAATCTTCTAATTCCAGCACTTTTTCCTGTCAATAGCATTGCTTGTTGGACATCTGTGCCTATTATCTCAATATTTTAATGTTAGCATTATGACCACATATGTTGCCTTGCAGGAGGAATAACGACAGATCCCCCTCTAGACTGCCTCTTTTTGCCGACAAAGTTCTCAGTTGGCAAAAACGGTGGCCATTTTTATGCAAATTAAGCGCGGGATATTTAAATCTCTGCTTCCTTTGCAATGTCAACCTGCCTAATCTGCATCCCTCTGCCGACAGAGGGATGCAGTCTAGACATGCCCTCTGATGAAATGTTATGATCTGTATTATTCAGAGATCAAAAATAGATGATAGTAATGGTCCCTTCTGACCTTAAAAAGTATACAACTTTGAATACTTCCATAAATATGAAAAAAATATTATAACCTGCATTTATAGCCATTGGGTCCTAATTCTGCCATATTCTAGTGAGACTCCCATTACATTTGTTGTGAGTAACATAAATATAACAAAGTTTCATAGGGGGAGTTGTGCTAGTCTGTTTCAGCAAAAACAATGAGTAGTCCTGTGGCACCTTAAAGACTAACTATTTTATTTGGGTATAAGCTTTGGAGCACCAGTGTTCACTTTTGTTCTTCTCTTGCTACCTATAGTGTTGGACATACTGATTCAGTACCATGTTTGCTCAATACACTTCTTAAGTGGAATGAAAACTATTGAAAAGTATTTAGAGTTCATAAGTTTCTGTTATTTATAAATAATAAAGCTGTGCACTAACTTTTAAATTCAATATATTTTTATTATTCAAATGTTTTACTATGAACTTTGCTGTATTAAAATGTAAGTAAATGAATAAATGGTTGGAGGATATTTATTTTATTCTGAGTGTACTGCTGGTGGGCTAAAGCATAGTCATGATATCTTAAATACATATTTTCTGAATATTTACAATATTTATTTTTTATTTTAATTTTGGAGGTATAAGCCCAGTTACAATTTCATTTGATTTTAGAATAATCTTTGCATCAAGAATGCTTTACCAATTATTAAAGTGTTAGTTTATGATTTGTCTCCATTTCCACAGTACCAATTAAGTTAATGAACTATCTATTTATCACATGGCTCTGTCCATCTTAACTTGGATAGGACGAGGGAGGAGGGATTCAGGCTTATGGAAATCTAAGTAAAAGTAGCTCATTGGATCCCCAGTGTTTATATTCACAGCATGATCCTCTCAGATTTCCAACAAGTTAGTGAGACCTGGCTTTCATTTCTTAGCTGAAAGGCTACCTTTAATCACATTGTGTTTTTCCACATATTCCTCCTGTTTTATCTCTTAAATAGTTCATAAGACTATCAACTCAAGTGATGTTAAACTAGTTGGTCTGTAATTTCTCAGTGAGTCTGTCCTTATAATGTTGACTACCTTCCAATCTTCAGAAATCATTCATTAAGTCAGTGAGATTGCATGTTTAGAAAAGAATCCCCGTTTTCCCCCCATTACCCTCTGTTTTACCATCTAAGCTACATGTTTTGTAGCCCTGATGCTTAAACATCCAATGAATCCCATTGCATTTGCTGATTTGTCAAATTCTATCCCTCGTAACTTTTTCCTACATAAATACATCTGATAAAGGGGGCTGTAACTTCCAATTTATTTCTCACATTACTTATGTAAACCTGTTAGCAACATATCTAGAGGGACACAAAGTTAACCTTGCCTTCACTGTATATACTATTAAGCAGCTGGTGCTTAAAAAGGAAGGGTGAAATCTTCACCTCAATGTGAGTTTTTCAGTTGACATGAGGGAAGCCAGGATTCCTCCCAAAGAAACTATTAAAATGCAATGAGTTGTTCTGTGGCACCTTAGAGACTAACACAAATATATAGTATCATGAGCTTTTGTGGGTAAAACCGACTTCATTAGATGCATTTCTAGTCTGAAAAATAGGAGTATAAAAATTGAACCTTCTTACTAAATGGACCTAACCTCCTTTGTATGTTGAGTAATATGTCTTCTTATAATAAATGTAAGATTTCAAGTATTTTAAATTGCTATTAACACTTCAGAGTCAGATGAGGGGAGTGAGTTTAAATCTATTTTGGTGCAAACATAATTTACTAGTTTTCTATTGCAGGATCAGAGTCAGACTTCACAAATACCTGTGTAATCCTCCTTCAATAGTATAAAGAGATGTAAATAAAGGTATAATTTGGTCTGTAGAATCTATATTATTTGTAATGACACATAAACCTGAAACAAATCCCTGACTTTCTTAACCTATTTAAAATCTTCAGGATTAGCAAGTAGAAAAATCTTATCTCTAACTGTAAAACAAAAAGGTATTATTTATAGAAATTAAAAATGAGTAATCCTGTGGCACCTTAGGGACTAACGAAAATATATATGTAAGGATCATGAGCTTTCAAAGGCAAAACCCACATCTTCAGATGAGATAAGCTTGACTTGAAAACCCATGATACTACATATATATTTTCATTAGTTGCTAAGGGCTTGTCTACACTACGCCAGAAGATTGACACTGTCGCAGTCTATCTTTCGAGGTTCAAATTAATGGGTCTAGTGAAGACCCACTAATTCAAACTGAGAGGGTGCCCCCATTGGCACTGGTAGTCCTGCTCTTCATGAGGATTTGCTTTCATTGACCTCCCGCTGTGTGGATGACATAAAAACACCATTTAAGATAAGCCGATTTCACTACGTAATTAACATTGAGTATCTTAAATCATCTTTCCCTTTTAGTGTAAACCCAGACTAAGGTGCCACAGGATTACTCATTGTTTTTAAAGTTGCATGCTAACATGGCTACCCCTCTGAGAGATTTATAGTTATCAAAACACAATGAACATGGAGAAAAAATATCATTTTATGTAGTTATTTTTAAAGTTAAATGGTTTTTGAGGACTGAATCTAAACAATGGCAAAATTCCCAGTAATTTCTTAGGGACCAGATACTGTACTTCAAGCCCAGCTCAAAATTTTGATTTAATATTGTGCATATCTAACTTTGTAAAACTGATCTTACATTATTACTTGCATAAATTCCTTATAATTATTATGAAAATGTGTCTATCTGATGTACAACTATATTTTCTCATAAAATTAATATGCATTTTTTGAAAATTCAGTATATAATCTCCATCTATTAAGTGGGTTCTCTGATTTTGATTTTGTATCTACTGTGTTCCATTTCTAACTTGTCACCATCATCTTATTCAATTTACTTTCTTCTCTAAATGTACATTTAAAGTTCACAACTCTGAAAAGAGTGATTCTTGCAATTTATAGTCACGGCTTCCCAAGATAAATCATTGTTTACAGAGGTTTATTATTCATCCACATACTCTGTTATAAACTGAAATTGGGTGAACAAGTCACTAAAAACTCGGCATTAGTTTATTATTCCACAATGCAAACTTAAGCCCTTAGTTATTTAAATAAAAATACTTACAGTTTTTCCTCTGTTTCCACTAGGACTTTACAAATACACTCATAGTACCAAGGGACCCTAATTTTATAGATGGAGGGAAATGAATAATGGTCATGATAAAAATTGTAAAATTCTTATAAAATGTCTAAAGTATGGGGGGGGCTTCCATTTTAAGCTATGTGGAACATATGATATATTAAAGTTTTAGCTGGCGTTCAATTCCGATGACATGCATAATACAACCAAGACAAACTCATGCCAGTAAATCCTTTTTAGACCACTATCTTTATTTAGCATTGAACACTTTTCTTAAATGAGATGGTTAAGTTTTTAAGCTGATTTATGCAACCAGACTTTTCAGTAACTTTTGCAACATAGCGCAGTTCTTCAGCCTTGTTAGTTCTCTTGTAACTGTTAGATTGGTTGTTACTTTCACTAAGGTAAATTATAAGCAGTATTTTTAAACCTTTCCAACTCACAGTAACACAAACAACATGGGTCCAAAGATAAGCCCCAATAGGAGATAGCATTGTGGCTACAGGGTAAAAAAAGTGCTGCTTAATTTCTCTCAATGCATAAAATGTGCCCCAGATCATGGCATGCATATTCATGTATTAATACACTGTGTATGTTACATATGGTACCAGAGTGTTTCAGACATTCATTTGGATATTATGAATAGGCTAGTTCCTATTAGATCATGAAATACCACATTATTTCTCCTCATTCTAGAAATATTTAGTTGAATGTCTTCATTTTGTTATTGCATGCATGCCTGCATGGGGATAAGGACAGGTTCTATGCTGTGACTCCTGAGATCATAGCACAGAAGGCAAACAACCTCTGCCAGGACTTCTGCTTCTTGGTAGGTAACCTGAGCCACGTACATAGAAAACATCTTGTTGTATACTGAAAATTAGGGCATTTTCTTCACCACTATCTTCAGGAGTGCTCAGAATCTCATTGAGTGTTATGGACACGTGTCCTTTGCCCTGGTCCCATGACCTTGTGACCTTTTATCTGCTCTCTGTTCTTCCTCTTCTGGGAAAGTTGTCACCTGTTGAACTATGGCTTCATTACAGGCCCTGTACATCACCAAAATGGCAAATGGAGGCCCATATAGGGGCCAGAATTGACCACCTAATTGTCTATTAAGAATAGCTGTAAGATCACATGGATGTGCGATTTATATTTCCCCATTCAGGTAGTACACAGGTCACTGCTCTTATAAAGACTCACATGAATGAACAAAACTAAATTTTCAAGCAGAATTAACCTACAAAAGAACTTCGCACCACTCGAGATACCTAACTGGTTACATCATATGAGCATTTATTGAAAAAGTACCTTCCTTGAATGTGTTATGAGCCATGAACCAAAGCCAAGTGGTTTTAAAATGTCTAAAGTAAGCAGTTATTTTATAATTGTTCACTGAAATGTGATATTGCATTTATTATATAGCACTTTAAAATGTTCAAATGAATACATTTGCATTTTGATATAGATATATGCTTTGGTTTAAAAATAAAATTAATATGGAATAAGTTTTGTTTGATGCTGTTATTGAGCAGAGATGGACTTTCAGTATATCACAGCAAGACCTATTTAACTTCAGTGTTAGTATAATACTTTGGATCAGTAACAAGTGAAGCAGTTCAGAAATGTCTTCCTGTGAAAATACTTTACGAATCCGTCTGCAGCATGTCTACAAACAGTGACAGAGATGTCCAAAAATAAACTACCAAATACTAAAAGTTTTTTAGTATAATCAGATTCTTATCAGAGTGTGTCAGTGAGAGAATCAACAGCAAGCAACAAAGTTACAAAAAGATAGGATTA
The DNA here is from genome assembly GCA_032595735.1 of Pelochelys cantorii. Lineage (NCBI taxonomy): Eukaryota > Metazoa > Chordata > Testudines > Trionychidae > Pelochelys > Pelochelys cantorii. The sequence continues at coordinate 78,622,078 of CM064326.1, forward strand.
ATGAAAATTATATGATCTGAATCCTAAATTTAAAATAAAAGTTCTAAAAATAAATCATAACTATAAGGCAGACAGAACTATGTAAAGCTCTGTAAACTATAGATTCTAAAATATTGTGAGTGACTGGCATGAGACTGTTTTATAGGTTTGTTTAAAAGTTCTTACTCTCCTGCTAGAGATCCTGAAGGGAACTGAATCTACTAAAATGATAATCTCACTTAAGATGAATTACATTCTTGTCATATTCTAGCTAGTTCTGCCTATACATGTTTTTAACTTCTCTAATATTTTTATACTGATGTACATATATCCATACACATACACATGTGCATCTTCCACTACATGGTATTACTTCGATAGACAGACTGACATTACACTTAGACTAACTTATTATTAACATAAAGACATCAATATAATGTAAAACATTGGATTTTCTTAACATAATCATATTTTCATCTACTTGAGATCGCTAATGGTTGTATGAAAATGGATGAAAAGTGAATAGCAAATTGGGTAAACCCTGGTACATTTTTGACATATATCCATTAAAAATTGAAAATGATAGTCCTTGACTTATTTTCTACAAACATTACCTATCTTTAGACAAGGCATAAGTGGAACCTTTTGTTAGGAAAGTAAAGTTAGGGAAGTTTGAAGAACCCCCAAGAGGTTGCTGTGGAATGTCTTTTTCATTTGACTATGCTTCCTATCCCAGCCACATGAAGGGGAGTTTGAATACAAGACATTTTGGAAGTTCTTCATGTACCAAAAATTCCATATTACTGAGATAAGCTTCCAATGAAACTGGCTTTAGGGCAATGTTCCACCAATGGAGTGATGAAAAGCTTCTCCAAGGAAGTGATTGTTTGGTCTTATGTATAAAAATGTCATCCTTTCTATTCCTAGGCCAGCATCTAAACATGATAAATATTTGTGTCCAGAGTCTAGGATGACAAATTAATGAATCTGAAAAGCTGGTGAAGCTGTCTGGGAAGCTGAATAGTAACTGACAATAATATTCCATACAAGCATCTCATGCTGTTTCCAGGTGAAAAAATTATAAATATCTTCTAACTGGTTTCTTTTATAACTACGCAGAGATCTTCAATTACAAGTAATATTTTTTTTATCCCAACTGCAGCTCACTTGACATTTACAGGTTTGGCAACAGCATACTTTTATTGCAGTTACCGGGCATAGCAATTTTGCAATCAATGTGAATATGTGACCTTTGCAACTAAATTTAGATCTGCAGCATTTCTTATAGAAACAATAGACTAGAAACACCTTATATGAATGGGGTATTTTGTTATACACCATCCAGTCAAAAAAAGATCCCAAACTGGTGCTGGGGCTGGGGCTAACATCACAAGTATTGGGCTGACACTTGGCAGGGTCTGTCCTGGGTAGGCTGCCCTTGGTAGGGAAAAAAAAGTGTCCAACTTTTAGGTATCTAGCCACACAGTGGAAGCAACAAGCCTTGAATTGGGAGCCTAAGCACCAAACTTTTGGCTAGTTAAGAATGAGGCAGCTGATCATAGGATACTTTTACCATAATAATTTAGGTGCTGAGGCACCAACACAATTAGTGGCTCTCAGTGGTGCCTAAAGTGGCAATTAGATACCTAAATCCTGTTGTTGATGTGGCTGAAGGAGCTCATGGAGGATTGGAGCTGAGTGGAAGAGTCATTCTAGGTATCAGATACTTTGCTGAAAATTAGAGATTCTGGTGAAGAGGGCAGGGAGGAAGGACCTATGCAAGAGAGATGTAAAATCTCTCTGAATATAGTAGTGCGAAGTCGTGGAGGGTCTTTATCCCTTTTAGATGTAAATCTGCTCTTCTATACAACAAACAGTACCCATCAGTGTTTTTTCTATGAAAAGCATGGAGACCAGTGAAAGTATTATGAAGATTTTCATTTTCCTCTTTATACTTTTTAATGAGATATAAAATAACTCTCTCAGTAACACAGTGAAGCCAAGCCACAATAGGATGCTTAGTGTAAGATTTTAATTTAAAAGAATTTCCAAGTATTTTTCATCAAATAAATTATTCCCAACAACTCTGAATAAATTTTACTGAATGGTACTCCAGATTCTTTTTCATAACACGTTCTGTTAATTTTGTGAAAAGCTGTGTTATTCTTCACAAACAATTGTCTCATTGCTCCCTTTCCAGTGGATCTGAATTAGTGGAATGCATTGTTTCTCACCATAGATTATACTTCTCTATGCTTTCTCAAACCTCTACAAATAATTCTTCCCCTGTGGCATCTCCTCAGCTAACAGAACATGGAAAACAGGGGCAATCATGTCCATCTTTCATCTTTGAAAGAGCTCTTTATACCTTAATTGCTAATCCTGAACTGTACAAGTATCATAATCTCCCTCATTTCAGAATTTCCCTCATACCTATCTGACTTTTTTATTTAATTCTACAACACAGGATTTATATAAGGTATCTAACTCATTCAGCTGCTCTTGGGAATTCATTAGTCTGTGTTTGATTATACTTGAAAAATATATTCATAGTGGGCATTACAGATAGGAAGAGGGACAGTGTGTGAGTCCCATTAATAAATCTGCATTAGGTTGTTCATTCTTCAGAGTTAAGGTAAACCCTCTTAAGATTATCATAGCATATTATCTGAAAACCTCTCATCTGTCCTCTTAAACATCATTAACAGAAATGTATTCTGAATATAATTTTTTCTAGTCTACTTCTCCCCATGACCAAGGCTCGACAAACTATAGAATCTACTCGCCCATGGTGAGTAGATTTCAGCCATGCATCCCGTTCACCGGCGGCGCACACATGCGCAATGCGGGTCTTGAGCATGTGCAGTATGGGGCTGGCGAGCGGTTTTTGCTGTGGTTTGTCAAACCCTGCCCATGACAATAGTCTGCTCTGCCTCAAACCACTCCACCAGGGCACCATTTGCCTAGAATATTTCTAAATATAGAAATCAAACTTGTGATACAATCAAACAGCATAATACAGGATAATATTTTAGGCTTCAGTTGGAGTATTGTGTCCAGTTCTGGGCACCACATTTCAAGAAAGATGTGGAAAAATTGGAGAAGGTTCAGAGAAAAGAGCAACAAAAATGATTAAAGATCTAGAAAACATGACCTATGAGGGAAGACTGAAAGAAATGGGCTTTTAGTTGAGAAAAGAGAAGACTGAGAGGGGTCACGAGACAGTTTTCAAGTATCTAAAAGGATGTTACAAGGAGAAGGGAGAAAAATTATTCTCCTTGTAACAATTGTTCTCTGGCCTTTGCTAATAGGACAAAGAGCAATGGGTTTAAATTGCAGCAAAGGAGGCTTAGGTTGAACATCAGGGAAAACTTCCTAACTGTCAGGGTGGTTAAACACTGGAATAAATTGCCTAGAGAGGTTATGGAATCTCCATCACTGGAGATATTTAAGAGCAGGTTGGATAGACATCTGTCAAGGGTGATCTAAATGGTGCTTGGTCTTGCCACGAAGGCAGGGGACTGGACTTGATGACCTCTTGAGGTCCCTTCCGGTTCTAGTATTCTATGATTCTATTACTCTATGAATAGTGTAGACAGATTATTCACTAACACAGTGTTCACTTACTTTGTGGATACAGAGAAGGCCAGAAGTTTGTGGCCCAGCCTAACCCCACACTCTGGAAACCTATTAAAAGTTATTATAGGGAAACCATCACAGTTACAGAGGTGCTTCCTTGCCCATGTATTCCCCAGAATCATCATAAGACAGTGATGATGTCCGGGGAAGAATTACGTTCTCTGATGTCTCTCTGAGCAGGTTCTTCTTCTCCAGTAGAATTTGGACCAAGAAATGTAGCTCCAAAACAAGATTATTTCAGGAAATAATAAATCTATTGACCAATATGGGGAGCCTCATGAAGGGACAGAACTTTTCCTGGAGCTGAGTCTTGACTTGGAACTCACTCCATTAAGAGAGATGATGAGAATGCTGTTCCAAACTCGTTTCTTCATTTTAGCTTTCCTTTAACAATTTGTTCATGCACACATACACTTACACACATGACCCTCACTCACATACACACAAAAACATAAACCAAATCACAAAAATATAACAAAACCCTGAAAATTATAATTTAGCTGTTTTATCTGTAGAGTGGGAAGAAAGAGAAAAAAAGACCTATTCTATTTTTAAATACTTAGGAGGTGCTCAGATACTATGGCAATTAGGGCCATATAAGTGCTTAGGCATGCAGATTAAATATAATGTCTATTTCAATTAAACTACGCTGTCTGCTTTATTGCATGTCTCATGTTCAACAGATTTTTGTATGATTCACTGAGCTTCAAGCCTTTCTTTACCCACAAACCACATATGCCCTCAGACGGTGTAGTGGGCAGTGGAGCTTGCAAGGTGCTACTGCACAGAATTCTAATAATGTGCTCCTTCATGTAAAGAATTTGTATTTTGTGGTGATCCCTCTATCCTAGTGCATGGAGAGTGAAATAAGGCATGGAAGGGGGAGGGGCATAGACATGAATCTCACAATCACACAATCTCAGTCTATCCCTCTGACATCTCCCCATGGATATTAGTCACGAGCTCAAGCTAAACATAGCTAACAAACAGCTTCTAATCTTTCCCCCACAAGCTCTCCCAGCTACTTCCTTTTTTCAGTCACTGTTGACACCATTGTCTTGCCTTTCACTCAGGCCCACAGCCTTAGTATCATCTTCCAATCAGATCTCTTTCAAGGTTCTCACATCAGGCTATATCTAAATCTTGCCAATTTGTTTTTGTATAACATCTCTAAAATGTGGCTTTTCTTATGCATACACACAAGCTGTAACTCTTGTAGCTCTCATCATCTCTCATTTTTTTTACTGCTACATCTTTCTTTCTGGTCTTGACAAGTGCAGTCTTGTCATGTGCACATCGTTCAGAATGCTGTTGCTAAGGTCATTTTGATCTTGACATGCATTTTTTTGAATCCCTCCCCTGATTCCTCTTTCTCTACTGAATCAAGTTTAAACTGCCTGTATTCATTTTCAAGGTTCTTCATAAGCAATCCAAACCCTACATAACATATCTTATTCACTATCAGGACGATGATGATCACCTCAGATCAACCCATGATGCCAACACACACTACCCACATATTATACTTCAAACTCCTTCATACTTTCTCACGTGCTATCCCACTTGCTTGGGAGGTAGGTGCTTCATGTAAACCTCAACACAGTGACCTCATTATCCTCAAGACATAGCAAGAGACCTAAAAAAGAGTCACCGTGGCTTAACCACCATGTAAAAGAAGCAGTGAGGGACAAAAAGGCATCTTTTAAGAAGTGGAAGTCCAATCCCAGTGAGATAAATAGAAAGGAACATAAATACTGTCAAATCAAGTGTAAAAATGTAATAAGAAAAGCAAAAAAAGATTTTGAGGAACAGTTAGCCAAAAACTCAAAAAGAAATAACAAAATGTTTTTTAAGTACATTAGAAGCAGGAAGCCTGCTAAAAAACCTGTGGGTCCCCGAGACGATCGAACTATAAAAGGAGCAATCCAGGACGATAAAGCCATTGCGAAGAAACTAAATGATTTCTTTGCTTCAGTCTTCACGGCTGAGGACGTTGGGGAGATTCCCAAATCTGTACTGTCCTTTGTGGGTGATGAATCTGAGGAACTGTCCCGGATTGAAGTGTCATTAGAGGAGGTTTTGGAACAAATAGAAAAACTTAATGTTAACAAATCTCCGGGACCGGATGGCATTCATCCAAGGGTTCTAAAAGAACTCAAAGGGGAAATTGGTGAACTATTATCTGTGGTTTGTAACCTATCCCTTAAATTGGCTTCCGTACCTAATGACTGGAAGGTAGCCAATGTGACACCAATATCTAAAAAGGGCTCTAGAGGCGATCCGGGCAATTACAGACTGGTAAGTCTAACTTCAGTACCGGGCAAATTAGTAGAAACAATAGTAAAGAATAAAATTGTGAAGCATGTAGAAGAACGTAATTTGTTGGACAAAAGTCAATATGGTTTCTGAAAAGGGAAATCCTGTTTTACTAATCTTTTAGAGTTCTTTGAAGGGGTTAACAAACATGCGGACAAGGGGGATCCAGTAGATATAGTATACTTAGATTTTCAGAAAGCCTTTGACAAGGTTCCTCACCAAAGGCTCTTGTGTAAATTACATGGCCATGGGATAAGAGGGAAGGTCCTTTCTTGGATTGAGAACTGGTTAAAAGACAGGAAACAAAGGGTAGGAATAAATGGTAAATTTTCAGAATGGAGAGGGGTAACTAGTGGTGTCCCCCAAGGGTCGGTCCTAGGACCAATCCTGTTCAACTTATTCATAAATGATCTGGAGAAAGGGGTAAGCAGTGAGGTGGTAAAGTTTGCAGATGATACCAAACTGTTTAGGATAGTCAAGACAGAAGCAGACTGTGAGGGACTCCAAGAAGATCTTACCAAACTGATTGATTGGGCAACAAAATGGAAAATGAAATTTAATGCGGATAAGTGTAAAGTAATGCACATCGGGAAAAATAACCCCAACTATACGTACAGTATGATGGGGGCTAATCTGGCTACAACAAATCAGAAAAGAGATCTTGGTGTTATCGTGGACAGTTCTCTGAAAACTTCCACACAGTGTGCAGCGGCAGTCAAAAAGGCAAATAGGGTGCTAGGAATTATTAAGAAAGGGATAGAAAATAAGACCCAGAATATCTTACTGCCTTTGTATAAAACTATGGTACGCCCACATCTTGAATACTGTGTATAGATGTGGTCTCCTCATCTCAAAAAAGATATTTTGGCCTTGGAAAGGGTTCAGAAAAGGGCAACTAAAATGATTAGGGGTTTGGAATGAGGAGAGGTTAAAGCAACTGGGACTTTTCAGATTAGAAAAGAGGAGACTGAGGGGGGATATGATAGAGGTATATAAAATCATGAGTGGTGTGGAGAAGGCCGATAAAGAAAAGTTATTTATTAGTTCCCTAAATAGAAGAACTAGAGGACACCAAATGAATTTAATGGGTAGCAGGTTTAAAATTAATAAAAGAAAGTTCTTCTTCACACAGCATGTAGTCAGCCTGTGGAACTCCTTACCAGAGGAGGCTGTGAAGGCTAGGACTATAATAGAGTTTAAAGAGAAGCTAGATAATTTTATGGAGGTTAGGTCCATAAAAGGCTATTAGCCAGGGGATAAAATGGTGTCCTTGGCCTCTGTTTGTCAGAGGCTGGAGAGGGATGGCAGGAAACAAATCGCTTGATCATTGTCTTCGGTCCACCCTCTCTGGGGCACCTGGTGCTGGCCACTGTCGGCAGACAGGCTACTGGGCTAGATGGACCTTTGGTCTGACCCAGTACGGCCATTCTTATGTTCTTATGACTCTGCTTTCTCTGATGCTTACAAAAAAAAAAAAAAGAGAACGAAAGCAGAGGCCACTGCTTTCTCATGCTTATCATTATTGACTAGTTGTTTAATTGTATTTCTGCAGCAGTCTATATCCATATATCTCTTGTCTTAGATTACAAGTTCCTTGCAACAGGGACTGTCTCTTTGTTCTTTTTTGTATGGGACCTATATAATGAGGGCTTGGCCTAGAGCCACTGGTTACTACATTACTGCGACAGTACTACTACTGTTATCTGCTTAAACAAAGCACACAAGATCTTTTATAGGGGAAAAGGCAGTACGCCGCATTTATTGAGAATACAAAAGTTGCATATGCTTTTCAATCATTCATGCACAAACACCATACACACACATACAGTCCCGCCAGACGATGTCACAATTACCAATCCAGATTCTGTATTAGTCTAGTGGCCAGCTAGATTGAACACAGAGGGAGAGCAGGGCCTGTGTCAGTTGATTGCTCCGATGCTCCTCTGGAGTTGGTGACAAGACGAATCCAAAGTTCCATAGCAAATCACCCTGCTTTTATAATCCTTTTCTCTGTTGAAATCAATGGATTCCGCTCTATCAGCCTGTGACCGGAATGCTATCTTGTTGATGTCAATCGTTCCCAAACAGCTCTTGAAGGCTCATCCTGTAATCAGTCGTCTTTTGGTGGTGCCAGCTTCGCTTCAAGGCTTGTCAATCTGCCAATAGTGCAATCACTCCTTATTATGGGTATGCATCTTTGATGCCAGGTAGTCTGGTTTTCTCCCACACTCAACCTCCTTCTTCGGCCATCTGGTTCTGAGCAATAACTTTTGCACCTTATCTCGACACATTCACACACTCTCAAGGTTATGTGGCACAACATCAACATCTGCATTGGCAAAGCAAAGAGGCATTATAAATCAAGAAATTAAGGCCTCAGCCTTCAACATCCCTTTAATCTCATTAACACAGACACAATACCAAAACTATCTTTTTACTTAGGCCCATTTACTAAACTCACTAAACTTTAGGACAAGGAAATTTAACTAAAAGGGCTTAATTTAATATTACATTATTAAACTACATTACTATATTACTAAACCTAAAATACAAATATAAAAAGAATAAAACTTTCACTTCCAACACTACTACTACCAATGGGTTCACCTGCTAATTCCTTCCTTCTTCTATTAAGAGGCATATGTAATCAAAAACAGCTTCAGTACTGAACCTTCACTAGAGACTGCACAGCAGCCCTATTATAAATATGCCTTGTGGATGGATCCCCATGGATTTCCCTGCATATACATCATTTACTCAGGGATGTGCTATTAGCATTTGAACTAGAAGCTTTCATAATTTTTCCTTAGACTGTACATGTTCTTCTAGAGAAGATGGTGGGATCTATACATTTGTTTTCTTATTTAAACTAAAATGTTTTCTAATAATTGTAACCAAAGATGGAAACATTCTTGGCAAAAAAATAAAAATATATAAAAAAATAAAAAAACTGTTATAAAATTGTCCTTTGCTAGAAACATTTATATTTTGTTCCTAAAAATATACTTAGTATCTTGATACTATTGCCCAATGCTCATACCATGTAATTTGAAATGTGGCATGTGGCAAAACTTTGTAGTTTGGGGGGTATCTTTTTTGTTGTTTGTTGTTGTTTTTACAGATACCTTTAATTTGATACAATTTGATCCACTTCAATTATAAAGGATTTGCTCTTCAGAAGGTTTTTTTGTTTGTTTTTTGTTTAATCTCCAGAGATAAGTAATCTTGAGCTGGAATTGCAGAGTGGCATGGCTAAGAGGCCTGAAAGAGCTAAGATTTTAGCAAGGGCATTTTTAGTAAAAGTCACAGATAGGCCTCAAGGAATAAACAATACATCATGGAATCCTGAAACCTGCCATGCAGGGCTGGAGCTAGAGCCCTCACACCCATGGCTAAAGTACAAGTCCCCTCACCTGTGGCTGAGGTGATGAAAAATTGTAGAATCTATGAATGACTGGGAGCCTTAGGCATGATCATAGCCTCCTTAGGCATGATCATAGGACCCTGAGCAAGGTTGGGGGGGGGTCTATGCTCCCAGAAGGGGAGAGCTTTCGATGAAAAGGGCGTGGCCAAGACAACCAGCCCTCTGCAAGGTCCGAAGCACACTGCTGTCCCTCACCCCACCCCACCCCAGTACCCTTCCCAGACCTCAGAATGGCATGAGGCACAGCACTCCAATAGCAATTTAAACAGACCAGGATTCTGGCCACAGTAGCAGTGGCAGTGGCTGGAGGCCCTGAGCCCCTTTTAAGCGCCCTACCCCTAGGGCAATTGCTCTCTTTGTCCTCCCTGTGCATGAGTATAAAACTATAAGTGAAGAAGGCTTGAGTTCTATTTGGGGCTTTATAACCATTCACTTGAGGTATAAGGTAATATTTTTATTATTTTATGTCAGTTGCCCTATCTATAAAATGGTGAGAACAATACTTCCTTGCATACCTCCGAAGAATGTTGGGAGGATAAATTAGTTATTTGCTGTACAGTGCTTTGAATTTAAAACTGCTTTGTATTATGATATAGCATCCAGAGAGGGACTGAGCTCCACCTGAAAAAAAGGCCGCCATCCAACCTCCCCATCAAATTGCTGGTTGAATTTTAGTAGAGTATCCAGGAAACTCTTGAACACCTCCCGTGCATATCCAGGGAAAATAATGTATGGTTTGTGTTATTGCTAAATGGATGGTTGGTTGAGCAGTGTACACAGTTTATCTGGAAAGCTTTATACATACTTGCATTGTTCATGTGCCCACAGTTTTAAATAGGAAAACAAACAAACAAATGCAAACAGCCCCAAGATATTTACATGGTTAATCATCCTGTCTAATTTCTTCAAATGAATTTGTGTTAGGACTTATTTATTATAATGCTATTCTGTTTTCAATCTATGGATTAGGGGTTGGGCGCACATAGAGTTCACACATTAGAATTTTCCAATTGAGGACCAAGATTCACTGTTATTTAAACCATGTAGACATGGTTTTAATTCTCTCAACCTCATCTTTCACACACACTTCCTCATATTATTAATCTGCCACACAACTTAGCACCAGATCCTCAGTTGGTATAAGTCGACATAGCTTCATTTCTGTTAAAAGAACTACATTCTGCTTAAAGTGTGGGAGGCACAAGGGATTGTGGTCAAGGCAAACAACAACTAAAAATCAAGCCAGGTCACTGAAAGTTGCACTTTAAGCACCCCAGGCCCCAAAATGCCCAGAGAAAAGCATCTCTCAGACTTTCCTCCAGAAGAAACTTTTCATATGCCCAATGTATATTTCAGGACAGCTGAAGAGGCGATATATGCTACTCAGTTTCCTGGGTTTATTAGTAATCTCTCTGGAATCCATGGAGATAACCAATGAATCCCAAAAGCTGAATAGCACATGTCCCCTCCTTAGCTGCCCTGGAATCTGCATGGGGCATAATACATAAAAAACTTAACCCCAAAATCCCACAACTTGGGTTCCGGGCTGCGGCAGTACCAGCAGAAGCAGAGCCTACTATGGCCTATTATACCTGCTGCCCAGGTTTGCTGGACTCTTGCTGGAGAAAGAGTGTTGTCTCTTAGAGACAGATTTTCAAAATCTATTTAGGTAATAAAAGATGCAGGTGGGCAGTGCCTATACCCCTGCCTCCTTTGCTGGCATCTTGCAAATTCTTGGACACCTAGGGCATGTCTACATGAGGAAATTATTTCAAAATAACTAAATTAATAAAATAACTACCAGAATAACAAATAGTATGTCCCCATTATAGGGAGCCTTGAAATTAATCCGAGGCAGGAGCCATTACTGTGGATATACTACATCAGCTTAGAACCCCAGGAAACACTGGAGAGTAATTACTTCAAATTACTCTTGGGAGTAGTTATTTTGAAATAGCAGCAGCAGAGTGTCCACACTAATACTATTTCAAAATAACTATTTCAAAATAAGCATTATTCCCCAAGGAAAGCAGGAGTACAGATTTCAAAATAACCAGCCCATTATTTTGAAAAAATGGGCTTTGTAGTATGAATCTCCACGTATTATTTTGAAATAAGGGGGGGTATTTTGAAATAAATCTCTAGTGTAGACCAAGGCCTAAGGCAATGTCTACTCTACCTAAGGTTCTACTTAAAGGAGTGTGAATGTGAATAGACTGTAACTCCCTCTTGTGGGTGCTGTGTGCATGAACTTAAAGACCCATATAAACACAGTGTTGTAATTTCTGTATTGGTCCCAGGATATTAGAAAGACAAGGTGGGTGAAATGGTATTTTCTATTGGTCTAACTTCTGTTGGTGAGAAAGACAAGCTACACAGAGCTTTTCTTCAGGTCTTTTGGGTATCACCTCACCCACCTTGTATCTCATGTGCTGTACAGTGAGCCTTGATGCCAAACTCATGGCTGAGGATTTCACCAGGCAAAAGGGCACCTAAGTGTCTCTTTGTAAAGCTACTACATTCCTTGAAGAGGCCCTGGACTGAATTTATAGGAATATTTCTGCAAACTTAGTCTGGTGTGGAAACTTGCTCAGGATTTTCATATCTTGCCCCTATTCGTATATTAATCCTTCATCTTCAGTCATTTCAAATACAACCTCACAATGTATTTGGAACTCAAGTTTTGTAAAGGTGTGTGTTTGGAGTTATTATTTGGATTTTTTCCCCCTAAAATTATGCAGTAAACATTTTTGATCGATCATCTTCTCCTCTCTTCTCCCCTCCCAATTGATAGAGTGTTTTAATATTAGCATGGTTTGTTTAAGAGTTGCACCTGGCATAGTTAAATTAATTATTCACATAATTTTCAACAATCCTAACTTACCTCGAACACTGGTTTCCACTAAATATTTTGCTGTAAGGTTTCACAGTGCTGCGCAAGAAGTTACTTTGTGAAATACAGTTCTTTTTGTGAACTACCACCATGACTTTCTATATCTCATATATAGGCATTTGAAGTCTATATAAATAAGATGAAATACAAAATTCTGAATACCAGGATCTATGAAATATGCCTTCATTAGATGAGTAGGGAAGGGAGGCATAAGTAGCTCTTTTGCTCCATCCTGTCACCTATACAGCAGTCATCCAAGAATTGCTTGGTTATGCCTGGGTGTATAAGAGCCAGAACCAGCTAATGCAGATGGCAGTGCTTACTGGCAGAGAAGAAGGTGTGTTTGGGTGGGTGCGTGGCCATTGCTTCACTCCCACACCATGCATTGGACAGTTGCAGCAAAGGATTACTTTGGGGACTGAAGTGGCAGGAGCCCTCTTATGCCAATTACAGGTACATCTCCTGCTGCCAATGCTGTAGCAGTAGAAGAATTCCTCTCACCACCCTAGCTTTTTTTGAATGCAGTCTGTGCATAATTTGCCATAATATTATTGAAAGCTTGCCTGGCCTTGTAGTTCTTATTACATCTAACCCAATATCAGCTTCAAAAATTGTTCCAACCTGTCACAAATTTAAGTGTATGAAGGTATGAGAAACCTTGACATTGAAAATGTGACTAATATTGGGCATATTTAAACCATATGCATTGAGAAAAGCATTATTTTTCTGTCCAGAAACGTAACAAAATAGCTACATTCAATTCACCTCATTTGATTAATTGCTTTTGAAATTTCAGGGTAATTTGCATTAAAGGTAGTATTTTGTGTACAATGAAAATGATTGGCATTGGTTCCAATGATATTTATAATCCTTGGTGTATTATTATCACAGTTTTTGAATCTATAGTTATTTGCACATTGTTACTCTTAGGCATGGAAAGAATAATGCTGGATTAGCAAATCAAATGAAATGCACATTTGTTTTCTACATAATTTGTCATGGTGGGCATCATCTTTGAAATATCTCTTATCAGCAGCTGTGAAGTTAGACAGATGGTAGAGTAGTGAGTCTGCCAATCAGGAAAAAGAACAAACAACAAATGAAGAAATTCTCCAAGGATGCTGCATCAGTACAAGGGCACTATTAATTAAACCTGAAGAATAACACAATGCTAAAATTTCTGGATGAAGAACATAAACAAGAGACCTAACTGTTGAGTATGCTACAAGGTATTGTTCTAATTAGCATAATTTCCTGCATGAGACAAGTATTATTTTTATTGTAAATCTTTTTAGGGGACATAATATTTTGGATGAAAGCATTTATTTTCCTATTTATGAGTTTAAAATAACTATCTATCATTATAATAGACATAGTAAACCTTGACATTTTGGAAAAAAACTTGTTTTAAAGGTTAATTATATTAGTAAATACTTTTCATGTGTTGATTTATTATGCTGTTAGACTAACACACTCAAGAAAAAAGGAAAATGTGCTTATGGTATCCTGTTGTTCCTTATAAATAACACATTGAACATGACTGTCTAATGTAAATTTGTCATCCTTTTATAGATTCTGATACCATGAGAATGAGAGCCTTCTATGAGCCCCAGTGTCTATAATGGGCCTGGTACTGAAAGGTGCTGATCATTCCCATTTTCCTTTATGGGCCAGGTTCCCCAGATGAACTACATCTCCCATGGCCTCTAAGGTCAGAAACTCCCATGATGCAGAACCTCTCCTCTTCAAGAGGGAAGGCCATGATGGTTCATTTTATTCATACCTTTGTGATATCCCAAACCTGTAAATGAAGTTAAGTTCCAAGGCTTCCCTGTACCCATCACAAAGGTATGAATAAAGATATTATCTGGCTAGTGCACTACCTTCCACATCCTAATGACTTAAATAATCAAAACAATGGGTACTTAAGAACCGTTTGCACCTTCTCTGTCAGCTTCATGTAACATGAACACTCTAATTGTTCCGCTCCCTTTTCCCTTTCTTCTCTCCCATCTCCCCCATTTTCTACTATTTATTTTGGAACTGGACCTTTAATACTCCATTCATCTGAAGAAGTGGGTTATGCCAATGAAAGCTCATGATACCATTTACATGTTTTATAGAAATAGAGAGGAAGCCGTGTTAGTCTGATCTTGCAAAAACAAAAGGAAAAACCATGTAGCTCTTTAAAGACTAACAAGATGGTTTAATAGGTGATGAGCTTTCGTGGGCCAGACCCACTTCCTCAGATCATATTCTGGAAAAGAACTGGCATGACCATATATACCAAAGGAATACAACGAAAAAAGTGAACACATTATTAAACTGACAAATCAGATTTAGTAGAGAAGGTGGGGTGAGGGAGAGGGAGGGAGGGAATAGCTATTTATGAGTCAATGAATGGCTAATCAGGGATGATAAGTGGGAAGCTATCTTTGTAATGGTTAAGGTAATTAGCATCTTTGTTAAGGCCCATTCGTAAAGTGTCAAATTTAAGCATGAAAGAAAGTTCTGAAGTTTCTCTCTGTAATCTGGTGTTAAAGTCTCTTTGAAGTAAGATGCATGTAGTAAGGTCGTTAAGATTATGTCCCGGTAGGTTGAAATGAAAAGCAACTGGTTTTTCCTTGTGAAGATGTCTGATGTCTAATTTGTGGGCATTAATTCTTTGGTGAAGTGTCTGAGAAGTCTGTCCAATATACATAGCAGAAGGACACTGTTGGCACATGATGGCATAAATTATATTTCTGGATGAACAGGTATATGTGTTCTTGATCGTATAACTGACATGGTTAGGTCCAGTGATGGTGTCACCAGAGTAAATATGTGGACAAAGTTGGCAACAGGGTTTGTTGCAAGGGAAAGTTCCAGGGTTGGTATTAATGTGGTATGTCCTGTGGTTGTTGGTAAGAATCCTCCTGAGGTTAGGTGGTTGTCTATAGTAGACTATGGGTCTGTCCCCCAGAGCCTCTCGGAGTGTAGTATCCTGTTCCAGTATAGATTGTAGGTTACTGATAATGCGTTGGAGGGGTTTAAGTTGGGGGCTATAGGTGATGACAAGTGGTGTTCTATTGTTGGTTTTCTTGGACCTATCTTGAAGTAGATGGTTTCTGGGTATTCGTCTGGCTCTTTCAATTTGTTTTTTTATTTTCCCCGGTGGGTAATTGAGATTTACAGATGCTTGGTAAAGATCTTGACGTTTCTGGTCTCTGTCAGGGGGATTAGAGCAGATGCGGTTGTACCTAAGGGCTTGACTATAGACGATGGATTGTACGGTGTGTTCTGGATGGAAGCTGGAGGCATGTAGATAAGTGTAGCAGTCAGTGGGTTTTCTGTAGACAGTGGTATTTAATTTTCCATTAGTGATTTGTACTGTGGTATCCAGGAAATGGAACTCCCATGGATCTTTTTGATAAGGTAAAATCTTTTTGACTGTTGTTTTGATTTATTTCACTGCAATTTTCATAGTAAATTACAACATATCATATATTAATCATATATTATTTCCAATGGTATATTATACTAAATATATTATATAAATATATTAAATAAATATTTTATACATAGAAAAGTTGAAATAAAATGAACTGAAAGTTAAAACTGAATTTTACCTTGTTGAAATGAAAATTTTCAAGAATCAAAATGAAATAGTTTGACATATATAAATGAAGAAAGTAAGGCAAAATATATATTTTCTCATGGAAAATTTCATCAGCATTGACACTTTCCTGTGAAACATTTTAATTTTGACTGGAAAAGTGTTCTGTCAAAACATTTTTGACCAGCTTTAGTTCTCTGCTTTACTACTTAAGACAGCTTGCTCGGTGGTTCAGGGAAATTACTTATCTGCCCTGAGGATTCTGTCATGTGGGATTCTCCAAAGCTCTTCTTTGGGATTATCCAAAGCTCTCCTTTGTCACCCACTTCCTGAACCATATGTGTGAATAGGCACTGGCAGAGAGAATGAGGGAAATTTAGGCTGTGGTTTCTCTCTTCCCTGTAACTAAGCATGTGTTTTTATTCTCTTTTATTATTTTATTAATTTCCTGGCTCAAACAGAGGTATCTGAAGTTTAATCCAGTTCAGGTCATTAGAAGAAGAATTCTGAGGGTCTGGCAGTTGTGCTTTTGCTTCTATTCCTATGGGAGTTTATCCATCTTTGTCCAGGAGGTTTTCAGTTTGAGGGTGCTCTTGGACCTCTGACTGCTCTAGAAATCAAGCAACCAAGGAGCACTATTAACATCCATGTTTCAGTCTGGAATTTGAAATTCTTTCTTTCAAATCCAGATCTCACTGCAGGAATCAACATTCTGACTTCTGTATTACTACAATGCAGTCTTCATGGAGCTGTGTATATAGAACATCCAGAAGATTCAGATGGTGATGCATGTGGCTGCCTATCTTATAAGCACAATCACCATGATGTGACTTTTTACACTCATCCTTTTTGCATTGGAGAGCAGTTTATTGTGTAGGCTTTGACCTGTATTGCTTGTAGCTATCCCACAAGCTTGTGCTTTCATGGCTCTGGAGATTGGTTGGAGTGCTTGAGCTAGCAGGCTACAGAATTCACGTTTCTGGGGGCTGGTGAACTAGCATTCTCAATAGAAGGGTACCAACTCTGGAATTCACTTATCCCACTAATCTGACATAACCCGTTCCTATTCAGAGTTACAATATGGCAGGAACCCCTCCCCCTGGCCTTTTTGTCTCATAGGTATTGCATAAAGGAGTCACAGAGATGGAAGGGGAATGGTTTATTTGAGACAGTCTTGGGGAATGTCACTTCCTTTTTGATGACTGGAAGCAAAAATTTTGGACTAGATTAAGTTAAGAGTCTGTTCTGACTTCTGCTGCCATACCTCTGTGACAGAGTCATTACAATAGAAATTTTCTGTGAGAAGAGAATGTGGCAGTACAAGGGCAGTAACTTGCCCTCTACTGGAATGCCTGTAGTCAGCCTACAGAGTCCCTAAAACATCCAATAGGAATTATTTTGAGGCTGTTCTAAGGTACACAGGAGGTCAGACTAAATAATCACAGTGTTCCTCTGGCCTTGGAATTTATGAAACATTCAAGGCTCCTGCCTAAACTAGAGAGACAGAGGAGAATATGGCTATGGTTTTTGGCTCTTAAAAGAATCTTGCTACAGCAACTTATACTACTTTCTAATTGCTGAAGAATAGTGTGAAGAAAACCTATCAAAATAAAATGACAGTAGTAAAGCCACTGTATATGTTGCATAATAACTGTAAAAAAATACACTCAGCTTTGGTCCTATATAGGAGGCCAAAATTGTATTGAAGTGTGTACATTTCAACAATATTATTTGTGCACAGATGGACCGGATTCTACAATGAGTAACAGAAGGGAAAATTTTCCAGTTTGGGGAGCTTACCTCAGTAGAACCTCTTTTGTTTCATCTGAATCCTCTGGGGACAAGATTTGCATTTATTGTGTCTATGAACATAACAAATTTAAGCTCTAAGATCCTGCAGATCATATGAGCATTGACCTTGGAGGATCTTCAAAAGATTGTAGCCAATTCCCTATGTTTCTCCTGGTAGCAACTGACTGGAAGCCTTCTTCAGAGTGAACTTCTGCCTATAATGGTGACTGTTTTTAAATGGCACTTTCACTTCTGAGCAAGAGCTCTGTGTAAGCTCAGAAGTTAATCCAAGTTACTACCTCACTTACTTAGTGGGTGTGGACCTCACCCACCTTCTCATTCAACAAATTAGGCCCCTGAGCATATTCAAAATATTTTCTGCAGTCTTTAAAGGCAAATCATAAGGTTTTGCTGATATTCACTTTTCTAACCTTGCAGAGCGAACACCACTAAGAGGAGTGTATTGGGCTCTATACTTTCTAGAGCACATTCTACGTCATTTGTGTTAAGTGCCAATTAGACATTTTAGCAAAGGCAGTGGGTATTGCATCACTAGAAATAAGGTCATTTTATGCAATGGCATTGTTTGCACAGCTATGTGTGGGAATAATTTGTCCTGTAGAATCTTTTTTCCAAGATGGTACTGTAGCCAAGGATAAAAGGTATCAGGTGTATTTAGGATATAGATGTAAAAAATAGGGATGAATTAATGCTGTAACACAGACCTACAGGCCTCAGGGCTAAGATATTTAGATTAGCAAAATTAAATCTTTGGACCTCAGGTAAATTGGCATAAGTAAATTAATAATAAATCTGCTGAGTTGATGTTTATGTTTGTGATATGCTGATGTCTTGAACAAAACTGCTGTGTTTGGATAATAACGTCTACTACGGCTCAGCAGACAAAACAGACGATGTTTGATGGCTGGGGTGAAATGTTAAGAGTTTTTTGAAGGTAGCTGCCTGTTACTGTGGAGATAAGGAGACATAAATGTTAATGACTATAAGGGGAATTAATGCATGAGCCTATGAAAAAGAAAACCTTATAAAGAGAGGGATGCAGCAAATAAGGAAAAAGGATAACATTTCAGACATACGTATGAAGTCCTGTTGCATCAGCCTAGCATGTTATAAAAGCTGATCTCAATCTGCATAGCGGTGGGACACAACAAGATAACAAACAGCGGTGGTGATGATGATGGCAAGGTTGAGGATGAGGACTAACCTCTTTTTTTTTTTTCTGCAAAGAATACAATGAGTTATGCACATATTATGCATTCTGTTTTGGTCTCCCTTCTCCTTTACCAGATTGCAGTGTAAATTTGTTGGTGGGTTAATAAAAGTCATTATAGAAAGGAATCTGTACTGAGGGGTCCCCTTCCTTTGATAACTACTCTCCTCTAGCCAGCTTGGGAACCAAACTCTCATGAACTAATGTAGCTATAAATCCCCACCTTGGGATAGGTAATTGGTTAAAATAACCCATAACTATGGAAAACACTACAATCCACAAGAGAGAACAAATCTGGCTGGAAGTCCAGACCTCAGTTTGCATTTATAGGGAAAACTTCTTTTTTCTTATAAACTGAACAAACTTGACTTGAAAATCACTGACACACAATGAAAGGGGAACTCCATGACACTGAAGGATAATTTCTCAGGGTACGTCTACACTTGCTCCCTAGTTCGAACTAGGGATGCAAATGTAGCCGACCGAAATTGCTAATGAAGGGGGGATTTAAATATCCCGCGCTACATTAGCATAATCTCGCCCATGCGCTATTCCATTTGCCAGCTGATTCGAACCAGGAAGTACACTCCGGGACACATTAGTTCGAATCAAACCCCTTAGTTCAAACTAACGTTACTCCTCAAAAGATGAGGAGTAACATTAGTTCGAACCAAAGGGTTTGATTCGAACTAATGTGTCCCGGAGTGCACTTCCTGGTTCAAATCAGCTGGCAAGCAGAATAGCGCGCGGGTGAGATTATGCTAATGAAGTGCGGGATATTTAAATCCCCTCTTCATAAGCAATTTCGGTCAGCTACATTTGCATCCCTAATTCGAACTAGGGAGCAAGTGTAGACGTATCCTCAGAGTAGAACCATGCTTTAAGGTTGAGCTCTATCAGTAAGCCCAGTAGCTGAACAGGCACCAATCCAAGAAAAAGGTATTTGCCATGTAAAAATGTATAAAAGAACACGGAAGCTCTGTAACACCCCATTCTGTCAAGAATTGGTCTGCAACATCTTTTGTGCCTTGGTTTCTCCACAAGATAGGGCTCCTATATAGGAATTACATCGGTCTTACCTGTGCATATGCCCAATCAGGGCTTTATTATTGGTACAATATCACCTTCACTCCCACAAACAAGAAAATGTATCTAACTCTAAACCCTCATATCCAGAGACAATAGCAGTTTCCGCTTAATCCAGTTGACCCATTTATGGGCTCTTCTCCAATGTGGTTGATCAGCGTACCCTCCACTTGCCAGATGGTAATTCTCCAAGTTCTCTCCTCTGGAGATAAGCTTCTTCTCTGAGCATATTATGTATTGTGCCACCTTTCCCTAGATGGTCTTTGCTCTGGGTTTTCGCCCAGGAGAGCTTCTTTAGCCCAGGTGCTTCTTAATGGGCTCACCCTCTTCCTTTTTGCCTCCCTTCTTCCTGTCTATGGCCTTCACTATAAAGTCCCATTGGTTTACCTTCTGTTCAATTGGGCAGCAGGTACTCAATCACAGGTGCATTAGACCCCACTCCCTCCAAAAGGGACTGACATTGGAATGAAAAACGGTAGCAGTTAGGGACAGAACCCACTCTCTCAATGTGCTCTTGTTCTTCTTATGTTCACTTACTTTTGTTGCATGAAAATACTGGAGGCTGCTGCACTATTGATGCTCCAGTTTTGGTGTCTATGGATTTGTGTTGCAGATATTCTGGTTGACCAATCCACTGTATGGAGTGATATGTCCTCTTTTCATCCCTCTGCTTTCCCTGTGATCATCTGCCATCTAATTCACATTAACAGAGCTCACAAGGATACAGAGTTTCATGATTGTTCCTCTAGAGATTTGAAAAGCTGAGTGCAGGGAATTAAGCACTTCAGCTGTTTGAGGTCGTGGTATGTGTTCTTATTCTCGTCTAATGCATACAACAACAACAAAACCAGGAGACTATGCAATCCTTTCTTTGAACTCCAGCATTGGGTACTAAAGTTCTGCAAAGCTGGTACCTTACCCCAAACTGTAAACCACTATTCTGAAAAGAAATGAGAGATACAAATTAATGTCTAGAGATCTGAGATCGGCAGTTTGGGGTCTCAAGGGCATGAAGGGATGAGAAAGAACATTTCTGATAAACTGCAAATCCAAGCACATTTAGATGCACATTTCAAAATGTGTCAAGTTCAAATTCACATCAACACACTTCATTAATTTCAGAGCTGCCACAGATTTTGAAAGGTCTGCAAATTGAAATTTTTTATGACTTCTCAAAGTTCATTTGCCTAAAATTATTCCTTTTGACGCCTTCAAAAATAGATCTTTTGTTTTTGTTGTTTGTTTTTACTGAGAGGAGCTCATTTCTATTGTACAAAACTGTTTGGGGGAGTGTTGGGGAGAGGTTTGAAGCAAGGTTTTCTGTAGTCAGTGGGGAAAGTAGTGGATACAGCAGGAAATGCATACAAAAGTACACAGACACTATATTAAATAAAAAAGAAGGTACCAATTCAATCAAATCTGCGTTTCTGTAAGGAAAAGCTGCTATTTTTGTTAGTTTTCCTATTTGATATATGATGTTATCAGAGGTATGGAAAAGTCTACTAATGGCCATATTTGAGAGAAACAGGGACCATTGAGAGGATAATTTAATTTTGCTTCATTGCATTACATAGTATCTGTGTTAGAGATGCAGAAGTGAGATCAGAAGCTGCAGGGAAAGTTGTATTCTCTATTTGCTAAATTTTTCTCTCTTTCCCACTCTACTCTCCAAAAAGAAAATGGCTATGGCACTATAACCTGATAATATTTAACTTGCAGGGGTTGTACACGTTACATAAAGTTAATGCATTACATTTAAGTACATTTATTTTAAATTAAACTCTAACCCTATTGTGAGTAATTAATAAGTGTTCTTATTGCATATACCATGCACTTGTGGGTATCTGTACCATGAATTTGCATTAAATAGTTATTTATAATCAGAGAATGTCAGGGCTACAGAATTTGGGACTTAAAAGTCAGGAAATGTGAATTAAAGCTATTAGAGCTCTTCCCCTTTTATATATTTGCAATCTTCAAAGGGATTCTGAGATGAATAGTATCTATGTACATTGATTAGTCCTTTTGAAACAATGGAGTTAGTTGCAAAGAAAGGTAATACTCACCATGAGTAAAGGTGGCAGAATCCAGCCATAAAGAATTAACTAGAAAAGAAGGTATTATAGTTATATGGAAATAGAAGTGTCATAAGTATTAGGCTAGTTTGAAAAATATATGGAACCGAACAAAAATTAATAGCCTCATGTTTTAAAGAGACAGTCAATCATTTTTATATAGTAAAGCAATTTAGCTAAGGTTTTTTTTGCTCAACTATCCTACCTAGTTTGAAGGATTTATCCTCATTTCAGGGAGAAAGTTAAATGTAAATAGAAGCTACAGTTCCAATTTTAAAAGATAAAAAGCAAGTCAGTAGTTTGTGACTGAAAGAGCAAGCATGAGTAGTTATGTAACTAGAGCATATGGACAGCAGGAGACATCTAGAAAATGAGCAAGAGTGACTGCATAGCAGATTGTAGATTTGGACCAGAAGAAAGAAAAAAGTATAGAAGATTAAGTGCTAAGAAGTGCTGACTTGTTCAATCCTAGACAGACCTCCTGAGTCTTTGGAAGAAATTCACATTTAAAGATACGGGGTAAATTATCATAGTTGAATTGGTGAACATTCAAAATCAAATAACGTTGGCTTATGTCAATTTAACTGAAAGAATTTGGCCCTTAAGATGAAGAGGCATCTAAGGGTGCATCTACACAGCACTGTAACTTGAAATAAGATACACAATATGAGCTATGCAAATTGTGTATCTTATTTCAATGCTATTTTGAAGTAGCTTATCTCATCATTTGGCACTGTCTACACAGTGCCAAATTTTGAAATAAAGCACTATTCTGAAACATCCCTTACTCCTTGTAGAATGAGGTTTACAGGGGTGTCAGAAGAGCGAGTCCAAAATAACGGGCTTGTTGTGAAGACATGGGATAGCTATTTTGGGATAATCTGGTATCCTGAAATAACGTTGCAGTATAGATGTACCCAAAGTGATTAAACTAGAAGAGTTAGAAAATAGTGCACATGAAGTACAACATAAAATATCTGTGTTTTGATCTGGAAGAGAAGGGGTAAAAGAGATACGTGGTGAAAGAAGGAATGTGATTCTTAAGGTTTTGCTAGTTTAGACAATTTTTAACTAAGTAGCGAAGATGAAGGCATAGAGAGTCATCTGAGGGGATATTTTCTGTAATTTGACTGGTCATAATAAACAAATATGTATTTGTAATAGTTTAAACAAGCTGCACTCATGTTAAATTAATTTTAAACATGCTACAATTGACTATAAACAATAGTAAATTAAAATAAATGTTTTTTAGTTTATTGTGGATCTTTGCAAGTACTTACATGAGATCCTGTGTGGACAAAATAGGTGGAAATCTGGTCTCATTGAAGTCAGTCGGACGTATGCCATTGATGTCAGGGAGACCAAGACTTCCCTGTACTTTCAATTTTCATTGTATTTTAGGCTCTGATTCAGCAAGGCAAAGCAATTAGCTATATGCTTGATTTTTAGAATGTGCATAAGTCCTGTTAAAGTTGAGACCAAACATGGTTAGCCGGATTGGGGCCTAAATGTACAATGCAGCATCACAAATTATATACTATCTAGTTCAGAACAGACACAGATAATTGTTTCCATTTAAAAACTGCTTAAGATTCAAATTACTATTCTTTGTTATAGCACCTTTCCTTTAATAGTTGTGACAGTTTGATTCCATTTTGTGTAATTCTTACAAACATTTCATTTAAAAAAACCCATTACTTGGTGTTTTCTATTTGTCAAGAAAACATTAAATGAAATGAAATACACATCCCAAACAATGTGGGAGAAGTTGATGTGAAAGGAAGTGTTTGAGCTTGAAATATGGAGCAGATAATTAATTGTATTTACACATCATTTTTTCAGATAAATTAGTAATGTAAAATTTCTGACAATATTTCCCAAAGTTCTTCTGGGAACTATCATGAACCCTGTTTGTGGAGTTTTACATACATTTGATCTCTTTCAAAAAGTTTCAACTTTGGCTATATTGCTCTGAAACTCACTAATTAAAAAAAAAACCCTTTTAAACTAATTTTTCCAAGTAAAACTTCTGGCACCACTTCATGTAACAGAGAAAGCGTTTAGCTGGATGTCTTAAATAAAGAGCCCAAGATAAGACATCATTAATTACCAAGTTCAACATTTCCAGATCATTAATTCTCAATAATCAATGGACCCAGTTCAACCGTGGCATATGTGGGTACCACTTCCAAGTCAGTAGAATTTTTTTCCCCACTGACATTACCTCACAGCTGAATTTGGGCCCCAAACTTGGGATGCCTATACAGTATATTCTTTTATCATGCCAAAATTTTTCAGGTCTGCCTTTCCAGCACTTTCCTGCACTAGTTCACTTGAAATCGGATTATTTCCATTGATTTCATAAAACTTTCAAACAAGACAGAGATATCTAGTAAAATATGATAACTGCAACCTCTCTGAACTTTTATAACCTAATTTCCCATTATTTTAAACATATTCTAACGTTAAAAAGGATTTTGAAAAGAGAATTTTGAAAAAATGTCAATACAGATTAAAGAGAGACAAGATGGGCATGGAAATATCTTGTACTGGACCAACTTATGTTGGTGGAAGTGATGAGCTTTTGAACTTCAGAGAGCTCATAGAGTTCTGATGAAATTAGTATGAAAAACATCTCTGCACACATTTTTTGTGTACTGTAGATGTATATATTTTCAGTTTTTCACTACATCTCTTGTGATGTGCTCTTCTGAAATTATTTAAACATATTTGGCAAGTTTTTATGTTTTATTACTATGTCTTTTGCATCATTAATGAGTGGGCAGGACTAGACTAGGATACCTACTGAAATGCCTCAAAATGATCAAATCAAATATTGCTCTTGATTTACAAAACCACTGAATATAAAATCCATTAGGAAGCCCATAAATTCTTCAAAGTCTGAATATGCCTATTGATTATAAGGAGAATTACCTTGACTTTAAAAATAAGGTAACAAGTCACTTTTTTCTTTTCTTTTCTTTTTTTTTTTTTCAGAAAAGGACCCTACCTTTTGTTTAAAATTAAAATAAACTTGTAAGAGAAGTACGGGCACATCTATACTTACCGGAAGATTAATGCTCTGGGAATCGATCTTGGCTTAAGGTTAGCAGATTCCAGCTACGCATTTTGAGTAGTTGGAGTTGAGTACCTTAAGCCGACCTTCCTGGTGTAGTGTAGACCCGGCCTTTGTGACTTATTATCTTTATGTTCTTTAGTTCTGGCCATGAGTTTGACTTGTTAAACAATATGTAAGTCATATGTGGTCATGAAAAGAAAATATAAAGGGGAGAGGAAAAGATAAATCCTTGACAATTGTATTTTATGACACACTCTTGATTACATTCTATATAGAGAGAATGTGAATTGTAGATATAAGGACTGCAATTCTTATTGTTTCATAGAGGTTAAGGACCAAATGGACCATTACAAAATTTAATCTTACAACTTGCACATCACAGGCAATTCATTTCCACCCAGATAACCCTGTGTGAGCGCAATAACTTCAGTTTCACCAAAGCCTTTTAGTCCTCAGGAAATTAAACTGGTGTGTGCCACAAACAGAACAGAAGAGACCAAGGCATCACCAAAGTTAGGCCTCTGAAATGGAAATGAATTGAGTAAATGAGATATTCCCAGATGATCCTACCAGGAATCCACAGCCCTTGCTGCAGAGAAAGGTAAAAAACATCTGAGGTCCTGCCAATGTGATCAAGTGAAAAAAAAATCCTTCCTTAATGCCACATGTGAACAAAACACACTATCCAGGCATCTAAAAGAGGATTTTCTGTTATATCTCAAAATGCTTATCCTCCCTAACTGGTATCCTGTCTCTAACCATGGCAGATCTCTGATGCTTCAAAGGAAGATGGGAAAACAAACAAACAAAGATCATAATTGTGCTTCAGAGGTGGGGGAAAGAGGGAGAGGGAATTATTTCTTAACCTCTGTAGGTGAATGACTGAAGCCTTGAAGCATGACATTGTCATTTGGCACTGATTAAGTTCATATTATTGTCAATAAATACGTTGCAACATGCTCTGTTGTCTTCTACCTATGGCACTGATTAAGTTCATATTATTGTCAATAAATACGTTGCAACATGCTCTGTTGTCTTCTACCTATGGCACTGATTAAGTTCATATTATTGTCAATAAATACGTTGCAACATGCTCTGTTGTCTTCTACCTATATCTGAAATCCACACTCAAATACACAGATACTGGCAGCTGTGCAAATTAATGGTTTAATTCTTAAATATTATACAGTCATGCAGTTCCCAAACAGTGCATGCAGTCATGCAGAATGTTGGGTATAAGACCAAAAATTAATCCCCAACCAGCTTTGTCTTAGACTTAAATGTACATGTGAAATCAGATAGGATGGAGCTGTATAAGCTTCTAATGGAAAGGGACATGGGAATTTAAATGAAGTGAAACAACTTATTAGAAAAGAGTTCTCTCACATGAAATGTATCATCTATTAAATTAATTTAATATTATTTTAAAATGGAGAATACTCAATTTTAAAAGCATTGCCAAAGAGATCTGACAAGCAATTTTTTGAACTCATTGGCCAAAATAGCAAGGAATCTCAATATATATATATTTTTTAATCTGTTAGCTGCTACTCATTTCCCCTTGGATATTTTGCACCCTTCAATTTTTGTATTATTTCTCTGATATTTTTTCTTTGCATTATTAAACACTACTCTTCCCATAACTTTAGGGCTGCTTCTGCTACATCACTGGGCTAAGAACAATATCAGATCCTCCTTGATTTAACCTCAAACCAGCACAATTTTATTTCAATGCAGTTTAAAGAAAAAGTAGCTGATTCTAAAGCTGTCAAAAAGCAGCTTTTTTTTTGCCTCAGTCCTAAAATGCATTCAGCCATTATGCATACTATAAATATAAAACTACTACTAAGTAATAATAAAGACAGAATAAAATTGCAGGGTGCCATGTGTGGTTCCTTTTATAGCTGCATTCATATTGATTACATGTAATTTTTTATAGCAGACCTCTTTTAACTGTATAAGTGAAGATGGCAATTAGATGTCTGCATTTTTCTATTTTACTATGTGCTATCCAGAACAGGCTGTTGTATAAAATTCTTCAGTTCTTTCCATTTTAACCCTCAGATTGAGAACTAAACATTTGTGAGTCACTTTCTTAAATTACTTCAACACATTTAAAAGTGCATGTGAACATGTGTCTGATTAATGCTTATAACTTTGCTTGATAACTTTAATTTTAAAATTTTACTTTGCAATTTACAGTACGCATGGATGACTGACCAGCTGGAATGCACTTTTTGGGAATTGTTTATAACATAGTTCATCACTATCCCTAAAACATCTATGCTAGCATCTAAGACAGAAACATTCTTCATCTAACTTCTGCATGTTAGCATGAGGATTTGTTCACAGTAATTCACATTTATCACCTCCAGAATGGATGACAATTATCCACTGTCTCCCTGTCTTCTGCTGGGCTCTGCACACTCTCTGGTCCAGGAGTTCTCTGGTGCACCAACATCTATGGTCCTACAATAACATGAATGTTGCCAGACCAGAGAGTCCCAGACCACAGAGGTTCAACCTATACTTAATCTGGATATTGAGAGATTTCCCAGAGGGATTCACATTAGCTTGGAGCTTACCCAACTTTAAGACATCCCACAAGACCCTTCCAGTTGCAAAACATTTTCTACCATAGCTGCACAACAATTAATTAATGAAAAACCCATCCTCAGCTAAACACATATTGAATCCTAGCACCACGTCTTGTGACCAGGGAAGGGAAAAGAACATACCATGCAAAGCCCAAAGGGATCTTTCCATTGCACTCTAAATTACTTGGTATCAATTAGACAGCATCAATATAGTGCTGGCTTTTACAGAAAACCTTTAAGAACTATATATATATATATATTATATATATATATAGTATGCATATTTCCTAAAATTATTTTCCCGCAGATTTGTTTACAATTCATATTAATTAAGATTTCAGATTTACAGAATGAGAAAACTATCAGCAGATTAAATACTACTGTATTTCAGATAGATGCAGGAGTGATTCTTACGTTTATATCATACTTAAGATTCATCCCTTCAAGGCATTAACATCAACCTGACCTTCAATAGCTGTGACACATTTAACTTATTTTAAAGGATTCTTCACCAACAGTCAATGATTTTACAATATATATATATATATTATATATATATATATGTATGTATATATATATATATAAAGGGTTTCCTCGGTTATATTTTTCTGATAATGTGCTGACATTAAATCAGTTAGTTAGTAAGAAATATCAGCACTCAACTGTCACATACTTCTCTTGTGAGGTCCATGGGGAGTTTTCTATTGACTTCAGGAAGACATTACTGGACCCAAACCGAGTTGATGTTGAAGAGTTTTCCTTGTAGGAATGTCTACATTTTATGTCTTCAGAAATAGACTGTAACTTGTGGTGAGGGTTGGGAAGTAAAATGATATTTTAAATAATTCATTCTGCATAAGCATATAAACGTGTCCATTTAACAAAATGCAAAAGTTACTCCTTGTGAAATGCGTGAATTCGCAAGGAAGAGAAAGCAGTGCACACTGAGCTGGTTTACACTTTTTACACCTAACTTTGAACAAGGAGTTGTGTGCAGATGAATTGCCCCAGTTATAGCCATGGAAGTAATTATGACTCTAAGTCACAGTTCCTCTGTTGCTCCTTCTTCTTTTGTGTGGGAAAAAATATATAGTAACACTGTTTATTTACCTCTTTGCTTGGCCCGCTTAGTGATGTGAGGTGAGAATATTCTCTGGAGAATATTCTCCGAGAATGAGAATATTCTGAGAATATTCTCCAAAAGATTATTTCCCGAGAATTTTTGAGAATTTTCTAATTTTTCATTTCCTCTTGAAATAATATATTGTATTCAACTTTTAGAACACCCTGAATGTTAAAGAGGTTTCTTGATCATTCAAGATAGTTTGAGAATGTTATAGAACATTCCAGAATGTTACGGAACTTTCTAGAACATTCCTGGGTCAGGAATTCTGACTGTTATGGAACTTTCTGGAAGCATCACAAAAAGTATATAAAGAGGCAATAACACATTTATTTTCTTTTGTGAAAGGTGTAATTTTGTTTTTATCAGTATGAAAAGAAGAACTAAGCCTAAAAGTGATGTGTGGGATTATTTTCTTCATAAAACTGTAAAAGACAAAGTGTTATATGAATGTAAGTACTGAAAGGCTGACTACATCAGAAATGCGACAAGGATGAGAAAGCATATTTCCAATTGTTTGAAGACTCCTGCTTACATCAAGGAAAAGGCAACAAAATTCTCAGAGTCCAGAAGCAGATCACCTCAACCATCAACATCTATAGAACACTGTGATAGTGCTAGTAAATTTACATCACCACCTTCCACATCTAGTTCAGCCAAGATGTCTCACTCTATAAGTCACTACTTTGATTCTATGAATGAAACTGAAAACTAAGTTTTGGATGAATTTTTTGCATGAGCTATATTCTCATTGGGATTACCTCTTTCACTGGTTGAAAACGAAGATTTGATTACTTTCATGCAAAAATTAAGACCATCTTACAAGATGCCATCCAGGTACACAGTCTCTAACAAACTTTTGGAAGCTGAATATCAATGTGTTGATGCTCTTATAAAAACAAAAATTGCTGAAGCCTCTTCTCTTGCACTGCAGTGTGATGCTTGGAGCAACCGAAGAAATGAATCTGTTATAAATTTTATTATATCAACACCCCAACCACTGTTTTACAAGACAGTGGCAACCGACATTGAGTATATGGCATTCCGTATGGAAGAAATAATGACAGAAATAGGCACTGAATAATTTGGTGCCATTGTCACTGATAATGCCGCAGCAATGGTGAAATCCTTATCAATGCTTAACGAAAAATACAATCACATTGCTATGTACACTTGTGCTGCTCATACACTAAATTTTTTAATTGGTGACATCAGTAACTTAAAATCTGTTCAAGAAACTGAAGGTACCTGTAAAACTATTGTGAAGGAATTAACAAATCGCAAGTTTTACGAGCTCATTTTACTGCATTTCAAAAAGAGAAAAATCAAACTTGTGCACTTAAATTGCCAGTTAAAACTAGGTGGGGTTCCATTTTATATTGTTTGAAAAGCTTATTGAAATCAAAAAGTGTCTTAAAATGCCTTGCTGTCCATGAAGATTTACAGATTAAATGAGCAAACGTACCAGGAATTCAATCCTGGATGAAGATGTATTTTGGGTACGGGTCCAAAAACTGCATGCACTGATAAGTCCTGTTGTTAAATGGATTATGCTGCTTGAATCTGACCAGCCAAAAAATTAGCAAAGTTCCTGAATGTTTCAGGGAATTAAGTGATCATTTTGATAGGCTACTTCCCAAAGTCCACTGGGGGAGGGGGCAGATCCAAGGTTTCTCCTACTTAATAGTTCACAGGGGGAGAATTGGGTGAGCTGCCCAGGATTTCCTGATTATTACTTGTATTGCAGTTGAACATCACAGCTCCAGTCAAGGACTGCAAGGTAACAGTAAAACATCAATCATTGACATGAATGCCTGGTGTTTAGCTGTTGTTGTTTTTTTGTTCTTGTTGGTATCATAGCAGAGGAGACCTTTAGGGAACGATTGAAGAAGAACAGTATTGTGAATCTGCAGATGTTTCCAAGGAGCAATTGTAATGCATAAGAATCACAGATTCATGTTTGAAAATGAAACAAGTGATCAATGAATATAGGCAGCATTGGTGGAAAGGAGTTAGCATCTTGATTATACCTAAGAGAGATGGGGTGAGCTAGGCTATGAAGGACCTTAAAAGTGAATGTAAGTAACTTAGTTGATGCTCTGGAGAAGCAGAAGCCAGTTCACCATTGCAAACAGCAATGATATGGTCAAAATGACAATACAGCCAAATGTTCTATCCATCCTTATAAGTAGAGTCACAAACTGGAAAACTTTGCTTGGCTGAGCATGAGATTAAAGGGTTTGGGGGTAAGAATTGTAATGGCCTTCACTTAGTTGCAATCCAGTCCTTGGTACTTTGCAGGCTATACCACTTCCAGTTCTGTGTATTTAAAAATTGCAAGGTCACCTTTGTAGGCCATATTTCCCCACTTGCAAGCAATGCTTGGGGACATGGAACCAGAAATATATTTATTTAGGCATGTCGAGGGGCGCATCCCCCCTTGGCTTTGGGGCCACCTGTCCGGGCTCTATGACATGCCCTAGGGAATGCATGGCCCTTGTGGTCCAACCCCAAACCACCCTTCTCCCATGTTAAACTACATACGTCCATTAAAGCCTAGCCCCAAAGTGCATGTCCCCCTATCCGAGTATATATGAACCTTGTGGCCTCCTCACAAAGTTCAGGTCCCTCCATCAGGGTATATACGGCCCTTGCGGCCTAGTCATAAAGTTCAGGTTCCTCTATCAGGGTCTATACAGCCCTTGAGGCCTAGTTACAAGAAAAGCTTCTCCTGGCCAGGGGGTTGATTGTCCAGGGTAGGGAAAAGGGTGGTAGGGGGACCTGGGCCCTCCCTCTCCACCGGGTCCCAGCCCAGGGCCCTTTAGGCAGGGACTATTGCTCCTGCCTGCTCGGCAGGGGAATCCGGCCGCTACACACTGAGCCACTCTCCTAGTCCTGTGCCCTGGGCTGCTTCCTACCACACCTTGGTACCCCCGTAGTCTGCTTGCCTCCCAGACCGGTCCTTGTTCAGGCTGGCACTGCGGTTGCGGGTACGCATGTCTCCCAGGCGGTGGTGGCAGCTGGTCCTGTTCTGGGGTTGGCTGCGGGCAGTCGCTCGGCTATCAGCTGCTGCAGAAACACGGGTGGGGATGCGGCCTGACCTCCACCTTCCTCCGGCTGCCTCATGCACTGACAGGCTCTCTCTGCTTTTATACTCGGGCTCTGCTGGGAGCATGCCCAGTAGGGCTGGATGGGTGGGGCCTTCTCAGCAAGCTGGGCCTGGGCTACTCCCTGCCCTTCAGTGCGGGGCCTGTCTGCCCCATCACAAGGAGAAAGGAAGAAGCAGCAAATAAAAGAAAAACAATATATAAATTACAGTCACACTCATCAAACTAAGTGAAGCCCAAATAGTTTGTCAGGAGTTTGGCCAACTCCACAGTTCCACATATAAACTGTCTGATTCACTGAGGTGCAGAACTCTTCATCACACAATTCCCATCCCCTCATGGGTCCAGTTTGACTCCTGCGAGACCACGAAATGATTGGCCAGGACTGCCTGTCTGTTCCAGTCCAGATAAGTCTAAACTACCTGCTCCTGCTCTGATGTGTTGTTACCTGGTCTAGTTCTGTGAGTTCTACTCCACTGCTGCTGCTCAGACTGATTCCTGCTGTGAAGTCAGCTCTGCACCACCTTGGCTGTCAAGGCTCTCTGCAATCAGTTCTGCACTACTGCTCCTGACCTCAATGCAAAATCATCTGTGTGCCACCATCACCTCTATAGTGAACTCTTACTCTTAATTAAATTCTGTGCTTTTGCTGCTTCTCCAGTCAGTCCCTGCTAAAAGCCAATTATGTAACACTACTCAGTGTGGTACAGTTGGGTCCCATGCCACAGAATCATTCTACACAGTGTTTAGAAATCTGAAGAGGAAATCCGGAGCAAAACAAGCATTTGTACAAAGTCCCAGCTCTCTGGAACAGAGCTCCTGATCTTGAGGACAAAACCATCCTCCTCCTCTTTCATGAATCCAATTCCCAAACTAAAGTCCACTCCAGTAAAGTTAGGGTACTCTCTTACTCCAGAACATATCCGGCTGGATTTCTTTGTCCTTTCATGAATACAGACTTTTCTTTCTCCTTCTCTCCTAGGAACAAGAGTCCCATCCCACTAATCCTTCCGCTCTTAGGTTTCCTTATATGCTATATGAGAAATATTTCCTAGGTTTAATTACTTTGACTTACATGATCTATGCTCAGCTGTTATTCTTGGATTGCTTTTCATATTGTTAGATGGTAGGATTTCCCCCTTCAGCTGGATGCCTCCTGACTTCCTACTGAAAAGTGCTGTGACCATATACAATGGTTAAATCTTTTTAATTCCATCAGTTTTATGAACAACGATTCCTGCATACTGTTCATTGCATAAATATACCAAAATATTTGTAGTGGATTTAATCCAATGACCATAATGAAGAGGACTGAGGAAGAGCTGCTTTGAAGAAGGAGTGGTTAGACTCTCATTTGCCCTTTCCTTACCCCAGTAGTTGACCTTCATTTTGAATTTACAGGCGTTTGTCAATTTAAACTTTAAAATGTTTAATAATCTGTAAAGGTGTATTGACCTTAATATTACAGCAAACAATTAACATGCAAATATCTAAAAGATAATAAGTATTAGTCAGCATGGATTTGTCAAGAACAAATCCTGTCAAACCAACCTGATAGGTCTCTTTGATAGGATCATAAGTCTTGTGGAAAGGGGAGAAGCAGTAGACATGGAATATCTTGGCTTTAGTCAAGTTTTTGATACTGTCTTGCATGATCTTCTCATAAACAAACCAGAGAGATGCAACCTAGAAAGACCTATTAAAAGGTGGGTGCAAAACTAGTTGGAAAACCATTCCCAAAGAGTAGTTATCAATGGTTCACAGTTATGCTTGAAGGGATCTGTTCTGGGTCCAGTTCTGTTCAATTTCTTCATCAGTGATTTAGATAATGGCATGAAGACAACACTTTATGCAGATGGTACCAACCTGGGAGGGGTTGCAAGTGTTTAGGAGGATAGGATTAAAATTCAAAATGATTTGGATAAACTGGAGAAATGGTCTGAGTTACATAGGATGAAATTCAATAAAGACAAATGCAAAGTACCCCATTAAGAAAGATAAGTCAGTTACTCATACAAAATGGGAAGTGACTGTCTAGGAAGGAGTACTGCAGAAAGGGATTGAGGGGTCATAGTACATCATAAGCTAAATATGAGTCAGAAGTGCGTCATAGTTCCAAAATAAGCAAACATCATTCTGGGATGTATTAGCTGAAGTTCTGTGGATCATATAGGAGAAGTCATTCTTCAGCTCTACTCTGCATTGATTAGGATTCAGCTGGTGTATTGTGTCCAGTTCTGAGTGCCACATTTCAGGAAAAGTGTGATGAAATTACAAAAAAGAGCAGCAAAAAATAATTGAAGGTCTAGAAAACATGACCTGAAGGAAGATTGAAAAAAGTGGGCTTGTTTACTTTGGAAAAGAGAAGACTGAGAGGGGACATTATAACAATTCATAAGATACAAAGAGAAGTGAGAAAAATTGTTCTCTGTACTTCTGATTATAGGACAAGAAGCAATGGGTTTGAATTGCAGCAAGGTTTAGGCTGAATATTACAAAAAACCTTGTAACTGTCATGGTGGTTAAGCACTGGGAGAAATTGCCAGTGGAGGTTGTGTAATCTCCATCACTGGAGATTTTTAAGAGCACGTTAGACAAATGCCTGTCAGGAATGGGCTAGATGGTGGTTGGTGCTGTGCAAGGGACTGGGCTAGATGACCTCTCAATGTCCTGTCCAGCCTGTGCTTTTATGATTTGGTGATTCTGTGAAGGTGGAAATGGATTGGTGACTACACCAGAATGAATTTTCTAGGTTTCACAGTCCCATTTTGTTGCCCTATGATGAGTTACATAGACCTCCTGGAGTTCCCAAATTATTTGCAGAGAACAACCTTGCAGCATTGCAAATTTTGCAGCTTGTTTTATTCCCACTTTTTGTGGAAGTAACTTCAAAGTCACACATCTGATTATATTTATTGGCATTTGAAATTGTGATGGGGTGGACCAGGTCCTGGGGCCAGAAAAGAGTCATAGAAGCCTTCCAAGATGGCTCCCAGGAGCCTGCCAGGGCCCGCAAAAGGTGAGCACCTGCCTGGTCTAGTGCGGAGATCATGGATCTCATTGAAGTTTGGAGTTTCTCCACACTAGGTGCAGGAATGCGGCCGTGTACAGCTGCATGGCTGCCAGCCTGGCCACCAGAGGCCACATGCGCACCGAGGAGCAGGTGCGGACAAACATAAAGGAGCTGCGGCAGGCCTATGACAGGGACTCCCAACCAGGGGCTGACCCGGATACCTGCCCACATTATGAGGCCCTGGACCATATCCTGGGGGGTCAGATGATCCGTGCCCCCCTGGTGGTCATCGACCCCAGGGCACAGGACCCTGCCCCTGACACAGGGGAAGAGGAGGAAGAGGAGGAGGACGATGGCCAGGAGCCACAGGAGCCTGCAGGGAGCATGCCCTGCACCCAGGACCCCCAAGCCATCCCAGAGAGCCCGTCAGCAGTCTCATCTGAGGCTGGGGAGGTCTCCATATGTAAGTGCCATCACTGTCCCCTTATGCGGGGCGGGAAGGGAGGAGGGGGAGCCCAGGGACGGTGCGCGTGGGCCTTGCCAACTACGGAGCAGGTGGCAACCTGTGCATCTGCCGTGCCAGCCGGGATATGTGGCCCCAACTGGGTGCCATGCAAGGGCCCTGGACTGTTCCCCACATGCCTCTATGCGTGAAGGCACATGACAGACTCCTGACCCCGGGGAGAGACACTGCACACTGCTCTCCCTCCAGACGCCCCCTCTACACAGAGGCAGGGCACATCTCCCCCCACACACACACACCACACTATAGGCAGCACAGGGGCTGGGGTGCAGTCCTGGGCCAATTCACACTCCCGGGGATAGCAGGCCATGATGGTGCAGAGACCTGCCAATCTTGCCTTGCAGAGGGGGGTTGGGTTTCACCCACTGTGTCCCCAGGGAGAACTGACCACTTCTCTTGTTTCACCACAGCTGCACCACCTGCGAGTGAAGGGTGCACTACCCCGCCTGGAACATCCACCCGCACCCGGGCCAGCAGGTGTGCCCGGAACCAAGAGGAGTACCAGCAGCAGCACCTGGGGTAACTGGGAAGGCAGGTCCACAGCCAGGAGCACTGGGTGCAAGAAGACCTGCAGCTGTGGCGGGAGAGCTTGCAGGAGCTGCAGGAGCAGGGCCGTGCCCTCCGTGAGCACCTGCAGACCCTCGTGCAAAGATTGCTGCCTTCGCTGCTCCAGCCCCTGTGGCTGCCCCAGCTATTGCTCCTCCTCCCACCCCTGCTCCCCCTCCCGCTTCTTCCACCCCCCGTCCCTCCTGCCCCACCCTCCATACCCACTCCCCCCCGGGGATGCTGAGGCCCCTGCACCCGCAGTGCTGGGAGACAGGAGGGCTGGCAAGACCCCCAACC
This sequence comes from Pelochelys cantorii, assembly GCA_032595735.1. Taxonomy (NCBI): domain Eukaryota; kingdom Metazoa; phylum Chordata; order Testudines; family Trionychidae; genus Pelochelys; species Pelochelys cantorii. The sequence goes on from CM064326.1 coordinate 78,658,392, forward strand.
CTGAGCTTCCCCTCCCCCTTCCTCCCCTTGCCACCCCCTTCCAGCTCCCTCCTCCAACATTTCCCCCCTCCCCTCTCCCACCCTCATTCCCCTCCTCCCCCCACCCTAATTATGTTAAATAAAGAGAGTTTTTCATGGCAACATGGGTGTTTTTATTTTACAACAGGAAGGGGGGTTAGGGAGGGGAAAGGGGAAGGAGGTGGGGGTGGAATGTAAGGCACAAGGCCCCAGTGGGGCATGCCAGGGGAACTTCACTCCTCCTCCACCTGGAAGCTCTCCCGCAGGGCTTCCCGGATGCAGACAGCCCCCCGAAGGGCCTCCTGGATGGCAGCCATGCGGGGCTTTGCGTACTGGCCAGCCAGGTGGTCAGCCTCTGCCATCCAGCCTGGCAGGAAAGCCTCCCCTTCCTCTCACATAAATTGTGGAGCACCCAGCACGCTGCCACCAAGTGCAGAATATTGTGCTCAGAAATGTTGAGTGGGTGAGGAGTCTTCTAAACCAGGCCTTCAGCCGGCTGAAGGCACCCTCGACCACAATGTGGGCCCTGCTGAGCCTGGCATTCAAGGCCTGCTGGGAGGGGTTCAGGTGTCCCATGTAGGGCTTCATTAGCCAGGGCTGTAGGGGGTAGGCCGCATCCCCCACCAGGCACACTGGCATGTCCACATCCCTTACCCTGATGTGGTGATCGGGGAAGCAAGTCCCAGCGTGCAGCCTCTGGCACATGGAGGAGTTGCGGTACACTCGCGCGTTGTGTGCCTTGCTGGACCAGCCCACATTGATGTCCATGAACTGGCCCCAGTGGTCGGACACGGCCTGCAGGATCACAGAGAAGTACTCCTTGCAGTTGATGTACAGTGAGGCTTGGTGGTCCGGGGCACGGATGGGGATGTGCATCCCGTCGATTGCCCCCCCGCAGTTGGGGAAGCCCAGGGCTCCGAACCCCTCGATGAGTGCATCCAGGTTGGTGAGGCGAATGACTTTGCGGAGCAGCACCCTGTTGATGGCCTTGACCACCTGCAGAGAGACACACAAAACCGAGGGTCACTGGAGTGCCTGGGTGGCTGGGAGTGTTTGCTCCCCACCACTGCCCCGTGCCCCACTCCCAGGAGCAACCCCCGCTGCAATCCTGGCCACCGCGGGCAGTCTGTAGTGCGGCTGGGACAGATCGAACCCTCCCATGGAGGGCACTTACACCACCTCCCCCCCTTTTTCCCTGGAGCAGCCCATCTGCTCCTTGCAGCCCCCCCTCCTGGCCCAGTGGCTGGTGAGTGCCGTACCTGCATGAGCACCGCTCCGACAGTGGATCTCCCCACGCCAAACTGGTTCCCCACAGATTGGTAGCTATCCGGCATGGAGAGCTCCCATAGGGCGATGGCCATCCGCTTGTGGAGGAAAATGGTGGGCCTCATGCGTGTGTCCCGTCGCTGCAGAGCAGGGACGAGCCACTCACAGAGTTCGAGGAAGGTGTCCTTCTTCATCCTGAAGTTTTGGGTCCACTGTTGGTCTCCCCAGCACTCCAGGAAGATGTGGTCCCACCAGTCGCTGCTGGTGTACAGACGCCATATGTGGCGGGGCACACTGGCGTCCGGGCGCTGCTGCTGCTCCTCCACGGCCCCCAGGGGAGGCAGGGGAAGGGCCAGGGGGCTGGTCTGCAGCAGATGGTGCCAGGCAGCCTCCAGCAATTGCTGCCAGGCTTGCAGCAACACATTCAGAATGAGCACCAGAGTGCCCAGGGGTGGCTCTGGCTCCATGGTGCCAAGTGCTGTGGTGTCCCAGATGAGAGCGACCAAAGGACACAGAGAGGAAAACGCTTTGCTGTCCCTCAGTGAGGTAGGCAAGCAAGTGGGAAAGCTGAGAACCAGCTGTCCAGGGGGGTCCCTTTAAGTACGAGCCTCAGATAGCCTCAGACAGCAGCCACACGAAGCAACTACTGACCTGATGCCCTGCTGGAACTGGTTTCAGCTGCCCTTAAATGAGATCCAGTGTCCAATCAGTGTGGACGCACTATTTCGAAATAGCAAAATGCTATTTCGAAATAGATTTTGTGTGTAGATGTGTTAATTCAAATTAGCTGAATTCGAATTAACTATTTCGAATTAAATTAACTCGAATTAACGCTGTAGTGTAGACGTACTCATTGTCTCCAGAATGGGAAGCCTGGAAGCACCACTGACCAAGTAGGGAAAAGACTGAAAGTCTATCGAGAGGGCACCTGATACAGGTGTACTCAAGAGGGGGGTTGCACTTCATACAGGGTGCAACTTGCCCAGAGAGGTAAGTAGCTGAAAAGGCTTGATGCAGATGTAAATGCCACCCCATTACAGTAACGTTCTGCACAAACGTGTGTTTTGGTTGGTTTTAATATTTCTGGATGCATAGAATTCTTGCCTGATCCAGGCATAGAATATTTTCTCTTTCACATTTATGAGTTTCTTGTAAAAAACAATTATTATCTGGAGATATTTAAGAGCAGGTTAGATAGACATCTATCAGGGATGGTCTAGACCATACTGGGTCCTGCTGTGAGGGCAGGGACTGGACTCGAGGACTTCTTGAGGTTCCTTCCAATTCTAGTGTTCTATGATTCTATGATTCTATAAACCCAGGGCTGGCCTTACCATGAGGTGAACTGAGGCGGCCGCATCAGGTGCCAGACTGTGGGGGGATACCACTAGGACCCAGAGTGTAGAAAATTGTGTCTGCTGCTGGTGCATATGTATTCTTTCTGCTCTAGATGCACAGAGATGGTGGAGTGCTGTGCTGGAGGAAGGAGGGCACAAGAGACATAACAGGCAGGCAGGAGAAAAGGTGGCATGGGGGCATCATTTGAGCTCCCCGCCTCAGGTGCCAAAATGTTGTGGGTCGGCCCTGTATAAACCATCTAGTTAAACTTGAAGTTATTGTCATTGCTGCTTTTCTCTGGCTTTGTTTCCAATCCAATTAAAACATCTCAAGCATATTTTAGTGACTTTTTAAAAAGTTGCTTCATCTGTGACATTTGAAATCTTGCTACTCTCTCCCTTTCTTCTCACCTCCATAACAATTTGTCTGCATCCTCTAGAACCTGCTTTGTTAGGGGGTCAGTCTCCTGTGTAGCACAGAAAGCACCACTCAGCCACACAACTGGTGTTTACTAATATCTTAAACAACCACATAGATCAACTGTTCCCTTTAAAATGTAAACAGTGTTACCTATTAGGGTCTTCCCCAATTTCCTCTAACACGTTTCTTTTTTCTAAAAAGAGCCAAATCCTAAATTACATTTACTTCAAAAATCACCAGAATTTGGAAGGCCAAGCACCCCTTCAGGAAAAATAAATTACAATCCCCTTCTTCCCCACCATCTGCTGTTAAAAGTTGACACATCTGAAATTATAAATCTTCCTCACTTCTCTTGTATTTAATCCCCCCACGCACACACTTTCTTCACCCCCAGGGGACATTTCCCAAACTGGGAAATGTTAATTGTAAAATCTGTATAAATGTTGAATAAATGCAGTTCTTTAATGTTTTCTGGTAAAGCTAATAGACTGCAGAGAGTAATATTAACATTTATTTTCTCCCTGTTTTCCAAGTCGTTCATGATTAGATCACAATAAGCAAGTTCTGGCAAAGGCAGAGAACTTTATCTAAATCAATTAGCATATCTGAATGTGTCTCAAAACTTCAGTCACTGTCAGCCTTCAGAAATCATGATTCAATCTCCCCAAAATCATGAGATTAAAAAATATATTTTTTTAAATCAATGAATGTTAGGCTCTTTTTGAGTTCTGGTTTATGAAACATAAGGGTGCCATCAGGTCACAGTTACGAGCTTTTCTCTTCAACAATGAAGTCTAAACATTTTTAAAATGAAAGCTAATATTTTCCTGTAATCTCTTGTTTCAGAAGCTGGAACCATCAGTAATACAAGGATAGTGTGATATTCATGACAAAACCATGAATGTTGGAGAGTCTCCGTATGACTACGTCTGTGTGTGTGTGTGTGGGGGGGGTTCGAAGAAGATATGCAAATTGTGCTCGCATTTACATATCTTCTTCTGATTCTTTTTCCAGAGAGGATTTGCTGATATTTGGCCCATCTACACACCTCGTTTTATGAGGAATAAGGGGGCTTCTGAAAGAGGGTTTTTTTCCCAACATTTGGCTCATGTGGATGGGCCAAATATCAGAAAATCCTCTTCCGGAAAAAGAATCAGAAAAAGATATGTAAATGTGAGTGCATTTTGCATACCTTCTTTGAAAACCCCACCACAGTGTAGCCGTACCCAGAATCTGCCTCTGAGACCAGATTATTCTCCTTGAAGCAGGGTTACATTTCGCCCTTCATTGAGCTTATCTGAGACAATAATTTGTTATTAACTACCTTTGTGACAGACACATCCTTGTCTTTTCTCATTGTACTTTGTGAGTGGATGCTGGCCTACAGGGAGCTCCTGTTTGGCCTCCTCTGGTATTCCATGACAGCTTGCAAAGAGGCTCTTAATATTAGAATTGTCTTTCTCTACATGCATCTGGGATTTTGAGATCTATAACTGGGGGTTCAAGGTCTCTTTGTTTTCTTAATAATTTGATTTGGCACATACAAAGACAGAGAAGCTTTATTAAGGAGTTATCATTTTGCTTGCCTGACATCAATCACTCCACTCACTAATTGGGAGTCAATGGATTGCTAAACCCATTAGAGGGGAAATGTTGGGGTGAGGAGAAGGGGAGGTATGTGAAGAAGGTCAGGAAACAAGCACAGGTCCCTCCCTTTCCTGGTCTTTAGCAATTCCACTAGTCAATTCTTCAATGAAGGTGAAAAACAGAAATTAGGGGTGAGTTCTCTCTCCTGAGCTTTCAGCCAATTTGAGGCCTCATTTTACAAGGTGCACCGTACCCACAACTGCCATTGACTTCAGTGAGAGTTGAGGATGTTCAACACCTAAAACAGTCCTTTGAACCTTGTAATATCAGGCCTTACATTAACAATATTCATATTTGCAATTACACAGTATTTTTTTCATTTGGAATCATGCAGCATGTTACAAATTTTAACTGTAAGGACTATTATTTAAATCTGACATTTACAACCAATAGTAACTATAAGTTGATTTTGATGGGAACTGAGGTTGCTTAGCATTTTGTAGTACTTAGCCTTTAGGACTAAGGTTTAAATTGGTTAAGCTGTGTAACAGAGTGGAATTTCACTGAGTATATTAGCATGTACCTTCTATCAGAGATTGTGCAGAGACTTGCTATTTGCCATGAATGCCAAAAGGCATCTCTCTAAATACTGGAGCCGTTTGTTCTGTGCAATGCAATTATTCATAGGACAAATTTTACTGATTGTACCCAAAGCAGTACAAATTTCAGATCCCATCATAATATGGTTAATACCTTACTATTCAAAGTATTCATTTTTGAAATTCAACTTTCTTGTGTTAGGATCATTTTTATATTCTTATTCCTGTTTTATAAACAACTCCTGTGAGGTTCCTGTCAACAAATCATGTCAGTCCCTTATATATTTAAACTAAACATGCCTCCAGGTTCGGTGGCTGGCCTATAACTGTCTCCTATAACCTATCCATATTATTATGATGGCATAGGAGTAATTTTAAAAATGTGCCAAAATATGATTTTTATACTCATGACATGCATTGTGGATTTATTTTGTCAGTAAAATAATTATCCATATCGTCACAATAGTCCAAAACTGTTGCTATCAGGCACAGATAATACACAAAAATTCCTTAACCCATGGAATTTCCAAGTAGAGAACACCTAGAAATGACATTTTTAGAATTTTAAAAATAGCTATATTGTATCATTATTCCAGAAAATGGAAAAATTTCCAATATTATATAATATTGAGAAATTATTGAAATATTTTAAACAATGGAGGAGAAGAGTAGAGATGAATGGTGGAAGACAAGTCAGCTGAAGGTATTTTTTAGGATAATTCATGACACATAAGATCCATGGGGCTATTCAAGGCTTAATGGGCAGTTTGGAAGAAGGAATAGGGGTGAACCTGTACAAAGAAGTTAAATGGTAGAGGTGTTTTAAGGCAAGAGAAGATGAGATAGGTTAAGGTGTAACTTAAGGTAGCAGAAAATTAGTTCTGTTTTAAATCAGTGAGAAAGCAATCATATGAATTTAATAAAAATTAGTTTTGCAAATGGGATTTTTTGAAACTGTATACATTATATAAATATACATATCCTGATCAAAGCCTGATAAAGAACTTAAAACATAAGAACATAAACATAAGAACTCATATACTGCATCAAACCAGGGTTTCATCTGCCTCAGTAGCCTGTCTCCCACAGTGGTCAGCGTCAGAGTTTTAAGGGGAGTGTAGAGAAAAGTAGTTTTGGAGAGTCCACCCTTATAGTCTCTTCCTGGCTTTTGGCAGTGAATCCCACAAAACATGGGCTTGGGGCAGTAGTTCTTAAGGTTCACAGACCACTAATGGTCCACAGCCACCTCCCAGATGATCAGCAGCTTGAGCTCAGTCTCCCTCCTTCCCAACGCAACGTAGGACCTGGCGGGCTCTCACAAGGGCTTGTGTATGTCCCTGCACCTCAGGCAAGATTGCCCACCTCACCTCGTTCTTTATGCTCGGAGTCTGCATCAGCAGCAGCCATGAGCCTCTTGTTGCCCCTCTCTCCCCCATCACCATGTTGCTAAGAATCAGCCCAGAGGTGATATTCTCCAGTGAAGAGCTGCTGACAGTGCACTTCCCCCTGCACCACACCAGCCACAACAGGGACTTACTTTCCCTGTGCTCACTACTGCAGGGCGTGCCCCACTCTGACCTGGCCACCAAGGATTTCTTCTATGGCTGGCTGCCCATCCATTGGGCCACACACTTCAGTAAGGTGTGGCCTGGCCTGGGGAGGAGGCACTGCCCCACAGGACCCTCATGTTCACATGGCACCACCTTGCCATGTGTGAGGGTAGGGACGCAGGCTGGAACTGCCACCCAGCTTGGCAGTAGGTCTCAGTACTGTCCGTAGCATCTAGGGAGGGCCAGGGCCTGGGATGTGAGGGCATGCTCATGGGGGAATATGTGATGCAGTGGTTTCTCATGGGGGCTTGTCCACATCCCCATGACAGAACCAGTGGCCTCCTCAAAATACTGCTGTCGCCTCCTCCCCCACACAGGGGAGCCTGCACAGTGTGAGGCTGGAGCACTAGCTCTGGGCTTCTGGCTCTTAGGGCATGTGAGGGGGGCAAGGGAGAAGTAAAGAAAGCCCGAACCTTCCCTGCCAGACCCGGCTTACTGAGAGAGGCAGAGTAAGCAGCTCCACACACTGCCGTTCCCCCCATGGGATATGGAGAGGAGTGAACGGCTGTACACAGAGCTGATTCTCTGCTTCTCTCTGCAAGCTGGTCTGGTGGGGAAGGTCAGAGCTTTCTTTACCTCCCCTACCATGCCCTCTGAGTGGGAAGCTGAGTTTCCCCCTACTTCCCATCCTGCTGGAGGAACAGCAACACAATGATGTGCTAGCTGGAGACTTTCCCCACTGTTCCCATTGGCTGGGAGCAATGGAGGTGCAAAGTGAGCTAAGTGCCCCCCATACCGATACACTAGCATCCCAATCCCCATCTCTCACCACCCTCTCCTCCACCAAGACACTGCATCCTCGGCTTCCTGCACCCTGCCTTGCTCCTGCATTCTCCTTTCTGGCCAGATAGTCTTCCCCCAGTCCGCTCCTGCATCCTCCCTCCTGGCCACACTCTGCACCCATCCTTGCTCCTGTTCCTTCCCAACTGGCAAGACACATACCTCCACCATTGCTCCTGGATCCTCCCTTGCTCTTACTTCCTCCCCCGGCCAGACACCCTACTCACAGCCTGCTTTTGCACCTTACCTTCCACCCAGACCTCCATCCCGCACCCCGTCCTGCACTGCACCTCCCGCCCAGATCCTGCACCCCTATCCCTATACCACTCACTGAAAGCCCTGTCCCACACACTGAAACACTCATTTTTGTCATTATCCCAGAGTCTAAGGGGCTCTACAAAATCCACTAACCCCAGAAAAGTGAATCTGACCTATGGGAAGCCCTGAACCTGAGTCCTCCTCGTCCCTTCTCCTCGCCTTGTGAGGCTGGAGCACCAGAGGAGTGAGGTGTCTGAGATGGGAGCCACATCAGTGATGGTTGGGGGGGGGTGGAATTGTTTTGCTTTTAATTTGTATGGTCCCCTTCTGATTTTTCTGTGGGTCAGTGGCTCCATACCCCCAAAAAGGTTGGTAAAAACCAATTTAGAGTCCTTTATTACATGTGTGGGGTTGGGATTAATTTTTTTTCCAATATGCATTACTTTTCACGTTTTAACACTGAACTTCATCCGCCACTTCGTTGCCTAGTCACCTCGTTTTATGAGATCCTTTTATTACTCTTCTCAGTTAGCTAGAGACTTGAATATATCAAATAATTTTGTGTGATCTAGGAATTTTATTACTTTACTTCTCACTCCCCTTTTCAACTCATCAATAAATATGTTGAATAGCACTGGTCCCAGTATAGAATCTTGGGGAACCCCAATGTTTCCAGCTGTCCATTTTGAAAAAAAAATGAACATTTAGTCCTATTCTTTGTTTCCTTAAGAGCCTTTGATAAGGAACTGTCCTGGGGTACTCATTCACTGTAGGTGATGCCTCCTCCTAGATGGTCTGGGGGAAAGCTCTGTTTCTTTGTCTGATGCATCTCCTTTCAGTCTCTCTGTGTTATCCACAGCCCTCCTCCCTGTATCCCTTCTTTTTGCTCCTGGAGCTGGATGGACTGAGATGGCTGAGTCACTTATGGGATTTCTCCTTCCAAGGTATAAAGACTCACTGGACCCACCATCTAGGGACTAGAATACTGTCAGTGGCAAGTAAAGAAACCCGGGCCTACCTGTTACTCCAGGTTCCAGCCCAGGGATACTATAACATGCAGCCAAGTGCTCAGTGTTCAATCTTGCTGCTCTCTCCTTGGGCTGCTTCCTAGTTAGCACTCAGAGGCTTTTTTCACCACCCTTCTCTTTTCTGAATATACCTTTTTCTTGGGGTCAAGATGCCAGGGTCCCACTCTTTCCCTGGGTTCTGTACTACTCTCACGATACACAAAGAGTGACAGCAGACTTCCTCACTGCAGCCCTCTCTGTTGCCAGCTTCCTACCTGCTCAATTGAGCTCCATTTTCCAACCAGGGTTTCTTATCCAGCCTAAAACCCTCATTGTGCCCTGTCTCACTAAATGGCCCCTTTCTCAGCTTCCTTCACCCTTTGAGAACTGGTGTGAAGGCAACATCCTACCACAGGGATCTTTCTGAAATCCAAGGAGCTGTATCAACTCTTAGCCACATGCCTGTTCAAACCCTCAAAGAACACTAATTGATGGCTGAGGCATGACATCTTGACTCTTTCCCAACAAATGGTGTCCATCAGTGTGTCTGATTATAGCTAAAATGTAACCTTATACAATGTAATGTGCTTCAGTGTGTCTTGCCAGCCATTCTTTCTGATTAGCAGAAAGGAACAGCCTAGTGCTGGTGGTAAAGATACATTAAGTAAGCTGCTTGTGTTTGTTATTTATGTTAAGGCAGGAACAGACGAGAAGGGTCCTTGTGACTCACTATTGTTACCCTTTCTCCTTTGGACTGTTTTGGTCTTTAAATACAGAGTGTAAGAATTTTTTTGTATTATCGAAGAGTTTGTAATAGTAATTGTTACTTTAATTTTAGAATATTTTACACTAAATCTGTTTTTACAAAAGCAAGTATGTAATCTTTGCTTGTGTGAAGCAACTATGTATTTTTGTTTGTGTGAGTGAAAAATGTGTTTGTTTCAAAAGAGATTAGTCTAATGGCCAGCATAGCATGCAGATGGTCAGAGGAGGGAAAGGAACACTAGGGGTACAAAAAAACTATCGAATGTACCCATGATATTCGGTGATAGGTGAGGCTGAAATTAGAAGCATGTACTCCCAGGGTGTGAAAATAACAAATCAAATGAAAACCATCCAGAAAAGTCATCAGCACACTTATAGTAAATAACAATAAAATAATCTCCAGATAAACATGTTGCAAAGTGACTGATTACAACATGATGAAGCAAGATCCATAGATTTGCATAAGAAGGGATTCCTATAAAAGATGTGTTTTGTAGGTTTTTTGGCTTCAATCCTGCCAAGATCCTGGAGCATCGGTCTATACCAACAGAGCCTGGCTCCTTGCTTGCCCTCCTTATAACTGACCACCAGGTTGATGCAAGCAACACACTGGTAATTATAACACCAACAGGATGAGTGTGTGTGTGTGTGTGTGTGTGTGTGTGTGAATAGATGAATATGCTTTTACTTTGTATTTGCAATAAACATGGTGTATTGCCTTTTCCCCTAAAAAGATCCCATGTGTTTCTTATAAGCATAACATGATAATTCTGTTTTTTACTATGAAATCTTCCACTTTTCCACTAATGCCCATTAAAAAAATTCTGATCATCTGATACTGAGACTTGTTTCAATGATAGGTTGCATATTACATTTATGCACTGTTCAAATGGGAATGAAAAACAATCTGTGCCACCCCCCAAGAGTTTACAATATAAATGTGAGAGATTGTTATATAATTGCAAAAATCCAATTTTGTACCTACTTCATTTCCTCCACTCATTCATTTTGTAATTGTATTAAAAACAAAATACGCCAAGGTACATTTTCTCTAATATGATTTATTCTTTATAACTAGTAATTCTGTTATTTACTAGCTGTTTGGTGATATTTTTCTTTTGGTATTTTTTTCATTATTTTTGTAAATAATTGGAGCAAATCGGAGTAATATTTACAAGGCCTTAAGTGCCAAGATTACTATTGTTTTCTACTTTGAAAATATGGGCTTTTGGTTTTGGTTTTGTTTGTTTCATTTCTCTGGCACCTTCACATGATTTAAGCTAATATGTCAATTGCTCTAAGCTACACATCATACCAATCGATTGATTTGTTTGTCTTCTAATTCTATTACCAGCTATTTATTAGTTTCTATATTACAAGCCCTTTGTTACTTCCTAACTGTCCTGACTTTGTTTTCAGTTTTTATTGTTAGACACACAATATATATATGTATATATGGACTTCCATTCTCTGTCATTTTAGTTGCTTCATTAATTTCATTTTTAATGGCCCTACTTTCACCCATGAGGGCCCGGATTGAACATATTGTTGAAGGTTAGTTTATTAATTAAATAGCAACTAGCCAGTTAGCCCATCATAAGACGGGATTTTCAGGTCTCTCCTCCACGTTGGTCTTCTCTCCTGAGCCTCCGGTGTCTCACTCCGTCTCTCTCTCTCCTTCTCCTACTGCCTCCCCCTCTCTCTCTCTCAGCTCTCCTCTGCCTCCTGCTTCTCTCTTTCTCTTCTCCTCCCCCTCCTGCCTCTCACTCGGGGACCGCGGAGCCCAAAAAGACGTTTGGGCTCCGCATTCCCCATGCTGCATGGGGAGTGTGGAGCCCAAGGTCGCTTGCACCACTTGCTCCCACATGACGGCCTGGCTGAGCGGCGCAGAAGTCAGCCGAGCACCACGGCGGGAGGCGAAGGGAGGCGGGGCGGTGACATTCATGGCCAGGGAGCGGGACCTGGAGCCACTGTCACGCCGCACATCACTGCCCCGCCCCCCTTCCCCTCCCGCCGTGGCTCTCGGCTGACTTCTGCACCGCTCAGCGGGGCTGCCGCGGGGGAGCAAGCGGAGCAAGTGGCCGTTTGGGCCCCGCACTCCCCATGCAGCACGTGCCGCCCAGAGGGAACAGCCAGCATTTCAGTGTTACAGACTCTCACATATTGGACTATTATATATATGATGACAATATTCACTTTTTACTCTTTGGTTATCATTATTGTTTCTTGCTGCCCTTAGTTTTCTCCCTGTAAGCTTTAAGTGACTGTGTATTCTTGCTTGTCTGCCTTCTTCTTTTTGATTTCTAGTACAGATTTTTCTTTCCTTTAAAAAAAATCTCTAATCTTTGAACAGCACCCTGTGAAATAAGTCGTGCCAGGATGTTCATTAGTAGGCTACTGTTGCACTGTTGGTGTGGTTGCAGGCATTTTACCATCTAAGGCACCAGCCAACAGCCTACTAATATATATCCCGTTGTGACTCTGCTATTTCTAAAACTGTGGATCAATATTAGGAAAAGCTGCTTTGGAACACAGAACTGTTAAAAATGTCCAAGACTTTTTGAAAAATAGTTAATACTTTCAGCTCACAGAGATTGTCTCCTTATACAGGGATCAGTGGAGTCAATGGAAAGACTCCTGGTATTTCAATTTTTTGAATCAGGCCTACAGTGAGAGCAGAGATGGCAAAGTATGGTGGCTCCTAAAGAAATATTTTTGTAGGCCTCTTCGTCTGTAAAATTAGAGATAAATGCAACTTCTTAGATCTGCTTCTTATGAGATTCCTTCTAATTATTGCTTTTTTATAGTGCATGAACCTTCAGAAAGCCAGTTACTTAAGTCAAAAAAGTAACTTACCTAGTGGTGGTTTTGTCTGTTGGTCTCAGTGACCTAAAGCCAGAATTGTTGATGTATTATGATACTGTCTTTGCCTCCAGTTTCCTAGCCCCAGTGCTCCTATGGAGGAGCACTCCCAGTTCCCTCCCTATTCAGTGCTGACTCTGAAACTGAACTCTCCCTCAAATGCTTGTGGTTGTACATTGCAGAGAGTTCTATTTAAGCAGGATTCTTATTGGTGAATTTGTGGGACAAGGTACATACAGTGTGTATCTCTCAACCCTTTTCCCCACCTTAATCTCTAGTTTACTTCCTTGTTTTTCCTGATTCCCCAAACTCATAGAGAGAGGGTCTGCAGGGACAGGTGGATGTGGCAAGAAAATAAAACATCCATGTGGACAAAGGAGATGGCATGTTCTGATAGGGAGTCTTTATTAATATTCATATAGCCTCCAAAACCTGCGGTCAGGATCTACGCACCACCATGGTAGGCATTTTAACCCTGTATACACTGGGGGGCAGAGACTGACTTTTAGTATCTAATCTAGGACAAGATGCAAAATGTTGGTGTAACAAACAAATGAAGGATTTGATGGCCTTGTGGCTAAAGATTCTAGACTAGATCTTGAGGAGATATAAGAAAGAGGGATATAAGAAAGAGGTTACACCATGAAAGATCTTAAAAATATAGAAAAGACCCAGATTTTTCAAGATAATGGGAGTTAGGTACCTGTCCTGGTTAGGCCCTTATAACAATCCCTCTAGGCACCTATATAAATATTTTGGTGCTTAAATACTTTTTAAAAATATGATCCAAGAAATCTGTCCTTGATGCATCAGGAAAGGGCATTGCAGTGGAAGAATTCTAAGAATGGGATGTTCTAACAGTGAAGCAGGAAGATGACCAGATATTGCTGCTGGAATATGTATCCACTTCTGGTCCCCAAAATTCAAGATGGCTGTTGATAAATTGGAGGGGGTTCTGAAAATGTCATAAAAGATTCAAGGATTAGAAAACATGCCTTATATTGATAGACTCATAGAGTTCCATCTATTTATCTTAATAAAGAGAAGATTATTTAATTTCAGTCTATAGGTATAAACATGGGTAAACAAATATTTAATAAAGGGCTCTGTAGCCAAGAATAAAATATATTAAGTATTTTTAGAATATAATGTGAAATATAATAATTCATGTTGCAATACAGGCCTCAGGCCTATAAGGAATTCATCTTAGCCACATAAGGCCTTAGACCAGAAACAAGTTGGTATGGACAGTTGACCAAAGCTAACTCTGTGCCAGTAAAATGTAACATTCCAGTAAAAGATGAAATAAGTACTAATGTTCCAGAAACTATGTAACAATAAAATGGAATATATGCCAATTAACATTACAAGATTCCCAATAGTAACATTTCGGGGGAGTCTGTAATTACCATAATTGTTAATGAAAATAAGGGGAATGAAGGGAATAGCCACTAAGAAATGGGCCACTTCTAAGTTAATGGGGCATAGAAGTATAAATAAGGAAAAGGGACTTGAAGTCATATTTGTATGCATTCTTAGTGGGTACAAGCATAACTCAAGATAAAAAGAATTTGCCTGCCCTGTGGGTGAGGTGAAAACACACGGGAAAATGTCAGGATGACAACCATGGGTGACAATGATGATGATGAAGAAGAAAATGAGTGACATTCCAGGGTCTCCCACCAGTAGATGTGAGATGTGAATGATACCAGTCATAGGACTAAATACTTTGCACTATATCTATTTATCTGCTTTTGTATTTTAGTATTTGTGGGTTTGTGTAATATGTTTAGTGAATTTGTTGTTATAGGGACTTATGATAAATTGCAGTTGTTTTTCATGTGCTTCTAGGATCTCTTAATTATACTGATAATAATATTACTTACTGATAATAATATTTCTGATGCTGTCACCCTCAGGAGACAGAACCTTTTTGACCAATGTGACGTATGATGTTAATAATCAATTATGAATCCATCAACATGGCTACTTCTCTTCAGTCTAACACAAAAATTATAACATGATCCAATCACTGGATAAATTCAGACTGAAAATAAATTTTTAAGGGTGAGAGTAATTAATTGTTGGAACTATTTACCAAGAGTAATGGTGAAGGCTATAAATTGATGAATCAGCATTTTAAATGGAGCTAAGGAGGGGTATCATGGATATGATGAATACCAGAGAAAGAAAAGTTGTTATAGTCAAGACAAGATTTTCAGCAGTATGGATGAAAAGAATAGAATTTAACAACAACAACAAAAACTTCTTAAGTATTATTTCTTCAGATATAACTGTAAATGCTATGATATGTTCCCTTTAACAAAGGAGCTTCTAAAACATCCATTTTCCATTATACTATGAAAAAAATATCACATTTGTCACCATTCTAATTTGTAATATCTCCCTTACATTACACAAGCGATGTTTTCTATGGGACAATTTCACATTTACATGCAGCTTCCTTATAAATACAAATAGAACTTCAGACCTGGTCCTAGCAGTGAAGATAAAATGCTTTACCTACTTGCCGTTGCCCATAAGTTCTAAAACTTGTAGTCTGTTATTATCACTCTTTCAGGAAAGTTACTCACTAGTCACAAGCATAATGCAAGTATATATTGACTGACATAATTTATCACAAGTCCCTATGAAATATTAAATATATCTTTACACTAATGATAATACAATTGCAATCATTGCTTACTAAACACTTGTTCTTGCTACTTTCACTTTATAGGTAGAAAGGTAATATAATGTATATGCCATCATAAGAGGAGAATGCATTTCCCCTGATGCTCTATATTCCTTGTACATACTTGTCAAAGTGCCAGTGTTTTCATGACTGCTCCAGTCCGGTGCATAAGTTGTTGTTTTTATCCTAGGACCCCAAAATTATAGCAGAATGCAGCAGTGAAGCAGTAAAATTTTAGTAAAGAAGTAAACAAGTTATGAGTCACACCTCCACTGTACATTTTGACATTCAATGTAAGGCACATCACCAATTCACCTTTAAAGGGCATGGAAAAACACACCACCAGGTTTAAAAGGCATAGGAAAAGTCACAGCCAGCAGAAGTTAGAGTGTCACAACACATAAATGGATTTTCAGAAGGCATCAGAAGCTCTAGTTGAGCTATTAGGCTTATTAACCCCAGACTCCAGCTCCTAATCCCAACTTGTTCCTGACTGTTTCTTGAAGCCTGTCTCAATGCAGTCTGACCCTGCCTTGCTGGCATCTATCTTGACTCTGCCTCTGCTACACATCTTCTGACCACAACTTGGAAACTCACCAATGCATGAAGCCTGCCTATGGCTTGACACTGGCTGTGATACCAGGAACTGCAAGCAGACTGCTGGTTCAAATACAGCTGTTTAGCACTGTGACAGACTCAGGATGTGTCTACACAACAAAGTTATTTTGGAATAACGGACGTCTGTTATTCCAAAATAACTATATGAGCATCTACTCAGCAATTCTGTTATTTCGAAATAATGGACGGCTTATTTCGACTTCTGTAAACCTCATTCTATGAAGAATAATGCCTGTTCTGAAATAGCTATTTCAAAATAAGGCATGTATAGACACTCTACTTCTGCTATTTCAAAATAGCCCCTCACCAGGGCCATTCTAAGTTATTCCTCCTGGGCTGTATATCAAGATAGCATGTCTACATTAGGGAAGCCTGACTCAGATTAATTTTGAGGCTCCCCTGCAGTGTAGATGTGCTATTTTGAAATAAGCTATTTCGGAATATCTATTCCAGAATAGCTTATTCCAAAATAACTGTGCAGTGTAGACGTAGCCTCAGACTAGCTGACTGCCACATGCTGTTGGAGAGAAGACATGTGCAGGCTTGGATGAACTGCTTTCTTTTCCCTGAGTAAAGGAAAACCCAAAACCTAACTGCAGCATAATCAGGCAGACATCTTGGGTCAATTAGAGCTTGCTAGATGTTACAGGCTAATTAGACACCTGCAACCAAGGTCTGTGGTGCTGATTTAAAAGGGCTCCTCCAAAGCAAGGAAGGGGAAAGGAAAAGAGCAAAAGATTGGAAGGAAGAAGTGCTGTGTGGAGGAGCTGTGTGGGTGTGGGTGTGGGTGTGGGTGTGGGTGTGGGTGTGGGTGTGGGTGTGGGTGTGGGTGTGAGTGGAGGATTGATGAGCAGGTAACAAAGGAAAGGTGCTGGGAGGGATTGTTTGGGGAAGTGGCCCAGGGAAAAGCTACCAGAATGAGAGTGGCAGTAATCCTGCCTGCTGCCACTGCCTTAGGTTCCCTGAGCCAGAACTCCAAGTAGTGGGAAGGCACAGGTTCCTCCCAACTTCCCCACAACACCTCAGTCTCTGCCTTGAGAAGGGAGATCAGGACTACAGAGGGGATTTTACCCCAAAATTATGAACCAGCCTGTGATGAATATTGCTCAGTAGGCTGTGGCTCCCATCCCTGATAAAGAGAAAGAGGCTGTGGGTATGGCCACAACAAGCCTCTGAGGCTAACACTATCCACCATTAGAATGAGACCCAAGGGAAATGGCTGGAGCTTTGCCAGAGCATTTAACCTTTCATTTCCACAGAGACAGTTCAAGTGGAAATACAGTTAATTCTCATGTGTATTAGCATGGCTAGCACTATGTAGCATGTTGCTATCTTGCCAGAGGAACAAAGCTAGATTCTGGTTCTCTTCTGGTGTTAGGCGAGCAAGATATCTGACTTCAGTAAGAGCACAAGACATGGTCATTAATTTTGTACAGATGTAGCTAAATGTCTGGTGGCACTGGAGTGCAACCAGACAGCAGAACAATGTAGAAAGTGAATCAAGTAGATGGAGACAGGGTATTTCAAAACCAAATATTCTAATGTCACTTCTAGGAACAATCAATCTTCCTGGCTCTTTTTTATAAGGAATTCCACAATGTTCTGGGAACACAGAGATGCATGACAATTCACTGAGCAGAGATGGCAACTTTATACCCACCGTCCTGGGCACAAGCGCTGTCAGAGGAGAGCCAGCTGACAGATAAAGGACTAGAAGTAACCCTGATTCTGAGGCTGTTAACCAAAGTGGCTATTATGCCGGAATAGCTACAGCATATCCTGAGTCTACATGGAGGAGCTCTACTGCAGAACCACCACCATAGCAAGTGCCGAGACAAAGTCTGATAAGTAGCTGCTACCATGTTTGTTGTCATTAATATGTGGATGTGAGGGATTCCTGGCATATGGATTTGGTAAGGTACAAGCTGTATTTCTGGTGTGTTTCATCTACCCTCCTGTCCAATTCAGCACATCTTAAAAATCAACCATTCCCACCCTGTCCTGCTTGCCTGTCAACTGAGTCCTCCAAACACTTGCTGTTATGAGTCCAAACAATACCAGAGTATGTATTTTATCCACATCTATCTTAAAAGAGTGTCCAGATTACAGTGGAGGATGCTAATGTGTCTGTGTTCAGAGTCCCCATGGCTGGCAGTAGGATCTATGAGTGGATACAGGGTAAGGAGGTTCCATTTTAAATCAGCAACCTATTGATTTTGCCATAGATTTTTACCATTGCTGGCTGGACATGAAAACAAATTTCTCACAAAGTAAGAACTACAGACTGTTTGTTATGTTCTGAGGTATGGCAAAAAAGAGGAAGAACAGCTCTTGTGCAAGAGGGATTTTTTGTGCAAAAACGGAGGCTAATTAATTATGCAAATAAGGTGCAGTGATATTCCACGCTTCATTTGCATATTTTTTGCACAAGCGTGGGCAGTGTAGACATAGCCTAGATGTGTGAATCAACTACTGTATACCTAATATCTCCTTAACATAGACAGATGTCTGCCTTCTGCTGTCCTAGAACAATAGGTTATGCGTTCACTCAGGGACCTCCGGAATATAAATTTTCTGCTGAGTTTGCCCTGCTTGAAAGAAAGAAAAATTATAGCTAATGACTAGACACCTCATAAGTCCTCTTTGTGCCTCCCCACCCCTGGAAGAAATGACTGGGTGTGGAAATAATTTCAAATGATTTTTGTATGTGTATCATACCATGATGTGTCAGGCTTTCACCAAAGATGATCTGACATTTGTGTGAATACAATAAAGAAAATCCTCTTTGGATCTTTAATTAAATGCTCCTTTTCATGGAGTAGAAAATCTATTTTTTTAGTCCTAGTTAGACAGTAATATGCTCTTTTATTGTCTTTTTCATGGCCCTTACACGTCCTCAGGGCAAATACATAATCAGACAAAGAGAATCTATGGTGAGTTGATGGAAAAGATTTTTTGATAGTAAATCAGCAGATAGAGTTCCAGAAGGATTAGCGTTGAGTATCATAAAGATAAGGGTACAAGAAAAGTGGAAGAGGTTGTGCAGGAGGAGGACAGAGATTAGTGGGCCATGACTACAGGTTGAGGGAGGATGGGAATGCAGCAGGAGATGTTTGAGCAATTAGTTGAGCTCAGGGTTATGCCTGCAGGCACCACTGCCATCTTCAGTTCCTGCTCTAGCCCCATGCTCTGAGTCCCCTCTATGATATTCTGACCTGCAGGATAATACTGGGCCAGGCTGGACCATATCACAAGTAATGAACAATTGCACAAGGAATGGACAAATGTACCCTGTGCATTCATTGACTCTTATCAACTCACAGCTTGTGCCAGAAAGACATAGAGAACAAAAGGATAGACAGATTACAGTAGTCCATTACATATGGACAAAATAGTTGTCCATATCATTTGGCACCATGTACTTTTCACTGTTTTGGAACTGAGTTTGACTCTTGTATTGTATATTTTTTATGGCAACTGGTCTGCATTGATGGGTCTTACAATGGTATCTAAATACCTGTGAAAAATAAAATGTTGAATTTGCACACAATTCTGATAGTAAATTTTATTATATGTAATGTTGAAAGTGGAATGGACTAACATATGTTATCAAATGCCTATTTTCAATACATTTCATAATAAAATATAGAAACTGTAATTACAGTATGCCATAAACTCTAAGTTTGAAATATATTATGCATTTATAAATGTTGATCATGTATCTGCATACACTTCAGGAAAACTTTCACAAAAACTATTATACATAATACCAACACATTATAAAAAATCCCACACACCATTTCAGTCATGGGTCTGGGCAAACTTATTGTATATGGCAGTTTAGCAGTAGTAATGACGAGTGCGCTATATGACTGAGTGCACCAGTTCACAAATCCAACACTGTCTGGAACCCAGTCCTAGAAGGAGGTTTCCTATTCCTCACAAACATCATGCAGGATACAGCAGGCCACAATAATGCAAACTGTTTTCACAACACTGTCACCACCAGAGAGTTTTGAAAGCACTACCAACAGGATTTCATTCTGCCAAATGCATATGCCACCACAATCCTACAGCTATTTAGTGTGTAGTTGAACCTCCCTTTTCCAGGTCCTCTGAAATCAAGGTATGGTTTCATAAGCTATGGGGATAAGGTTTAAGCAGGGTCTCCTAGAATAAAAGTGGGGGCATTATCTTCACTTATAACAGTGTAGCTAGCTTGACCATCTGGAACATCCTGGCACCATTATACCTGTGTATCCCACATCACTGTCCATGAATCTGTCCCATGGTCCACAAAGGCCTGCTGTTACTGCTTGTTAATACATATTTTTAGTCCTTTTTTTTTCCTTTCTGTATATTTGATTCATTTATAAGTTACCTCCTTTTTTTTTTTTTTAAGAATCTTTAGGATATTAGCAAAGAGTATGTTGAATTTTAAGGCCCAAAACATGTCAGAAATATTTCTAATGCCTATTGATTTTGGGTACTTCACATTTTTGAGTACCCTGTGAACCTCTGCCAGAACAACACCCGGTTGATTTGTCAACTCCAAGTGGGTCAGTAGCAATCTGGTGTAACCAGTTTCCAGATGGCTGTAGTGACCAGTTTCTTGAATGGCATGGCCTCCCTCATATGGGTGTCTTGATGCTGGAGGATAGGGACAAACTGATATCAAATAACAAATTCCCAGATAAATCTGCTTCTTCATGTCAAGTTCTGAATCCACAATTGGGTCTCTCACCAGATGATGATGTGATCCCCTCAGTCTGTGTTTGTGGCCCTGCTTCAGGAGCTCCAGTCTTCATAGAGGGGAAAAATGTGTAGCTGAGGAAACAGGCATGAGCAGCAATATCTGGGGCAAAGCTGGCATGTCAGTGCCCCTCCCCAACCAGATGTGTCTTCAGCAGGTCTAAAAGTACACCAGCCTTTCACAGATGTTGTGTGTGATTCCAAAAGGGAAAAGAGGAATCAGTATGAAATGGAAAATTTGTTCCACTGGTTTGGGATCAGTATTGCTGATTTTGGCTGTTGAGTATCTGTGGAGATAAAATAGATGTATTGACAAACTAAAACCACCAAAATCGCTTCTTGTCAGCTCATGAGGGACAGACAGACATGTTCACCCATAGCCCACTGTAGACCAAGCCCTAGAGCAGATTAAAGCAGTAGGAATGCTGGGATATAATGGTATATTATATCCATTATAACTGCATTAAAGAAGCTGCAGTTCTGACTCACTATTGTATAATAAAGTAGAGACACACCACCATGTTTGAGAGACCCAGGTTTCCACAACAGTCTGGATGCTGAAGCATGACTTTGCCAGTGTGGGTCATACAGACATGGCCTTACTAGGCTGGGTAAACATACCCACACAGAACAACAAGTTTATCATGCAATGGATTTGGTGTGCTTAGGAGACACGCTGGAGAAGAAAAGTTGTTCCATATCTCACCACTACAAACCCATTTGGCAGATATTAACATAATTCTGCTAGTCACAGATAGGTATTGGGATGCAGGTATAAACAGCGTCAAACCCTTTTTCAGGCTCTAGATTCTCTGTTGCTTTGCACTCTTCTACACTCCAACCTTTCATTTTTTTCATACTCCCAGAGCCTTAGTGTATGGGTGTTTGAAGGTACCATGTGCTGCACTATATGCAACATACATCTTTTTACAGGACATTGTGTCCTGCTGTACTTTGATCAGGGGATGCTTGGCAATCTGCCATCAATTCCCATTCGGTGCCTGTATTTTACATGAAGAGTCAGATGAGCTTTCTCTGCTTGATGGCTTTCACACTCTATATTATTCCATCAACTTCCTATCTCAAGCTAAGCATCTGCTTATTTCCTGTATGTCCTGGCATCAACTCAGGAAACAGGTTCTGTTTCTACATCAATATCTGGTTCTGTGCACAGTGGCTTATCTTCAGCTGCCATTCAAATTTACTAAATCTTGCCCAGTCTTTGTTACTGCCAGGTAGTTAGTAATTGATTTCATGACTGCCTGACCCAGCCTGTCACACCCTTTGTGTGTGTGTCAAAGAGTTAGAGAGAACTACAGGTTCTGTCTATGTTCAGAAAAATAAACGAATAGCCACTTTATAGTCTTTGCAGCCACATCTTTTCTACAAGAGAGACTGCTAGATTAAACAACGGACATTTTTTTTCAACTTCCTACCAGATTTAATCAAGATATTATAAAGGGTTACATCTTCATTTGTTAGAGGAATGGCTTGGACAGTGTAGAATGAAGCTGATATTTATTAAAAAGGTATCAATTTACCTTAAGTGGTGCCTAATTCATTTTTTTATTTAGTTTTGAAATGTTTGTCTTTCCAAACAAAATTGCTGCCTAAGCCCTTTTTGTGTTATTTTTAAGAAGTAGCCTAGTTCAACCATTTATTAGTAATTTTATTGTTAGCAACCAAAATATAATGTTCCACTTCTACATCATAAGGTAGAGAAAGTTTTTTTAAAATTTTATTGCTTGGTCATATTAATTAATTTATTAAATATTAATGATCAAAAAGCAATTCAAGTGATGCTGTATAGACAACCACAGTGCTGCTAACATGTTATTACCCCATTTATCAACTGCTATGCATAAGATGTACCAGCAATATAACTGGTAGATGAGGTATGGTTATACCATATGTTGTTAATCTAGTTAATGGAATAACAAATACATAACTGGGTCTATTAAATGAGAGACTTAACAATATACATTTATGTTCTCCTATTTCATCTCTTACAGACAGGATGATTACTCAATATTTTGGCATCAGATAGCAAACAGAACATAAATACAAATCTTTTTAAGCTTACAGCTGTGCCTGATTTTCTGCTTACTATAGACTGTTGATTTGACAAAAGCTCTAAATTGTAATAGATATGCTTGTTTTTAGAGAAATATTCTTTACAGTAATATACAAGGTAATTAAATATTCACCATAATTCATAATATTTTGTTTATTGATTTGTACAGCTTCCCTCCTGAATTCTTTTTTCCCCCTGTCATTTGTCACCATTTATTGCAGTGTATCAATATAAACTGTCATTTGCCTGCTGTTCACTGAAGTAAATGTAATAAAATGTCAGTCTTCTGCGCTGGTACTTTACTTGAATGTCAATTTTAGAGGCTGAAATCTGTTTTTGTTACTTCTTGTGCCATAGTTATTGAGCTAAACCTCAGAGGCAAAACACAAACTCCTGTGTTGTTTTCATGTTGTATCTTTTTCTTTACAATTCCCAATATCCTGTCTTTTCTTTTTATCAGTATTGTCTCTGTTTAGTTCTGGGATTCATGTGTTGGATTTGCAATGCTATAATTTATAAATGAACACCTTGTGTTAAATGAATATGCCAATTATGTTTCTTGTTCCCTTAATAATTTAAACCAAAGACTATCCGCTCAAGCTATTATTTGCAGAGTTTGAAGTTTAAGATTTCCTATTTAACATTGTTTTGAAAGCTGCTTTAAAACTAGAATTAATTCAGACAAATGTTAACAGTGCAAGGAAATATAAAAACCCATGCCGGAAATAATTTAAAAGTAAATTCCTTGTGTTAAATAATACAGCTCATTAGAACTGCTTATTACATTTTCTAGGAAACATTACAAGTGTTATGCATGTACTTGCAATGTGACATGTTTATTAAAAATGCATCTGCTCAGTGCAATGTAATAAGCTTATTTACCCACTGTGGACTGTATACACGCAAAGCTACATTACAGACAATAAGCCTGATTCAGCACCACATTACTTTAGGATTACTTTGGTGTAACTCCATCAGTTTCATTTAAATGGCAATGTAGAACTGAAGTGATGCAGTAAGGAACCAGACCAATTAACATTGCATTTAGTGGTGGGCGAATTAATCCATTTTGTGAAGGCTTATGGAAGAAAAGGAGGCAGCAGTCCTCTCATTTATGAATGTCAGGGGAAAAGCAGCTAGGTTTCAATCTATATACTGTTTATAATTCTATATTGTCTATAATTCCACCAGGAATATCATTTGCAGTGCCTGGCCTTCTGTTTACAGTATTCTTTTATGAGACTGGGAATCAATATAATAACATTTTCCCAGTAGAGATGGGTTCATTAAACAGTTTCTGAACTGTAAATGTTGGTAAATGTTAACAGGCACGGGATGGTGATAAAGTCAGAGTTACACTGGAAATGTTTTCCCAGTGTTGTTATTCCTAAAAGAAATACCCATAATAGCTAAATTTATCAAAAATTTAAAACTCTTATGGACAGAATTCTCTTCTAGCTCATGCCAAGGCAGATGGTGCACAATGTGGAAACCAGTCCCTTCCAAACCCTTATGTCATTTGTTACTGCTTGTATTTGCATGCCCTATGTGTACTGATGAGATCAACTGTTCTACCCTTCCTGCTAAGATTCTTCTCAGAGTTTTTTTGGGTGCCCTGATTTCTTGATACCAATTGGTTTCTCCTTGACAACTTCATATGGGAGTGCTGTGAATTTTCAACTGAAAATTTTCAGTCTGTATATCTTCAATTTCCATGCATTGTTGGTGCTGTATATCTTCAATTTCCATGCATTGTTTAGCACATGCTAAACATATCTTTCCCATTGTGAAGGCCTCTATTGGCTAATATATTACTGCTCAGGTGGATAAACTGTTCTACCTTCTTGATATATTTTGCATTCTAATGTAATGTTACTGCTTTTTTTAACCAAGTATATGAGATAGATAGATGAGATAGATAGATAGATAGATAGATAGATACTGGCCATCAATGATCATTTTAAAGTCACTTTGTGCCACTTAAGCAAAGAGGCCTTAGAATGCCATAGAATCTGGTCCATAGGTTCCAGTCCATACAGGCCCCTTAGGCTACGAAAACACTGCAGGCTTTTGCCGGCAGAGAGTATGCTAATGAAGTGCTCATTAGCATTTGTCACTCTCCCATTTGCAGATCTCTGCCGATGCTTTTTGTGAAAGGGGTTTTTGCGCAAAAATAAGCAATGTAGACGGGTCTGTTTTGCACAAAACCCCTTTTGTGCAAGATCCCTTATGCCACAAACAAGGAGGTAGACAGGAGCTTGCACAAAAGGGTCTTTTTGCACAAAACAGACCCGTCTACGCTTCTTGTGTTTGAGCAAAAACCTCTTGCGTAAAAAGCATCGGCAGAGATATGCAAATGACAGCACGACAAATGCTAATGAGAGCTTCATTAGCATACTCTCTGCTGGCAAAAACCTGCAGTGTAGACTTAGCCTTAATCTTCCTTCTTCAGCCACCACTGAGCCTAGGAGAACTCAGGTCCTTTTCCTGTTTTTGCCAAGTGATCTGCCTGTCATATATAGAGATAGGGCTGAAGTCACAGAGTTTCTTTTGTGGAGGGTTTGAGGTAGACAGATACACAAGGCAGGTAATAGAAAGCCATCAGAGTATTTAACACTTCTGTTCACAGATCTCAAATCATTTTTTTCAAAGGTGATAGAATATTATTGCTCCCTTTTTTAAGATAGAGGCACAGACTGTGAGAACCTAAGACTTCACAGTGTGCTAATGGCAGAGCAGAAGTATTGAGCAACATAGCAGCTGTATAAAGATCAGGCTTTACCTTTATCCTAAAAATTTAGCATAGTCCTGTGTTAAATCTTACAAACTCCGGTAGATATTTTTTCACCAGTATTTCTGAATAGGGAGTCAGGGAAATATTAAGGATCCATGCCTAGAATCTGTTCTCTTTCTCCTGAATAACCCTGCTTGAATATATTCTACATGTTAATTCTGTATTTTTCTCAGACAAAGGCATTTTAATGTCATGAAGACAAGGTAAAGTATGAATACAACTTTATTTATTTTAATCTTGGTCTCTTTAAATTGCATTCATGGTAAATGAGTATGTCTCTTTTCAGGGAAAACCTTTAAAAAGGTGTTTTTCTGAATTCCTAATTGGAGAAAGTGTGTTGATTGACAGAAGAAAATAGAGGTGAAATGAAGGAGATGCCTCATGATGGAGAATATTTTTGGAAACTGGGATTTAATCTGCATTAATAAGCATGGAATTATGCACTGACCATGGAATTTATTTGACTTTTTTCAACGGCTAAATTGAACAGCATCTTTCTTTACTATTAAAGTGCTTTATTTTATCAGTATTTCAGAAAAAAGGAAAAGAGAGCAGTGTAGGGCAGACACAATAAAATAAAGAGCCTGCAAAATCCAGGCAATCAAGCAGAAGTTTTTAAAATTGGACTTTCCTAGTGAGGGAGATTTTTTTCTAATGAATCCTTCCTTTCTGAAACAATACTGTTAAATACTGAAGCCCAATCTGAAAAATGACTGTACATTACATTAATATATTTTTGCACATAAATAATGTATTGTAATTTCAAAGAAAATAACCAGAATGATATTCCTTATAGAAAATTCTGCTAACGTTTCATGAAGAATATAATTTCTATTGACATATTAAACCAATGTATTAAATTACATAACAGACATACATTAAATTTCATAAATTAGTTTAAACTTTCTGTAAAATATATTATTTAAATTCTATATCTAATTTTAGAATAACTTGGGTCAAACCGTATTGGTGTCATCCTTGTGAATCTCTTCATTTTGTAAGTGTCCCAACCATAATCTTTTTGTTTCTTCATTGTTAGATTTAAAGCAAAATTTTGATCAGCCCCATGGAGGTATGTAAGGTGGGCTGAGGGTGTAAAGTGAACAGAGTACTTTCCTATCACAGACAGATGCATTAGTGCCTTCCAGGCTCAATTAATGGGAATTAAGCAACTGGGGAAAATAAGCTACAAATCCTTAAAAAAACCCTACTGGCAGAAAAAAAGATCAGCCTTTCTGCTAAACAAAACAGGTCACACTAAACATATCAGCCCAGTGAATAGGATAGCAGTTTGAGATCTTGTTCCTGAATTTCAAAGCCCTTCAGGAAGTTAGCTCTAAATTCACAACAAATTATCTCTCCCTCCTCTACCTTGACCTATACTGGGACAATGAAACTGGTCACTGATAAAGTGAGGCTTGTGAGCTCCATAGACAGGACTGAAGTGCTCAAAGTAGATTATATCTTTCTGGAGTGGTGCTGCATCTCAATGATAAGAAATTATTGCTGAGACTGCAGAGTCTAGTGAAATGAGTGCTGGATATGGATTCTATTTCCTGCTCTGCTGCTTGACCTTGGAGAAGTTTCTGTGCCTTTGTTATCGCATTCCCAAAATGGGGATAATGATACTGACCTCCTTTGGTAAAGCATTTTGAGATCGAGTGATGAAAAATGCTATATAATAGCCTGATATTATTATTATTATTCCTGCTTCTAGTTAATGGAGCTGTGTTCTCAGACAATACAGCCTAAACTGAGCTAGCAACTTTGTCCATGAT
This sequence comes from Pelochelys cantorii, assembly GCA_032595735.1. NCBI lineage: Eukaryota > Metazoa > Chordata > Testudines > Trionychidae > Pelochelys > Pelochelys cantorii. Next base: position 78,685,613 of record CM064326.1, read on the forward strand.
AGCCCCTTATGGCATGGCAGCAGCCCCACTTTCTGCAGCTCCCATTAGCTGGGAATGTCAAACCAGGGCCACTGGGAGCTCCAGGGTTCCATGCCTGTGGACACTGAAAGTAAACAAAATGTCAGTTTACCCTGATGGGCCGTGAGCCAAAGGTTGCTGACTCCTGATCTAACCCATTCAAGACAGATGTCCAGGCCCAGCCTTTGGGCCAGACAAGCGCCTTGGGTCCTGCACATTTAGGGTCCTGCAGCTCCATGCATTCAGGGCCTTGCTCTGCCCAGCTCCTGGCCCCGCCCACCCTGCTGCTCACTTGCTGCCCTGACTGAGAGCTGCGTGGCCCAGCCACGCTGCCTTGGGCCCTGCAAACCCTTTGGCAGGGCCTGAAGATGGCTATCTTGCCTCCTTTTGAAAATATTCAGGGAAGAAGCTTCCATATGTGTCCCAGGCAGTTTAATATAGTATATGGCAATATACCTATCTCATAGAACTGTAAGGGACCTTGCAAGGTGATCAAGTCCAGTCACCTGCCTTCATAGCAGGACTAAGAACCATCCATGGCAGATTTGCCCCAGATTCCTAAACAGCTCCCTCAAGGATGGAGCTCACAACCCGGATTCAACAGGCTAATGTTCAAACCACTGAGCTACCCCTAATGTCTTATTATGCTTACATTTTAGAAGTATTTTCCTGAGATTTAATCTAAAATCTGCTCTGCTGTAGTTTGAACCTACTGCCTCTTGTCTGTAGCAAAGGAAAATAACTTTTCTTCATTTTTAATGGTAGCCTCTAAAGTATTTGATTGCATTTATCATGTTCCCCCTGGATCTTCTTTTTTCCAAATTAAACATACCCTGTCCCTTCATTTTTGTCTCATAGGGCTTGCATTCCATTTTTTGTCACTCAACAACAGAGGGGAACTCCTAAAAGTAACCTGACTGAGAGGGCTTAACAAGGACCCTAGAAGGGAGTTTTCTGGGGAAACTGGCATGACAAGGAGCCTGTAAGAGGAGCTCATGGAGAGGAGAGTTTCTTGGAGGATTTTACCACTAAACCCCCAGAAACTGGTCAGAAGCCTTGTGTAGCAAGGATTACCCACTGTCCCTGCAGTGAGTTTCTGTGGACAGACCTCCTTGGACTCCCCAAAAAAATGTTACTTTGGTTGGGGCATGAAGCCTAATACCAGGAGCAGAGACTGGAACCAAGAAAACCTTGGAGGAAGAGCCTGGGTAAAGGTGAACACTGGATCCAGATGGGGAACATAGACTAAGTATGCCCCAGTTGTGATGGTGGGGAGGAGTTTATGTTCTGTTATGTATAGACTCCTTTGTTAATAAATGACACCTTCCACAAGGAGGAACTCTTTCTCACTTCGCTGGCTATTTTGACTTGGAAGATCAAGAATGAGCTCATTGGCAACATGACACCAGCCTGTGAGGTGGCATGATGGATCACTCTGGAATGGTAACAGATGGTAAGTCTAATTTACATTCAGCCTTTGTCATACAATTGTTGTCCATGATATTCACTAGCTATTTAGTTAAGGGTATCTACATCACATTACACAGGTGATACATGACAATATATGGACACTTTTAAAAATATATTAATAGCATTTCATAAGTAATTTTAACCTAATATTTAATAAAACTATTAAATAGTTTTAGTTACCATGTTCAGTACAAATATATCTTAATTTAGATGAAACATATTAGAAAGTGATGTGCTTTAAGTGATTATCCTTTGGGGAATTTATTTTATATGCCAGAGTGGAAACCAAATCAGAAGCGTCAATCAGTTTACATTATTGTAAGATATTTAAAACCACAAAACACAAAATCTGATGCTTTTTCAAAACATTACATCCCAATGTAGATGGGTATCTATTAACTCTTTATGATCCCTGAAAGTATTTACCTACATTATATTCTTAAAATTATCAATATTATTCAAATATTTAAGAATGCGTTATATTTCTTACTATTATGGTGTTGTGGTATAGTATGTTGATGAATATTAACCAATATTAACAAATGAATAATTTTAACAAATTGCAATGATTTTAAATATTAATATGTGTGTTCTACAACCTTCTGCCCAGAGAAATGACCAAGTTTGGAAGACACCACTGAATTGTTTGTATGTACATTCTTGTGACAAGAATGTCACCTTTCTCAGACTGAACAAATTGCTCTTTGAAGCTGAAGAGAATGTTCTGTGGTTTCTTAATGCTGTGATTATTTTTGAATAAGAATGATAATGGCACATTGATGCACATGTGTACATCTTCTCCCAAATAATATGCCTTTATTTCTTGAATGCAAGTATCACTCTTTTAAATGCTGAGTTTTAGTACAATAGTTTCACTGCATGTTTCACACAACTTTATCTCCCACCAACTCCTCAGCCTATATATTAACAAAATGGGAGAAATGAACTGCATGTTGATGGAACTGCTGATGTGTCTTAGGTGTGGTCTACCCTAGAATATTAAGTCAGTTTAATTAGGTCATCAAAATCAAAGAATCATGGAAGACTGGGTTTGGAAGAGACCTTAGGATGTCATCTGGTCTAATGCCCTGCACACAAATCCCAACTAAATCATTCCAGCCAGGGCTTTGTCAAGCCTGGCCTTAAAACCCTCTAATAACAGAGATTCTACCACCTCCCTAGATAACCCATTCCAGTGCTTCACCACCCTCCAAGTGAAATACCTTTCCCTAATATTCAACCCAATCCTCCCGCACTGCAGCTTGATACCATTGCTTATTGTACTGTCATCTTCCTCCACTGAGAATAGTTTAGTTCCATCCTCTTTGGAGCCCCCCCTTCAGGTAATTGAAGGCTGCTATCAAATCCACCCTCACTCTTCACTTCTGAAGAATAAATAAATCTAGTTCCTACTAATGCAGTCCCATATTCCATTAGCCTTCTTGGCAACAAAAGTATGCTGTTGTTGCTTAACCAGTTATTCCCCAACTTGTAGCACAGCATGGGATTCTTTCATCCTAAGTGCAGGACTCTGCATTTGTCCTTGTTGAACCTCATCCGATTACTTCTGACCAAATATTCCAATTTGTTTAGGTCACTCTGAAACCTATCTGTACCCTCTTTCCCTAGCTTACAGTCATCTGGGACATTCTTGAGAGTCCAATCCATCCCATCATCCAGATCATTAATGAAGATGTTGAACAAAACTGGCCCCGGACTGACTCTTGGGGCACACATCTTGATATCAGCTGCCAAATACATCAAACAACATCGAGCTGTTTGATCACTATGCATTGAGCCCAACAATCTATCCACCTTTTAGTTCATTCATTCAAGCCATTCTTCTTTAACTTACTTGCAAGAATATTATGGGAAAACCTATCAAAAGCTTTGTTATACTCAAGATATATCATGTCCACCACTTTTCCCATGCCCACAGAGCCAATTATTTCATCATAGAAGTCAATTAGGTTGGTTAGGCAAGACATGCCCTTGGTGAATTCATGTTGACTGTTCCTGATCACCTTCCTCTCCAACAATTGCTTCTAAATGGATTCCTTGAGGAATGATTTTTATATGATTTCACCAGAGACTGAGGTGAGGCTCAGTACGTAGTTCTCTGGATTCTCCTTCTTTTTCTTTTTGAAGATGGGCACTACATTTACCTTCTTCCAATTGTCTAGGACCTTCCCTCACCACCACAAGTTTTCAAAAATAATAGCTAATGACTCTGGCATCATATCAGCAGGGCCACATTAATGAAGGAGCCTTAGAATCATAGAATCATAGAACCATAGAGCTGAAAGAGACCTCAGGAGGTCATCAAGTCCAGCCCCCTGCTCTAGGCAGGACCAATCCCAACTAGATCAACCCAGTAAGGGCTTTGTCAAGCCGAGACTTAAACGCCTCTAGGCATGGAGACTCCACTACTTCCCTAGGTAACCCATTCCAGTGTTTCACCACTCTCCTAGTGAAATAATTTTTCTGAATATCCAACCTGGACCTCTCCCACCACAACTTAAGACCATTGCTCCTTGTTCTGTCATCCGTCACTACTGAGAACAGCCTTTCTCCATCCTCTTTGGAACCTCCCTTCAGGAAGTTGAAGGCTGCTATCAAATCCCCTCTCACTCTTCGCTTCTGCAGACTAAACAGACCCAACTCCCTCAACCTCTCCTCATAGGTCATATGCTCCAGCCCCCTAATCATTTTGGTTGCCCTCTGCTGGACCCTCTCCAGTGCGTCCACATCCTTTTTGTAGTGGGGAGCCCAGAACTGGACACAATACTCCAGATGTGGCCTCACCAGAGCCGAATAAAGGGGAATAATGACATTTCTGGATCTGCTGGCAATGCTCCTCTTAATGCAACCTAATATGCCATTAGCCTTCTTGGCTACAAGGGCACACTGTTGACTCATATCCAGCTTCTCATCCACTGTAACCCCCAGGTCCTTTTCTGCAGAACTACTACTTAGCCGGTTGGTCCCCAGCCTGTAACAATGCTTGGGATTCTTCCGTCCCAAGTGCAGGACTCTGCACTTGTCCTTGTTGAACCTCATCAGATTTCTTGTGGCCCAATCCTCCAATTTGTCTAAGTCACTCTGGACTCTATCCCTGCCCTCCAGCGTATCTACCTCTCCCCCTAGCTTAGTGTCATCTGCAAACTTGCTGAGGGTGCAATCCATCCCCTCATCCAGGTCATTAATAAAGATATTGAACAAAACCGGTCCTAGAACCGAACCTTGGGGCACTTCGCTAGAAACCGACCACCATCCTGACATCGAGCCGTTGATCACTACCCGCTGGGCCCGGCCTTCTAGCCAGCTTTCTATCCATCTTACCATCCAGTTATCCAATCCACATTCCCTTAGCTTGCTGGCAAGAATATTGTGGGAGACCGTATCAAAAGCCTTGCTAAAGTCAAGGTATATCACATCCACTGACTTTCCCATGTCCACAGAGCCAGTTACCTCATCATAGAAGCTAATCAGATTGGTCAGGAATGACTTGCCCTTTGTGAATCCATGCTGACTATTCCTAGTCACTTTCCTCTCCTCCAAGTGCCTCAAAATGGATTCCTTAAGGATCCCTTCCATGATTTTTCCAGGAACCGAGGTAAGACTGACCGGCCTATAGTTCCCTGGATCGTCTTTCTTGCCTTTTTTGAAGATGGGCACTACATTTGCCTTTTTCCGATCATCCGGGATCTCTCTCGATCTCCACGACTTTTCAGAGATAATGGCCAAAGCTTCCACAATGACGTTTGCCAACTACCTCAGTACCCTCAGATGCATTAAGTCCGGACCCATGGATTTGTGTATGTTTGGCTTTTCTAAATAGTTCCTAACCTGTTCTTTACCCACTAAGGGCTGTCGATCTTCATCCCATCTTGCGTCACTTAGCGCATTAGTCCGGGAGCCCACCTTGTCCGTGAATACAGAGGCAAAGAAAGCATTGAGTACTTCAGTTTTCCCCACATCATCTGTCACTAGGTTACCTCCTTCATTCAGTAGGGGCCGCACACCCTCTCTGATCACCTTCTTCTTGTTAACATGCCTGTAGAAACCTTTCTTGTTATCCTTCACATCCTTAGCCAGTCACAATTCCATTTGCGCTTTCGCCTTCCTGATAAGCCCCCAGCATTCTCGAGCTATACATTTAAACCCCTCCCTGGTCATTTGTCCAAGTTTCCACTTTTTGTAAGCTTCCTTTTTGTGCTTAAGTTCACCAAGGATTTCCCCTGTAAGCCAATCCGGTCTCCTACCATGTTTGCCTCTTTTGCTACGCATCGGGATGGTTTCTTTCTGTGCCTTCAATAAGGCTTTTTTAAAATACTGCCAGCTGTCCTGGACTCCTTTCCCCTTCATGTTAGCATCCCAGAGGATTCTGCCCATCAGGTCTCTGAGGGAGTCAAAATCTGCTTTTCTGAAGTCCAAGGTGTGTATTTTACTACTCTCTTTTCTTCCTTTGGTCAGGATCCTGAAATCTACCATCTCATGATCACTGCTTCCCAGGTTGTCACCCACCTCTACTTCCCCTATTAGTTCCTCCCTGTTTGTGAGCAGAAGGTCAAGCTGCGCAAGGCCCCTGGTCAGATCCTTCAGCACTTGTACCATGAAGTTATCCCCAACATTCTCCAAAAACTTCCTGGATTGCCTGTGTACTGCCGTATTGGTTTTCCAACAGATGTCAGGGTGATTAAAGTCCCCTACGAGAACCAGGGCCTGTGATCTGGAAGCTTCTCTCAGTTGTCCAAAGAAAGCCTTATCTACCTCAGCCACCTGATTCGGTGGCCTGTAGTAGACACCAACCACAACATCACTGCTGTTGTTTGCACCTCTAAACTTAACCCATAGACTCTCAACAGGTTTTTCTCCCTCCATATACTGGAGTTCAGAGCAATCATAGTGCTCTCTTACGTATAGTACAACTCCTCCTCCTTTTGTCCCCTGCCTGTTCTTCCTGAACAGTCTATACCCTTCCATGACAGCGCTCCAGTCATGCAAGTCATCCCACCAAGTCTCTGTTATCCCAATTAAATCATATTTCTTGGACTGGGCCAGGGCCTCCAGTTCTTCCTGTTTGTTGCCCAGGCTTCTCGCATTAGTGTACAAACACCTCAGATAACCAGTTGATCGCCCCATCTTCTTCATTCGAATCAGGGGTCCTCCTTTCTTGCTTGTTCCTCTTGCATTCCTTACCGGTATCCGACTTTCCCACTCCCCTCAGGGTGTTGGTCACCGTCCCCCAACGAACCTAGTTTAAAGCCCTCCTCGCTAGGTTTGCAAGCCTGCCCGCGAAGATGCTCCTTCCTCTCTTTGTGAGGTGGATCCCATCTCTTCCTAACAATCCTTTTGCCCGGAACAGAGTCCCATGGTCGAAGAAACCAAAGCCCTCTCTGCGACACCACCTGCGCAACCACGCGTTTACTTCCTCAATTCGACGATCCCTGCCCAGTCCTTTCCCTTCAACAGGGAGGATGGACAAGAACACCACTTGCGCTCTGAATTCTTGGGTCCCTCTTCCCAGCGCTACATAATCCGCAGTAACCCGCTCAAGGTCATTCTTGGCCGTATCGTTAGTTCCCACGTGGAGAAGCAGGAAGGGGTAGCGATCCAAAGGTTTGATCAGCTTGGTAAGCCTCTCAGTCACATCCTGAATTCGAGCTCCCGGTAAGCAGCACACCTCTCGAGATTCCAGGTCTGGACGGCAGATGGATGGCTCAGTCCCTCTTAGGAGGGAGTCCCCGAAAGGGGAAGTGAAGAAAAAAAAAAGCCTCACTCCCAAACACAGGGAAAAAACCAAACAAACAATCAAACGAAAACACACCAACCCTCACTCACAAACACAAGTTCATCACACAGCAAGAAAGCCCCAAATACAACACTCACTTCCCTCAAGAGTCCTGTATCTCCTTCTCCTCTACCTGGAGAGCTCCCTCTCTAAAGTCTCACTCACAAACACAGAGAAAAAAAACCAAAACAAAACAAAAGAAAAAAAAGCCCACAACACCAAACAAACCACCATACACCAACCCTCACTAACAAACACAAGCTCAGCACACAGTAAGAAAGCCCCAATAACAATACACACTTCCCTCAAGAGTCCTGTATCTGCTTCTCCTTTACCTGGACAACTCCCTCTCTAAACTCCCTGTTAGCAGAGTCTATAGCCCAAGGCCTCTGGCTAAAATAGACCCAACAAAAATAAATACATCAATATATATCAGTGGTCGCCAACTCATTGATCGCAATCAACTGTCCAATCTGAGAGCCTCTGCCAGTTACTCATGATCCTCTGGCTTCTGAAAATCCAGCAGCGCTTCAGGGCTCAGGCAGGCTGCCTACATGCCTTCACCCCATGCTGATCCCAGAAGCAGCTGGCTGCTAGCACACCCAGAGGCCCCAGGCAGGGCTGAGGATTCGGCTTCATGTGTTGCCCCCATTACTAGCACCCCCCCACCAGGAACCAGCCAATGGGAGCACTTGTGGGCACTAGCAGCCCATGGAGACATGCTGTCCCCTTACTTCAGTTGTGTGCAGAGATGTGCTAGCAGCCGGTGTAGGCCCATGTCATTCAGGAAGTCTGCTGAGTCCGGCTGTACAGCTGTCTGGAAAGTGCTTAATGGGTGGACCCATATGCACCCTCTCCTGCTCCCCAGTCAGCTTCTCCTGGGCAGAATCCTCTCCTGTATCCACACTTACTCCTAGATCTGCACCCCCCATATCCCAACCCTCTGCCCCAGGTCCTAATCCCCTCCTACATCTAAATTCCCTCCTACCCCACACACCCTCACCTGCACTCTGAGCTCCTGCTCCAGAATACCCTCCTGTACCAAATTCCCACCCAGAGTCTGCATCCTTCAGCCAGCTCCTGCACCCAAATTACCTCCCCAAAAGAAATTAATATACAGTTGTTCTAAAGTAAGAAGTAGCCTGTTTTGAATTAACTATATTTTAAAATTGAAATGAAACAGAACAGTTTTGTGTTAATTCAGAGGCAAGTTTAGTGTAGTGTTAATAGCCTCTATGCCATAATTGTGATTAGTTTGTTTTAAAATTGGAAAAGGACTTGTATCCAGGAATAAACAACTCGTGCCCACTAGGGAAGGGAGTGCAGGGATAGCCACCAAGAGAGACAGGGGACATAAGGGAACACCCTATTTAGCGAATAAAATTTTGGCAAGGGGACAGGGTATACCCCTACCATGAGTCATCTGGGTATATAGGGGCTTCACAAAATCTAATAGCCCTAGGGCAGGTCTTGGCAAAATACGGCCCAGGGGCAGGATTCAGCTCACCAAACCACTGGATCCAGCCCATGGACCACCCTTCTGGGACCCTCAGGAACACAGCTGCCATGGTTTAAAACACAGTCCCTGTGGCTCTCTGCTTTGCAGGGAGGGGGAGGCTTCGTGCAATCTCCCTGCTCCCAGCCCAATCCTCAGCTCCTATTGGCTGGAAACAACTGGCCAAGAAGAACTGACCACAGCCAATCTCTCAGCTCCGATTGTCTGGAAACAGTTAGCCAATCAGAGCTGAGAGATTGTCCTGGGAGCTGGGGTCTCGCAAGCCTCTTCCCCCACCTGGAGCTGAGAGCCACATGGAGGGAGCAGCCCGCATTTTCAAGTGGGCTGGGGCTGCAGCAGGCAGGGAGCCCAGCTTGCCTTGGGGAGTGCTTCAGCCTGCTGGCCAGGAGACACTTAGGTAAATTCCTCCTAGCCAGCACATGCCTCTGGCACCCCAACCCCCCCTGTACCCCAACTCAGTTCCCCAGGTCTACCATGCAAACCCTCTACTCTACCCTCTGTACCCCCTACTCTAGATCACAACTCCCTCCCAGATTCTGTACCCCCTTCTATACCCCTCCCCCAGGCCAGAATCCTCTCCTGCATGCACACCCCCTCCCTAACCCTACACCCCAATCCCCTGACCCAGGTCACAACCCCCTCCTCCATCCAAACATCTTCTCAGACCCCACACCATCTCCTGCATCCCAGTCCCTTACCCTGTGCACCCTTCTGCACCCAACCTTCAACCTAGACCCCGCACAGCCTCCTCAGAAAAGCGCAGCCCTTGACCACTTACCAAAACCTTAGAGTTGCCCCCCAGAAAAAAATATTGACCACCCGTGCCTTAGGGCTACAGGAGAGTTAATTCATCCCTACATTTCAGCCAACTCTCTCAGCATCCCCAGATGCATTAGATCTGCCCCCATGGACCTGTGCATCTCCAGTTTTTATAAATAGCTCTTAAACTGTTCTTTCACCACTGCGGGCTGCTCACCTCCTTTTTATACTGTGCTCTGCAGTGGAGCAGTCTGGGAGCTGACCTGGTCTCTGAAGACTGAGAAAAAGAAAGCCCTGAGTTATTTGGCTTTTTTTACAATCTCTGTCACTAGGTTGCCCCCCCTCCCATTCAGTAAGGATTCCATATTTTCCCTGACCTTCTTATTTCTTGTTTCATACCTGTAGAACCCCTTCTTGTTACCATTCACATCAATTGCTAGCTGCAACTCCAGTTGCACTTTGGATTTCCAGATCACACCCCCCCTGCATGCTTGAGCAATTTTATATCCTTCCCTACTCATCTGTCAAGTTTCTGCTTCTGGTAAGCTACATTTTGTGTTTAAGCTCACAGAAGATTTCTCAGTGAAGCCAAGAAAGTCACCTGGAAAATTTGCTTTTCTTTCTACCCTTAGGAAGGCTTCTTTAAAACATAGCCATCTCTCCTGGACTCCTTTTTCTCTCATTTTAGCCACCCAGAGGATCCTACCCATCAGTTCTCTGAGAGAGTTGGAGGAGGTTGTTCTGAAGTCTAGGGTCTGTGTTCTGCTTCTCTCCTTTTTACCTTTTGTCAAGATCCTGAACTGGACCATCTCATGGTCACTGCTGCCCAGGTTGCCACCTGTTTCTGCTTCCCTGTTTGTGAGCAGCAAGTCAAGAGGAGTATGGCCCCTATATGGTTTCTCTAGCACTTGCATGAGGAAGTTGTTCCCAGCCCTCTCCAAAAACTTCTTGGAGTGTCTGTGCACTGCTGTATGGCTCTCCCAGCAGATGTCCGGTTGATTGAAGTCGTCCATAAGACCCAAGGCTTGTGATCTAGAAACTTCTCTTAGTTGTCTGAAGAAAGCCTTATGAAAAATATACCCCTATGAGAGGCATGGTTAAGATAACCTAACCCCCAGTGTAGACAGCACTAGAATTGTGCTGTTTACCTACCTACCTTTTCTGGGGGAAGTGATTTATTCATACTGAAGGAAGAAGTCCTCCCATCAGTATAGGTTGTGTCTACAGTGAAGTGGTGCAGCTGTGCCACTACAGCACTTCGAGTGTAAACTACCCTAACACAGTGAAGTAAAGGTGTCAAACTGATAAATTAGGGGGTGGCAGATAACATTTGTGACAGGACAAATAGGTAATGTGTACTATTCCATCCGTCCTCAACCTTCTTCAGTGTAGAAGGGTTTCTCAATACCAGTCCTGCTTTATTGCTGAAGGGCAGTGGTGCCCAAACGAGTCCTGTCCGTGCTTTTCCCCCTCCCTTTACTGCACAGCCAAGGCATCCTCAGCAGAGGAGCTTGGGCTGAAGTTGGAGCTGGGGACAGAGCTGTTGGGTGGGGAAGAACTGGCCTAGCGGTGGAGAGGGAGTGAGGCCTGGGCTGGGGGTGGGGGGCACAAGGGAGGAAGAGCAGGGATGGGGGTGAAGTGGATCTGTGATTGGGATTGGAGGTGGTCAGGGGACAGAGTAGTGCTGAGTGGTGTTCTCTTCCTATCCCTGTGGGGGCTGGTCCAAGACCTGCCATAAACCCCTTGACTGTTGCTCCATTCCTCTTTAGGGGGGTGCACCACAGAGTTTGGGGACCACTGCTCTAATAGTCTGGTTAGCGTGGGTGGATAGATTGATCATTATGTTGTACGTACGTTTGGAGTAGAGATTTATTTTTCTTACATGCCCAACTCTGCAGTCCTTCCTCATCAGCATGATCCTTATTTGTGATTATTCCCACTGAAGTCACAAATTAAGATCTCAAATGTTAACTACATTGGCTTACTCACATGATTAAGAATTGTGTACATGAGTAGGGGCTATAGTTAATATACCTAGCAAACACAGAAAATTGGCCATTTAACATAGAAATAAGACCCCATACTGTGTAGGAGTTTGCTGATCACTGACACGTACTAAATGACAATTTATAACTGCTCACTTTTCATTTTTGAATACTCGTTAATCTCTTAAGGAGGAGAGATGTGGGTCCATGCCACTAAATATTATTTATACTTTGCATAAATCTTAAAATCCAATTATGATTTAAATTGGAATCACATTACCATATGCTTCTACTGAACATGGAAACTTAACCTTTTACCTCTAGCTTCAACTATTATGGATTTTTTTCCTCAGCAGAAGCCACATGCATCTTTATTTTCTTCTTTTTTATTACTATTTCTACTAAAGTAAGTTTAAATTGTATTATTAAGCATGTAACCAAACATAACACCTCTTCCCCAAGTTGCTTCTAGAAGTTAGTTAATTTAATGGTTTAACACTTCTATGAAGCTTTCCTTAGTTTACAAGAAACCCTTCGGCCGGGTAGGCCTGGCAGTAACCAGGGCTGGGTTCAATATCTTGGGGTCCATCTCACAGAGAACCGGCTCGAGCCCCCACCCAGTAATCTGGGAAAGTCACACACCCCTGGGTGCCTCTGAGAGGCAATGCTTCCCCACTCGCAAGCACTGAGTCTGAGTGTAGGAAAGAAACATTTAATGAAACAGAGAGAGAAGTCATATGGCATTAACTTGGGGAAAACACCACTAACAGAGTTCATAACCCAAACATGAGCTAAGCCCCCCCCCCCCCAGCCAAGAATCACCTGAAGTCCAAAGAGTCTCTGTCCCTGGTCCATGCCACCCAGAGTCCCAAAGTTCACCCGCAGGATTTCACCTCCCAACCTGGGTAGAAATGGGGGTGGGGGGTTAGATAGGGGACACCTTACGACACTCCGCCATGCTCCACCAGCTGTCTCGTCCCACGCCATCGGATGCTCTGCTGGTTGCCTGCCGCCGCTCCTCGCTTGCTACCACTGCTGGTCGCCCTCCTCGCCTGCCGCTGCTCCGTGCCACACCGCTGGTCACCGCTCCTCGCCTGCCACTGCTCCACACCATGCCGCTGGTCGCCGCTCCGCGCCACACCGCTGGTCGCCACTCCTCGCCTGCCGCCGCTCCGCGCCATGCCTCTGGTCGCTGCTCCTCGCCTGCCGCCGCTCCGCACCACGCCAATGGTCGCCGCTCCTACCGGCCACGTTACGCCACCAGCCAGTGATTCCCACCAGCCACTCTGCTGGTTGCCACCACTTCACTGGCTGCAATGGGTCTGGCTCTCAGCCAAACCAGTGATTTCAGCTCTCAGTGATTTCAACTCTTTAGCCACCAGCTGGACTGGCAAATGAATCCAGCTTCTACTGGACTAGCAAAAAAAAAAAAAGACTCCTCAGGGAGTCTGCTTTAGGTCTGTCCTTAAAACAAAGGGGGAAAGTTCAGCCAGTCTTACAGCTCACACCTGGCAGGTGTGAAGCAGGCTGACTCCAGCCCTTTAACCCTTCCCCCCAGCTCAGTTCACTCAACTCTGGAAGGGGGGAGGCTTGTTCCTCTGAGACCTCTTACCATGATGGTGGTGTCTCTCCTGCAAGCCCTGGTGGCATGTTTTACAGTTCCCACATTTAGGGGTAGAATGCTTAGTGACCCCCACAACAGTCCCAAATTATTTACAATTCTCCACATTCCATTCCAACACTGACCCTCCATCAGCCCTGGCTGAATGGGATTTACATAGCCACACCTCATATCCTCTCCTGAGCTGTATTTACATATCAACAGTTAATAGTTAATTACCTTGCAGAGCTAAGCAATTGTAGTGGGCACACCCACCCCTCCTTTTAGCTGGCTGATAGCAAGCAGCAGTTCAGCCCCTGCTTACATACATATGGGCTGTGTCTACATTGGCAAGATTTTGCACAAAAGCGGCCGCTTTTGCACAAAATCTTGCCGCCTGTCTACACTGGCCGCGAGTATTTGCTCAAGAACACTGACGTTGTAATGTACAAAATCAGTGCTTCTTGCGCAAATACTCTGATGCTCCTGCTCAGGGATAAGCCCTCTTGCGCAAGTATTCTTGTGCAAGAGGCCAGTGTAGACAGCAACATTAATTTCTTGCGCAAGAAAGCCCGATGTCTAAAATGGCCATCGGAGATTTCTTGAGCAAGAGAGTGTTTACACTGGCACGGATGCTTTTGTGCAAAAGCAAATCTTTTGCGCAAAGGCACATGCCAGTGTAGATGCTCTCTTGCGCAAATACTTTTAACGGAAAAACTTTTCCGTTAAAAGTATTTGTGCAAAATCATGCCAGTCTCGACGCAGCCATGGGGAAATTGAGGCACAAAGAAACTAAGGGTATGTCTACACTAGCCCCCTAGTTCGAACTAGGGAGGCTAATGTAGGCATTCGAATTTGCAAATGAAGCCCGGGATTTAAATATCCCGGGCTTCATTTGCATGTTCCCGGGCGGGCGCCATTTTTAAATCCCCCTAGTCCGAACTAACTGCCCACGGCTACATGCGGCAGTTAAAAGTTAATTTGAACTAAGTCCTTAGTTCGAATTAACTGTTACACCTCATTCCCTAAGTGACTTAAGCAATATCAAACAGGAAGTCCACAACATTAGAACATGCATTTTGACTCCCAATCCTATGCTTTCTTCTGGGTATAGCATATTGATTAATTTTCTGTATACTGAGTGCAATGTAAAAGTACTTTCTAGTTTTAAAGATAGTAAAAGTGCCAGAGATATTCCCTATTTTTTTCAATGAGAAAGTTAAACTTGCAAATAAAAAGTACTACTTGTCTATTTCCCTTATAGGTTTTTCCTACCTTCTTTTAACTTCCTGTCATGTATTTCATTTGTTATGCAGTAAAGTCTGTCAATTAAACCCAGAAATCACTGCTTACATTTTACTCATAACTCTTAATGTTTAGAAGATTTGCTATTGATTTTGTGAGGTTCTGACCTCCTGGTTTACATTCCTTCATATGGAGAGACTTGTATCACAATCTACAATGCTACAAAAATAAATTAATGCTGCAATTTTCTTGATAACAAAAGCAGAGAGTTAGTTATGAAGCTATTTAAACTATAAATGAGTCAACACAAATTGTTTACTCTGAGCCTACTGGTGGGTTGGGAGCAGTAGTAATGGGCCAAAATCAAACCACAGATTTTCATTTTTAGAAAAAGCTACATCCAGATTTGAATTTAACAGAATCTCTTTCATATATAGTAATAGTTTGGAGTGACCGTATTTATATCAGCATTGGTAAGAGTTAACATTTTCAGTCACTTTTCTTCTAGCAGAAACAGTAGCTTTTAGTTAGCACATCCAAGCAATCTCCCACAAGATGTGGGTGGGGGGAGGAATTTAGCCACAAATGTATTTCAGCTGGAGCAAATCTCTGCTTAAAATTATTCCCAGTGAGAGGCTCAGTCCATAAGTGTATCGCACCATCAGTTCTGAAAGCTTTCTTAATAAAAAAATGTAGAATACAGATGGAGGAGGGGGAACTGGGGTGAGTCTATGAATTTAATATTTAATAAAGTCTTCTTCCCTTGCACAGGGGGACTATTATCAACATTGTAACATGGTGTGGAGTCAGCAGCGTGTATTCCTGCCCTGGAATACACAATCTCTTGCCTATTAAAACAATACCATGCTAAAGAGAGAAGACAACCTCAGTTTTTTTTTAAAGAATTTGAAATGTATTTGATTTTTTTACTTTAGAATATGAAAAAAGTACCGTATTATGGTCCCACTGGAGTCAATGGGATATTTGCAATTGATTTCAAAAGAAGTAGGAGGGAGAGGACACATAACCCATACATTTTCAATACCTGAAATAAATGCACATGAATTTAAAAAATGGTTTCATGCTAGTATCATACTGCTAGAAATAAATAAAAAACATTGTGCCTATTCTGCCCTTAAGATCTGTCTGATCCAAAGCTCACAGCAGTCAGTCAGACTCTTCCCATTGACTCCAACAGACTTTGGATCAGGATAATGGATAGCAGCAACACATCTGCAATGAAAAGATGATCATCTGTGCTCATTGAGCTGGTACACTATCCAGAGACTGGCTGTGGATTCAGTTGTGACTCATCTCATCTCTATTGGCTTCCAAAGATTTACATTTGGTTCCTTGTTTACAAATTAAATGCCAGTTCCTAAAGATAACAATATGCATGTGTCTTGTGACTCACTGGGGACCTTCCCTTTGTGTCTGGTTCCTTGAAATTATCTCATTCAGTGTATTGTGCAATACGTATAACTGAGGTTTTCTCCCTCCCCAGTCTATAGTACAAAGTAGATGCATGTTTCAGGGCCACGCTCTGATCTCAGTTGCTCTAATGTAAACAAGTTTGAAATCGGTGGAGTTAATTTGGATTTCTACTGGGGTGATCAATATCTAATCTAACTCAATCTATTCACTATAACTTTGAAAGTTTTCCCAGGTCTATAACCACTGCACACAACATTTTTGCCTGGATGGTGGATGATCAAGAAACAAATAAACTATAAGTTAATCTGATGAACACAGGCATTTTTTGTTATATACACTGTATCAAGCCAGTAAGACCATATAACAGGGTTAACAAATCCCATATTGAGCATAGTCAAAAGGGAGAGGAGAATCTTCTCCACTTTTAGATAATGAGGCTGACCACATCTCAGCCTACACTCATAACTGGGACAAATAAAGACACCAAGCCTAGCTATACAGGAAGGAGAACAGAGATGAGAAGTCAGAAAACCTGACAGAGGAAGGGTGACAGCCCCACACCAGGTTACCTCTAAGAAACTGACGAGGAGAAAAAGAAAGATTGACTCATTTTAGGTTTAGCTGATAGACTAAACTAATTTGAGCCTAATAGAAAGGAGACCAGTTAGGAGAAAGCTGGGGACCTCTAGAGAGAATGCCTCAAGATCAATTCATAAGCCCTGAGCCTTGATTGTGGCCTGTAGATGCTACTGTAATATTAATAATTCTTGGGGAATTTCCCCCCATAAATCTGAGCTCTGATATGACCTCTTTTATGATCTCAAAATTATCAGGTATATCATAAGCTTCAAGGGGTAGCCGAGTTAGGTAAACTGAAAAAAACAACAAATAGATGGTATCATGAGCTTTCATGGGTCATCTGAAGAAGTGGGCTGTGCCCAGGAAAGCTCATGATACCATCTACATATTTTGTTAGTCTATAAAGTGCTACCAGACTATTTGTTGTTTTTTCAGGTAGATCATGTTCTACTTCAAGCAGTGTCCCAAAGAATGCTCCACTATAGCTGTGCTTGTGTCCCTATGTTGCTGATTGGAGAACTTGGGTAACAATGTTTGTTTGGCTCAAACATGTACTTCCCTCCCTTTCTTGTACTCTGCCTTGAGGCTAAGCAGAATACATGGGCAACCTCCGCTCAGTTTCTTCTCAACTGCTCCTGACTAGTTATAGAACTATTAGCTGACCCTTCATCAGACTCTTATCTCTGTGGTTTGAATTTAACTAGCTACTAATCTTTATTTATTAGAATTTCTTTTTGTATTTTTTTCTGAAAAAAAGAAACAAAAAAACGAATATACTTCTTTCTCTGTCTTTGGTGACTACCCCTGTGTGGTTTATGCTCAGTTCGCCATGGTTTAAGAAGTACCTCTCCTGCAAAGAGTCCATCCCTTTAGTGGTAGACAGTGTCATTGCGACTTTTGCCTTGGGGAAAACCACATTCCCCAGAAGTGTGTTTCTTGTCAATAGCTGAAGCTCTGGTCTTGAAAGGAAAGAGAGCTCAAACTAAAACTCCTTTTAATGGATGCAGCCATGGACCCTTCTAATGGATCCAACCTCCTTCAGACCCGCATCAAGATTCACCCAGAAGTTGGGAATCTTCCCCATTGTCCTCTATATACAGAAGCAGTGAACCTAAAGCCATGACATGTTCACTGACATGTTCAGTATCATCAGTATGGAAGACACCAAAATGCAACTCCTAGGCTTTACTCAATGCCATCTCAGTGGAACACATTGATATGCATAAATATTGATGGACAGAGGCACTGATTAAATGGTAACAACTGGGGTAGATAAGGACAGAGACTATGTACTGGGGAAGGCCAGCAAAAGCTTTGATCTTTACTTTTCACGTTATGGAAATGTCCATGTTACTTGCCCCAGGGCAGACCTCAGACAACACTGATTAGGAGACAGAGGTGATGGCAAGTGAGACACTGCTAGATGAAGATGCCCTGGTGAACTAGAGCTGATACTCATGATGGCCAGCAGGATGTGCAGTGATGGTGAGTCATGCCCATTATACTTGGCTGATGACATGGTTGCTGATGCCTCTTCATCTCACTCCATACCTCCTCTCACAGAATAAAGGATTCTCCATCCCAAATGGCAGATACTCCAACTCAAGGCTTAGCTTCTTCATGGTTCTTCACATAGAAAATCTTGCTCTCAGGAGGTAAAGGAAATGTTACTATGCATTAGGAAATTGGCTACGTGTCATACTTACCTGCAATAGTGGACCAAGATTCAGGTTTGGTGTCATTCCAATCACATTTTCCAAACATCTGCTACTTTTCCAATGGTTCTAGAGTATATACTGACTCTCAAAAGATTAGGACTATTTCTTAATTCACTGAATGTTCACCTATCGGCAGTAGCAACTTTTTTATATAAAAAATGCAAAGGGATATCCAGAACTTTTGCACCCAAATACAAAGCAATTTTGTGAGATACCCTACCTAATTATGGGACCTAATTTAGTACTAAAGTGTTTGACTAGGCCTCCTTCTGAACCTAGGGCTCACATACTTGTCTATGAACACAACATTCTTGGTGGCAATCACCTTGGTGGGGAGAATAAGGGAGATAGTGGCACTAATGGCATACACCCTCTATAAAGCTCATCTGATGAAGTGGGTTTCACCCATAAAAGCTCATGATACTAGATAGATAGATAGATAGAGTCTAGGGTGCCACAGGAATACTTGTTTTTTAAAGTTACAGACTAACATGGCTACCCCTCTGAGACTCTCTATAACGTGTTCTTTCAGGACAAGATTATCCTCAGACTGCACACAAAAATCAATCCTATGATGACCTCACCTTTTTACATAAATCAATTGATTCACGAACCAGCCTTTTACCCTAAGTCTCACATGGAAACAGGGAGTCTATACTGCATACATTAGATGTTAGGAGATAGGGCAAAGACCTTAAGAAAATCACCTGTGCTTTTCCTTTCCATTATGGAAAGATCTAAAGGCACAGTGATTTCATCTGAGAGACTCTCCAGATGAGTCTCAAACTTTATCCAACACTGCTATAAGGTTCACAACATAGCACCTCCATTCAGAATCTGCATGTATACCAGGAGGTCAGTTTCCTTCTTGTCACTTTCCTCAAGAATATCAATACTCAGAAATCTGAAGGGCAGCAACTTGGATGTCTCCACATAACTTTGGAGAAAACTGTGATTACCAGAGACTCTGCTTCTGAAACTATCTTCAGCTCTGCAGTATTCTCATCCATAACAGACTTGGCTCCCATTAGGGATTCTGCTTGGGAATCACCTACATTGGAGCATCCATAGAGACACTAATTGAAGAAGAGGAAGTTACTCACCTTGTATAGTAAGGATGGTTCTTCAAGATGTCTCTCTATGGGTGCTCCATGACTTACTCTTCTCCCACCTTTACTTCAGAGTTTTTGTCAAGAACTGCGTAGAAGAGAAGAAACTGAGGTGGAGGGCTTCACCCATGTGTGCTGGTTGGCTTCAAGGCAGTGCAGAAGGGGAGAGGTGGAGAAAAGGCCCCTTCCAGATGAGAGGAGAAAAGGTCCCACTGGACAGGAGGGGGAGCAGAGGCCATGCTTGTATGTTTGTGGGAGGGGAGTCCCAATGGATGCGGGGGAGAGAAAACTCATTAGGATAAGGCAGGGGATGGGGGAGAGGGTCCTGCCAGATAGAGAGGGGGAGAAGGTCCCAATTGATGGGGAGGAGAAAGACCTCAGAGAAGCCACAGCCCACTCCTCCCCCCCAACACTGCCTCGTACATCCTGCTGCCTGGATGGACCCATCCTCCCGCTAGGCCTAGCCTGAGGAGAACTGGTGGGGCCAACCTACTCAGGTCCCCCCCAGGGCCCCAGGCCTTCCGCATCCCGGACTGGACCTGGGAGAAGCTGGAGGGTGGGGTACTTCTCCCACAACCCCCAGATGCCTCCAGGGAGAAGCCAGGGGCCACATGCACTCCCTGCCCAGATCCCCCCACCTCCTCCCTTGAGTTTCCCTTCTCCTAGTCCCCTTCCTTGATTCCTGCACCTCCGCCCCCATGCCCTGAGCTCCTCCTCACCCCCAACCCTCAGTGTCATGCCCCCCACACATTCAGCCTCTTGCTTTGAGCCTCCCACATCCCCAAGGCCATATCCTGACTGCTTCACCCCTAGCCTCCTGACCTGAAGGACCCGGGCAATGCAGGTAAGTATTCTAGTATCATACTATAATATGAATGATCTATATGTTATTACATTTCTGTGGATGTCTTGCATTACACCTTATAGATGAGGCTTGTGACAATGAGTTGGATACACTGTCAGACAAGGTGAAATCCAGGTATCAGTGAACCTCTTGCATTGGGATGCTGTGGTGGTCATCAAATACTTGAGCAGATACTACCTGTGCTGCACAGCTTCACTCCTATTGTTATTTGAGCTAGTTTTACCCTAGCTCAGGGGTGGGGAACCTAAGGCTGGGGGGGGGGGCGAGGTGCAAGTCCCAGCTTGCCTGGATCTGGCCCTTCTGGTTCAGGGCTCCCCCCTCAGCATTGGGGAGCTTGTGCTGGTTATCCAGAACCCTCCACTGTCCTATCCTGAGGCTGGAGCACATAAAGTCTACTAGACTAGGCCCTGCTAGGCTCTGGTGTGTGAGGGGAATGTGAGGGGTATCTTCCTCCCCTTCTCAGTCAGGGGCCACGTCAATAAAAGGGTTTTTTGTTTTGTTTTGCTTCTTACTTGTCTGTGAAGCCCCCAACTGATTTTCCTATGGGTCAGTGGCCCCCAACCCGAAAAAAGGTTCCCCACCTTGCCCTAGCTAAATCAAACTATCTTAACTATGTCTGCATGGGCTGTAATTACAACTCTCAATTACAGCATAGGCATACCTTAGGGTTTACCAGGTGACATCTTTCACTGTTGTTTAGATCAGTGTAGCTTCATATAAGCAGCCAATATTTGCCAATCTGTCCCAATCCCTTCCACCAGGAAACAGAGCAGATCCTGCTGCTCAGAGAATCAATCCTGCTGTTGTTTTCATGCTTAAGCTGGGAGCAAATCTGTTCAGCTGGTACAAGGAAGCATTAGCATGCATGGTGTGATGGGAAACTGAATCCTCATATTTTGTTAAAGAAAGTCAGACCAATTGTTCACCAGTCTTACAATATCAAATTGTTCTCTCTTGATTTTATATTTATAATATTGATTGGGGTTCTCAAACTTTTTTTTGCCTGCTCCCCCTTTGAAAATATTTTAGGCTTTGATGCCCCTGAAATGTGATAGCAAATTATGTTATATACTCATAGGAGTAAACTCATGGTATTGCCACCCTTGCTTCTGTGTTGCTGCTGGCAGTGGTGTTGCCTTCAGAGCTTGGTGGCCAGAGAGCAGTGGCTGCTGTACCTCTCTCCCTTTCCAGGTCCTCTTTCTCCTGGCAATATTTTTGTGAGCTTGTGACCCATCCTACAGCAGCCCTGTGACCTCCATTTGGGTCAGGACCCCCAGTTTGAGAAATACTGATAAAGTTATTTCTTCACACCTTGTCCTCTGAGCAACAAAACGTGTACTGACCAATTTTATCTCATTACCACATTTATCTCATTGATCTGTAAAGATCAGTGGTAGAATCCAGCAAAGTAGAGGAAAAGGAGAGCTGATATACTTGTACTTCATTTCCAATGTTTTATATACTAAAGTTAAAGAAAACGAGAGAGAGAGAGAGAGAGAGAGAATTGACTATACAGAGAAAAAGCCATAGACCTATGAGAAAAACATTAAAAGATATCACCTACTAGCATTTAAGGTTAAGAGTTGTATAAAGAGTCAATTGACCAGTTTCAAAGTGGCTGTATTATCAATGTACAAGACAGATACATATTATCCAACCCAGCAATCCTTATTGTGTTTCACCAGTTAATATAAAAGTTAATATACTGCTCAATTTTCAAGCATTTGAAAACTCAAGGAAAAAGAAATCAATATTTTATCCTGCTGGTACTATTTTAAAAAAAAATATTTATTTGTTTGGAACTTGCCTTGACCTGTTGACAGATTTCCTATCTGTCTTTTCCAGCTTGAATATTTCTTGATATTCCTGATACTCTTCAGCATTCATTCTGTAATTCTAATGTTTTGATCTTTTTTTCTTCTTCTCACTTTCCTCAGACACCAGAAGCCTGATGCTCAGCTCATAGAAACTGGCCTAGTTCTAAGCTATGTAGTCCATTTATTCTATGATGGGAAACATTTGATTTATAAAAAGTCACTGCTTATCACAACACATCACTTTCTCTCATTCTCACTTAAAAAAAAATTTCTAAGGGCACTTTATCACCCAACCTAATTTCTTGTTTATTTCCTTCATGAACTTTCGCAGATAATTAGTTCAGATCATTCTAATCACTAGCTTACCATTTAATTTTCACCTGGTATATTTGTTGTAGTGTATTTCCTATCCTATTCATAGCTTTTTCATTGTGCATGCATAACCCAGTTTTATATTGATCTGTGCAGTTTCAGTGTGCACATAGTGTCCACCATTCTTTCTTTCTAATATTTAAAATGCAGAGCTGTGCATCTGTTGCTCAAGGGAATTTCAAAAGATGTGTATTTAAATTTTGGGTGATCATACAGTCATGTACGAAATGGCTATTTAGATATAGCATCATACTGGGTCAAGATGCAATTTCTTATGCAGAAATGAGACAGGTGTTCTGTTTAGGCACAGTAAAGACTAGTTAACCCCAGGGCACTCTCGATTCAGTGAAAAGTCACTTTCAAATATTACCCTTCAAGGAAAATTTGGCTTGTGTAAGCAGATGATATTTTATTTTAAATATTTCTATTAAGTACAGTTTAAAAACAAAAAAAGCATTAGTCACATATGGGATTAGCACAAGTTGTATTATGAAAATGGGTAACATAATTATTATTATAACTTAGTATTATAAACCAAGATAACACCAGTTATTTCAATGATGCTATGTTGATTTACAACAGCTGAGGATCTGGGCCAATGTTTTAGCGAGAATGTAGGTCACCTGGACAAGATTAAAAACTGTCTTGGAATACAGTGGCTTTAGAAAGGATGCAGGGGTTATGGGAGGTATATGACTAAAGTGAGCTCCCAATGAACTGGTGTAGTCAGCGGGGTGAACAAACAGGAAACTACTGAGCTGGAGTAGGGTTGCAATATTATCACTAGAAGATTTATCTGACATTGTTCGGAACCTTAGAATCATAGAACACTGGAACTGGAAGGGACCTTGAGAGGCCATCGAGTCCAGTCCCCTGCCCTCATGGCAGAACCAAGCACCATCTAGACAAGCACCTTAACTCAATGAGGTTTTGTTTTTCTGTAAAATATAATGAAAATGTACATGCTTCATTTAAATCAATGCTCTGGGGCTGGGGATGAGGAGTATGTAGGTTGCCCTGGAGAAAGAGGACAACTCCAGTCTCTTCTCACCACAGCAGCTTAGGGCCAGGTGAGAAGCACCTCAACACGGCTGCTGCAGGGCCAGAGGACACAGCCATGAGAGAGGTGCATGTCCCACAGCTGGGGCAGGATGAGGTTTGTCTTCCCCTTGTGCTCCCCAGCCAGAGTGAGGAATGCAGCCAAGTATGCACTATCCCCCCATTCTCTGACAATGGGGAACCATAAGCAATGGTCCCATATGAATCAGGAGGGGGAGCTTCAGACTCCCTTGCCCTCCCTAAAGGCTGCCTGGGGGGCAAGGTTCCCTCTAAGCTATGCAGTAGCATGGCCCCACAGTTGCTTAATCAGCCCCACTCAACCCTGAGTCCCCTCCCTACCGGCTGGGAGAGACTCACTGCTCTGTCCTCAGCAGGGAGCTGCTGCTGTCACTAAAGTAGAAGTGCCCCTCTCCCAGTCAGGCAGCTCTATGCTTAGAGCTCTGAGCCCCTGGCTGGGCAGGGCTGTTTAAGCAGCTGTGGGACCATGCTGCTGCTCAGTTTAGAGGGAACCTTGCTTGAGGGCGTGGGAGGTTCTGGGCTGGAGCAGTTCTGAATGGGGGCTCCTGCCCCCCCAGCCACTCCTTTCACCTGTTTGGTGCTTCTGTCTCTTTTCTGTATGGTTTTCTGAGAAGCAATCCCATTCCAGACCCATCCCATTTTTGTGGCACAACCAAACCCTTTCCTTGCTTTAAGCTATGATAAGAGGAAGCTGCGTACCAAATTTGGTGGTCCTAGCGCTTACCTTTTAGGAGCAGTTTTTGAACAGGCAGACAGGCAGACAGATTCTCTCAAATATATATATAGATTAGTGAGACTATTTTTGGAAAACTATATTCTGTTCTTATACCTACATTTCAGAATAATGTTAAAATACTGGAAAGTTTAGAAAAGAGTTACAATAATGAATGCAGATGTAGAAAAATCTTGTTTATGGTGGAAAATTTAACCTTCTTTTTTTGGATAACTAAATGAAGTTCATTAGCAAAGGAGGATGAACCACACACTTTGTTCTTATTTTCCATAGCTATTTGGTGGCAGCAGAAGTATGACCTGGGTATCAGCCTGGGTTCAATTCCAGGCTGTACAGGGAAATATACCCTAGTAATTTATAGACATTTTGTGACCCTGTTTCCCTTGCTTGCATGGTTCAGACTTCCCCTTCTCTCCCCTCATCTCTTATCCACCCCAGCACTGGTCACTTCCCTGCAGTTCCCATTCAACTCCTACCCTCCAGCTCCTCTATCCTACTCCCACAGCTTCCATCAACTTCAACAAGCTTCTGTTCTGCCCCACCCCAGCCTTATACACTGCCTTCAACCCTACTTGCTCCCCCTCTGCTTTAATCACTCCATCCCTTCCCTCAGGTTCTGTTCCATGGAGAACAGGCTCAGAAAGGTAATTAAATCACTATGGTACATTCCCCTACACAGAATGAAATTGAACCCAGATATGCAAGTTCCTTCATTCTTTTGCTGTCACCAAATATCTATGGAAACTAATAACAAGGTGTGTGTTTCATTCCTCTTCTGGTGACTTGTCCACATAGACATAGACCAATTCTAGCCAGAAACTATTAGAAATCTGATACCTATGTAGGTAGTGATATTCCCACGATCAAGTTCCCTCTTCAATTCCTTCTGCTCTTGGACATATCCTTAGTCTCCTGACCCTTTCTATCAACATTTCTTAAATATTATGTTCATCCTAAATATATTTATGTGCTTTGTCCTTTGAGTAGGATAACTAGGGCTATGTCTACACAGCAGCATTATTTTGGAATAACTGATGTTATTCCAAAAAATGTATTGTGCATCTACACAGCAAGCCCATTACTTTGAAATAAATTCAAAATAATGGGATTCTGACACCGACTCCTATAATCCTCACTGTATGCAGAGTAAGGGAAGTCAGGGGAAGAGTGCTCTATCTCAAAATAACTACTGTGTAGATAGTGCCAAAAGTCAAAATAAGCTATTTCAATTAAGCTACGTAATTAGCGCGGCTCAAATTGCATAGCTTATTTTGTGCTTAGCCCTGCTGTGTAGATGTGCCCTCGGTGTGCAGTTGACTTTAGTGTTTTATGTCAGGTTTGATACAGAATGAAATACAAGTTTGGGAAAAGGAATCATGGTTCAGTACTCCTTTAATTCCAATTGTGCACTGTAAATATTAGAGAATACTTTGTTCTAAATTTGTAGAAAATGTTTATAATAGTTTGGCCCCAGGAAAGACCAATGGAAGGATAGTCTTCTATCCATGAACTCTTTCCATTGTTGCAGGTGGTGGAAATGTCTATGCAACAGATTGCAAAGATATGTGTTAAACACATTTTATTGGGCATCTTCAATCGCCTTGCTAGGATTTTGTCTCCTCTTTATTCCCAAGGAATAATTTGAACATTCCATACCTAGGAGCACATGGAAAGAGAGAGGTGCTGAGTCTTGAATGTGCCTGTTGTTGGCTCAACTTATTCTGGCCTTATTTGAGATAGGTGTCCCTTTCTTTCCCAGGAATTTAAGTATCACTTTCTGTAAGTAAATGGAGTATTTTTTGTTACTTTCCAATCAAGAGGATTTTTCTCATAATTAAATTAATTGATGTCCTTTCTGGAAAAACATGATTAAGAATTTATCACATAAGATGAATTGACATTGTCTGACAATATGATATGATGAATGAGATCTGAAGATGGGGGGGACATAATGCAATCACCTGCATGTAAATCAGTATCAACTTAAATCTATTACATTTTACATTCTTTAGAATTTTTCATCATTTTCAGTCCTCATTAGAATATTATGAATTATTTGAAATGCAATAGCATCCAGAAATTCTGTAATTGATTACATGATGTAAAGAGAGGAAGATGCATTTCCTAACAAAAATATAGACAATATAAAATGTTAACAATTGGCAAATAATTATGACAGATAAGATTATTTTGTATTTATAAAATACATCACATATTTTCTCCTTTGATATATGCAACATGGTCAGGGCACAACCATGATATCTTTTCTCCATAAGATATGCCACATCTTATGGGATACTGTCTATGGATACATATTTCCTGTAATATAAAGTACAAGAATGATGTCTTTGTAGTGCATATTTTCCTGTATTTAAGAGCAAATAAAATTTCAAACATGTATAGTTTATGAGTGCCTTTGGGCAGGTACTGTCATTTTGTTCACTTTTTACAGTGCCTTACACATTGTGGCCCTGGTCTATGAGTGGGGCCTATAGACACTACCATAATATGAAGTACAATTATTCATGTAGTATTAGCATTTTGAAGTGGACAGAACAAATGTACCATTTGGTGTATGTGTTGAAATTCCATCCTTAACTTCACCTTTTAGTTTGTGCCTATCAGAGATGTAAGACCATGGAATTTTGTAATTTTAACAAATGAATTATAAAGGGGCTTCTGAAAATTTGCCCACAAGATTTGCAGTTGCATTCTTTGCACATGCTGTTATCTACTTGTACACATAAGATAAGGCATTTCTAACTTTCCACTTAAACTTTTATATATTAGCACACACACAAGATAGTCTTAAAAACATAAGCCCTCTGAGAACTTGCCCTTGTATGTAAGGGCTGCAAGCCTATGCCAACAGAGGTCAAATGCAAAATTCCCACTGACTTTGGTGTTTCAGGATCAGGCTACTTAATACCTCAAGCAGTGGAAATTGATAGGGAATGAGTTTAACTTCTTTGCCTTTCCTAGCTGTTATATTTGAAGCATGCACACCAGTTCTGTGAAGTCTAAATATTTTAGCTGAACATTTAAAATTATTTAGGAAGGAATGTTTTCTTCAAATACTGAAGTTCCTGAGGACAATTCAGGGTACCAGAAGCTTGGGAACCACTGAGAAATATGGTTACATCAAAGGCATCTATTATAGGAAAACTCAAGGAGGTGAATTTAACTGCCTACCATGAAAAAGTAACCATGAAGGGCAGTTTTTGTCTGATCAATGCTTTCTTTTGTCTGGGAAATGATTGAGATGCTTCAGAAGACTAAATATGTGTTCTGCCAAGTCTTAATAAAGAGAAATGTGATAGAGGATGAATCACTTAACTGCCTGTTCTGTTCATTCCCTCTGGCCACTGTCAGAAGACAGCTATACTGGACTAGATGGACCATTGATCTCACCCATTATGGCCATTCTGATATGATGTGGAACAACCAAAAAAAGAAAAAAAAAGGCCGTGGAAAAGTAAAAGGAGACAATAATGGAAAGTGAAAGATTGAAAAGAAGTACAGAGAGCATTTTCTTATCAAGATCAGTACAAAATAATTACAGGAAGGAAGCGAAGGGTTAGCAGTGCAGGTAAAAGGGCAGGGCAGGTGGCTGCTAGATAATTCCTTATTTTGTGTTCTATTGAATGGCTTTTCTGTTAAGTGTAACATAAATGAAATGTGTGATGTGGAGTATAAAAGCACTGGTAGCACTTCTCTGGGACAATCTGCATAACTTACTCCCTGCTTCACTTTTTGTGAGTTATATGGTGAGTGTAGTATAAAGGATTTAGTGGAATGAGCACACATCATTACTTAGTTTCTGTCTCAGAGGACCATCAATAGATTAGCTAGAATTTGAAACAGCCCTGTGGTGCAAAAAGAGTGCCTGGAGTGAAAAGATGCACTCAAAATAACACCAAAACCAGGGAATGTAATTATTGCCTTACTGTCTGGGGCAGAATTGCTGAGAGGCTAAATAAAATGATTCCCAGAACACTGATTTTCCTCTTTATTTTTATGAATGTGGATTCTATAGGAGTTTCCCTTTGGAGCTGCCTGACCTAAATATTGTACTAGTCTAGCCTCTGAGTACAGGGCAGGATGAGTTGACAGGCAATGCCCAGTGCATTCTGTGATATCAGGGGCAGTTATGAAAGTACGGCTGGCCCAGGAGGAATACTTATGTAGGAGGAAGGGCAGATTGAATACTAACCCTGTAAGATTAAAACCTATGCATTGCTCTTTGGTTTTTTACTCTGTGACTTTTTAATTTAAAAAAGCTTATCTTTTAACTTCTATCACACTTCTTTCCTGATAGATCAGGCTGTCTCTTCTGACACAGCACTGTGAACAAAAGCAATATAATTGCACTGACAGGGTGAAACTCTGACCCCGCTGAAGTCAATGGCAAAACTCCTATAGACCTCAATTAGACCACTATTTTTTCCATTTTCTTTCACAGACAATGATGTGTCTTAGGCACTCTTCCTCTGTTATAGGTGGTTCATACAACGAAACAATAGACCTTAGTGTTTTGGTGTTAATGGCTTTCGACACTTTGGGTGAGATCTTATATATGATCATTTTTGCTTATGGAAGACTCTGAAAAACAAACTTTCATTGATAGGTCACCATTATACTCTACCATAGGGGGAAAAAAGAAGATAAACCATTGTAATAGATGGGGTATTGAGTCATTCTATCAGTATTAGAAGTTATATGCCTAAATGTTCATGCAACCTGTGCATGCCACTGTCTCTTTCCCCAGAAAACAAATCATTGTGTTGCCTGGCATACTAATAAGTATAATTTAGGATTTTGAATTTTTTTTACAACTCTCATCAGGGATTTTTAGCTCCTCTGTGATTCTTTGACATTAACAAAACTGAAACAACTAACTTTCATATTAAGAAGAATAAACTCATTCCCTATTAATATTTAATTATACATTGAATTTATTAAACTTTTACCTTTCTTACACATACCAGTTTCTTTCTCTGTATAGAAAAATTAAACATGCTTGTTTTAATACATTGGTGAAAATGAAGACAAAAGTCTTAATGTTTTCATTAACATTCAAATAAGTATGTATATCTGTGCATTACAGAATGAGAGATAGAAGAGACGAATAAAGAAGATAAAGAATTCAGCTTACTCCACTTGAAAGTGAGGTACCAAAGTTTAACAAATCACTTACCAAATTCTCCTTTTGTCTAGGACTAATTCTTATTTTCAAGTATATATAGGATTTCTTAAATAAAGTAGCTAAAACAGGGCTCAAATTAAAGTAGGACTAACATTTTTTTTATTTCAAGTGGGCACAAACTGGACCCTCAATTTAAAATCAGTTCAAATATCAAGGAGACAGCTCTCACTCCTTGAAAATTATTACTTCAACAAAAGTTGAGGTAACTTAATTACAGCAAACTGCAAAACAAGGAAAAGCAACAGATACTAGCCTGTATGCTCCTATGCCTGTCTTTACCTGTACACTGCTTTCCCCCAACTCCCCCACTAGCCAGATAGGAGATGCTGTCTCTTGAGGATCTATTTTCCAATTAGCAGTAGACAACACTATGACAGCTTGCAGTCTGCTTGGACTTTTAAGATGGGTGATTACTGGTGATTTCCAATAAAAATGGAAAATGACAGAATGCAACTGAAGCAACTTGTTTTGTAGAGCTGGTGGAGACCTGCATAGTGAAAACTCACTAAAGGACTACAGTCCCATCCAAATCCTCATTCTCCTCCCATCGTTAGTGACTCCATCTTTGGTTATGTCACTTTAGATTAAAATCTAGCCTGCTGGATAAACTCTGCCACCAGATAACAAAAGCAGTGAGACAAGCAGAATTTCCAAATGATGGGAGGGAGGGAAAAGTGACTGTCAAATAAAATTGGTCAGTAGAATTAGTTAATTTTTTTTTTTCATTAAACCAACATGAAGAAACATTACACAAGAATGTCCCATTCATTGTGGGATAGACTTAATATGTTGTGAATGGAAATAGATGAGAAACACAGCTGGGAAAAATGACAGAATCAGCTTAGAAGTGTTTTGGGACATGTAAGGTCAAATTATCCCCTGACATAGGCCTGGGTAACCCAATAGGTTTCGGTGGAATTTGTCAAGATGTAAGAGAGCATAGAGTTTTGATTTTAAATGTTAAAGCAGTGGATTTCTTTCACAACATGTTAGAAGAAAAGAACAGAAGTCTAATTAGACTGTGAATGAGAATGAGTGTAATGAAATAGGAGAACTTTCCTCTAGAAAGATTGGTTTTGAAGCTGGAAAAGGAGAGCAAGAGTTGAGTCAACAAGCTTCCTCTTGAATAAAATACTGGAATAGAAACAAAAAAGGGAGAAATATCAACATATGAGTGGAAGCAAATATTCCTCTGGATTGTCACAAGAACATTATTTTTCTTTGTTGGTTCATCTGCAGCCTACTAAATTAAGCAAATTGTGTGAATTAAGAGGAATTGCTAGGAGATAAAGAGCTATCCAATCCTCTAACATCATTCCCCTTTGGCCAAGACAATTGTCTCAGAGCTACTGGAGATTTGAGGAGCAGTATTTTGGGAAAAGCTGTTTGAAGTGATAGTGAAAACCAGGGAGGTCTGAGAAGGTCAGGGGATAGAAAGAAGAGATAGGAAAACACATTGAGTCTGAATCTTATCTCACATCAGCTTTACATAACTCCATTTGCTTCAGTGGAATTACTCTTGATTCATGCTTATACAAACAGAAAAAAGGATCATATCTGTTATGTAGAGAACCTGGAGCCTACATCTGGAGGAGAGGTTGATGTGTTTACAGTTGGCACACTTCACTTAGTTTTAGATTTACTGGCACTTAAATCATACTTGAGAAAGTAAGTAACAGGAACGCGTGTTAGAAAGCTACCTAAGTCAACTGTTCAGTGGGGAAAAGAATGTGGCTGAAATCTTATAAGAACATGATTTTAAAAGATTGCTATTAGCACAGGTTAAAAATTGTAGTTTTGACTCAACTAAATCTTTCATGAAAACTGCCTATCTTAGCACAGGAATTAGTGACTTTTTGATTAAAGTGAACATCTTGCTGAAAGCTACTTTTTCCTGGAAAACTGAAAATTGTTCAATAGCAAAATTCCAGTGAGGTGCTCCATAGGAATTGTAGTTCAGGTATTTCATGCCTCCGAGGCATGAATACTCTAAGGTGCTAAGGTGGGGAAACTAGAACACATTTCCCATCATAAACTGAAGTCACAGAGTTCTATGATGACCTGTGGTGGCTCAGGAAGAAGGGAAACAAGAATGCTTTATAGGAGATACAATCCAGCCATGGAATCTGGGCCATAAATGGGGGGTAAGAGCTTCAGGCACTTAAACTATAGCCCTTATGCAGTACTGCACTGTGCAAGCCTTTCTAAACATAAATTTCTTGTTTTAGTCAAAAGTTTTAACTGATAATACTAGGTTTACATTTTTTTGTCAAAAAGCTGGCATTTGCTGGAGAAAAGAGGACAGGAGGAGGAAATCCTTACCAGCTTTATTTCCCCTACATGTTCTAAGATTGAAAGACAAATCTGATCATAAATAAAGAGCACATCATGTGAATGAAGAGCTAGAGAAATACTGGATTTAAATAATATTGAGATGCATAAGAAACTAGTGTCCCTAACCAATTAAAGAGAGAGGAAGACATATAACAATGCTAGGGCTATGGGGCTCCTAATTATTGGTTATAACCACTAATGAATCAACAATATATTCTCCAGCCACAAAGTTTACTTGGCTGGTTTTTCTACATTTCATCTAGGCTACAGCTGATAAGGGAAAGGGAGGAAGTGAATCCACACTCTGGCTCACCTGCCCATGGCACTGAGGGAAGGGAAGTATCCCACTTCAGAGACTCCCAAATCTGGATTCTAATATTCTTGATCATGGGGAAGGGGGAAGTAATCCTGGAAAGGGAAGAGAAGGAAGACAATGTTGAGTTGTAGGGAGCAAATGGAAAAGCACAGGTGAAGGAATGGAAGCAGGTAACACAGTAAAAGAAGAAATTATTTAGAGGGAACAATTAAACAAATAAGGGTAAACAGAGAAAAGAAGAAGGAAAAGCTGCCTAGTGGAGGGAATCAAAGTACCAATGGAAAGGAGAAAAAACAAGATAGCCATAACTCACCATAATTTCAAAACGAGACACTGAAGGTTGATATGCAAAATGTTCATTCAATAGTATGTCTCCCTCTACAATTGAACATGCAAGTTGGGTTTATGCTCTCTATACTCTTCCATTTTTTTTGTTCTACCTTGGGACAAACTGAAACATTTTTTAAATTGTACATCTTTTGCTTAACTGGTGTGCTGCACATTATGGGCATTAGGAGAAAAGCAGAATACAGAGACTTTAAATTCTGTCTTTTCTCCCTCCGCATCTTCTCATATCTGTGTGACAGTGTGAGCAAGTTATCAACTAAAAATAATGAATGTAAATAAATGTTTGGGGTTTTGATGATACATTTTGATGAAATTGTGCTTTTACTTATTCAGACAAAACTCCCATTGAGTCACTTTCTATAAGTCAAGGATTTGTGGCTAAAATCAGAAACTTCTCAGAATAACTCATTCTACTTCTGGGGCAGAAATTACATTTCAGATACTGGTCAAAAAGTGCTACTAGAAACAGTAATCTTCCTTTTGTGATTTAAGCATTAAGCTGGGGGGAAGAAAGGGGGGGGGGAAGTGGCACTCTTCCAGGTTCTGCCTACCAGCCTATCTGAGATGTGTAATTGAGATACTGCATATGAACTAATGTGCAGATGGTCAAAACATTACCATCAACATTACCATCAAAACATTACCATGGGTGTTCTGATGAGCTGTTCAGACTTAGCTCCCCCTTTACCGAGCTCAGATATCCATCCTACATGATTTTCTTTAGGGGTCAAATGTTCTGATGGGATTTGGATGCCTCTTTGAGCACCTCTTCTTTGTGACTCCAGG
This sequence comes from Pelochelys cantorii, assembly GCA_032595735.1. NCBI lineage: Eukaryota > Metazoa > Chordata > Testudines > Trionychidae > Pelochelys > Pelochelys cantorii. The sequence continues at coordinate 78,718,694 of CM064326.1, forward strand.
GAAAAAAACTAATTGGTGTTAACCCAATCCTATAATAGAGTGTGGCAGTCTTACCTAGTGGTTCAGAGCAGGAATCAGGCCAGTTTAGATACCAGGAGTTTAGAACCCCAGGTCAAAACAGAATGTCACATGTCAGGCAGCGACAGGTTACCAGGTCAGTTGCAGGTGTTGCAGGGGAAACAACCTTAAGCAGGGAAATCCCAGTTATACGGACAACTTTCTGTTTGGGTGATAGGTTTACAAAGAAACTGTGAACCAATCAGGACCCCTGGCATTCTGTTAGTCAGACACAAGGACCAGAGTCTTCTGCTGGGGTTCAGCCTCTTTTCTGATTATTAGTATGTCATTGTGTAGTAGGTGCCCTATGGATCTGGATTCAAGAGTTATGGTCCCTAACAACCAAGCTCTACTCAGATTCCAATCTCCATACGCTTAAAAAAGAACAAACACAAAGCTTTAATTCAGGGGAACAGTGACTCTGGCCCTGTTCAACTCTTGCTCTCAGATATAAGAGAGATGATAACTCTAGTTATGAGCCTCCAAACAGCTTTCCTTTTAAAGCAAATATCCGGCTAGTTCCAAAGTGGTTTGGTCCATTGACATGCCTTAGGAAAAGGCAGGTACAAGACCAGATCTGTAATGGAGCCAGCTGTGCGCCTGTCCAGTTAGCTGTCAAAATGTAGTGCAAAGGGACAAGTGTTTAAGTTGCAGTCACTTCTGATTGGTTGACAGCTTTCTCACCACACCATGAACTTATTAAATCAAACTAGAATGTGAATAGCTCCCCCTATCCTCAGCCTTGTTCATCGAGGAAGGTATAATGTACCAGTTGCAGTACATTATTTGCAGAGTCTGGGGAACTTGGCTTACAGAAATTATAATTAGATAAATAAAAAATCTATTAGTGATGAGCCTATAGGCAGCAGAAAATAGCCACTGTATTCTGTCCAGCAGAACAACATTTTCTCTGTCACTCCCCGGAGATTTTATCTATATATAAAATTTGTTTTATTTGTTAAATAGAAAATGGAAAGAGTAGGATGCTGGAGCATACCAGCTGAAGCCCATAGGCAGCAAAGGAAAATCAATTGCCCAAATCCTCTTCATTAACATAATATACAGAAGTATATGCAGCAATATTATTTTCTTAAATATTGACTGTGACATTCTGAAGTGGATAACTGCAGTTTTAGCTGACAGCAACTGGCAAGAGTGGGAGTATTAAATTTTTTAGATTCTATGGTGAATAAAATGTATATCAATTTGGTGGGGTGCTGGAAATGCTCCATGGAATTTAAAGTTGAAAACTCTTTCTCCATAATGCTCCTGCTTATTATGACAGTCATAGCAGCATCGTCAAAAGGGTGATCAGAGAAGTGATAGCTGCATATTTATAAGGTCCATAGTTTCTACTTCCCAGCGGATTTAGTGTCATTTCAATCAGAAAATTGCCCCCAGACAAATGCAGTAATAAATTGGAGAAATCATTATCTGCCTTTTCTTTCACTGTGATGAGCCTGAACAAGCAGGAAAGTGTGAAAATAAGGACCATAATGAAATACTTACTTGACAGCACTAAATCATCTAGCTAGTGCTTATGATAGGCCAGAGTCCTTACAAAATTAGCGCATGTCATGACTTTAAAAAGACAGTTTATCTGTGCAATAAGCCTGAGGGGAAAAAATCTATTAAAATGCATGTCTAATATTTGTCAACTTTTCTATTTGCAAATTAATAAACATTGGAAGATGACAAGGATCTCTCTTCTTCATAATCCAGTTCACGTTACTGTGAAGTCACTAAGAAGAATTCTGAGATACCATAGATTAAACTGCCATCAGTTCTCAACTGATAGGCAAGTTTCAATCATTGTCATGCAGACATAAAGATCATGATTTCCCAACTACCCTGAGTAAAAAGTTATTTAATTGTCTCTTGCTGTTACCAGAAAATGTTTGTAGAAAAATTTCATCGTTCAAAAGTCCATTTGGACTTGACCCAACAGTTGTGCACATATAATTCCATCATATAAGGACAGAAGGACTGAGCTCCTTGGTTGTACCTGATCTGACTGCTAATGCTGTAGGTTTGAAAAATGAAGTATATATTTATAACAGAGGCAGGAAGTGTATTTGAAAAGAATGGGAAATGTTGCTCCCAAATGAGGAGACAGTCTCACCCTGTGCTCACATAGAATAATCCACTTGTTGCACAAAATGACTGTTTAGATACTGCTTATTGGGAATAAGATAAATAGTGTGTGGCACTAACCTGCCCCTCAGTATGTCTCTGTATTAGTAGGAGTGAAGTAAGGAAGAAGTTATAGCCGTCAAATATATATAACATCTTCAAGCCACTTTCGTACTCCTTAATAAGCCCCATGTGCTATTTAAATCTTAGTGAAAATTCTGGATATGGGAAATAGCAGCACATAGCAGTAACTGCAAAGTACTATTTTTACACTCTGTGTACACTGGTTAGGCAAGAAGTTTCACTTTATACACTGTTACAACTTGCTGAGGTGATTCTATAAAATCATTAGGCATTAATAAGTTAATAGCAAAGCAAAACATGTTTTCAGCAGATTTTTTTTAAATCTGAGGCCTCTGTAGGTGTAGGTACAATCCATTGTGCACACTGAGGGTGCATCTGCACTGCAACATAACTTGAAATAAGATACGCAATTTGAGCTGCACAAATTGTGTATCTTATTTCGATCTTGTTTCAAAATAGCTTATTTTGTAATTTGGCATGGTCTATACAGCAACAAATTTTGAAATAACCTGCTATTCCAAAATGTCCTTTACTCCTTGTGGAATGAGGTTTACAGGGACGTCTGAATAGTGAGACCAAAATAATGACTTGCTTTTAAGATGTGGGATAGCTATTTCAGGATACTTCGGTACCCTGAAATAGCGTTGCCATGTAGATGTAGCCTCATTTTTTGAGGAGTAACGTTAGTTCGAACCAAGGGGTTTGATTCGAACTAATGTGGCCCGGTGCATACTTTCACTTTCTAATCAGCTGGAGTTCGGAATAGCATGCGGCCGAGATTATGCTAATGAAGCGCGGGATATTTAAATCCCGGCTTCGCTGACTATTTCAAATGCCTACATTTGCATCCCTAGTTGGAACTAGGGTGCAAATGTAGACATACCCTTTGGATATGTCTACACGAGCCCCCTAGTTCGAACTAGGGAGGCTAATGTAGGCATTCGAAGTTGCAAATCAAGCCTGGGATTTAAATATCCTGCACTTGATTTGCATCTTCCCGGCCGGTCGCCATTTTTGAAATTTACAAGTCCAGACTAACTGCCCGCGTCTACATGTGGCAGGGACCCGGTAGTTCAAAATAAAGCCCTAGTTAGAACTACCTGTTATTCCTCCTGGAATGAGGTTTAACAGGTAGTTCGATTTAGGGCTTTATTTCGAACTACCGGGTCCCTGCCGCTTGTAGACGTGGGCAGTCAGTCCAGACTTGTAAATTTCAAAAAATGGCAACCGGCCAGGAAGATGCAAATCAAGCCCGGGATATTTAAATCCCGGGCTTGATTTGCAACTTCGAATGCCTACATTAGCCTCCCTAGTTTGAACTAGGGGGCTAGTATAGACATACCCTTAGAGACTAATAGATATAGATATAGATATAATATCATGAGCTTTTGTGGGCATGGAAGCTTATGATGCTATATCTATATTTTTGTTATCTCTAAGGGTACATCTACACAGCACACTATTTCAAAAGAAGCTATTTCAGATTTTTTTTTCTGAAATAGCTTATTTTGAAATAGCCTATCTACACTATAGGGAAGCCTCTAAGTTAGTCCAAAACAGATTTCCCTAATGTGGACATGCTACCTTGATTTAGAGCCCTAGGAAGCACTGGGGAGGATTAACTTAGAATGGCCCTGGTAAGGGACTATTTCAAAATAGCAGTAGAGCGTCCACACTACTTCTATTCCAAAATAACTGTTTTGGAATAGGCATTATTCCTCATGGAATAAGGTTTACAGAAGTCAGAATAAGCCATCCATTATTTCGAAATGATCATATATATAGTAGCCCAATGTCTACAGTCTTGCCTCTGAGGGGCGCTCTTGCCTCCTGCTGTGGCTCTCGGCTGAGTTCTGTGCCACTCAGCTGGGCCGCGGCGGGGGAGCAAGTGGTGGCAAGCGTCTGTTTGGGGTCTGTGCTCCCCATGCAGCACCCGCTGTGGCGCTCGGCTGAGTTCTGCGCTGCTCAGCTGGGCCACCGCGGGGAGCCCAAATGGCTGCTTGCTCCCCTGCAGCGGCCTGGCTGAGCACGCAGCACTCAGCCAAACGCCACAGTGGGAGGGGAAGGGAGGCGTGGCGGTGACATACACGGCCCCGCCCCCTGGCCATGTACGTCACTGGGGTAGGGTAAAAAAAAAATGGACACCCTTGATCGGGGGCGGGTGGGGAGAGGGACCAGCTGGGAGAGGAGTGGGGCTGGCTGGGATGGGGGGGGGAAGCAGAGCTGAGGGGGGTCAGAGGCAGCATAGCTGGCCAGGGGGGAATGGGGGAGGGGCGGCCGGCGGGAAGCAAAGCTGGTCGGGGGTGGGAGTTGGGGGCAGCAAGGCTGGCCGTGGGAAATCAGGAGGAGGAACTGGCTGGCGGGGGGCGGGGAGAAGGAATCGGCCGGTGGGGAGCCGGACTCACCCGGGCGCGTGCAGATCCCAGGGTGCTGCCCGCCCCGCTCATGCATCCCCGACGGAGACAGAGGAGAGCAGAGAGACAGTGAGAAGCATGAGGGGGAGAAGAGAAAGAGAGAGATGGAGCGGAAAGAGAGTGAGAGGCAGGAAGAGGAGGAGAAGAGAAAGGGAGAGTGAGAGGCAGGAGGGGGAGAAGAGAAAGAAAGAGACGGAGAGAGAGGCAGAAGGTGGAGGAGAGCTGAGAGAGAGGGGGGGAGGCAGTAGGAGGAGGAGAGAGAGAGAGAGAGACGGAGCGAGAGACCGGAGGCTCAGGAGAGAAGACCGACATGGAGGAGAGACCTGAAAATCGTGTCTTACGACGGGATAATTGGCTAGTTTCAAAATAATGGAATTACTGTGTAGATGCTCGCATTGTTATTTCGAAATAACGTCAGTTATTTCAAAATAACTGTGCTGGATAGATACACCCTAAGAGCACATCTACACAGCAGGGCTAAAGCCGAAATAAGCTATACAATTTGAGCTACGTCACTTGTGTAGCTTAAATCAAAATAGCTTATTTCAGCTTTTGATACTGTCTGCACAGCAGGAAGTCTGGTCTCCTGACATAGCTGTGCAGTGTAGATGTACCCTCAGATGGCTACCTCTCTGAGACTTATATTCTCTATGGTTTCTTCAAGTTATACATGCAAAGCTGTATTGGGTCAGACTACCGTCATTTCTGCTAATGCTATTGGGTTTTTCTCCATCTATGGAATTTTTACATCAAAACAAGTGCACCATGGTGATGATGTTAACAGTGCAACCTGAAGGATGGCAAAGGGTACTGACATCTTTACTGAGATTTGGACAGTGGTGCACCTTGAAGTTCTCTTCTCATCTACACTAATGATACATTGAGGTTTGAAAAGACGCCAGATTTGAGTTAGAGATTTTATGGTGGCTTGTCATCTACACTGATTTTTAAAAATGCTTATGGCTTTGGTGAAGGAGAAGACTGGAATTCTAAATGTATCTTTCTTCTAGTAAGACTGAGTGATCCCTGACTATTATAACCAACTGAATGCCTCTTTCTTCCTTCCTCTTCTATCCTAGTTAACAATTGAACCAGTGAGAATTGCAACACCATTAAAAATGTAAAATGCTTAATGAAAGGGGCAGCATCCGTACTGCCCAATTAACTGTACTTCAAACTGTCTGCCAACCAGTTTCAGAGAATATAGAAGAATCTATGAGAAATAAAATTATCATCTTTGTCTCTGGCAATTAGGCTACCTGTACAATAATTTGAATTAATATGTTCACTGAACTCAGTTCACTGCTGCGGAGAGCTATCAACAGGCCTATTTACCATTTGTCTGAGTGTTTAAATATAACTTATGTGGCACCATAGCCTTGTTGTCTTTTTCACATAAAAATTAATTTCACCCTCCCTCCTTAATTGTATTGACTGCCTGGAAAATAGGGGTATTCCTTTTGGTCCAAGCAGTTCGCCAAAACTGAGGGTCTTGTTTTCTATGTAATGGAGAAATTGCTCCAATAATAAGAAATTAGCAGTAGGGATACACAGTGGTCTACAATTTTTTAGAAGTCGTCTGCTTCAGAGATAAAATGTGCTATTTATTATGTATTTTGATGTGCTGAATTCAAATATGACAATTAAAACAACTGATTGGCTACTGTTTCCAAGATATTTAAGCTTTTGCATTTTACGTCTATGTATATTGTGTAGATAGTAGAGTTTTAATCATAAATTGTAAACCTAGGTCTTTTCATGTGTTTAGGTTGCTTTACATGATAATATTTCACCTGTCCTGTTTATGTAACACTTTAAAAATCAGCAAAAGGGTTATATAAATAAAATATATTATGAAACAAAAGGCAAAAAACTATTATGTACATAGTTTAGTCCTATTCAGTGTCTCTTCGGCGCTTCTTGGCTTGTTTCTTGTATTCATAAAATGGAGCATCTCTTGTCACTGTCCAGCAATAGTCTGCAAGCATTGATGGGCTCCATTTGCCCTGATAGCGTTTCTCCATTGTTGCAATGTCCTGGTGAAATTGCTCGCCGTGCTCGTCGCTCACTGCACCGCAGTTGGGTGGAAAAAAATCTAGATGAGAGTGCAAAAAATGTCTCTTTAGTGACATGTTGCAACCAAGGCTTTTGTATGCCTTGAGGACGTTTTCCACCAACAACCTGTAGTTGTCTGCCTTCTTGTTTCCGAGAAAATGTATTGCCACTAACTGGAAGGCTTACCATGCCGTCTTTTCCTTGTCACGCAGTGCATGTCAAATGCATCAACTCGAAGAAGTTCACGAATCTGAGGACCAACAAAGACACCTTCCTTTATCTTAGCTTCACTTAACCTTGGAAATTTTCCACAGAGGTACTTGAAAGCTGTTTGTGTTTTGTCCATGGCCTTGACAAAGTTCTTCATCAGACCCAGCTTGATGTGTAAGGGTGGGAACAAAATCTTCCTTGATTCAACAAGTGGTGGATGCTGAACACTTTTCCTCCCAGGCTCCAATGACTGTCGGAGTGGCCAATCTATCTTGATGTAGTGGGAATCTCTTGCACGACTATCCCATTCGCAGAGAAAACAGCAGTACTTTGTGTATCCAGTCTGCAGACCAAGCAAGAGAGCAACAACCTTCAAATTGCTACAAAGCTGCCACTGATGTTGGTCATAGTTTATGCACCTCGAAAGTTGTTTCATGTTGTCATAGGTTTCCTTCATATGGACTGCATGACCAACTGGAATTGATGGCAAAACATTGCCATTATACAGCAAAACAGCTTTAAGACTCGTCTTCGATGAATCAATGAACAGTCTCCACTCATCTGGATCGTGAACGATGTTGAGGGCTGCCATCACACCCTCGATGTTGTTGCAGGCTACAAGATCACCTTCCATGAAGAAGAATGGGACAAGATCCTTTTGACGGTCACGGAACATGGAAACCCTAACATCACCTGCCAGGAGATTCCACTGCTGTAGTCTGGAGCCCAACAGCTCTGCCTTACTCTTGGGTAGTTCCAAATCCCTGACAAGGTCATTCAGTTCACCTTGTGTTATGAGGTGTGGTTCAGAGGAGGAGGATGGGAGAAAATGTGGGTCCTGTGACATTGATGGTTCAGGACCAGAAGTTTCATCCTCTTCCTCTTCCTCGTCTGACTCAAGTGAGAATGATTCTGGTGCTTCAGGAAGCGGCAGTCCTTCTCCGTGGGGTACTGGGAGTATAGCTGATGGAATGCTTGGATAATGCACAGTCCACTTTTTCTTCTTTGACACACCTTTCCCAACTGGAGGCACCATGCAGAAGTAACAATTGCTGGTATGATCTGTTGGCTCTCTCCAAATCATTGGCACTGCAAAAGGCATAGATTTCCTTTTCCTGTTCAACCACTGGCGAAGATTTGTTGCACAAGTGTTGCAGCATAGGTGTGGGGCCCACCTCTTGTCCTGATCTCCAATTTTGCAGCCAAAATAAAGGTGATAGGCTTTCTTAACCATAGTGGTTATACTGTGCTTTTGTGATGCAAAAGTCACTTCACCACAAACATAGCAGAAGTTACCTGCACTGTTCACACAAGTACGAGGCATCTCTGCTCACTTTGGCTGAACAGAAATGTGTCCCTTTGCAAAATCAAACACTGACAAATAAGAGAGCACGACACTGTATGATTTCTAGAGCTGATCTAGGGCAATTTGTTCAGCAGAGTGATGTAAGCTTCGTTATGATTGCATCATCCATAACTTCTAGGAATAACATGATGCAATTCATATCATGTATGACGCAATACCAGCTTCAGATTGCATCATTCATTGTTTTGCCTAAAAAGCAAGTACTGTCCAAACCCAGTCATAGATTTATTCATAGATCCAGTCAAAGATGTATTTTAGTCATTTCTGGTCTAAATTGAGATCCCTTCCCTTTATAACTCACTTATCCTCCTCCATTCCTAAGTCAAGGGTCGTATATCCTGACCAAATAGCATATCTTGAAAACTAGAGCCAATCAACAATTTTAAGCATCATTTTCGTTCTCAGTGACCCAGAATTAGTAAAGTGTGACTACATTTATTTCAGAAGCATTTTGGCTGTAGAGCAGTGTTATCGACCACCTGACCAGGACAGCGATACTGACATTGAAATGCTGAGGGAGATTAGAGAGGCTTCCAAAATAAAGAACTTTATAACAATGGGGGATTTTAATTATCCCCATATTGACTGGATACATGTCACCTCAGGAAGAGAAGCAGAGATAAAATTTCTCAATGACTGCTTCTTGGAGCAGCTGGTACAGGAACCCACAAGGGGAGAGGCAATTCTCGATTTAGTCCTGAGTGGAGTGCAGGATCAGGTCCAGGAGATATCCATTACAGGACCACTTGGGAATAGTGACCATAATATAATAACATTTAACATTCCTGTAGTGGAATACCTCAGCAGTCCAGAACTCCGGCATTTAATTTCAAAAAACGGGAATTACACAAAAATTAGGAGGTTAGTGAAACAGAAATTAAAAGGTACAGTGACTAGAGCCAAATCCCTGCAAGCTGCATAGAAACTTTTTAAAGACACCAACAATAGAGGCCCAACTTAAATGTAAATCCCAAATTAAAAAAAATAGCAAGAAACCTAAAAAAGAGTCACCGTGGCTTAACCACCATGTAAAAGAAGCAGTGAGGGACAAAAAGGCATCTTTCAAGAAGTTGAAGTCCAATCCCAGTGAGATAAATAGAAAGGAATATAAACACTGTCAAATTAAGTGTAAAAATGTAATAAGAAAAGCCAAAAAAGATTTTGAGGAACAGCTAGCCAAAAACTCAAAAAGAAACAACAAAATGTTTTTAAGTACATTAGAAGCAGGAAGCCTGCTAAAAAACCTGTGGGTTCCCAAGACGATCGAGATATAAAAGGAGCAATCAAGGACGATAAAGCCATTGCGGAGAAACTAAATGATTTCTTTGCTTCAGTCTTCATGGCTGAGGACGTTGGGGAGATTCCCAAATCTGCACCGTCCTTTGTGGGTGATGAATCTGAGGAACTGTCCCGGATTGAAGTGTCATTAGAGGAGGTTTTGGAACAAATAGAAAAACTTAATGTCAACAAATCTCCGGGACCAGATGGCATTCATCCAAGGGTTCTGAAAGAACTCAAATGGGAAATTGCTGAACTATTATCTGTGGTTTGTAACCTATCCTTTAAATCGGCTTCTGTACCTAATGATTGGAAGGTAGCTAACGTGACACCAATATTTAAAAAGGGCTCTAGAGGTGATCCTGGCAATTACAGACCGGTAAGTCTAACTTCAGTACCGGGCAAATTAGTCAAAACAATAGTAAAGAATAAAATTGTGAGGCACGTAGGAAAACATAATTTGTTGGACAAAAGTCAAAATGGTTTCTGTAAAGGAAAATCATGTCTTACTAATCTATTAGAGTTCTTTGAAGGGGTTAATAAACATGCAGATCAGGGGGATCCAGTAGATATAGTATACTAAGATTTTCAGAAAACCTTTGACAAGGTCCCTCACCAAAGGCTCTTGTGTAAATTACATTGTCATGGGATAAGAGGGAAGATCCTTTCATGGATTGAGAACTTGTTAAAAGACAGGAAACAAAGGGTAGGAATAAATGGTAAATTTTCAGAATGGAGAGGGGTAACTAGTGGTGTCCCTCAAGGGTCAGTCCTGGGACCAATCCTATTCAACATATTCATAAATGATCTGGAGAAAGGGGTAAGCAGTGAGGTGGTAAAGTTTGCCGATGATACCAAACTGTTTAAGATAGTCAAGAGAGAAACAGACTGTGAGGGACTCCAAAAAGATCTCGCCAAACTGAGTGATTGGGCAACAAAATGGCAAATGAAATTTAATGTGGATAAGTGTAAAGTAATGCACATTGGGAAAAGTAACCCCAACTATACATACAGTATGATGGGGGCTAATTTGGCTATGACAAATCAGGAAAGAGAACTTGGAGTTATCGTGGATAGTTCCCTGAAAACTTCCACACAGTGTGCAGCGGTGGCCAAAAAGGCAAATAGGATGCTCGGAATTATTAAGAAAGGGATAGAAAATAAGACCCAGAATATCTTACTGCCCCTGTATAAAACTATGGTACGCCCACATCTTGAATACTGTGTACAGATGTGGTCTCCTCACCTCAAAAAAGATATTTTGGCCTCAGAAAGGTTTCAGAAAAGGGTAACTAAAATGATTAGGGGTTTGGAACGGGTCCCATATGAAGAGAGGTTAAAACGACTGAGACTTTTCAGTTTAGAAAAGAGGAGACTGAAGGGGGATATGATAGAGGTATATAAAATCATGAGTGGTGTGGAGAGGGCGAATAAAGAGAAGTTATTTATTAGTTCCCACAATAGAAGAATTAGAGGACACCAAATGAAGTTAATGGGTTGCAGGTTTAAAACTAATAAAAGAACGTTCTTCTTCACACAGCGTGTAGTCAACCTGTGGAACTACAGGTTGCCAGAGGAGGCTGTGAAGGCTAGGACTATAACAGAATTTAAAGAGAAGCTAGATAGTTTCATGGAGGTTAGGTCCATAAAAGTCTATTAGCCAGCGGATAGAAATGGTGTCCCTGGCCTCTGTTTGTCAGAGGCTGGAGAGGGATTGCAGGAGAAAAATCGCTTGATCATCGTCTTCGGTCCACCGTCTCTGGGGCACCTGGCACTGGTCACTGTTGGCAGACAGGCTACTGGGCTAGATGGACCTTTGGTCTGACCCAGTACGGCCGTTCTTATGTTCTTATGTATTGATGAGGGATTCAGGTATTTCTGTAATGCAACTCTATCTATTTTACAAATAGAATACATAAGTCATAATTCCATGAACACAGTAGGAGTCAAGCAGCAACTTGCTAATGGTTGGAAGTCTCTTTCCAGCAAACATGTTGCCCAAAAATTCCTTTAGCTTTTCTTCGGGTCATACTGCAAATCTGTCTTGCAATCCTTGTTGCCTTTTTGTCTGCTTGTGTGTCTTTTCTTCAGTTTATCTCACAATTGATCAATTCTCTGTCCTTGTGTTTATCATCAGAACACATGGGCAACCCATTGAACCCTCTTGTCCACTGCCCAATTTTGCATGCAGTCTTGTCCTGTGGACCCCACACCATCATATTTTCAGCTGTCAGGGAACAAAGGAAACATTTAATTATTCCATGTAACCCACATGGAAGGCAGCCATCATATTCAATAGCTTCAGTGAGGTGGTATGATTTCTCAACCAGCATGACAATAGCAAGGGGATTTTCAGTTGGTAGCATCATTTTTAAAGCCCCCTGCCTTGTACACCTTAATCTCCTCATTGAGGCTCATCTGAAGTCTATCAGCACACACTTTTTAAGGATCCTACTTTTGAGTCTTACCTGCCACTCTGAGTCTCTCCATCATCCATTAAATCCATCTCTCCCTACTTTTGAAAACACCAAGACTTCTTTGAACTGTTAATTTCTTTTCTGTGAAACACTTGCTTCAGATTTATTAAATCATCCAAACCTGTTTTTACTTTTTATGTTGCAGTGCTTTGATTCATATTAGTTTCATGCTGTAGCCTGTGCAAAGTACTTGTAAGGGTGTGCTTCTGCTGAGCTATCTATAAGACAAGCCAGACGCCAATTATTAGACTGAAGGTCAAATCTTGGCCCTATTGAAGTCAATGGGAGTTTTGTCATTGATTTCAATGAAGCCAGAATTTTACTCTAATTGGGAAGTGATTTTCTATCTCCTTGCTGTAATTTCTCTTTCTCTTGTGCTAGGGCAGAGCTGCTGAATGATGACAAGAAAATGAATTGGCCCATCCAGGAACAGTTATTTTGGAGTAATGAGTCCTTCAGTGGAGTTGATTTCTACATCATTGTGTCTTTAAGAAAAGCTCTTGCCTTTATTAAGAGCTGTGTCTCAGTAAAGAATGCTTTTAAGAGAGTTCTGATTTCTCGAGCTGTTTTAATACTAAGGGTCTGTGTCTAAGAGAAATTCATCCACGAGTGCGGTTTGGCAACTTTCTTTCAGTTAAATACCTAAAATAAAAGCCTTCTAATGGACTGGAGGTTTAGGAAAAATCTTTCAGCTAATTAAGCTATTGTATCAGTTTTGCATGGTTGCATGGTTGATTACTGTAATATGTTTAGTGCTGTGACTACCTATGGATGATTGGTGAACCAGAAGAAATGTGGTGAAAAGGAGAGAACCATTTTACCAGGAGACTAAGGATAATTTGAACATAACAGTGACCATAGTGGCTCAGACCAATATCTTGTCTTCTCATGCTGGCCAATGCCATATGCTTCAGAGAGGGGAAAAGTACAGGATAATTTTGGTGTGATCTTTCTCCCAGTATTAGGGACACCCAGAGCATTGGGTTACATCCCAGAAAATTTTGTCTAGTAGGCACCGATGGACCTATCCTTCAAGAACTTATCTAAATTTTTAACTGAGTTATACCTTTTGGCTTTCACAATATCCCTGAC